>WBMQ01000010.1:0-1200000 GCA_016630905.1 Capillidium heterosporum
AAACTACTTTGTTGGTAGTTTCGTTGAACTTTACACTAAGGTGATATAAATATAGTATTGCATATAAAAAGACTTACTCGATAGTAACCTCTCCCTTGAAGGTGAAATTTACAAGGTCAGGGGTTAAAGCAAGCTTGTAGTGAGAAGGACGAACTGAAGTTGGTAAGACCTGGCGGTTCTCCTTGTTCTCAAGCTTTCCTTTGATGGTTGATGAGGCTTCTGGCATTGTCAAATAACTGTTTACTAATTCAAGAATCAGCAAGGAACTAACTTTAGAGCCCTGACTCCTATTTCTACAGTTTAAATAGCTTTGTCAAAACCTTGATGATGACGATAGCAGGCGCCATGTGATTTAATTTCCAATGAGGCAACTTATGATTGGATAGCTGGATTCAATTCGAAACTTCATAAGTAAATTGTTCAATCCGGCACTTTTTCAATATGGAAGCTTTGCAATATAAAAAAATAGATATGTTATAACATCCAAAATTACCTATGATCTACTTACATATCCCGACTTTACTTGGAAACTTAATTAAAAGCGACGACTCATGGGCCAGGCAGAACTTTCTAAAAGTATTTAGTCCGACTTTAATTTTTATCGAAAATCTGGTCCATATGGGAAACTGGAGTTGTAGCAATACGTTTTAAATACCTCTTTCCAAGTATAGCGAGTTACTTTTATTTAATTTGCCTATATACTTCTATGAAACTAAATTGTAGTATATACCTTGAAGCAAAATGAAATGTATAGGTAGTAATAATAAACAATGATAAAAAGCAACCATCATATAAAGCGCATTAAAATCTCTTAGCAAGCGCTAATTAACTTTGGACTAAACGCTCATCCATCTTTAGCAATATTGCTTTATCTCCATTGGAAGTAATTGGCCCCTACTAGCTAATCAAAGTAAACCATAGCTCCCAAGCTTCAAGTCTGATTTAGCAGATGCATCCTACTGCAAACTTTTCAAACTTTTGAAGCGTTACTAACTCAACTAAGTTCTTGCAGTGAACCTTCTTGATATTGAACCCAAATTTAGCTTTCAATATAAAATGAGTTTACGCCCTTGTTACAGCTGTGGAGAACGTAAGTTTCTTAGCACTACCTCTACTTACTTTATAAGCCGGTCACCAGGCTCGTGAATGTACAGTTGGTCAGCGATGGTAATACCGCCTATTTATCCATATATTGACGCTATTTTAGCTACAACTGCCAACAAACTGGTCACTTGAGCCGCGATTGTACCGAGCCTTCTTCGGAAAAAGTTTGCTACAGCTGCAAGAAGCCTGGACATTTGGTTTGTTTTTATTTTGATAAGCTGCTTATTTGAATAGTCAAGAGAATGTACTATGGGATTCGGAGTCAACCGTAACAACGACAGAGAGTGCTTCAAGGTAAATTTTACACCACTATTTATTTAATATTTTCAAGTGTGGTGAAACTACCCACTTATCCCGCGATTGCCCTAAAGGCTCTGATGAAGCTGTAATTCGGGAGAATTCCGGTCCCAAGTGCTACAGGGTAAGCAGTACATACCATAATTTACTAATAACAACAGTGTGGATTACCCGGTCATATTTCTCGTGAATGCCCCAATAGTGGTGATGCCTTCCAAAATGAAGGCCGTTCTAGCGGAGGTTGCTACAAGGTTTGTATATCTAAAGACTGCAACTAAACTTAAATAGTGTGGAAAACCTGGCCACATCTCAAGGGATTGCCGCATGAATGGAGGAAATTCTTCAGCTGTAACTTTTCTTTCTTGATGCCAAGCTAATTTTTTAGACTTGCTACACCTGTGGTAAGCGTGGACATATGGCTCGCGAATGCACAGGATCAGCTAGATGCTACAACTGCGGGGTAATTGCTTTTTAAGACAACCATTTTTAATGTACCTTTAGGATTCTGGACACATCTCCAAGGAATGCTCTAAGCCCGAACAGAGGGCCTGCTATAACTGCGGTGTAAGTGTATAGTAATATATTTAACTTACAACGATTAGGCTGAGGATCACTTTGCCGCCAACTGCCCTGCCGCCTAAATAGAATGTAGGTACAAGTGTCGTATGTTAAGCTGATTTTAGGAGTTTGCCTCTATGAGACTGGCCTTCGTTAATGCCACCTTTTACGCGGATAATCTATAACTTTTGCTTAGAATAAAATGAGACCTATCTTATAGAATATATTCGAAGATATAATATATTTATATAAAAATTAATAACTATATACGACTATTAAGATGAATAAATATCTTTGTTGTATTTGCCTATTTATAGATCGATGGATTTGTGTAATGGACGACCATACTACATTTTAGCTACTCATGACTAGATGTTTATGGATAGCGGCATCTATTTTAAAGATTCTATATGTATATATTCACTATTCACTTAAAACATAAAGTAACTATTCCTTTCTATTTATATCACAATCATTTTGAAACTCCCCATGAATCATCAAGGTAAATACTTAAGGACCATAAGCCCTCTGATGGAAGCTATCGATCTAAGAGCATGCAATTGAATTACATCTAGCACTACTCTAATATATATTCTTCCATAGTACTACCATGTACTGGCGGAAATACAGTCATCCTTTGTAATGATAACCTGGCTTTCCATCACAATCTATATTTGAACTTACAAGTTATAGACACTACCTCTAAAATAAGCACCCAATTTATAATATTTTGAAAATGCTGTGAAGGAACTACAGCTTCCCTAGCAGATTCATTTAATAGGCATGCAAAGATAGTTAAAGCTACACCAGGAGACACGGAACTGGTGCTTTTGAAATGATTAAATCGCAAAGAACCCTTCTAATAGCTACTTCAAGATCCTTTATAGCCTTAAATCAACACGCTTGTAGCTATTACATTTTCAAAGACAAAGTTACAGTATAAGCTTTCTAATATAAATATTACAATGAATGTATAACATCATAAAACTGCTATAATATATTTGCTCAATATATTTGTATACAGTATCATAATAAACTTAAATATATATCAATTGTCATGAAATTTTTATTAAAATAACGGAGATGCAAATATGGTAGGGAATGAGAAAGTTAGCGTAAGGTGAAAGATTTTTTGCCATTAAGGTCGATATGTTTCTTCAAGGACCTCCTACGGGCGTTGATAAACCAGTGACTGAGTTGGTGCGCCGATATACCGGCTTGGCAAGCTAGCATGTCTTTTTCACGCTCCTTAGGGTAGGGGTGGTTGGAGTTAGCTTCTAACCAAGCTTTGAGCAATTTGATGGCCTGTGGTGGCAAATTTTTCCTCGGTTTACGGTTTAGGTCCGCATTGGAATTGGACAAGACATCTACGTCTGCAAGGGTAGGCTTAGATTTTGAAGTAAAATGTTTGACACGCTTAGAGGCGGGGTTGGAATCCGTACTGTAAATACTTTGATCGGAGGAGGACTTGGGATCGTAGCTGTAGTTGGCCCTATCGGAGCTTAGATTATCCGAAATGCTAAATGACTGAGATTGAAGTTGGAGTTGGGACTGGGATTGAGTCCGGAAGGTTCCATGTAAGGATCGTTTGCAGTTGGAGCTGGCGTTAGCGTTGTCCCATATAAAGTACACGTTTCGCAGGTAGTCGTCCAGCATTTTGGTGCTTGTGGTGGCAGGATTTTAAAATAAATGTTTTGAGTAACTGTGAGCAATATACATTGGCAGTTTAAATAGTTTTGATCTCAACTGCATATCATATTTCGGCTCAGATATATTAGTTGTTTATGTAAAAAGTATGGCAAAAATGGGACTAAATGACCCAATTCTAGCTACAACTAGCACCATTTCCAGTATGAGTTTGACAGAAATGATGTTAGCGATGGCACCATTTCTAGCATTATGAGGGCATCATACACTGCCTTTGAAAACTGTCAAATTGTTGAGCCCAATACTGATACTTATCATGCCTCAAGTTATTCTAAGCGTAATTTAGAGACGGAGTGGCATCAAATAGGCCAATCAGCTGTCGGAAATTCAACGTAGTTAGATAAGATACGTACCAGTGTGGGTAAAACTAGGTCAAATAGTGGGGCATGCGAACTGTAGTGATAGGAGGCCCAGTATTTAGCACAGTATACTGATATAGAATTACAATCTGCCTTTGTAGCTTAAATTCTAGTGAACTGATTGCCTTGACCTCGATAATGGGCAAGGTAAATTCTGTCATTGCCTTTACTTTTTAGCCCACATTCCTCATACTTTAGGAAAATGACTTCATTTCGATATATATGAGATATAAAACGAAAGGAGTCGGGAAGGCTCGGTTTAATTACAAACTTAAACAGGTATATGTACTTTTTACTAGAAGCGACGATTTGAGACTTTTGAAACTATTTACTCACGTGTTAGAGATACTTTCCTTCTAGTCCGATTAAAACTATAGCACGGAATCCACTTGGGTACTGATGTTTTGGAGAAAGCGTTTACAAAGAAGGTATTGTTACACTAGTTGGTGAAATAACAGCATTTGAATTTAGAGGAGGTTCTTTAAAACTAAACTACTGGGGCATTCCCTAAATCAAGATACCAATCCATAGCAAAGCACATGACAATGCTATTCCAACACAAACTACATCTTAAAATATATTTAAACATTGATTCTATTACTAAGGCAATCACTATGCAAAACTCACCTTCAAAATCTATAATAATTTTATTATGGCTACCAACGGCCCACCTTACCTGCCAAACTTACTCTTGTTCGTAACGTTAGCAGTGCCTACAACCCGCTTAACCTCAGCACGTACTTTATCGTCATAGTAGTTCTTGTACAAATCTTGCAGCTCGTACAGGTGAGTACTAAATGGATTAGCCAAATTGAGGTCGGTGCCATCCATTTGATAGATGCCATCATCATCCACTTGCTCACTAGCTAAAAGCCGATCCAAACCGACGTACCTCTAAAATATAAAGTATAAAAACAAAAGATACTTTAGTCCCATATATAAAATAGTAGAAATTACCGCAACAAGTGCCTGTACAACTTGAAGTACCTTGCCTGCATACTCACTGGGCAGATGGTAAACTAAACTAGTTAACCGTTTGCAGAAGGCGGCAGCATGGGCCGGGGATTGATTTCGCCTCTTAAAAAATAGGTGGTCAATCGTCTGTAAAAGGAGATCTCCCAACTTCTTTTCAGATGTATATTTAGTACTTAAATGTTCATCAGAAACAATATTTAAAGCGATCTCCGGTAGCTTGCCATAAAACCAGCTGTAAAAGGGGTATAAATCCAAGTTAAGCGCCTCTCCTTGACCTGAAGTTAACTCAAAGGCGCAGCAGGTGGCCATCAACTGCATGTGCAGCGTAGGTTCGAAGGGTAAAGAGTCATTGGAGTTGGAGACTAAGGAAGGATCGACCAGCTTCTTGAGTTGGGTTAATACATCAAAGAAGAAGTCGACGTTGATGAGGTGCGAAAATCTAAGTAAAGTTAGTTGAAATGCAATTATATACGTTTACTTGGCGAGGCCTCTAAGAACGGCGGGCAGTAAGTTAGGATTGGGGGCGTGCTTCAGAGTGCGGAAGTATACAACAAAGATCTTTGTTAATAACTGTGTATGCACCTTCTTGCGCTCTTCACTTGAGAATTCAGCAGCCGCCTCCTGCATCTCTTCTTCGATGACTTTGTTGGCCTTTAACCTTTTCTTCAAATTCTTGGACACATGCTCTTGCTTCACACTTGATCGCTTAATTTTGATACCATTACCTTTGGTATCGTGCTTGGTAGTTTCCTTACCGTCTGACTTACCAACATCACCATGTAGATCGAGGTCGAGGAAAATGTCGATGATTTTTGGTGAGACACGGTACTGTTTCTTTTGGATGGTGCGAGTCAAGGAGGTCAGTAGTTCCAAAGTGATGGATCCGAGCTGGTCCTGGGCTATCAAGGACTTGGCGGCATCTAAGCAGATGTTGAATAGCTGGTCTTCGTTTGTGGTAGTCAACCTGCGAGCTAAAACCTCGATCAGCTGGTCGCTAAAGTTGAAGTTGGGTTTGGAGACCAATAGGTCGCAGATACATTTCATGATAACCAACTTCAATTCATTTGACTTAGCACCTTCAGATTGGCAAACTGTTTTAAATTAAATTAGAAAGCAATATCCCAATAATACGAACTTACCCCTGTACTGGTTATTCAAATTCTTTATAAAGGACTGGTAGCTCGAAACTAGGAACTCTTCGAACATGCGCAACTTACGTACGTCCTTAGAAACCTTGGTTTTTTTCTCTTCTTCAGTAAGGGCACGGATAAAGTAACTAAAAATAATTAAAATTAAAACGCACTCTATTTAGCTACCTTGGTAAGATATCTTTGAAAATGGAAAGCTGGGTCAAATAGGCAAATTTGCGAATTTGTAAGTTGGGATCGGTGAAAAGAACTTTGACCGCTTTCAGTTGGGGGAACTAGCAGAAAACTTAGTAAATTTTGTAAAATATACACTTACGTTGTTCTCAGGGTCCTGCAAAACGAGGCTGGCAACCGAAGCCAACTTTTCCAAATTCTCTTGGATACGTTCAACCGAGTCAAAATCTGGCTCCTCTTCCTCAGTTTCATCAAACTGTTTAAAGAGTGAATCTTCGTCCTCCTCCTCAGCTTCGGAAGCATTAGATTCATTTTCTTCATCAGAATATTGAGCTTCGGTTTCATCTATTCGAACCTTTTCTTTAGGTTCGTTGAACTTTTCCAAATCTATCTTGGGCTTGACTAGTTTACCGTCAGCTGTCTTTATGGGCAACATATTCTTTTGGCGTTCGATAATCTTTTTGGCTCCACTGGCTTCCAATTTCTCTTCGGTCTCCTGTTGGTGGCGAAGCCTATCGATGTGCATCTCTTCCAAGTAATCGGGCTCGTTGTCCTCAAGCAACCTTTTGGATTTGCTCTTACGTTTTTGGGATACATGTGTCTCCTCTTCCTCCTCTTCGCTGAGATCATCCATATCCATTTCGATAATTTCGTTGTGACTTTTCCCATCAAAACCAGTGAAACTTACACTCGACATGTCGGTGCCCTTTCCGTTGATCTTTCTGGATTTGATAACTCGCTTCTCTTCATCCTTAATCTTCTTCTTTATCTTGCTACCTAGTCCTACTTTACCTTGCTCGCCTTTCTTGGTGTTCTTCTTACCCATCGTAAAATATTTTCTGGATTTGCAAAAGGTATTCTTGTAGGATGAAAATCTTTGGTTTTGGCAGATTTCTTTAATGCCTCAACTGACTCATCAAACTTCAATGCCAATTTTTTAAAAATTGTGTTCTCAGCTCTACTATTCCAGATTGCTATTTTTATTTTTGTATTCACTGTTCAACAAGACGCTACAAAGGCAACATATTGCTTGAGCACAGCTAAATCTTGGAATATATGTCAATTCTTCTTACTTAAAATAGTAAATATTGTGAACATAGTAAGCTGCTTATCTACATCTAATGAGTACCAACTTTTAACAAAGTTGATGCCGAAGATTTACTAAAAGGCCCTACTAAAACACTACTTCAACAGAAAGTATACATTATATACTTAGCAACGAAGTTTACAACTATATTAAATTCACTATCGACTCGTAAAGAAACATATATAATTTATCACCAAGCTTATATTGATTCCTTTTCTAATTATATAAAATGCAATCAATAGACCAAACCTTAAAATATAACATTTATCAAAATATATAAAAGTAAACATATATTACTTGAACTAAATTTAACAACTTGAAAAGAATTCACAAATAAACTGACAATTTAATTTTAAAGCTTACTAAGGTCATGCTTATTCCACCCAAAGACGTATCCCAGTCTATCACTACCCCAGTACACGGTTCTAGGCTTATCGATATCAATAAAGGTAGGTGCCCCGAATATCCCCGAAGCCTTTGCATCTTCAGTTTGAACCTTCAACTGCTCTTTGATGGCAGGTGCCTTCACATTATCAAAAACAACCTTTGCATTAATTTCAGGTAAACTATCTTTTAAAAGCTGATGCAAGCACATCAGTATCTCCAATATCCTTGTGGTAGTGGAACCCCGCCTTGTAGATAGCGACTATCAACTCTAGCAACCTCTCGTTCTTATTAGCAACATCCTTTGTGACCAACTCCTTCTCAACCGCTAATATAAGGCGAGCTGCAGTTATAGTAGTTAATGGGAACTTGGGTGGGGCCGTAAGTACAGTATCTTTTTCCAGTTTATATTTAGTCTTCAAAGTTGAAGTTAACCGTTCGACATCCTGGAACATGTAGTTAAATTTAGTTGGGTTAGAAATGAATGGGACAGCTGGTAAATCTAAGCTTTTGAGGAGGCCGCCCAACATGAAGACTTTGGGTTGGACTTCGACGTTCTGGTGCTTGAAATAGCCGATGCTGGATAGGTGTAGGAGTTCAATAGCGGATACAGCGCTGTAAGGGCTGCTTAGTTCGAACCAAAATTGAATCTTTCGTAGTGCCATCTTATAAAGAAATTGAAAGTTTTATCTTTTTCTAAACTTTATATATGTACACATAAATCAGGTGAGCTGAATTGACAGGCTCGTTTGTTTAAGCCGATATAAAGCGATTTTAGGGGATTGACAAGCAATTTTGAATAGAAGCTTTGTTTACAAATTTTACTTATACTAAATATGCCATAATACCCAACTAGATATTCTTAACCAATAACTAAACCAACGCCTACTTTTACTAAAATATAAAAAAGAAATTTTAAATTGGAAAGTTTATATATATGATCTTTATTAGGTCTAGTTAGTAGACAATTTGTATGGGATATCTGATTTGATCAGCACAGTTTTCCAGCAAGGTTCCGAATTAAGTGGGGCATCGACTTTAGTTCGTACTTGGCATGTGTTCCGTATTCTTCATCGGCAGTACCAGATGGCGCTTGGTTCAGTTCAAATCGTGCGTAGTGTTCAGTCAGCCTTCCGAAAGTTCTCATGGATCTGTTCCGATGGAGTGCCTCATCCTCAGCCATGGCAACCTAAACCTATTAGAACCAGCAGTTGTTTTACCAGTTGCAAGCTGGATTAGTTAAATGTGCATTTGTTTTTACCAGAGGAATTACTGGTTCAATTTCCTCGCATTTTTATTCTTCTTGTTGCGTTCAAGCCGTGCTTCCTTTGATTACCCAGTTGCATTCTGGGTGTACTGCTTTCCACTCGGGATTTATCCTCATCCAGCTGGGATGCATCTGAACTTACGTTCAGCCCGAGCTAGGAAATGCATGTTTGGTTCGCTAAACTTGTAAGTTTGCACCCAGTTATGACTCTGGGCTATCATACTGTCACCTACTAAACTGGACTTGAATCCAATTTCATTGATGTGGGTGCGCCATTAGTCCTTTTAGGAACTTTTATCTCGGATTGTCTGGATGTATTTCAATCCTTTCCTCTGAGATTTGAACTATGACTTGTGGCTTAGGTTATTTTTTCGTGGTGACGCCTTAGCCTACTGCACTCCATCACCTTGACTATATTAGTCAAAATACCTATTTATACCAGATTTTGCTATCTCGTTCCTAATTAAGTGCTGAATATCACAAGCTTTACTGTGGATAACTTTCAATTTTTGTTGTACGTTTGTTGGGATATGAAAATAGAATCTGCTCAATTTATTGGTTGAAGGATAAAATCTTCTAACAAATACTTGGAATACTATTTCAGAACAGCATATACATATACTATGAATTAAAAAGCATTTTATTAAATTAAATAGTAGGTGCAACTGCAACAATCGAATCTACGTTTACTTTAAGGATTTTACCATCCCCTTGACGGCGCCTTTGAACATCTTTTTGAAGAACCCACCTTTTTTCTTAGGCGGTGGCGGTGGCGGCGCATACATCTGTTGTGGACCATCTGAACCCATGGCAACTGAACCTCCCCCTCGCCTACGGCGACCTTCAACCATACTAAATGCTAAAACCAAGCATAAAAGGAATACGACGTAAACTTTCATTTTGTTGATTTTCCAAGGGCACCACTAGTTTATATACCTTGCGCTACCCATGTTCCACTTTACTTGATGTCGCTATATAATATATTGCACCGTAACTAGAACTCTACTGTCTATAAATTGGCTAATTGGTCTCTAGCATTGGAGTATAAGTGAGATTCTCCGAAACTTATATAAGTTCCATTAATCCATTTTGATCAAATAAATTGAAGGCAGAACTTCATAATAATCCTAAATTGTTGACAGTTCACGTAGCTATAGGAACATTCCAAAAGTTAAATTAAAAGTAGGCTCCCAACCTATACTTTCTCTTAGCACTTCACTATATCAATATATTGACTAATTCCACCACACCACAGCTTTAATAAACAGATCCTGTTTGGTATTTTCTAAACTTTTACATAGCTGTTACCAAACTCTGTTCCAAATCTTTATAAAAGGAAACCAGCATAGATGGTACAATATAGCACATCACATTTTATTTTACCATGTTGAAC
The DNA here is from genome assembly GCA_016630905.1 of Capillidium heterosporum. Classification (NCBI taxonomy): domain Eukaryota; kingdom Fungi; phylum Entomophthoromycota; class Entomophthoromycetes; order Entomophthorales; family Capillidiaceae; genus Capillidium; species Capillidium heterosporum. The sequence goes on from WBMQ01000010.1 coordinate 10,454, forward strand.
TTTAAGTTGGCATTTACTAAAGTGAAATATTTAGATAACTACAAAAATCAGCAAAGATGTCATTTAATATAAAATTTTGGATCTTAGTATCCATTATCCAAAAATATAAAAGCTAATACAGAACAGTACACCAAGTTAAAAGTCCAGCAACCCATTAAAGTAAATCGTACATAGCCTTCAACTCCTGAGCAAACATATCGGTTATAGGTTTACGCTTCAACTTTTGCGATGTAGTTAGTAGGCCATTATCAGGCGTAAATTCAACACTGACAATAGCAACGTCAGCTAAAGTCTGACTAGTAGTAAACTTGTTGGCCTTAGCTTCACGAACGAGATCATTCAAGATAACTTTCTTGATAGAAGCGTCGGCAGCGACTTCCTCCAAGCTACTCAATTCAGCCTTGTCGTTGGATTTGAGGTAGTTGTTGACGGCATCCAAATTAGGCTGGACAATAGCAACGGGGCGACTCTTGAGGGAATCGGCACATACGCATACGTTCTGCACGAACAACGAGTTCTTGTATCCTTTTTCCAGCATCTCCAAGGCGATGTACTCGCCGTTGCTCAGCTTGACCAAGTTCTTTTTACGGTCAATCATGGACAGGGAGCCGTTGTCGAGTAAAGTTACGATATCACCAGTTAGGAACCAACCATCTTCGGTAAAGGCTTCGTCAGTAGCTTCTTTGTTCTGGTAGTAGCCTTTAGTCACGCTACCACCGCGTACCCAAAGTTCACCTTGAGGAGGGTTAGAGGTGTGGAAGTAGCCAGCTTCAGGCACATCGACCAACTTGAACTCGTTGCAGGGGGAGACTTGACCTAAGCAGTTGGGTTGGACAATGTCGGGGGTGGTGACGCAAGCTAAGCCACAGATCTCAGTTAGACCGTACCCTTGGATCAAAAGGCAGACAGCGTTAGTGAAGAACTCCCGAACTTCGTCACTGATAGGAGCACCATCCGGTTACGGCCAATCGTAGTTTACCACCAGTCTGTTCCTTGACTTTGGAAAAGACTAGGGAATCCAAGAGGGTGGTAGGGACTCCGTAGTGGGACAAGCTATTCTTGAGGGTGAGAGCAGCCGAGAAGATGGTCGAGGATACGGCACCAGCAGCGTTGACCTTGTTCAAGATGCCTTTACGGATCTGGTCGTAGATCTGAGGTACACCAATGATGATAGTAGGCTGCAACTCACGAAGATCTCCCTTACAGTTGCGGACGGAGGCGTCAGTCAAGGTACGAGGGCTGGCGTATCCAATTCGCGTACCGAGGTAGATCAAGTAGCAGTCGACGGCGAAAGCCAGGATGTGGGCAAAGGGTAGGAAGCTGATGAAAACGTCGGTCTCGGGGAAGAGCACGTTGTCCAACAGAGTATCTACACCGGCGACTAAGGAAGTAGCAAAAAGTTAAAGGTAGGTTAAAAATATTAAACTTACTGATAGCAGTCAACTGCTGGTGGGGAATAACTACACCTTTGGGGTTGCCAGTAGTTCCCGAAGTGTACATAATTAATGCGATATCCTCCGGTTGAGGTGGGTTATGCTCAGCTGGATTCTGCTTACCTAAATTGACCAAGTCGTCGAACGCGTAGAAAGTTAGATCCTCCTTGATCTCCAACAAACTCTTCTTGGAAACTTCAGTTAGGGGTTCAGGGGAGAATATGGTGGTCAAGGTAGGGGTTTCAGCAATAGCCTGCTCGAGGATTTTGATTTGTGATTCGGTGATGAAGAGGGCGGGAACCTTGCACTGGTTGATACCGTGCTTCAAGCCATCAGCTCCCAAAGTGTCGTAGATGGTTACGGCGGCCACGTTCTGAGTGTAACAAGCTACAATAGAAATTTAATAAATACGCTTAAACAGAGCTGTATAAAAACTTACCGTTGGCTAAAGCGGACCAGAAACGACTATTATATTCAAAATAAAAATATAAGCACAAAACAAATTTAGCAAACAAGTTACCTAGTAGGCGCATAAAGAGCTACCTTTCTATCGCCACCAAGTCCCAAAAATTTGAGTGCCGCACCGACATCGTTGACCTGCTTACCAACCTGTTCATAAGTCATCCACTCGTAAGGGGAAAGCTGCTGGTACTGCCATTCTTTGACCTCCTTGATGACTTCACCGTTGACCTTTTTTTCGATTTCCTTCTTCTCGACGATGGTGTCGACCAACTTTCTAGAGCCGTAGCAGTTGCGTTGTGCGTAGTTCTTGACCGAAAACTGGAAGGTCTCAGTAGATAGTTTTACTGCCAGTTTTGGGAATGGTGATCAACTCACCACTCTCCTTATTGTAGTGACTACGGTAGACGGGGCTGTGGCCAGGTTGGATGGACCCTTCGTGGATAAAGCTAAGTTGTTCAGTCATAGATCGCAGTTCAGTTATAAAAGTTTACAAAACTGCTGGAAAACGATCTAAGCCTATATTTATACTGCTTTTACAAACCTGTTCCATCCAACCTTTTAGGCAATTGATTTAGAAACTGCACTAAACTGTTCTATCGAACTCCAGATTTTCATAAGCCTATCCCTTTTTTCGGATACTTTGGATGTGAAACTGCTGGTGGGATATCTTTGTAACGAATGCAGGGAAATTAGTTGGAGAGAATAAATTGAGTGTTCTGCATTTTCCTTTAGGAGGTAGCTCTAGAGCCAAAGTCACTACCAAAAGTGTTCTTCCCAACATCCTGGGGCTCTGGTCTAATACATTAGATTGCAGCATCAATCTAAAGAAATAGATGTTTTTAGCAAAAAACCGATTTACTAAAGAGAATTCAATTAATTTTGGCAACCTGGCTGCATTTTCCCAACAGCTTATTCTATTGCTGTAGGCTCGTCTAAATTCCAAATTAAGGGTGAGGTGCCGGAGAAAATAGTAAATTTACTCACGGCCATTCTTTCTATTGGCTCAAACTTGAAGCTTCCAAAAATATATTTCGGGATAAGCATAGCCACGTGTACGATTCTCCTTGCCCCATGCCTATCCCGTGATCGAGGTTTAGGGTTGTCAAGCCGTCTCAAATTCTATGACACATCTCAACCATCGATATAAGGATGTGGAGTTAGATAGAAGCTATGCATCCAAGACCTTGGAAAGTTCTGTTAAATGACAAGACATACTGATCAGCGATATATGTGTATGGAGTACGATATCACCTACATATCCAAATCAATTTAAAGGTATCATTCTATAGAAATCTTTGGAATAGTATAGCACTCTAAAATTTGACGTTTAACTGCATTAAGGCCAATCAAAGACCTTTAAAGTTTTGAAAATAATAAACTAGTATAAGTTTTCATCAAGATATATTGATGGAATGAAGGTAGGTTCTGTGACCTATATTTACCACCTAATATACTTTAAAACTCTAGCTGTCTATCAATTAGGAACGACGGGTAGTTCCTATAGCAGAGGGGAATAATAAGTATGTTTCAGCTCTGAAGAGCGAAGTTAAACTGGCTTTAGTAAACATTGCTAAGTTTATACTCATCCAAATTTTAAAAACAATAGCATTAGACTAACAATTTATATGGTTATAATTAGCACTGTTAATTACACATATAAATAAGATAAAATTATTTTCTAGGTGCTTAGTTAAGCCCTTCATAGTATAGGTGCCGCTACAAGTAAATTAAGTTATCTTTCGTATCCAACTTACAAGTTTACGAAGCTGACTGTCCATATAAATATAATTTAAATGTAGGTACATGAATGGGCTTTCAGTACTATCTATGTTACGGACCAAAGTCGTTAGCAGGTATATGTTATAAGGCTTAGGATCTACTTCAACCTGACTACAACTTTGATAGTGGGTATATAAAAGCAAGTAATAGATATGGCCTTTAATCCTCTTTTTAAAACACATACACATTCAGAAACGTCGTAAATCTGCCTATCTCCTATCTAGATACCAATTTCAACAAACTTTTGATAATCGTCAAGCTGGTATCAACCAAAGCCACATGAAATCTTTCAGCTAATTGAAAGTAGGTATATTTGTTATCAGTTACTTTAAGATACGATTAAGCTAAAATAAATTGCTCCATCTGTCATCCCATTACAACATAAACATCTTTAACGTAGTTTAAAAGATCTATATCCAATATAAAAGCTTTTGCATCAGCAGCTCAAAAATGTGTATCTATTCCCTCCTTCAAAGACACCCATTCAAAAGCCAAGGCCATCCCTGTAAACTGAGATACGAGCTCTATCATCAACCTATACATTGCAACGTAGCTTGTAGCTCGACCTTGCTAATCTAAAAAAGCAGCTGAGTATAGATGTACATTTCAACTTATATATAACCCCTATAGCTTTACCCAAGTTAAGACGGCTTGTATAACTTTGTGCACCTCATTTCCTTTTTAACACCTTGTTTCAACAGCTCCAACTGAATTTTAGTATGGAGGTGTAACATAGCATCCTATATCACCTATGGAATTTCCACAAGAGCATCACAATTAGTTTCTTATCAGATGAGTATTGCTGCTCCAAGAAATCAAACCCAAAAAGTAAGGTATAAATTTCAAAAGTAGTTAAAGCTAATCGAAAATCGACATCAAGTATCAGCTATCACTTCAAATACAGCTAAAAGTACGCTACAAAAGCACTATTGTTGTTGAACTGTACTTGAAAAGTAAAGAGCAATCATCCAAAACTATTTTAAACAACCTACAAATAATAAAATCAAAACAAACAGCCAAGCAGTGTAAAATTCAAAACAGAGCATAGCATACTAAAATTTATTCGATACAACAGTAATTTAACTAGGTTTAAAACGACTGCAATTTGGAAATCGAACCATAGTCTCTAAACTTATTTTTAACCTGCTCACTGGTAGCAAGCTACTTGCCCTATTTAGTGCACATAGTCTATTTTTTTTCAAAACCTTTCACAAATCAAAGTTGACGAATTGGTACTGCTATTTCAAACTTTGTTTGGCTGTAGCATTTGGGATGGGATGTTCAAGTAAATAGCCCCTAGGTTGGTAGTACCGAAGTTGGATCTGAGCTTATTGATATATGTCTTTGACTTAGTAAGTATAAGGTATAGGCCAATGAGAGATATATATATGCCACAATAGATACTCTCATCTCGGTTAATAAAACTCAAAAGTGGACTCCAAGTGACTTTTATAAGATTGATCAACTTTTCTATTGTTGCCCTTTCCTAAAATTCTTTAAGCAATATATTAATGATAGACTACAGCTACATTTTAACAAAACTCATCTATGTTAGCTTCGAAATTCTGCTATATTCGATCACAAGTACTACCTCTCACGAAAATTATTGACCTTAATATATTTTTGACTGGAAACTGTAGATGTGATGGTTGGCTTAGCCTATTTGGAAACTCTTTTATCAAATATTTTAGCGACATAATAGCAAAATCTTTGATTTTTATGTTGGTTAGTGAAACTTAACTAAATAAGACAGTTTGTATAGATTTGAAAAAGCCAGCTTCGCCATCCAACCCCAACAGTTGGGAAAGTGTAGTCGTAAAAGGACTAGTGATATTCCAAGTAAACGTAACAATACGTTGCAGCTAAATTATCATTGAAAAGAAATGAAAAGTACTACAGTTTCCATGTGCCAAGTTTTTGAGTAGAGCAGTATTGCTTAAATCTACAAGTACCTAATCCAAAAGTAAAAATTGGAAGATATTTCAGTTTGAAAAGTTATAGACATATTTATGCAAAATAGAAATAAGCAAAAGGAAAGCAAACGAAGTTGTAGGTAAACTATGCTAAGCTTGGTCCTAAAATTATTTATATAGTTATAATCTAAAATCAATAATATATTACACAATATATAGTGCTTTCAAACTTCAATTGGTTGATATATGTAGTTATAACCCGAAGTTTTTGGAGATTGCTATAAAAGTTTCCAAATTATTAACTTGAAAGCATTTTACTCTAAAGATATAGTAAACTAGGAAGGGCAGGCATGAAAAGTCATATGGCTCGATGGTTTAGTGGTATAATTCTCCCTTAGGGTGGGAGAGGTCCTGGGTTCGATTCCCAGTCGAGCCCTTCTTTTTAACTCGTGCTATTAGATGTATATCGCGTAACTTTTTTATTTCATCAGTTTCAAATTTAAGAGTATTATAACTCTAATCCCTCCTTACTTTTGTTTTTCACAGAGCTAACTCCTTTAATACCTACCTTACCAATAATGGCTATGTACACTACTAAGAAGCAATGAGTTTTAGTCATGTATATAGAGCTTCTTTTTTGATTAGGTGATACCTCCAAGCAGTAGCTTTTACTTTATCAAGGATTCGAATTTTAAGGTGTATAAATTACTAGAGTAAAGTCAATATATTTATAAGTAAAGGATGTATTAGTTTCTTTTAAAATTAAGTAAGATGTTTGGGTAAATTTACAAGTATTCTACACAATATTTATAATTAAAAATGTAGACAGCATGTAAAATTACAGTAGATACAAAGCCAAATAAGAGACATCGAACATGAGTAGTCACGTGGCTCGATGGTTTAGTGGTATAATTCTCCCTTAGGGTGGGAGAGGTCCTGGGTTCGATTCCCAGTCGAGCCCTTCTTTTTGCCGGTATACTTTTGTCGTTGCCGTACAACTCTTGGTTATCAGTTCCAGGTACAACAGTAGATTTTAGGACCGACGCATTATGAACTACTATGCAGGTGATTGGATGATTACCGATACCAACATTGTATTTATATATAGATCTCAGCTTAGCGAGGTTGTTTTTGCTACTCGATATTACTAGTTTGGTTACAATAAGTTTGTTGGTAGCCTTATATGCCATAGCTTTAGACTTGGCAAGTGGCAGATTGTAGAGAAAGCAAAGCCTGCTAATGCTGCTTGAGAGCATAGGCTGATAGTATAAGTATCGAATACAATTCGAATTTCATATATATCAATAGATAGCAATTGATGTCTATAGGTCAATAATTGTTGAAAGTTTAGCTGTCTTTAGATAGTCAAGCCTAATGCCTCAACTAAAGTATAGATGTCTGCTAAATAGCCAAGTCAAAGAACTATTGAAGTCGATATACTATAATATGAACCATTGTTTACTATCTCGCATACCATTGCAAGATACTATATCTATATAGAGCTTGATGAATGAAATGAAATTAATCGGTCCATCAACCCAAAACTATAGTTGTCTTATAAATTAAGCTATAATATCTAATCGTAACAGTATTACAAAGCCACCTATTTACCAAGCTTACGACACATTGCTCATTTCTAAAAAGTCAAATCTATAGCTTTAAATGATTATTCAGAAATAGCCTTCAATTGCCACAATAGATTTTGTATATAAGTCGCTTACATTACAAAAACTAAATGTACATATGCTTGAAGTTTAATTGAACTTTTAGTCAAACTAATAGCTATCTAGGCGTTTCAAAGGTTCGTCTACATATTCAGCCAATGCCTTAATCTATTTTTAAATGAAAAAGCAATAGTGGATAAAGAGTATAGTAAGTAAACAAAACATTTATATTTATACAAAGTACCTTGAGGTTCAACATACCGAACTGCGCGTCGTTATCTCCCACCAAGCAGATTAACATGTTGGCAACGGGTAAAATAGCTAGTTTTCCTTCCTATATTTAAAAAATAAAAGTTTAAAGATGCATTCTTTTGACTAAAAAGACAAAAATAAACCTACTTGGCAGTTGATAAGTATAGTTTGAAGTTTAGAATCGAGTAGATGTTGAGTACCAGTGGAGTAAGCCGACCAAATATTACTAGCTATAGCTGCGTAGATGGAGCTTCTAGGATCGGGTCCAGCTGAAGCTAGCAGTGAACCGTCTAAACCCAACAACCTAATATTTTAAAAATAACAAAATATTCATGCCGATTAGCACTTATGTTGCAGTGAATTAAAAATAAATTACAAGCTAGCCTGGACTCCATTCCCAGTTACTTGGTCGAGGATCTGGGTTATTATTTTGGGTTTTATCATGTTTGGTGCAGGATGTAGAGCTCGAATTTGAATTTGAACTGATAGTTGTCGAAATTAATGATATCATAGTAGTGGAAAGGTGGTGGCATTTGGAACTGAAAATTTGCAGATGGAGTTGTTAAAGTGATGAATATTCCTACTGGATGACCGAGTTATATAAATGGATATGAGAAATGGAGCTTTACTTCCAATACTACTACCTACGATGTTTTAAGATAGATAGTTTCTTTGTAAAGAGATCAAATAGCATAGTTGACATATCTTAAAAATCACAACTGCAATTCAAAATTTGCAAAAAGTTAATAGTATAAAATTTATCAATCCTACTAACGTTTTTTACATATGAATATTCCTTTATGTCAACTACAGTACTTTGAACTTTTTGATACTTTTAGCTACTTTGGAAACGTTGGTGCCATTAAACTCATTGTCGATTTTAGCAATCAATTCTATATCAATAAAATCTAATTAAAACGCATTATATAGAAAAGTACCTGTTGAGCTTATAACGACCTTGCTCTGTAAATGAATCTTCTCAATAACATTTAAATAGAAACAAAGGTACGGTGCAATTTTAGTAAACAGATGTAGGTTTTTAGAGGAGGATTGGTTCTCTAAGGAAGTTGATTTGGCAAAGTTCTCTTTCGTTATTTCGTAGAATGCATACAACTTCTGAAGACATCGGATGGCGATTTCTAAAGTGATTTGGCTAAGTCTGGTTGGGAACATGTAGCAGGCATAGTAAATAAAATCAGTCTTTAGGAGCATAAAGTGTTGGTATACTACTGAAGCAGTCAAATAGTTAGCACAACAATCCAAAAATCCTTACCTTCGTCTGAATAGGTATTAAATTGAGCAGGATTTGTATAGTCTTCAATAAACTTGTGCTTCGGTTCTTCAATAGATCTGATTAGCGTATTCAGCACTCTATCGATGAGTTGAGGGGTAGGTATATTGTTACGGCTGTTGAAGATAGCATCTAGAAATAAATTAAAAGTGTGTTTACGTGATAACTACCATTCAGCATATCGGTAGTAAACTTCCAAACGTTCATCAGGTAGTTGATGTCTTCATCCGAAAGTTTCGAGTTGGCTAGTGCTGGGAGTATGGCATCCAACAGAGTCTCAAAGGCATCACATTTGTCCTTTTTGTACTTTTCATATGGAGGGTGGTACTTGGGATTAAAGTCTATACATGTTAGGTAAATAGTAATAGTAAAGGGTACTTTTTTTATGCTCACCCCTATTGTAAAATACTAATGTGTTATACGCTTTAAATAGATCGGAACTGCACCCTTTAACAACTAAAATGTTGGTATATATAGTGTATGTCTTTACCCAGCTGGTTTTGGTATCGATTTAGCGCGTTGCTATACTTGTAGCCTTTAAGCTTAGATACCTCCCATCTATCACTTCGCTTTGACGTTTGGTTATGCAAGCCTTAGTAAGTTAGTAAGAGATCTCTGTATTGGTTACTGATGAATGCATTTTTCAACTCAATTTTACAAGTGTCTAGGTCCTGTTTAAGATTTTCGTATGCCTTTTTTAAGTCCATGTAGTCTAAACTTGCTCAGCATAATATATATTAGGAATGGCTTACCTAATTGAGCATCCATTGCCAAGCCCTGATTATTGTTGGGCCGTATTTTCATCGATCGTTCCTTGAGGATATCGATATAGTCTAAATATCTTTAGCTGATAGAAGGGTATCAGTTTACCATCTGTATCCATTCCCATCGGCTTGTGCTTCAGTATTATGAAGGCCTTAATGTATTAATGATATTTCTAATATTCAATTACTAAAGCTATTTTAAACTCAAGAGGTATCATTTGGATAGTAAAGACTTTGTAAAGGAAACTTTATATCTAATTCCAAGACTATGCATTTTTTAATATGATGTTGAAGGAATGGTTACTTTTCTTGATTATTGGATGACAGGTTTGTCAAAGATATCTAGCTTTATTGCATTGTTTTTGAAAGCTGCCAATTAGCAACCATAGCTCAAGTTCAATATCTTAAACTGACTAATAAAAATGTTCACTACAACTTTTCCAAGCATATACGTAGAAATCTTTCCAATCTATTGAACCATCCAATTGCCTTCATCTCCAACAAATCACCTTACAAAAGCGTTCCAAGCTAATAGGCCTAAAGCTGTGTCCTAACAAAACTATTCATTCCCTTCCAGCCCTACCAAAATTATGAATCCAATCTCAACAATAGATCAATCGGAACTTTTAGAAGATGAAGAGCGATTCGACAAAGAGTTGGAATTCGTCTTATGCCTAGCCAACCCGTGGTACCTGCATTGTATATTATCTTGACAAAATTAAGTTTTAACTTCCAACTTAGTTTTAGCTCAAGAGAACTACCTCGATGATCCCAAGTTAGTAAACTACTTGAAATATCTTTTGTACTGGACTGAACCTGAATATATAAAATATGTACAGTAAGTTTATTTTTAAATTTAAAAGTAAATGTAAGCTAATTTTTAAACATATATTATATATAAAAGCTATCCCAATTCCATCTACTTTTTAAAGTTGTTGCAGCAAAAGTCGTTTAGGGAAGGTCTGAAGCAGTTTGAAGTCGCTTCTCAAGTCCATGAGAAACAGTACTACCACTGGTTGTACGGTGATAGACCCAAGATTGAAATCTTTCCTGACGAGAATGGGGCTGAGCAGATGGAACAGAACCCTACTCAATAAGCATAGTTATTTAGAAGTAAGCTGAGGTTTTGCTTTGATATTTTAAACATTGTTTACCTATATGTATTTATGGGTATTGTACTTTTATACCAGTTTTTAACTTTTTTATTGATAAACAGGAATTAGTTTTCATCCAAGGAAATCTATACTCCATTCCATATCTTACCAATAATACTTCTCGATAGATTTTCTTATAAGGATAGTAAGTGATACCGCTTAATTTCCTATAACGCTTATTCAGTGCATCGTTTTGGAATTGGCAGCTTGGTGGTTATTCGAACTTTTACGCTACTCTTCAAATTGCAATATTCTTTTAAATTCAAGTAAAGAACTCTATTTGCAATATATTTTTCAAGATAACGTAACCACTTACATATCTAAATAAGAGTAGTTTCATAATACACTTGATAATTATTTTGAACCTAATTCTTCTATTAAAGCAGCAAAAGTTTCGATAAGAAAAGTTGGTATTCGTACCAAGTTCTTAACACCACAACTTCCAATAATAGATGTGAATATGTCTACTCCTTGATAGTGTCTTTTATAGTTAAGCTAAAATCTCAATATTATTTGTAGTAAAATATAAGCACTATTCTCAGAAATTTAAATTGAACCATGGTTGATAGTTACAAATCGTTGGATGTTTATAGGTAGGTTGAATATCTATAAATAAACTTCAAAAGCATCCCTATAACTTTATAATAAACTAGTTTATTAGATATTAAAGCTTCTATTCAGATAATAAATTTATCAAGTCTAACAAAGTCGATTGTACAAAGAGGATCCAAGTATATATTAAGTAGAGTTGCAAACTTTTGAACTAAACAATTAAAAGTTGATTCAGCTTCAACAGCCTGAACAAAGATTGATATCCTATAGTTGTAGAAACTGGATTGAAACCTTTGAATAAACTTAAATCAAATAAGCTCTGTAAAGGACAGTAATACCTATCAATCTCAAGGTACTAACTAATATCAGCACAACGTCAAGTATAAATGATAGTATCCATGCAATAAAGAACAAATCTGATACCCTTTAATACCCTTTTTAAATACTACCGACATAGCCTCTTAGAGTGGTTAATGTGCCACTGCTGAAAAAATAAAAGATATACTTCAGACTTCTACATTAGATCTAGCAGGTCGTTGAGGTCGTTGCCAGTGGGTTTAGGTGGCGTAGCTTGATTGGTGGGACTAGGTTTAGGCTTGGAAGTCGGTGTCGAAGCGAAGCTAGCAAAAGGGTCCAGTGATGCAAAAGCTGAATCCAAACCTTTGACATCGGATTTTCTTTCAACACTTTGGGTTCCAAACTTTATCAAGAAAATTAGCTGAAAAGTTAATAATAATAAAAAATATACCGTAGGCTGGGTGGCGAAGCTGTTACCAAAGCTTCCATTGAACGATTGGTTAGGAGCGCTAGCACCGGCAGTGAAGGTACTGCTCATGCCACCGTTAAAAGGTGAACTCCCAGCGTAGGCGTTGCTGCCGTTGGAAAGAGAGTTGCTGTTAAACCCAGTGTTGTTACTGGAAAAGTTGGGCATGTTGGAGAAGCCACCACTCATGCCACTGGGGAAGGGCTGACTACCGGCATTGGCATTACTTCCGGTGGAGAAGGAGGCCATGCCTGAAAAGTTGTTGTTGAAGGCTTGGTTAACGTTAGCGTTAGGAGCACTTGTGTTGAACCCAGCTTGGAAACCCATAGGTTGATTATGCTGGGTCGGTGCCTGATTGAAGAGGGCCATTATGGAATCCTTGTCGCCGACTGGCTTGGCACTTTCGGTAGCAGCTTGAAGGTTATGTCAGAAAAATGGGAAATAAAAACAGAATGAAGTTTACCTGGAGTGATGACGTTAGCTTGAGTGTTAGTAGGTTGAGGGTGGAAGGAAAAATCACCAAACTCATCCAACAAGTTGCCGCTGCTCTTGACCTCAGCTTTAGCTGGTTTGGGCGACGAAGCAAACTCACCAAACCCATCATCGTCCGTCACTTTGGAAGCGGATTGTGGAGGATCTAAGCCCAGTAAGCTAGATGCCTTGGAGTTGACATTCTTGGGGACATCGGGTAAGTTCTTGGAGCTAGTTAAAAGGGAGATGGCTTTGTTTATGTTGCCGTTGGCTTCGGCGAGCTTAGCGCGGTTGAGATTGGCATCTTTGAATCCCATAACTTCCAATTGCAAAAGCTGACTCGAAGTGGTGTCGTTTCCACTTTCGGCACCTAGATTGGGGTCGTTGACCAAGAGCTCAATAGCTGTATTGACGTTCAAGTTGGCCTTTTTCAAGGCGACTAAGTTGGCTTTGACGTTGGTGAATCCCATATCATATAGGGTCTTCAGACCTACCTTGACCTTGCCGCCCTCCGAATCTTCGACTTTGACTTGGCTAGCCGGTTCAGCAACCTATCACCAATTAGTTATGCCCTATAGCAAACTTACTTGACCCCCTGGTTTGAAGAACCTTTTACGTTCGTACTTATCTCGGATGTACTGCTCCAAACCTTCATCATCCTTGGGAGCGCTTTTAGCGTTGGCGTTGTGCAGATACAGCATATTGACTTTGGTGTTGCCCCACTGCTCCATAAACTGGATCTGCTCCTCTTTCCAGCTGTCTAAAGAAATGGATTTTACTTTTGAAATGTGGGTACCCATACGACGATGTATACCCCCACACCGGATGCATAGAAAACATCCCAAGTTGAACGAAGCCCATCGGGGTCCTAAATGGTTAGGTTGAATTTTCAAGCAATATTACCGTTGGCACCGCAATCACAGCAGCTTGTGTTCCCTGGTGATTTCACCAAGGCCATCAGTCGTTTCTCATTATTGGCTTGAATTCGTTTCTTCTCTCGGTCGTTGATGCTGCTCATTTTGAACCTGTTCTATGTAACTTTTGATTTTCAATTCAATTGATGTTCAACAAGATTTGAACCCAATACGAGGGAATTATCGATTGGATGTAATTATAAATGTTCCGTCAAAAGGAAATGATTCAACAAGAATCTATTTTTAGAACTGAGGTTTGGATGTTGCAGTGTTGCTAAATCTGAAGAACAAAGTGAGCATGTCGTAAGCTTAATAGAAATAGGCATATTTTACAAAACTAGATGCTTGTATAAAGGTATAGAAATATATGTAGATGTGTTGATTCACTACAAAAGAAGCACTAAGTTTAATGACATATAAAATTATAAATGGGATTTAAGACTAGGAGTAAACCATGGTTAGTTGTAGATGTGAGAACAAGCCATTGTATCCAATAGAACAAGATGTTCCTAATATATATTACACATCATAGTTAGTTTGGAGAAAATAAACCATTTATTCAAAATATAGTGATGTTTCAAATACAAATATGCTTAATTGTATGGCAAGGATGTAGTCTTTAACTACATCCAACTAAATAGATTAAACTGGATGTTATATCAAGTTGGTTTAAGGTCAACAGAGCCAACTTAGGATTATAAAGTAATCAGGCTGGTAAATAGGACAAAAAGCCTAGAGTTGCCTTCGAAATGAGATTCCTAGACAATACTACAAGTGTCTTAACCCAGATAAAGGCATTCAGTTCAATCTAAAAGTGAAATACAGCAGCTATCCAAGTTACATGTACAATAATAGAATTGAAAATATCAATATCATAAAGATATCCCATTACAATAGTGGTTTATATTTGAATATGTTTATATAAAAGATAGAGTTAGATTCGTGGACGTCACCTGCCGGTATGTGCAATAGCAGGGACATCCATGAATTGGAGGTAGGCAAGCCAAGAGCTCCAACTCCAGTTCCAAAGATTGAGTTAATAACAAAGAGGCCGAAGCCTCGTTCCAGTTATTAAACTGAAAAGAACAGATACTACACTTGATCTTAGCCAATAGGCTTGAGAGGATTGTAAGGTTTATTAATGTGTTGGTGAAGGTCTATAACGGTGCTCAATTTATGTTTTAGGGTTGTGGGTTGAATTGCAATGCTTTAGAAGCGATTGAGGTGTTTTGATGAACATTTTGATGAATTGGTGGAAAGTGGCTTTGTGATGAACGAGATGGAAATTGAAGAAACTGGCCAAGGAAGTGTAGGTAGGTTTGTGGAGGAAGAGGTGGGCAGCTGCAACGAACTACTGGATAGGTTGAGCCACTTGGAAGGCATATCCGAGCTATATTTTAGCAACTAGTAAGCTTTATTGTGCGTATACCCAATAACATTTGTAAGCCAAGCCCATGCCTCACAACCCGATCTATCAGGTACTGTTCCTACCCTCCATCCTTCTAACTTCTACAATAGTCACCTACAACGAACTACAAAAAGCACTAGAACAGATCCAAGATTTCACTTCCGAAACTGGGTTGAATTCGCTAGATACCGCTTCTTTAGAAACTGTTGCTCAAGGCCAAGAGTTTGATGAAGCTTTTGTAAAGATGATTGTTGAACGTAGTGGAAGGATCAACAACATAGCTAAGCGTAAAGAACTCGCAGCCGAGCACTTCAAGAAGTTGGCCGAAGCTTCACTCAATGCCTTCAACCGAGCCACTAAAGATTTAAATAGCGAGGAAACACAAAAGTCAAATAGTAAGCTGGAGCTGAGTTTGAGGAAGCAGAAGTTTGGTATAACCGTCAATGGGAAAGATGCTTAAAGTGGTTTGGTAATATATATTATGAATGGTTTATTATAGTTTATATTATTTTAAACTTTTTTATTCTAATGTAGCTTTAAATAATCTTGTAGTCAAGAAGGATGTATAATATACAATGGTTTTAAAGCATTTATTTTGATTTTCTATAGCTAATTACAATTCATTTTAATATGGATCTAAAGTATTTTAGCCTATTCCTATAATTTTCAAAGACTTTCTTTCTCTTTAAAGCTATCAAAAATGCACCTTTGAATGCCTTAACAAAAGTTTCAAGATGCGATGATCCAAGCAATGTGTTACAGCTGATATGTATTTCAGAGATATCTATTGATAAGCATTTCGATATTTTCAAGGTAGTATAATTAATCGGAAATGCAAATGAACACCTTGTACGGACCTAGTGATAATTCATAATTGTAATACATAAATATATGGTGTGCTATAAACACCCACTTCAATGCCTATACTATGTATTAAAAACAACCTGAGAATGTAAGTGAAAAGGTAGCAAGCTAATACTCAAAATCTCCAACTCGATTTTATTTAAGGACAGAAACGCTTTGTAGAGATCAACTACAGTTGTTTTAGCTAAATATCGTACTCAAATTAATAGTGGATTTTGGTTTGACAATTAGTCTGAATTATTAAATAAATCTACAGTGCCAAGTTAAAGTAGAGCTAAATAACATTATCTATTGAAGTAAAATTAAAGATAGTTATATAAAATTTGAATACTTATAAACTTGTTAATATCAAAAGTAAAGTAACAAATGAATTTAAATATAAAGCTAAATTATAAACTGCCAAATACTAAATCTTATCTCGCAACATTAAATAAAACTTTAACTATAAGATCAAAATTGGTCAACCTTCATTCCTTTTGAGCAGTCCGCCTCTACTTCCACTTCCATAACTTGCTGTTGCGATTCATTCAATGTCTTTTCTAAAACCAAAAGTTTGTTCTCTAATTCACCTACTATTAAATATGAATACAATAGAATCAAAGTTAATATGGATGGTAAAGATAAATTAAAAATATACGTTTTGTACCAACTTGACCGTTCATATCATCAACTTTAGTTTGCTACAAAATTGAAAAGATGGATCTGTTAGCATGAAACTAATTAATGACGCTTAAACTTACCAAATTCTTCAACATATCTTCTATCTAAAAGATAAGCTTATATTAATAACAAAATGGCTTAAAAAGTTAAAGAAAGCTTACCGCTAAAGAATACTCTTGAGGTGAACGGAAGATAGATTGAGATTCTTGAGCTTGAGTTGAGCTGTTGGATTCCATAATTGAAGTTTAGTAAAGTTGGTAGTTTCGAATTTGAGTATATTTTGACAAGTTCATTTTGAAACTAAAATCTATTATTAGCTATTGGCTGCAAAAATTGATGGCTGCTTTAAAGCAGATACTTGTTGGAATATAGGTAGGCTTTTATAATATGAAGAGGGTGGATATTTAGGCTTCGACCAAAAGATATATCAAACATATGCCTTAATTTTAATAGATATATCAATACATGGGATTAGATATGTATAGCATGCAATTCATCAATAATTTGAATGCAGTTTTGTAGAATCCTGCAAATTTTAAAACAACTAATACGGGAAATTAATCAGACTAGTGGCCAAATCCTTCAAAACTCGAACCTTAGATTTGCGGCTTAGGTACAGAAAATTAATAGATTGGCAGTTCCCATTCCGAGTTCCTTTGCCTTCCAACAACCTAGTCTTCAGTATCCTACTCCTCAAAGCAAATAAAACTAACTAATATAAATTTCATCGACCATGCGAACGACGACACTACTAATTGCATTCCTATCAACGCTAAGCATCTCATGCCAAAATTTAGACAACAAACCTAAAGAGTATACATTCAAAACTGAAGTTGCCGATATAATTAAAGATTTTGGAGACCAGGTTACTATCCAACTTTTATACTTCAACCAAACTATTGAAACTAAGGAATGTAGTGCACCTCTAAGTGTAAGTTTCAAAGGGCATAAAGCTGAGATTGCAAAGTGATAACTCCAGTTTAAACTCTTCAGCTTCAGTATCGGGTAAGAGTCAATCTAGTGAAGGGTTCAATTTGAAATTGAGCTATATTTCAATGGTTGGAGTTGCTGGATCTTTATTATTTCTATGATTAATTTATATTGCTTTTGAATTTAATAAATAATATTGGTCAGTTTTATTTTGAAGTAGAGTTTTGTTTCGGTATATTTTTCAACTACATGTACTATATTCAGCTTTGTTAACGTTCAAAGTAGTAAATCATCCTAAGAGTATATGTAGAGCTTCTTTATTTTTAGCATGTATTTTGATAACCGATACTATCTATTGGAATTAGATGCTATAATCATCTAGATAACTGACTAAATGAGACTTAGTAGCTTTGAGTTTTTATATAGACCTAGGTTTAATCCAGTTACTAACATAAAGTATATAGTTTGGAAATTTTATTATAGAAGGTGCTCTGAAATGAAAATATATTAATAAGAGTAGGTCCGACTCTAGAAGTAAAATCCTTTAATATAGGCTTATACCAGGTTAATGAAATGATGAAATAAGCTATATACAAATTGGATATTAAGTTGATTGATGGCAACACAGTGGTGATGTAGGTTATATGCTTTTACAAACTAGCGGTCATACTGCATATTCAAACATACCATGCTCAACACGGCCTATCATATTCAACTCGATATGCCCTTCAACAGACTTTCAACGACACTTGAATCAATGTTATGCTCCTCTCGATTTATTTTTATCGACTGTAAGACATAGTTTAACCAACAATTTGAGATTTGTTCAAAGGGTTTTCAGCTTTATAACACTTTTATTTGAACTCTCCAGCTGAGAGTAGTAAACTCGAAGCTTTTGCACTTCAATTGTTGGTATGAAAGATGAATATCGAAGCCCATTTACTATTTGTCAAAAAAGTTGAATTCTAAAGGTTTAAAATGAGATAGAATGGCTATAATATAAAGTATACATTTTTAAAATAATAAGTAGTAATAATGTAATTAGACAAACTGTAAAGGTATATATTGAAATTTGAATAGATTTGTTGGAAGTTGGTAGAAAAAGTAATATAAATTACCAATTTGAAGCACGCAATCCCATTTATTTTCAGATTATAAGGTTTGACTTTTAAGTTGAAGTGACAGTCGGGTTTCTTTCTAGCGTTAATCCAATCCTTTTCAATCTCTCCTGGCATTGGTTTTAACATCTTTAGTTGTTGAAGTTGAACTTTGTTTGAAACAAAGCTGCTTTCGATTCGAAATTGGAATATATTTCCTTTGACTCGTAGAAAAGCTCAAAATATGTCTCCAATAAACATCCATTAATAACAGATTTATAGCATTACTGTTGGGTAGTTTTGAAACTCAAATAGCTGCGAATTTCTGAGCTACAAACTCCAATCATCCAAATAGTTCCCATCACATCTCAAACAAGAAGTAGGCAAGAGAACATGTCAGTACCAACCTCAATACAGCTAGCGATAATAACCCAACCAACAAGTGATAGAAGATTGTATATAAATTTGAATACCTTTTTAGCCAATAGGCTAGAATTGGCGGAAAAGGTTTTAGTTACATTCGACTTACCACAACAGGTATGTATTTTTTCTTTTAGCAAAAATTTATATGGTTTCATTTTAATAAAAGGTAGATAAACCATACGGAATAGTAGGTGCATTATGGCCATCAGCAAACTCAAAAAAAATAATAGATAACGGTATAGAATTATCAACCCAGCACCTCAAAAACTTATTCAACCCTAACCTATCATCAAAGATAAACGTATACAAGTTGAAGGATCTAGAGTACGTTGAAACTCAACAAATTTCGGTGCAGCTATTATCAGATATTAAAGTGGATGTTGATGTTCAACATTATATTAGGAAATTATTAAGTAATATCTCTATCCATAGCATATTTATTAACAGGAGTTTTGCTATAGTCGAACACGAGTACTTTTATACCAATACAGTATTTGATTTCAACGTAAATTTAGAGCCCATCTCCATTAAAGTATTAACTTTCAACACCCTACTTACAAAAGTTGACAGCAATTTAAATATCAAGCTCCTACCTTATACTACAATTACCACCAAAATTACCGACAATACAGAGATTGAAGGTGATAGTAAGGTCAAGGAAGTAGAGCTATTAGGTGGCTTGAAAAAGGAAAAGGCACTCATAATCGATCTAATCAACCGTAAGTTCAACATCAGTGAAGATACGAATACCAAAAAGTTGATACCGATCAAAGGCATCTTGCTGTACGGTCCACCTGGTACTGGAAAGTCTAGTTTAGGACAATATTTGAAATTCCAATTCCCGACGTTAAACTTTGAAGTGGTTTCATCGCCCTCCCTACTTTCCAAATTTTTGGGAGAGAGTGAAAAGAATGTAGGTCATTTATATATTTGCCAATATAGTTACCTTGATAAATTTTATTCTAGGTACGAGATCTATTTACAAAATGTAGGAAGCATGGTCCAACCATCTTGATTCTAGATGAAATCGATGCGCTATGCCCCATCCGAAGTTTAACTTCCAACGAGGTGGAAAACCGGTTAGTAGCTACTTTCTTGACCGAGCTCGATGGATTAACCACCAAATTGAGTAAAACCCAAGCTTCCAATAAGGAAGAGGCATCCGATAACAACAACATATTTATTATAGGTACAACCAACAGACTAGATTCCATAGATCCGGCCTTACGTCGACCGGGCAGGTTCGATCTGGAACTGGAAGTGACGATACCTACCCAAACCGACCGGTTCGATATCCTACAGACCTTATTAAGCAACAAGGGGAACACTATCTCCAATTCCAAGTTGAAGGAGGTATCGGAACTGTGCCATGGGTTCACCGGTGCCGACCTAAAGAACTTGGTCAATGAGGCTGGCTTATCGGCCGTCCAAAGTGCGATAGATAACCCGAGCACCCAATTGCTGATTACTGAACAGGACTTGGTTGACAGTTTGACGCGAGTGAAACCCAGTGGGCTACGCCAAAACCAAGTCGAGATCCCCAAAGTCAAGTTCGAGGATATCGGAGGTTCCTCCCAGATCCAACAGCAGCTCAACGAAAGTATTAAACTTCCACTAACTCATCCCGAGCTGTTCAAGAAGTTCAATCTAGTCCCTCCTAAAGGTATTTTGCTATACGGCCCACCTGGATGCTCCAAAACCCTATTAGCTAAGGCGTTGGCTACCACATCCAAGTTAAACTTTTTGTTGATCCAAGGTCCCCAACTGTTGGGACCGTATGTAGGTCAAAGTGAGAAAGCGGTCAAAGAGATATTCGATAGAGCCTATAAGAACCAACCATGTATCCTATTTGTCGATGAGATTGACGCTATCACGGCTAAACGAGGTGGTGAAGGGAAATCTGGAGTCAGTGAGCGGGTCCTCAGCCAGTTTTTAGTCGAGATGGATGGTGTTGTCAACAGAGGTAGTGTCGTAGTAGTTGGAGCTACCAACCGACCCGATCGCATGGTATTTTTTAAAAATGGACAAGGTGTTAACTTTTGATGCTAGGATCCAGCTTTGTTGCGACCAGGTAGGTTCGATCGTTTGATTTACGTACCTCCACCTAACTTTGAAGCTCGCATGGAAATTCTGAAAATTCAAGCAAAAAACTTACCTTTCCACGATGATATTGACTTCCACTGGATTGCTGAACAGGTTGTACCTCTTTCCTTCTACCGCTAAGCTAACTATTTTTTAAAAATTTAGACGGATGGGTGTTCAGGTGCTGAACTCGTTCAACTGTGTCAGGACTCGGCCTTCGATGCCATGGAACGGGAGGGTTTTGTGGGATGTGTAAGTTGAACATCTTTATTTTCTATTGGGTTTACTGATACTATTGTTTAATAGATCGAGATGATTGATTTTAGGAACTGCGTCGTCAAAGGTATCAAGAAAGGGATCTCCCAAGAGGTCATTGAGTTCTATCAGAAGTTTGCCAAGGTTTAGATTTGATTTATATACTGTTTAGAAAGAGACTTTTTATGCCTTATTTTAAAAAGTCTAGTTCAAAGACTTTGTTTTAAGGGCGATGGAAGAGGGATGAAAATACCCTTGGCTTTTGAACTTGTATTTTCGAAAAAGTTGATATAGATTAAAGATTGGACTATCGGTATGCCTTTTGTATATGTTCTAGTTTGATGTCCATTGTTGGTGAGATAGGGTGCGCTTTAGTTTAGATAGGCCGTTCTTTTTTCTCCCGTAATTCTTTTCAGACATTAGAAGTTCAAAATTGTAGATTTTGATTTAGAGATATATGCTCTTATCCTTGCCCATACTATAGAAGGATATCACTGCCTAAAACAAACTAAGCAATTGAACTCAAGTACTATATAAAAGCCCTACTTTAGTGCAAACTAATATAATGTAAAATAGATAATTAATATATAAATACCATTTAATCTTATATAAAGTATAAATATATCCCAACATAAAAAACGCCAACTGTATTATAAAAGTTACTACAAGTATTCCAAAATTGAAAATCTGCAAGTAGCATCAGGTATAAATTTTCAGAAGAATTTCAGATGATGTCCCAATAGAAGAATTTTGATTCGGAGAAGCCCTCACTCAAATTGTCACTATAAGGATAGTCCAGCTTGAAAAGGGCTGATACGCTCTCTAGCAGTCGATTTTTCAACCCAATCTGCATACTCTAACTTCAAGGTATATGGATCATGGAGCTGGGCATTTGAGGGCTGAAAATACACTTCCTCAACACAACAATTAGTAAACAGTAGTTCAAGCTGCTGTAGATCAATTAATTTCGTCAGGAAGGAGACATCTCATCTTAAAACCTCGAGCGTAAGCTATTTAAGCTTCGTTTTAGATCCAAAAGCGAAGAGGTCTAGAGTGAAGGTAAGTATCCCCAATCTTGATGGCGCAAGTAGTTGGGTGACCCTTTGGAATTGGAAACTAGCTAAACTTAGAATCCTGAAGTCGAGTCACAAGCTGGCATCGCTCAAAAAAATCGGTCGTAAATAACTCCAACCTCCATACCTATATTGCCAAAGATATCTCACTTCTCAAACATAGATAGCTCGAGTCTCCTCAGCTTTGAAAAACATTTCTTGGCCAAGACTTTTCGAAAATATTTCAAACTATCATTAGAAGTTGTATACTTATTGACAAATAGCTGTCTAACTTCTAAAGCGTGATAAAACTTCTTTAGCCATTTTAACTACCTTTACCTCCAAATCCATGTACCTAAGGTTCAAGCACCTCTTATCATCAGATACAACGAAAACCAATATCATTGTCGCCATAGTAATATTCAGGATTTTCAAGTTGTGCATCAAATAGGTGAAGCTTAACATTCTTCCAATCTCGTACGCATACCTATAATGCAACGAAAATACCAAGCTTTGGGAAAGTGATTTAAATGGCTTGGAATTTCTTAGTCAGTCTTGGGTAGCAAGCCTTCACTCCGAAGTGTTCTAGGTTGGAGAATATAGATCTTAAAGTTGATCTATCTATAGAGTTGATGTCCGAAGCTTTGTTAGATTACGGAGCTACTAGACAGTAGGAAATCAATTTTCTAACTCGATCCAACATGGTTTCGACAATCCTATTGAGGTACGCCTGACCATTCAACCGTTTGATGTAGGAGCTTAAGTTATGGTATAGTTTGATTTCAGGTACATACTCTTCCATCCTTCACTGGCCAGAAGATTAGATAAAGCGGTTATATTTATGAGCTAAACGTTTGCATTTTTCCAGGTCGATGTTTTCGACAGCAAAATTGATATTTTCATTCAATTTTTTGTATGAGATGTCGTCAGTTGATTTGGCATCTGATTAGTTTTTACCATGGTAGATAATGCTCCTACATCCATTACTGAAACTATGATATCGAGGAGCTTGCTAGGGAGTTTGGATAGCTAAACTATATCGTTTGGGTTGAAAACATGACTAAGAACTTGAAATTTGTTGGTCTTCCTAAACTAATACTTGACCATGCAAAAGGCGCAGTTTCAAAATGAAATTTGGGTGACATTATAAACTATAGATTCAATAGTTTTAGAAGGTTGTGTTGCCAATATCGATTTATTTAGTAACAATCTCTTATTATATAAACATCGATCTATTTTATAGGATTTCCATAAAGCCGTATGTTAAGTTGTAAATTTAAGTAGAAAATGGATACTGAAATAGAAATAATCTTACGCAAGTAGCTTAATGAGCTAAATTTAAAGATTGCTTCTAGGTTGCATCTCAATCTTCCTTCAGTATAGCCCTGTTAACAAAGCCGAAAAACTCCAAATCAGACATCTCTTGTACTTTAGCCAGATAAAATAAAGTCTCAATTAGATCTTAGATGTGGATATCTGCTTCGTTATTACTACATTCATTCTTTTCCAAATTGCCGGATTTTGAACTTGATTCAATGCCAGAATTAGGAAGCTGGAATAGCGTTGACTTGAGCTTAACATTTGTCATTCAGATCCATTCCAGCAATTGAAAGATTAGCTCTAAAACTAGCAATATGGTTTGATATGAGTGAAGTTTTTTCCGCTTCAACAGTATCATGTTGGTGTGGCTTTCATAAACACCCGATTTAGCTTTGATTTTTTCTAAGGTGACATTTGAAGGAAAATCTATCTGTAAAGCTTGGTTACCAGAACCACCAACCGAATTCTACTCTATGCTAGACAATCAGTAATTATAAAAGCCACCTTGACTGTACTGAGTTCTTGGTAGTGCTCTAAAGCAACTGTAGCACTTTCAAACCAATTATTCTTTCTAAGCAGTAGTTTCCAATCCCATTATCCTTGATGATATACAAACTACAGAACTTCCACATACCTTTTAAAGAAAAAAGATACATATTTAATACTTAAATTCTTCATAGAGGAATGTTCACACTAGCTTTGTGCATCGTCAATGGTAGGAATCATTTGATTTGTACTCTGCCTTGTAAGTTGATTTTTTAAAAGCTTCCCTGAAATGGTAGCTGCTGCACATCTTACTAAATTTCTGCAAAGGTATAAGCCAAACTCCCTCTTTAAGGAAGATAATATTGGTTTTCTTACAGTACTGTAACGGCTTTAAATGCTCTGGGAGTATAGGTCTAGCAATTTGTCTACGTCTTGAGAATCAAAGACATCTAATATCGATTCAACTGTCCTCTCTATTGCTTTTTCAGTCCCAGTTCATAAAAATTAAATGTGATATCTATTTTGATAGTTACTCATACTAGCTTATTGCTGCCTATCGACAAAAGTATCCTGTCTTCTCAAATAGAGAAGAGACTTTATATTTTTTCGACTTTATATAGCGCATTGCTTTGTCAAGATACGTAGACCACCCCTAAAGCAACTACAATCCAATCATATATGATACTGCTTACTTTGATGGAACACATCCTTTGGTGGCACATGGATAAAAAAGGGTACTGTTTCGTTCAGATAAACTGAGTGAATTTTTGCAACTGAGCTTGTAAGTTGTCTATATTTTCAAGTCGGATTAGTGCGATGCTTGCAAGCTCAAAGCACATTACCCTAAGCCAAACCTTAGTTGTTTTGATAGAGTATAATACACGTCGGTACTTAGTCAAAAAGGGCACTGCTCCATTTAGATTTATCAAACACATTTTTACAATATATCTCTTGAAATTTCTTAGGATCCTCTCAAACTACTATAAAATTTTGGCATTCAAAATAAGATTTCTATCCTTTTGTGAATACCTTGGATGAACTGGAAAGATCAAAAAGTACAATAGGGATGGTAACCTAAAGCTATAGCACGAAGGAAGAGTATCTTTTCAGTAGTATGGCTTTAAAATTTTCTTTTTTGTATATGTTTTTGCGGCTATAGCTCGAATATCAAAGTTATTTCAACTTGCTCAAATATACAGTAATAGCAAAATGTATAAATAGATGTATATTTTGCCTTATTTTAATGCCAAGAAAATAGAACAAGATATACCTTCTACAGCTAAATTATTATATATTTTACATTAGTTTCTTTTGGGTTGAAATGTATATGAATAGTATTTTATGGACTATATTCCATTACAACGTCATTGGTTGTAGTTACTTTTAAGATATTAGCACGGTTTATTACATGGGATCTGCTTATTTATATCAATACGTTAGGCCTCTGTTATAGATTTGATTTTATTGGTGTCTGATCTGGCTTGGACTTATTTGAACTTTGCAATTCTGAATTCGTATCTTTCAGTATTTATATAGGAGCATGGACCCAACCTTTCTAGAAAATAATTTCGATTCAGGTGGCAAAAACGTACATAAAGTAACAGCATTTATTTTGGATATGAGTTAATTTCTTTCAGATGTCGGGTCAACAAGTCAGCCAACTCTATGATGAACTTAAATTTAAAGAGAACAGGTACACAAATTTTAAATTTATATCACTTAACATATCAAGGATTGTGGAGTTAGTAAACAACAACAAGCTTCTGATGGACCTAATTTACAACTCAACTACCAATTTCGAATCAGATTCTGCCAATGGTACGAGGGCTGAATTTGGATTATTCGATGACATGGAGCAAGACTTGGTAACGCAGCCTCTTCAATCTGTACTAAATATCTTAGGAGCACCTTTCCAACCCCAAGAACTGCACCCCGGAAAATTTCAATGAGCTGTTATCCAGGATGAAAGCAACAACTTTAGCATTTAGGAAGGCAAAGAGCGAAAAGAACAATATTATTAAAGAATTGAGCGTGCTCAAAGGTAAAAAAGGTATGAAGCTTTACTAACTTTACAAAGAAAAACTGGTCAAGTATGAGTCAGCTGTGACTGAGTTAAATTTAGCAAAGAATAATGCTACCAAGTATCAACATGAATCTGAAACCCTTTTGAAATCCAATACTAAGGTAACATCTTTAGAAAGTTTATATTGTTAAATTTATTTAGATTAAACAAGAATATACTAAACAGAATGAAACTTTGAAAAAAAGTGTTGATGAAGTAACATGATAAATTCATTTTTAGCACTAATGCCTTTTTAGATTTCCAACAAATATTCAGAGGCTAATGACAAACTAGTATATACCAAAGAAGATTTGGATAAAACTAAAAATGAACTTTTAAACCTTCGGGTACTATTTCATATTTATACCATCTAATATTTTTATTAAGAAACGCTATGAAATGCTATCACATACTAAGAATTCGCACGCAAAACCAGTTACGAGCGATAAGTCTGAGGCAGCAAGTATAGGCAGTTTAGAGATATCAAATCTCAAAGAAGAAAAGTAATAGATATCTTGGGAATTTAACTAATAGCTTAGTGCTTCGTTGAAACGTCAATTGGAAACCCATCAAAGCCGGGCATCCTGGTCCGAGAAAAGTTACGCTTCCAAGATTAAAGAACTAAAAGTGGCAAATCAATCATTGGTAAATATATTAGGATCTTTCGATTAACAATAGCTAGGAAGAGGAGACACTTTTGCTAAAATCCAAATTGGCAGTTTCTGAGTCTAAGTTGGCTAAGGAAGCTGATGAAAATATATCTTTAAAGGTGTCTAACGAGCTTATTTCCAAGAGTAAGAGCGAGGCAGTATCGGAATCTTTATTGACCGACATTGAACTTGTACGCCAAGAACTCGCAAAATGTGTTAATGAATTAGACTGCTCTCGTAAGAACGAATCACAATATTTCCAAGCTAGTGAGGCAGCTAAAGAAAGCTATCAAGCTTTGACCAAAATATTTACCGATTATAAAACAGTCAGTGAAGAGTCAACCCAGAAATTGAATGCTGAGATCAAAGAATTGCATATGGTAAAGGCATCTCTACTCACTTTGAACAATGCTGCCAATGAGAAGTATCTGAAGTTCAAGCAAACCTACATGGCTGAAAAGGAGATATTCGGTAAATATAAAGTTGGGTTTGAGACAAGACTTTACGATCTACAAAAACGATCGGATGAGGTAGAATTTTCTTATGCATATTATTAAATAATTGTAAGGCAGAGTCCAAGGTTGAATCGCTCGAAAGGAAAAATAGTGAGTTGGAAAGTAAGCTTGCACTTGTAACTGAAAGGTATAAACGGGAGCTCGATAATCACGCTGGGAAATTCAACTTGTTAAGGGAAGCTAAAGAGGAACTGGCTAATTCTCAAAGGGATTTGGCGGAGACCCAGGTACTAGTAGATTCTATATAGTATATTAATATTCGCTTAGTCTAAGCTTTTGTTAGTTGAGGCTCGGGAAACTAATGCCTCTAAGCTACTTGAAACTGAAAAGAAATCATTTAACTTTGTAATGGAGGAAAGGAATCACAAGTAATATAGCAGTTTTTATATTTCTAACCTTGATAGGATTCAACTACTGACCGATGAGAACAGGGCCCTGAAAGTAAAACTTGAAAACGCGCTTAACTTGCAACAACCCACCGGCCAATCTTTAGGGGCCAACACTTCAGATATCGGATCAATAAGGGTAATAAATCAGCTTAAAGAAGATTGCGAAAGAGCCACCGTCAAGTGCAAAGCATTCGAGGATTTGACTTTAAAGCTAACCAGCGAACTAGACGATGCAAAAACTGCTGTTAAAGTGCTTACGCTTGCTAAAGAGGTATATGGATTTATAGCTTGTATAATAATTTTGTTAGAACCAAACCCCCAGTGAGCCATTGGACAACCTATATTCACTTCGAAAAGAGCTAAAAGAGGTCAACAAGTTCAACTCCATTTTAAGTGAAAGCAATTCGAATCTAAGGTCGAAGCTAGCCAAGCTGGATAAAGAGTCGAAGGAAGTGGAAATAAAATTAAAGGAAAGCGAATTTCAACTACCAGAACTAAAAGGTAATTTAACTTAACCCAGATTTTTCTTATAATGGATAGGTCGAATTGAATCTCTTGAACGTGATTTATCGGAAAAGATTAGCTTATCAGTAGAGTTGCAAAAGGCAAAGCGAGAACTTGAAGATAGAATAAAGGAGTGGTCCTCAAAGTTTGATGTAAATTTTGTTGAATACACCTTTTAACTTTTTTAGACCCAGGCCAATGCTCATAAGGAAGTACTTGACAAGGTTAAAGCGGACTCTGAAAAACTATCTAATGAGCTTAAAGAACTGAAGATTCAACGAAGTAGGCAGAATGAGCATCCTAAAGGTCGGAAACTTAAACCTCATGAAGGTAAAGCTGCCGTGCAGAGGAACATCCCCGACTTAAATAAGAAAGTTACCGACTTAACTCAGCAGATCGAAACGCAATTACAGGCCATCAAAGACCTGGAGGGTCAGATCGAGCTACTCAAGAAAGATATAGCCGAGAAGAGTGCCACTATGGAGAAGTCCGAGGAAGTACTTCAAAAACTTTGCAGCACCATGCGAATCAAAGACTGGAAGATCCTCCCTCAACGTATCTCACAATTGGTTTCCTCATTCAGCAAACAGCAGGCTCTTTTGAAGCAGAGGAAGGCAGAGGCTACTCCTGGGAAAGTTGAATCAGTACCTAAGGCTGCTCCAACTAGCTCAGTTCAGAAGACTAGCCAAGCACCGGTCAAGGAAGTTAAACCTGCAGAACCTCAAGTAACTGAAACTAAAGCAAGTAATCTGCCTGCCAGCGCTGTCACTGCTGCTCCTATCACTCCCGATTCTAAAGCTTTGCCCGGACAGCCCGATCCGAACCAAACTCCTATTGGTACCAAACGCAAGACACCACCATTGACCAGTACGCAGACTGAACAAGTGGTCACTGAAGTTACCGAGCTACCTAGTCCTGCCCTGGAGAAGAAATCTAAAGTTGAACCGGAGGTGATAGCCGATTCAGAACAACCAGCCCAGCCCACTACGTTCGAAGTTGTAGAGGGTAAAGAAGAGCCTAAGCAAGATGCTGAAGTTTAAGTAAAGTTTTAGTGGTAGGCTCCGTAAGTGTACGTTTATATTTTCGTTTAGTTCAATTAAAACACGTTGCCTTTGATATTGTTGGTTTAGCATAGGATAAATTTTGAACTTGAGGTATCTAATAATTATATATATTATCGAGTACTTTGTGGATAAGATATTTGTATAATAGGAAATCTAAAATTCAAATACATGTTCATTTCATTTAGATTTAATAAAATGTATTTAAATTTGAAGCTACTTCATTAAAGATCAAACGAATCATATATAAACGAGGATCTTTATATAGTAGGAATTGGTATAGCAAAGGTAAATTATGGAATTTATAAAAACAAACTAAACTGCCACTTAAATTAAACGAAATGGATACCAGTAAATGATGGCAATCCATAAACTTAATTAAAGCTTACTTTAATTCTAATTATTGCCTTCTTACATCAGCAATTTGACTTTAAGCAAGGAGCTTGGCAACCTTACCACTGGAAATACCACCCAAGAAGTCATCGCAACCACCGACGTGCTGACCTTTGATGAAGATGTTGGGTACAGTACGCTGCTTTGTCAAGTCCAAAAGGTAGTTCTGGATGTCGGCACCATCATCTAGTTATTCATATAAACAAACCTTCAACATGTAAAAGACTTACCGCGGGTATCCAACTCAACAACTTCAATTGGCTGGTTGAGCTTTTTGGCAGCATCTTTGGCGCGAGTGCAAAAGGGGCAGTAGGTCTTGGAGAAGATCTATTGAAATAGAAAGGTGAGGTTTTGTTTGGAGGGGGTAAATTTACCACGAT
The DNA here is from genome assembly GCA_016630905.1 of Capillidium heterosporum. Lineage (NCBI taxonomy): Eukaryota > Fungi > Entomophthoromycota > Entomophthoromycetes > Entomophthorales > Capillidiaceae > Capillidium > Capillidium heterosporum. The sequence continues at coordinate 40,397 of WBMQ01000010.1, forward strand.
GGTGCTCTTGAGGACGAGGTTATCAACTAAAGTCTTTACAGCCGACATATTTCTTTTGATAGTTTACTAAACAATTAAAGCTTTCAATTTTTAGGTTTTTATATCTTACTAACACTGATTGGGTTACATCATACAATTTCGTCTTATTTCTAAGTATTAGTAATGGTTTGGAATAAGCAAAATTTGCAATTAGAATTCTGCAAAACGAATCATGACTTTTCAAGCTAGCCAATTATGTAACACAAATTTCTAATTTTTTGGAAAATGGAGGGAATTATGGGTTGTTTTGCAAAACTCTAATTGCAATTCGTAAATTTTTGGGTATAGTTTCAAAGTAATCTAATTTGGAAAATTTATGCTTGTTGGACTTATAGTTTCAGCTATTATTGGAAAGATCCCTTTAGGCTCGTTTATATACTTGGAATACCTAATATGTGGTATATACAAGTTACTGTTGATAGTGGTAGAGTGTTCACTTGTTTTGTTGGACTTTTAAGAGATTGTTGTATACTTATACCAAGAAAGCGGCTGACTTGAATTTCTTTATATCGAGCTATATAAGCTAGGGTCACAGTATACGCTACCTATATAAAGGTTTCATTATTGATTTTTTCACATATAGTAAATATCCCAACTTTTCAGTTTATATGATTCAATATAAAAAATTAGTCAACAGCTACTTTCTAGGTGTAAGTATATTTTATAGCATATAATACTAGCAAACGTAGAGGTAGTTCAAGGATGGTAAAGCTTTAAAACTGATATATATCTAAATAAGTGGTGTTTCTATATGATTTTAATAGTATAGTTACAGCTTTATGGCTGCACTTCAATGCCTTGAAAGTCATTTGAGACTAGCTGCTAGTCACAAACTAATGAAAGCTATATATATATCGAGTATTTATTATATTCGATGCTAAATCAACTGGATCTACTTTTATAATTAGCCTACTCGATCATCAGTGGATCTGATACATCGACATTTCTGTTTAGTAGACTACATGTTACTTTAACTACCAAAGCCTAAGCTAACGATCAATTAAAGCTAAATGTAAGTAGACATACAACACCGCTTATAAAGCCCATCAAATTTCCAGTCAATTATCAACTCCATCCGATATCATCTATCGAGGAGATCCTAAATTGAAGTCAAATAAAATGGCAGCTATGTTACAACGTTAAAGAGATGCTTAATTATGAAATTATTTGAACGATGAAAGGAATCAGACAGTAAAGGCGGTAGACTTAGGTGATTGAACTTCTAAGAGGATGAAACTCTACTTCACAGCAGTGGCTTTCTAGGAGCTGTACTTATTTCCACTACCGCTACATCAATAAAACTGCAAATAGAATATAGCTTCAAACTTAATTGAAATAAACCAAATAGAGGTCGACACTATATAATGTGATAGATTATACTAACTGGTATAGAAGAGCAAAAAATAGAACGCCTCGGACTCCCCAAGTCCCTTATACGACTTTGCCTTCTACTTGGACACCTTTTCGTTTAACTATGGCATCATCTTAGCTATCTAATCTAAAGCTTAAATTCGAACGGACCTTGGCTAGCACTCTTTCTAACCATATCGACATCCTTTCACCCAGCACTAGAATCGCCAAATTTATATCGGCAACTCTATATATAAAAGTTAAAAAGATAATTTAACTATATGTTTATTGATATTGGTAACTTTTCTTATATCCAGGTACTGAAAATAGCTCGATATACCGTACTTTTAGGTAAATCAAAGGCTATAGCTTCAAAAAACATCTCTTTACTATTAAATTCAAGATTGAAAAATACATACTTGTGCAAAAGTAGCTTATCCATCTTTGACTCTCTGAAGCTGGAGTGATTATGGTTGGCTTTTGTAATGATGTTAGCCTTAGCCTATTTATAATCCTACAACAAGCTGAAACCTGCACTTTATATATAATTTAGATTGATAGTTAATAGAATGAGGAAAGTTTATCAACTTTTTACTCTTAATTAAAGCTTTTTAAAGATCCAGAGTAACAACTAACCTCCATTCAATAGCTACCCATTATCATATATTTTATTTACATATGGATTAATGTAAAAGTAGGAGTAGACCGTGAGAAAAGCTAAATTATACCAAATAAAAATCCTTTTCACTAACTATTCCAAATAAATCTATACTTCAAGGAAACATAAGCTATAAAGAACTATATCATTTAGCTTTAGATTTTTCTTGCCAAATCCCACACAGCATAGATGTTAATCTTTCAAATGGAGCAAAACCAAAATACAGTCTAGAGATCCGGAATGCAAAAACTATATATATGTCGCAAAAATGCAAGGCAACGATCGAAATTCCTATCAAAAATAGATTTACAGAGGTATTTTAGATTAAACTATAGCTTTAATAGAACAAGGTATAACTACATCTAAATATGTGCATTCTCAAGAAGTTTCAAATATCGAACACTAAGTTGAACCACTTGTCACTTCAAAATCTGGTGACAATTCAAAGATAAAGTATGGAGCACACCTTGGAAAAGAAAAGGACCGCTTACAAAGCAAGTAATTTCAAAAACTGTCGATATATTGAGTGAAATCCACAATATATTGGTGTTTTGATACAACTTGGGTTGGAGAAAGGGTTCCCAAAAGTACCGAAGGTATACTTTGATACCGATTTCTAATGCAGGTTGAAGTAAGGGTTTTTGACCGAAGGGCAGTCGAATTCACCAACTTTCTTTCCCAAAATAATATGTCGTCAGATCATATTGAAACGACGCTATAAACACAAATATTTCCTATCCAAAACTTATCGATAAATAAAGATATACTCTAGCTATGGAAAAAATATATACTTTTTAGTATTAAACCGACTTTTATTCTAGCATTTCAATCAAAAGTTTGATCGTAGTAAAGGAAATTGGCCAACTATTCCATTTAGCTGTCGGGTTGCAAAGTTCTTTTACAAAAGAATTCTGATAAACGGAGTAAGCCCTCAAAAATTCTGACTTGAATTCTTGGATCTAATTATTGGACAGGTTTCGAATAGAAGCGACTAGTTCCAACCAGTTTAGTGGGTACGTAAAAGGAAAATGGGATATGCGAGGTAAAGAGCATGTGGTTCATAAGTTAGGATCAACTCCACAGCTCTCGAGATAAAATGTTATTCTAGAACAGCTCAGCCTTTTGTGTTGTTGCTCTTTGTGTTAGCTTAATATTGTGGTCTATCTTCCCATACTTAATTAGGGTAAAGCATCTCATGTGGGGATGTTCGGAACTTAGCATCTTATATACTTTTGAAGGTAGGGAGCTCCATTAACTTTTTGGCTCGGTTTATCATAGCCACATTGGAGAACGACATTTAGATAGGTTATTGTACAAGTCACGACTCATATTACCAACTTGGATTTGGAACCAGGTATCAAAATGTAAAAACTTTTCTATGGCCTAAAAGATAAACTTGACAGGTCCTAAATTATACCGGCACCCATCCTCCGTTCCGAAATGAGAGGCAACCTTTCAATAATTGACCCATAAAAATTCACTCACAATTTCTAGACAGAATTCCCATATTTATCAACAAGTTCCTCAACATGGAAGTCACATTGGATTGGGCTGGATATATTCCTGCTGATGACCTTACCCTCAATTAAAGGATGTAATAAAAATAGAGATAGTGCGCGGATGCGAAACCTTGGGATCTAAACTATATTACAAAGATAAAATATGTGAGGATATGGTAAAAGCTTGAAGGGACATTCAAACTAAAAAGTATAAATACAGGTATAGGAATCCCTTTCTCAGCTTTTATTTCGTTCATCTCGTCCCAAGCATCAAATTTTCAACGCAACTAACACAAATAAGAACGATGGGAGTCTTCGCAACCATTTACAAACCCTTCAAGCCAGTCGTAAGACTGTTAAAGAAGACCAACATCACCTTCTGGATCTTCTTCTTCATGGTCCTAGGTCTTATCCTCGGTTTCTTCGTCAGTGATTCGGCAGCTAACGAGATCAATCAGTTCTCCAAAGCCTTCCTCTACATGGTCAAAGCTTTGATTGTACCCCTCATCTTCTCCACCTTGGTCGTAGGTATTGCTGGGCACGGCGACGACTTGGCCCGCGTTGGTAGGATTGGCCGTCAAATCCATCATCTACTTCGAGGTCGCCACCACCATTGCCTTGGCTGTAGGGCTAGTTGCCGTCAACGTCATCAAGCCAGGAGCTGGTATCGATCTCAGCAACGTCAAATCGGACGGTACGGTAGAAGGCTTGGCCAAGAACGCCGAGTCTCTGACCTGGTACAAAGAGATGTTCGAGATCGTCACCGACTCCTTCACCAAATCCTCCTATGACAACAAGGTATTGCAAGTCGTCTTTTGCTCCATAATGTTCGCTGTCGGTATCATGAAGTGTAAGCCCAAGTATAAGAAGCCTATGTTGGACTTCCTAGGCTCGCTTTCCGAGATTATGTTCAAAGTAACCGAACTAGTGATGAACTTTGCCCCCATCGGTATCGGCTGTGCTTTATGCTACACTGTCAAGAAAGCTGGTGGTCAAGTCCTCGTCAACTTGGCCAAGTTGATCGGTACTTTGTACGGTTCCCTACTCGTCTACTGTATCATCGTCTTTATCCCCGTCATGCTCATCTGCAAGGTCCCCATCCTTAGAACCCTCAAAGCTATCGGTGAACCTGCCCTCATTGCCTTCTCGACTGCCTCTTCTGAAGCTGCCTTACCTAAAGCTATGGAAAACATGGAGCGTTTCGGTGTACCTAAGGGTACCGTTGCCTTTGTTATGCCTACTGGGTATTCTTTCAACTTGGATGGCACTACTTTGTACCTAGCCTTGGCCTCTGTCTTCTGTGCTCAAGCTGGTGGCATTAACATGTCCATTGCCGAACAATTGTTCATGATGCTTACCCTCATGTTAACTTCCAAGGGTGTAGCTGCCGTACCTCGTGCTTCCTTAGTTATCTTGGCTGGTACTGTTGAATCGTTCAAGCTGCCTCAAGCCGGTATCATCATCATCTTGGGTGTTGATGCCTTGATGGATATGGGTAGAACTACCGTCAATTTGTGTGGTAACTGCTTAGCTACTATTGTTATGGCTGTTTGGGAAGGTGACTTTGACTATGAATTGGCTCGTGGCGAGAAAGAGTTTGTTGAGGATTACGACATTGAAGCTCAAGAAGAACCTGCCACCACCACTATCGTCAACGAAAAGTCGGTTGATACTAAACCTGCCATGACTACTGTCCACGCCTCTCACACCGACTTCTCATAAGTAATCTTTATAGTAGAATTGGTGGTAGTGAGTTAATTTATTGAATTATTCTTAAAGGCCGGAGCTCAAGTAGCTCCCGTCAAAAATTTTATAGTTGAGGGATCCGTAGTTTGGATACCTATGTTTAATAAAGCTGCTTTTATTAGTAATTTTTTTGGTTTCTTAGCATTATATATAGCTACATAGTACTTTTAATTCAGTTCAAAGTTTTCATTGATGACTGATATAGTTTTACAATGTTCATTTATCTGTTGATGGCAACATCGAATACCAAAGCCAATTGCTATTGAGACGACAACTGCTCAACATACAGCCAAATCAAATCAGTAAAAGTGATGGTAAATCTCCTATCAATATCAAATGGTTAGAATTCTATAGATGTAGGTAGGCTCACCACATGGTTGGACATCCCTTATCTAAGCCCATCCAACTCACTACAAAATTTCAAGCACCTTTAACCAACTTTAAAGATGTTAGTTTTGATTCATCAATTTGAAATTGAAGTCAATGGTGTAGAAGGGTATCATACTTTTAAAATTTTAAGAATCTAGAAAGTAGTATATAAAAGCAATCCAAAGGGCACCTTGACATGATAAATACATGTTACTGAAAGGAGGACTGTTTAATGGTGGGATTATAATCATTTAAAGTATAAAGAGATATTTATAACTCTCAATGACTAGCTACTTACAAGGAAGCTTTACTATATGACTAAGATAAGGTCAAAAGCTTAATAGAAGATATGTTTGATAAATCAAATTTGAAAATGGCAAAATCCTAAAGTCTATGGTAGATAAGCGAAGGTAGGAAGTGATTAATTGTAGTATCTATAAACGATAGATGTAGCCCAGCTAACTTGTATTTGTAGACTGATATTGTAAAAGAGTTGGCATCTACTCATTTAAACATATACTTGGATCTATTTTTATGTACATCTATAGGGAATAGAGGGCTTTTATGACTTGGCTAACAAAGTTTGCTGTCATCTAATTGAAAGAAAAAGGCTACTCTTATATTTGCTTTGAAAAATGAACTAAAGTTTTCAAAATCAATTTGAACGATCCATAAGGAGGTATGCTAATAATTATAATGTATAAGTTGATAATAGTATTAAAAATATAATACGATGTTTTTAATTTTATAAACGGCAGTGCGTATAATAGCTAACGATAGTAAGATGTCAAAGGAAGATTATAAATAAATTAGCTTGATGAACTAACAGTGAATTAGAAACCTGCATAATAATAGACTTTAAATCTTATATATCTTGTGCGGTTGAAGGTTTACCTACTATATAAAAGCAAACTTGAACTTTTCTAGACAATATAAATTATAGAAAACTATCCACAGTATATATATTACCAAGCCACTTTAAGCATCTTTCCCATTGACGGTTATACCAAACTTCTGCTTCCTCAAACTCAACTCCAGCTTACTATTTGACTTTTGTGTTTCCTCGCTATTTAAATCTTTAGTGGCTCGGTTGAAGGCATTGAGTGAAGCTTCGGCCAACTTCTTGAAGTGCTCGGCTGCGAGTTCTTTACGCTTAGCTATGTTGTTGATCCTTCCACTACGTTCAACAATCATCTTTACAAAAGCTTCATCAAACTCTTGGCCTTGAGCAACAGTTTCTAAAGAAGCAGTATCTAGCGAATTCAACCCAGTTTCGGAAGTGAAATCTTGGATCTGTTCTAGTGCTTTTTGTAGTTCGTTGTAGGTGACTATTGTAGAAGTTAGAAGGATGGAGGGTAGGAACAGTACCTGATAGATCGGGTTGTGAGGCATGGGCTTGGCTTACAAATGTTATTGGGTATACGCACAATAAAGCTTACTAGTTGCTAAAATATAGCTCGGATATGCCTTCCAAGTGGCTCAACCTATCCAGTAGTTCGTTGCAGCTGCCCACCTCTTCCTCCACAAACCTACCTACACTTCCTTGGCCAGTTTCTTCAATTTCCATCTCGTTCATCACAAAGCCACTTTCCACCAATTCATCAAAATGTTCATCAAAACACCTCAATCGCTTCTAAAGCATTGCAATTCAACCCACAACCTTAAAACATAAATTGAGCACCGTTATAGACCTTCACCAACTCATTAATAAACCTTACAATCCTCTCAAGCCTATTGGCTAAGATCAAGTGTAGTATCTGTTCTTTTCAGTTTAATAACTGGAACGAGGCTTCGGCCTCTTTGTTATTAACTCAATCTTTGGAACTGGAGTTGGAGCTCTTGGCTTGCCTACCTCCAATTCATGGATGTCCCTGCTATTGCACATACCGGCAGGTGACGTCCACGAATCTAACTCTATCTTTTATATAAACATTCAAATATAAACCACTATTGTAATGGGATATCTTTATGATATTGATATTTTCAATCCTATTATTGTACATGTAACTTGATAGCTGCTGTATTTCACTTTTAGATTGAACTGAATGCCTTTATCTGGGTTAATTTACCTGTAGTATCGGATTAAAAACCTTTACCATTTATAACCATGATGAGTATTCAATTTGGTACGAAACTTTGCTGTAAGGTACTAGTATTGATATTCAAATTCACCTGGATTACTAAAAGTAAACTGGTTTTGTTTGAATACCCAATGTTGGGTTAAACTCAGTTACTCAAAGAACCCTGCATTTTGGAGACAACCCCTTTAGGTTGCGATATGTTATAAAACTAATAGTATATCATTAGCAAATTTCTATCATTGACTTCAAATTTTAGTTAGGTTGGTTAGCTATATCCAATTTGTTGTTTTTCATATCCCAAGTAGATGCTGTTGAACCTAGTACTTCCAATATATTAGTATATCCAAATAGACCACATAGGTATTAAGAAAATTACTTGCTGGTATAAAGCTAATCTACTTTTCGAAAGTACTATGAGCAGTCGATTTAATTTCATTGCTTACAAATGATCTCCAGCCTTAGTACCAAAAACTTTAACTTTGGACATATACATTATTACATGAGAGCTTAATAATAAGGTCAAGTTTAAAAAGTATAAAAGTAGTGATAGCCTTCCTAGAGGAATCCAATACGACAGCTAAGGAAGCAGTAAGGTACAAGTAAATACAAGCAACAATTCAGCAAGGCTTGGAATCAGCTATGATTTGATAGATTAGGCAACCACTTTTATCTATTCATTTAAAGGATATGTATTAGTTTTATTTGAAAAAGAACCTATGCAGAAAAATTAATTTTAGATACTCACTACCTAGTTGTTAGGAAGGGTGGCACTTTACAACATTCGCTATACTTCCAAACACATCCATTCCTTCACTATAAGAGGATTGGTAAATTGTAGTTTATTTACACTTTCAACTTCTACTTTCCTACTATTAACCTAGGTCCTGGTAAACTGAAATCAATCGTTAGCCTATTACTACCAATTTTGATATTAAATGTAGTTCTACTAACATCGATGCTAATTGCTTTAATTTAAAATTATCTATAAATTTAAAATATTAAAATTGAGGTGGCAGTTGTAGTAGACCTATACTGTATGGTACTTATCGTTGATGCCTTAAAAAACCATATACTATTCAGTAGGTCAATTTTAACAATATTAGATAAGCCTCCCAGCCTATTTACACATATAAGTACTATTTAAACTATTGTAAAGCATTGTATATGTACCTCTTGATTCCAAATTATATCGGCTTAAAACTAGTTAAAATGGTAACCTGTGCTAACTGAGAAAACTAATAACGATATGTAGTACGAGAATGGGATATATTTTTAGAATGGTGCCATTTTAGCCTAGACCTACTACCGTATAAACTTTGAGCCAACATTTTAAAAACTCTACACAATTAAATTTAGTTCACCCTATTGAACCTAAGCTTTAGAGAAAATGCAATTTAGGCCTGTGTACCTACCGATAAGACAATTAAAGTTTTTGTAATACAGTAGTATTGCCACCTTGCTTTTCTACGAATATGCTATGGAGATTGGATTTAGAATTAAGATTGTATTTTATATCTTAAAGGAAGCCAACCTTTTAAAACTACTTGCTAAATGCTATAAGGTTGCAAAAAGCGCTATTTAAACCAAATAAATATAGACGATTTTCTAAACTATTGTAGTAAGCCAATATAAACCATTTAAAGCACTTCTAATAAAATATTTTAGGTTGATTTGGACTTGCCTTTAGTTTTGCAATACTACCTTTACTAGTAAAAAATTTAGTTTTTGAGCCTACCTCCAATCTTGGAAATCAACTATAGATACATGTCCTTCATAATATTTAGATGATAGCATTAATTTATTTTTTGCATAAAGATGAGAATAAACCCATTTAACAAACTACCTTCATGGCCATGAAGCCCGTATATAAATTTAATCTACTGAAAATTAACTCGGTACCATAAAAGTATAAAACTATTACAAATTCATCTTTATCTCATAGAACAAATCGCTATACTTTTGTATCTATTCTTCATATTAATTTCGGTTATCGAGATAGCTAGCTATTGGAAATTATACTACAGCAACTGGCAAACAATGTTCAATTTTTACAAACTTTTTGAAATATAAGAATAAGCAATCTACCATCTATGAAACTAAACTTTATGATAACACTAGTGAACTACTACCTTTACCTTTTATATTCTAAAGTTGACTTGAGTTAGAAAAGGTATCAGTACCAACTTTATCTTGGAGCTTACTGTGGTGTAGTTCTAAAACCATTGTCCACATCCCTAAACTGAATAATTTTTGGATTGTGAAGCTAAAGTGTATCCAAAAGTGTGGATGATGCTATCAAAAATTGTAGAGTAAATGGCACTAGTGGTTAAGGATTTTGGATCGAATAATGGGCTATTTCGTTTAAAGATAGTATATTATATAGTATAGTTTAAATTGAAGAGCACTGTACATAAATAGAAAAACTAATAAAATAGTTCTCGCCAACTTTATTCATATGTGAATGGAAGGCAAAGGATCAGATCCCACTTGGTTTCTAAGGCGGCTTAGGATAGCTTTAATTAGGGATTCTTTCTTGCTCTCAATGGCACTGGATTGGAATTGGGGTTTAAACCTGCTTGAGCTGGAACTGATGAATTCTTGGGAAGGTAGTTTAGAGCCATCGCTTGTTGGATTGAGATTGAGATGAGTGGATTGATAATGGCTGGTTTGAATGGCGTATTTCAGGCAAGAGCACTGTTTACTAGAGCTAGGACTAGAAGGAAATGTTAAGGAATTTACCATCTGGTTTGTTTGAATTGCTGAAATTTGAGATAGTTATTAAGTTGCAGAAATAAGAACTTTTATATACCTTTTTGATGAAAGGACTTAGGTTAAACTAGGGCCAGTAGTACATATAGTTTACTACTCATCAGATACTGCAGAAATATGAATACTACTTTGGTATATTATTTACATAATAACCAACTTTTGTTTATTCAAGGTAACCATGTCGAATTGGAAATACGAGGTTAATAAGTTAATGAAACTTGTATTCTATGCCTTTATCAATGTCGTATAGTATTATAGTTTGGAATCTTTTATAAAATGACACATCATATTGGAATTCATTATGAACTATCTTTGTAGATTCGCTTTATGAAATTAAATTATTTTACACAATTAGAAGCTACACTGCAGGCCCATCTGGTTCAGCTAATCTATAATAAGAATCAAAGTAGTTGAAGTTTAGTATATCTCCAAATATATATCATAGCAACATTGAAAATATTACAATAGCTATTTATAAAATGGTAGTGCTAAAACTTGTAGGACTGAAAAGTAAAGGATATCAGATCAATCCTATTTAAACTAATTGTCATTATCTTGGTTGGATGTAACTCCTAGTATAATCGACCTACATATCAAAAAGCTAGATCAAATTTTAGAGTAAAGGTATTTAAGCCTTCACTTACAGCAAAAGCGTACAGGTACTGATACCTAAATCTCAAGTGTAAGTGCTGTTGAAATGGAGCTTTCGAGATCAAGGATCTATTAAATGCTGCTGTTGAGAGGTTTAGCAAGTAGGCCAAGAGTTTTTATAGAACGATATTAGACTGGAGTTGAAGGTAAGGATTTCAATGAGAAAACTAGAGAACTCGAATATGGACAAACATAGCTTTATGATTCATATTTCGTTTGAGAGATTTAACTACTATCTAGGTAAATTCATTTATTTGGTATCCTTTATAAGAAACAGCTTACTTGTAAATATGCTAAATATTTCTCTATAAAAGGCAAAGAGACTCGTTCTTGCCATTTGAGAATTTCCATCCAGCATCATCATAAACTTTGAAAACTTTCCAAATTTTCATATCTTGCTTAACTCCAAGAAAAACACCTCAATAACCTGAACTAGAATACCGAAAATGTCGCTGAGCAAAGATAAAAACAAAACCAACTTCATTGGTACACAAATAAGCATAAAAAACGATACTCATATCTAGTAGATGAAATAGATCCCGATATACTTCAGCATTCTTGGTCCAAACTTTTAGTGGGATTTCTAAACAAAGTAGGATGATAAAGTTAACTTTCTTTAACTTAAATTGCAATAGTTGAACCTACATGAAACGAGTAAGATGTTAGAAACAGAACTGGTTGTAGTCCCTATCCAAACTTATAATCAAATAAACGAACATATAGAAGATTTACTTGAAGGATTTCGGGTAAATGATGTTTGAATGCCAATACTAAATATGTGTAGGAACTGACCGAGCTTAAAGAACTGGAAGCAAAGATAAGTCGAGCTGAAATGAAAGAAAAGGATAAAGATAAAAGTAATTATTTAAATATTAATGTAAAATACTTAATTTACTTTAGATGAAGTTCAAATAAAAGCAACCGCTTCCGAAGTATACTAAATATATGGTTTTATTTAACTAACACTTCAATAAAGATGGAGGACCGAATAAACCACTTTGTTCAACACAAGCGTGCCAAAATAGATGAGAGCAATCGTGAGGAATTTTTAGACAGGAGCAAGGTATACCTCGACGAAAAAGGTACTCTATCTTTTAAACTCAACTAAACTATGTAGGTTTTGAGATAACTTGTGCGCGAACTGACGCTGCTGAGATCAATAGGAAGTTACAGATGCGCTTGGACGTTGTCTACAATCCGACCGGTCCTACCGATTCCAGCTCTACTAATCCAAATGACGGCCTTACCCTTGCCACCGAGAAAGTGAACAAGTACCCTATGGCTATTGAGCGACTCGCCAACTTGGAGACTCACCTTAATATTGTCTACGGTATAATTTTACAATCGGGAAGAGTATCTAACTAATTGATAAAGGCTCCAGTTCCAAAACCAAGAGCTTTACCATTAACCAACGGATCCAAGCCATTGAGTTGAAGATGCTGCAGCTGGAGCGCACGTTACCTACCTGGGCCGCCCTCAACTTCAATCAACCCAACCGTTCGGTATTTTGAAATAGTAGTTTTTATATTTACTTTATCTCAATAGTTCCCGCCCCCACCCCCACCCACTTATCCTTCGGTCCATTCATCTGGTAAGGTACAGTTGAATGAAAATCCCAACCCTTGAGGTAAATACGGTTTGGTATCTGCTTTAAGTTTTTGATGGTGGCTTCCTTTATATCTAGGAGATTTTAGCCGATCAATATCTACCATTAGAGTATAAGCGTATAGAGAGTTGGCTACAAACACTATAGTAAATTTGAAGTTTTAGAATAGCGTTCCTTTGTCATCAATAGAATATATTTTTATGCTGTAAACATTTATAAACATTACATATCGGTGGTTATGAAATAAGTACGCCTTTAGTTGTAGAAATGAGCAATCGTATTTCAGAGCGCTATTAAATTATGATGAAAAAAGTAAAATCTAAGCTTAGGACAAAGATAGTTGACTAGTAGCAACATAAAAATTCTCCAAAGTTATAAATCACTACTATAAGAAGTAAAAAGTTTAAAATAGGATATCTAAATTGATAAAGTTAAACATATGCTTTAACTCAAAACTTAACTTAAACAATAACTAAATAGTCTTCAAATAAGAGTCTAATGAACAATAATCGGTATAAAGTTACAAAAATATAAAGCTTCGTTTAGTACCATTTAACTCTAGTTCTCATTTTCCAAAAAGTATTCCGGCTTGGAATTTTTCCATACCCTTTCGGTACGGTGGCTGACATAGGGAGTTAACTATTTGTGTAAAATAAAGATAATAGGGTTAGGATACATTTTAAAAATAGTAGTGTCAAAAAGACATACCTTGAAATCTTTGAGGTCGGGTACTACATAGTGTCTAAGTTTGTTGAGCTTGATAAAGTATTGGGCTAAGTATTAGAAAAATAACAGTTAGTTGTTATTTTTAAAGAAAAATATAATAGTAAAATATATTTACCATGTTTGGAATGTTGACCTTGAGCACCTACTCCCGTTCCTATAGGTTTAAAAAAGTAAAGAAAAAGATGTTAGTAACCTACAGCTATAAAAATTAAAATATACCTTTATAGTAGTTGTGACCACGTTTACGGATCATAGGTTCCCTTAAAGCACCTCGGAATATGGCTTTCGTTACCCCAAACATAGTTGATATTCTCTTATAAAAGTTGGAATTGAAAGTTGTCTATTTAGCTTCTAAAAAAGTTGCCAAACTTTTTCTTTCAAGCTTTGGACTCAATTCAGCTTTTAGAAATTTGGAGTTTCTATTGGCGGATAATCCAATTCAAAACCAACAAACCTTCAAAGTTGAATTATGCCAATTCAAAGGCTTATATTTTCCGAAGCACAAGTTTTGCAATTAAATGTAACAACAAATTGGCTCGATTTATTATCAATTGTTCGCATATCTAGTTGTTAAAGATTAAAATCTGTCCTTCAAAAGATATTATAAGGCTAAATAGGGTTCATGCATACATATATACAATCTTTTTTAGGCTAGAGATATTTATTTCAACATTTCAATGTATCTAGATATATATCCCAACTCTGATAAACTTTGATGGCTAAGAGGTTTTACTTTGGGACAAGCATATGGACAAATGAATTAAATTTTAGTTCAACAGAATAGCTTTACAAAATATATCATAGCTCAAGCAAGCTAATGCATCAATATATATAAATTGAGAAACAATAATCACATTATAAATACATGAAAATTCAAATGGAAATATTAATAGAAAGATGGCCCTATTATAAGTAAATGAAACACAACAGTAGATGAAACTTTTATCGTATTTATAAATAAAACTATTACTTGCTTGTGTTTAGTTAGCACTGGCAACTTTAATGCCAATTTACTGAGCGGGAACGGCTTCAGCCTGAGGGGCCTGAGCCTGGGGGACGGGTTCCTCAGGGCGTCTGAAATCTTCAGAAATGGGCTCGGAGGGGATGGACTCCTCCTTAGGCTCGAGGATGGTAACGGTATCGGGGAGGGAACGCTTGGGTCCGGCCTTACCAGTGGGGTCGATGTCCAACATAATCTTTACTTTGAGACCGAGGACACCCTGACGCATAAGGACGTGACGAACAGCCTGGTCAATGAAGTCCTTGGCGGGCTGACCACTGTGGATCATGAAACCATCAGCGAACTTCATGGACTTGGCACGGGCAGCACGCAACTTACCGGAAACGACAACTTCGCAACCCTTGGCACCAGATTCCATAATGTAGCGGAGGACACCGTGGCAAGCACGACGGACAGCCAAACCGTTCAACAATTTGAAACGTAAGGACTCGCACTGGGCAACGGCGCAGAGACCGGGGCTGGCGATACGCTCGATGTAGAGCTCGACGGCATCCTTGGGGAAGTTGAAACGCTTCTGAACCAAGCTGGTCAACTCGCGGATACGACGACCCTTCTCACCCAAAACCTTCTGGGGCTGGCTGACACGCAAGATAATCTCGGTACGGGCGGGGGTGACACGTACTTCGACACCGGCGTAGTTCTCGGCAGCGAGCTCACGGGTGAAGAACTCGTTCAACTCGGCGTAGAAGACACCATCAGCGACAAACTATATATAAATTAGCAACATGTTGCAATGGTCGAATTGAATAATTCAAATACTAATATCAGATAGAATATCGTTCATAAAGCCGAAACTTTCAAACAAGAGGTGTCAGAAAAACATAGGTAACAACCATTCATCAGAATGAAAATATATGCATCCATCGCAAAAAATGAAGGAATGTATAAATTTACAACAAATTGGATCTTGAATTATATTTACCTTACGTTTCTTAGAGATCTGAGTAGCCATTTTAAAAGACAAGAGAGTTAGCTAGTTAGCAGATTTTTAAAATTTTTATGATTATGCCAGCTCGGTGGAATTGGCAATTCAATGTTTCCATCTCGTTGGCTTGAATACAAATTTGGATTCTCCAACTTCAAAATCCAAACTTCGATTCAAATTATGGATCTCCATCAAGTAAAATTCTTTGCTAGTTTGCAATTAAAACTATCGATAGGTCACTATAAGATATCTATGAGTTACAGGAGCTTTGTAAAGCTACCTATGAGAGAAGTTAATGAACCAATTTACGCTGCTAAGTTTCTAATCAGTAGGTTGTTGAATGCATCTTGAGAAAGTAACTTTCAATTTCAAAATGGTAGTCAAACAGCACTTCCATCCCAATCCGTAACTTAGGATATTGTTATCTAAAGTAGCTTATAATCCCTTCTTAGCCTTTTGTATATAAACCAACTTTGAAATATACATAAGCTCAAGAGAAGCAGCTTTCTCCATCGATTGCTAGATATTTCTAGCTTTAAGGACTTGCATAAACATTTCAATACTTCAAATTGATGAGATTGTGATGGTTGACTGGAGCTATGATTACTTGAGAACTTAATAGGTAAGACTAGCTATATAATAGTGCCGTTAGTAGGATGTAGTGTTCGAATGATAGGAGCTTCTACTAAGTATTTCATATAAGTTGTTAAAATTTTGTAGATCGCTGTATATACTAAATGGAATTCTTGAATGATGATAGTAAAGTTGCTTCACCTTCTGTAGAAAAATATTTAGTGCAGTGATGTTTAATCTTTTTGGCATGTGAATGCAAATATATCTACAAATTTGAATAGCGATGATTTAGTGTATGTACAGACTGGCTATCTGCTACAAATATAAGCAATATAGAAGCGGCTTTGCCTAGGCAATGGTAGAAAGCATTGAATGCAATCTTAATTATAAAGCTATAGTTCTTTAATAGTCCAAGTTCTCTAGTTTCCTTATTGAAGGAATTCTTACCTTTAATCCTAGTTGAACATCGTTTAACAAAAAAATCATCAGCACTCTTATCAAATCTTTTAATATATACTTTCAAAAAGATTATCGATCTTATAACACTATTTAAAAAGCCCCTTACCCTTAAATTTTAGATATTGATACATGTACACTTGTGTATATAGCAAAATCCAACACTTTTATTGCAAAAGTTGGCCCATATTTTTAATTTAGTAGATTAATGGTACTAGGAATAGCATCTCATCAAGATAATGTTGGTTGTTTTTAATTCTACCAAACTGGTGATTCCACCTTTTGATTTCTTAGACTTCAATTCAATCAAATTTTCAAAGTATAATGAAGATCTGTTATAAAAAGGACTCGATAAAATAGAAATGAGATATTGAATCCTCAACCCAAACGATATTGGAACAAAATTCTGACTTTTAATAACAATTTTTTCAAAATATCTTGCCAAAGAAATGGTCCTTAGATATTTAATACCTTTGATTTATTTATAAAAGGAGCCTCAAATGGACCTTTAATCTACCATTTTACTACCTATACGAAACTTTATCAATCGGATGAAAGGCTCAAAAAGTCCCAGGTACTCTGAGTTCACTATTATCCAACAATACATATAAAGCTTTTATTCCAAACGAAAATGGAAATCCCGTTCACTTCTACACCCTCAGCGACTACGTAAAGCACACTCATATCTCATCTATTCTAATTGCTATTGTCAAATATTAGGATAAATATTCTAATTCTAATATTTCACTTGCTTCATTTGTACTTTGTAATTTAGGGATCCAACTCACATATAGGTTGGGAAAATCCCGATAAGTAATCTAAGGATCGGCTGCCCCTGCTTCAGTGCAAATCCAACTAAAGGGAACAAGTGCAATGGGATATGAATATTCGAGGTATAAACTAGCTGGTGAACAGTCCCAAGTTGATGAATCCCGTGACCGTATGACCACTTATCCACTTTATTGGGATGAATGACTACTATATCCATCAACACCTATTAAACCTAGCCAATCCTAAGCGCCAGGTCATGGAACTCAAGCTATTTTAGGAAACGTCGTCTTAATGCAAAGCTATGAATTCTCTTTAGGAATTCGTATTTTGAAGGTGGATAAGTCACTTGGACAGCAGAAACAGATTATGCCAGTAAAGCAACTGCAACTACAACAGCTGATTCGCTACCAGATGACTTGCCTTATTACTATCCCCTAGCAACCTGTTAGAAGTCTATATAAGCCAGCAAAGACTTGAAATCCTTCTCTACAACTTTTGTTATAGTATAGTTTCAATTTCAATGGACATCAAGGAAAATCCTGAAGATCTCCATTTAACGGAACACGAACGCCGGCTCAAGGAGCAGGAGCGTATTATCAACGCCGAGTTGGATGCCAAAATAGCCAGCAATCCCAACTCCTTCCCCAAGGCCATCTACTTCATCCTTCCAAACGAGTTCGGTGAGCGTTTCTGCTTCTATGGCATCAAAAATCTCCTCAACCAATACCTCAAGAACGCATTCGGGTACGAAGCCGCTTACGCCAAATCGCAAGTTCACTTGTTCAACGGTCTCATTTATGTCTTCCCTTTAGTTGGCGCTGCCCTCTCCGACTCCTTTTTGGGCAAATACCACACCATCGTCTACCTCAGTATTCTGTACTTCTTTGGTAACGCTTTGCTAGCCATTTTATCCATCAACGGCATCGCTGCCGAGTACGGTCAATTCCCCATCTGGGTCTATTTGTTACCTATTGTCTTAATTGCTATCGGTTCCGGTGGTATCAAGCCTTGTGTTTCGAGTCACGGTGGTGATCAGTTCTTACCTGGGCAATCGGTCATGATTGACAAGTTCTTCTCTCTCTTCTACGTCTGCATCAACGTTGGATCATTATTGGCCCAGTACATCACTCCTTTCATGAAAGATAAAGTGACTTGTTTCGGCCATCCCTGCTACTTTTTGGCTTTTGGCTTCCCGGCTTTATTGTTCGGTGTTGCTTTGGCCATATTTATCTTTGGCTACAGATACTACCGCATCGTACCCCCTCTAGGTGAGTTCCTGCCTTACAAAGCTTTGAAAACAGCTGTCATTGCCGCCTCCAGGTATTCGAAAGCTACCCCAGCTGAGCGCGCTGCCAAAGGTCACTGGTTGAAGTTCTCGGAGGATTTAGTTGGTGCCGAGTTCGTCGAAGAAACTAGATTGCTAGGTAAAGTCATTGTCATGTTACTTCCTATCGTCTTCTTCTGGTCTTTGTACGACCAAAAGAGTACCGAGTGGCAGAACCAATACGAGCGTATGGATCACATGTTCTTAGGCTTCATCAACTTGCCTACCGAAGCCTCAACCTCGTTGAACGCCCTTCTCATCATCATCTCGGTACCTCTACTCTCCTACTTCGTCTACCCCTTCCTGGAGCGCCACGGTATCAAAATGCCTGTACTACGTAGGATGATCGTCGGCTATGCCCTAGGTATCATCGCCTTTATCCTATCTACCAGCTTACAGTATGCCGTCTTGGAGAACTCGTCCCAAGTCGAAATCGTTAACGGGGTCGCCAAGTCGTGCAAAGGTTGTTTGAACGGTACCTTACAATTACCCCAGTTCATCATCCTCTCGGTCGGTGAAGCTATGCTGTCACCTACCGGATTGCAGTTCGCTTACACGCAAGTTGGTCGCCAGATGAAAGCCTCATCGACCTCCATCTGGTTGTTGAGTACCGCTTTAGGCAACTACTTTGTCGTCGGGTTAGAACTAGGTATCCTCAGCTTCGACAAGCAGAAGAAGATGTGGATCTACATCGGCTTAGCTATCTTCTTCTGGATTGTCTTCATCTTGTTGGGTAACTTCTGGTTCGTGTCGAAGGAGGAGGAAGATCTGCAAAAGCAGGAACTTATGATGACTGAGGAAGCTATCAAAGAGTAGGTGTAGCTAGGTATAGCGATGTATTTATTAAAATTTATTTTCCATGTTTTGTGTTTCAATATATATAGCATCTATTTATCTAATACATTTTTATATTAAATATTATATTTGTATAAATTATATAATTAGAGATGACTTTAACTGTAGTAAAAAGTTTACCAAAATAATAAAACTTATAGGTTATATCTGTAATGATATATTTCCTTACTTTTTAGTTGATATAAGAGAAATAGAGTGTGATAGTACAAATGGTTTATTGCATCTAAACGAAGATTATAAAATATGGAACTAAAACATAGGAATCTATATCAAATACATCTACTCCAATCATAAAATGATTTCAAGCTAAAGTCATAAGACAACTTTACTATATATATATCAAACTACTTCAATCCCTATTAAAAATACACATCTAAATCTAATCCAAAACTATATTTAATAAAACTTGACAGGTTAAAGAGTCTTATAACCTATACAACGTATATGTAGAGGGAAGTATCTGCAGTATATAATAGCAACTCGCCAAATTTTTACAGGTTGTTGGGGGTATATCTTTGATTCTGCTTATTCCCATAGAGATAATGATCGGCTACACTAGGATCAAAGGGATGATTAACTAGGTCCTGATACAAGTTGGCCGGCAACTGCTTGACCAAGTGTCTAGTTAGTTGAATGATGGGGGTAGCTTGCAGGTCAGGAAAGGTACGTAGCAGTTTGACGGGGCTAAAATAAAGGGTTATTTGTGGAAATAGAGATCATAAAGTTACGATGGGCAGGTAAGTAAATTCTGACGCATGAGCATAAGTTGGGCGACGGTACATATGACGTTAAGGTGGACACCGAACGCCAACAAGAAATCCCAGATCTTGAGAAGTTCATCCAAAGGTGGTGTACAGGCTGATAGGGTAAGTATAGCTAATTTAATTGAAATTAGCCACTGGATTGTATAAAAAAGATACAGGCAAAGGCGTAAAGTTCAGAGGATAGCCCTTTCGACTTGAGGTGGAAAAACAGTTCGGCATCGAGAACTTCAAGGCAACAGTCCATCAACTTAAATATAGAACAATACAAAATTAGCTAAATAATAGTCGCAACGTACCTTTAACCCACAGTGGACTCCTACCAAAGTAGGTAGGACATAAGTTGGGCAGTAAACCTTGAGTAAAGTGAAAGCCGAATAGAAAGCGTCAACCTCGTTCATAACGAATAAAAAGGGAGCAACCAAGACGTTCATTCCTTGCACATACTCGGAGCCACCAACGTTGTTCTCTTCACTCTCCATGCTCTGTGTCTTCCAAACGATGGCATTCAGTAAACGTACCAATTTAGACTCGTGCACTCGGTTTAAAAACTTTTTATCGGTTGCCAGCGTTCGAAAGGTGTCATTCTTGACTTTGTCATAGATTTTGCTAGGGCCTTTGGCGACCAGTTGTAAATACTCACCGGCTGAGACGTAATAGACGCCTAGTAAAGATTTCCAAACTTTAGAGCGAATGGAGTTGGAGACTGGGAGATCCAGCTGTTGTTCCTATTAATTTAAAAAATAAAGGTTATAGGGGCAAGTGAGAAAGAATTTTACTTCGCTGGGTAAACCAAATCTAAGAATGTGTAAGCGTAGCTCATGTAAACTGGAAGTTAAGCAGGCAGGTGTCGAATGTTTTCTATTGATGATAGTTAACAACTCGTCGAAAGCGGAGCTGGCGTTCAAAAATGAAGCGTTGGGGGTAACGTTTGTCCTCAAGTGGGCGTAGTTGTTGGGGAATTTAGGTGGATCGAACTTGTTACCTTGGTTCACATTGCTAGGTTTTGACTCCATGTTCATACTGTTGTTCAAGGCGTAAGTTCCCGATATACTACGCCTACTTACATAACTGTTGTTGACTCCCAATAACCCGCTGTTTTGGACATTGTTGAGGGGGTTGTTGTGGATAATCGGATTCAAGTTGGGGCGTAAAGAGGAGTTGGAGTGAACTCTACGTACGAGTCGAGGTACTTGGGCGTTGGGGTTGAGTTGATTGGCTGATAAATTAGGTTCCCCGTAGTACTGAGTTTGAGTTTGCGGTTGGCTTTGGTTTTGGTTGGGTTCGAGGTCTTGTTGCATCATATCGATGTCCGAGTATCCCATCGAGGAATTGTCACCTATCGATGAAGTATAGCTACTACCTCCTCCTAAACGTTTCTTGCGCTGTGGTCTTGCATACATTGCTCTTTATTTTCTTTAAGAAGCTTGAACTTTCAATCGCTCTTCGCACTTTAGACACTTTGAGTTGAGATTTGGCTGTGACGGATAATCCATCAACCATCAGCTTTTACCTTTGTTTGGTTGGTTAGACTGGTAAAAGTCCGCCTTGAAGTTGATAATGAACAATTTAGATTGAGCTTTGGATTTTAGTTTAAGAGTTAGAATTCAACAGATGATACGTGCAGTTCAACGACATTTATCAAAGAGATTTAAAAGGATATTGACATTTGGATTATTTTTACTGTTTTGTCATCTGTTAGATATCCCAAACCAACTTTACTATGACGAGATAAACTACCAAATTATTGTATCGAGGTAAAATTAACAGTTGAAATACATCACTAACCCAGTATTTTATATATTGTATACAATGTAGTTACTACTTCTTGCTATTTATACTAAGCTCGTCGATGCTACTAGCATTATTTATCTACAGTTTGGTTTTGCCACAGTACTTTACGAGTTTCAAGTTATTGAACGTTGAGAGATGGAAGCAGGATGAGTTTAGTAAGAAGATTGTCAACTTAGCTACTGTACTGCTGCTATTCAACTATCTGTTGGTAAATTTGATAGTGTGGCCTATCTACAGTTTAGCCAGCCTGTTAGTTGTTTTTGTTTTATCAATTACTGCAATCTCATTCGTAAGCTTATTTTAGTTTGAGGCTTTGCTTGATAGGTGATTTAGGTAAAGGCTTGGAAGACTGCAATATACGATGTCATGGCTAAAATTAATGGATGCAAGTGCCTTGGTAGCTCTCTCTTAACTAAAGCAAACAATTTGAATATTCTGTATATAAGTACTCTTTTTACTTTTATTGTCCGATCATTTAAATAGTAGGTATACATCATTATTTCAATGCCTCTATATGTTTGCATCTTTTAGTAGGTAAACTAAAGGTTTTGCTATATGTCTTAAATTTACAATATTTCTATTCTGAAGAAAAAGTATACTATGTTTATACTGATGGATGATAATGGTGAGTAACGGTTTACATTTGTATAAATATACGAATTAACAACTTCACTAAATTTGAAAAGCTCATGCTAACCAACTGCCTTTACTTTGTAGAGTTGATAAAGGTTTACATAGCTCAACATCAATCCACCTATCTTCATATCAAAAAACTATATTCTCAGTTCAACCTGCTTTTGTAATCTAAATGAAGTACACAAACTTTCGAGTAGATAGTTGGCATTTTTTTAATCTTACAGATCATTTTTCATGAAAGGCTAACTCATAGTCACTTTGACAAGCCTATCATTATAATGAACAATAAAAATCCAACTCCTATATCTACCATCAGAATATTAAAAGATATGTATATTTAAATTAACATTTATATATATAGAATGCGCCAATAGTATAGAGGTAGAATACTTCTCTTCCAAAGAAGTGGCCTGGGTTCGATTCCCAGTTGGCGCAGATGGAATATTCTTTTTGAGGTTGTTTTTACTATAAGTGGCTATAGAATATCAAATAGAGATGATAAATACCAATAACAACAATAGCCTTCGCTCAAGTAATTTGAATAAATGGGCTGTTGGGAAGCAATGGCTTTATAGTTTTTGGATTGATTTCTAAATAGCCATGCTCTTTATACGCTCTAAAACATTAAAATTAGCTTACATGCAAATGTAAATTAGTATATTGAATGCTTCTGATATTTATCATTGTGTGAAAAATAATCTCCATAATAGATTTTGACAGGTGTAGCTATTGCTAAGCATATCTACATTGTACTTTAAAAGTATATCCTATATAAAAGTATTTAGCTACCAACACACCTTTGTCTAAGTAGATTAGAGTAGTTTCAATATAATTTGGACACTGTATACGTTTTCTTTTATCGAAATCTGCCGTTTCTTGCAAACCTATAAGCCATATTTGAGATTCAACTCAATTTGGCTGAATGACTGGTTTAAAAACTATTTTTGACAAAGTAGCTGTTTCAGTTAGAATCCATAAAGTACTTTCAACGAACACAGTAACCACAAGTTTGAAAGTTACGTCTCACCTTTTATACAGCTATAGGTCCTTACAACATGGAGAACATAAAAGAGATAAATGCCACGTTTAAATCCACTTCTACGAATGACCATGGGATGCAGGATATCAGCGACTTTGAATTCGTCAACGAGAACTTGGACCTCAAGAAGAGCAGTTCGGAAAACTCGGATGGTTTGTTAGAAACTAAAGCAATTTTAGATGACACCAGCGATGGTGGCGAGCAAGTCCACTTAAGAGATACGGTAAACTTCCCCCCACCCGAAGCTTTAAAAGCTTTTTTTGATTCGTATTCCAACGAAGAGCTAAAGCCGACGACTACTAACGTTCCTTCCAAGCCCAAGACATCATTGTTAGATATATTTAATAATTTCGAGAGCCAAAGGAATGAGTTATCAGGTGAAAATACGGCTAGTGCTGTCGACACCGATACAAAGGGTAAATTAGCCGGCCAAGATATTGAACAGAAAATCCGTGAATCTACTTCAGAGAAGCTTAATGGTGAAGAGTCTACTATTGAGGAGAAGGAAAGGTAAGCTTATTACAATTTATATGCCTAAATTATATTAGGGTAGAACAACATAGGGGTAGAACTAAAACACCTACGTTGGATTTTAGCCAAACTTTAAAGCATAACAATGAGCCTTTTGAGGCTAAAGTGATATCAGAAAAGCCTGTCAATTCACCATTCACTTTCCAAGACCCGTTCCAGTATATTCAAGATGAGGCACTAGCGACTATTAAACCATCTCAAGTAACGTCACAGAAGCTGAATGTTGAAGTGAATGGTTCGAATTCTAGAAAGATCAAGTCACCAACACCTACCAAGTATTTTCAAAATTTATCATTTATTAATTTTATAAGGTTTAAAGGATATAGACTACCCCAAGGCGACCTTCAATTTAATTTTAAAGACAGTCAAACTTCCTTGCCGTTTTTTAAGGTATGTAACATAAATCAAGTTGCTACCTACGTCAAAGATAAAGACACAACTGGAAAGTTCATGGGTGCTCAGCAAGGTTACTTTTTGATAGTACTTAAAGGTAAATTGCAAGTAAATCCTATAGTTAATGGATCAATAGGGGGGAAGATCAGGGCGTCGCGAGAGCCAAGCTCTAAGCGCCAGATGATCAAAGAGCACAAGCAAAATATCATCGATATGAGGATCTGGAACCCCAGCAATAAAGCAGAGTTGGAATCCGATCAGATGACGTTGGCTACACTATCTTTAGACAACACTTTCATGCTGTGGACCTTTAAAAGCCCAGACAACGCCGAAAATTCATTTAGGTAGCGGATTCTACAATTTTTTTCTAACTTTTTAGCTATGAGATAAAGTTTGCACTTCAGGGTGAGCCCGTTTCCTCAGTACCGAGGTACAATAGGATGGCGTTGAACCCCAAGAATAGGAATATCTTTGCACTCGTTGCAGAACACCACACCGTTTTGCTTTTTGACATATCGGCCTATTCAAACCTAAGTGGTACTGTATTTAATACGGAGAAAGATAGCCCATATATCTTCAATAGCTTTAAAATGAAAACAGTAAATAGCAGTTTTTTATTTTCGCTGATTTTTCACTTTTAGGCTATTACCGCGGTGCAATTCTCTTCCAATGGCCTATTTTTAGGCGTTGGAGCCAGTGACGGGAACGTTTTAGTCGTATCGCTGGATCAGGCAACCTGTACTTCCACCGAAATGCTGGCTACCGGTATTGACTGCCCAACTAGCTTTTTGCAATTTGTTGGGATAAACAACGCCAATTTCTTAATCGCAGGATACAACAGTAACAACATAGTCCAGGTGTGGAGCTTGGTAGACTTTAGTTTGGTACAAACGTTAGTCTTTGGGCCTACTTCGTTGACCGAAAACTTCAACAGTCTTGCATTCGATGAAGAGAACAACATTCTCTTAGTAGGGTCCAAACTAAGGCGTACATTGCTTGCCTTGCACTTCAGTCCTGAAAGCCAGCGTTTCGATTTTGTAGCGGAGTACAGTATACCTGGAGAATATTTGGCGATGGAGATAGTCAGCGCTTCACCCAAAGCCTCAACCCAAACTCAAAAGATCAACTTTTATACGCTTTGTCAAGGCTCGATATTTGCTAACAGTGTTGGCATCAAACATTTAGTACCTCCCAATCCAGCATCTTTCCCACTGATTGACAACTCTTATATTTACAAATCGAAGCATAAAGAATCAGGTATATTTACTATAATGAGTATATATTTACTTTATTAGATTCACAAAAATCGAACTCGGGGTCGTCCAATATTCAACAAAGCTTTACCCTGGCATCCCCATCAAGTGGTGTCCCTAAAAAAGCAGCAGCTCAGGCTACAAAGAAGTCTACCAAAGGAAAAGATTCTCTCATCGATAATAAACCATCCCAGACGACAATGAAACAGCACAAGGTACTCGTAGATGAAGATGGTCGAGTTTCTTTAGATCATCTCTTTGGAGGCATGTTCTCTTCTGAACCCAGCATCACCGAACCCAAAAAGCAACCTGAAATCGGCACAGCTAAGCTATCGACCTCTCCAACTTCCAAGCTAAGTTTACTAGACGCGCTTAATTCCAATTCTTCAGTCAACTTTGGTCGAATCCAACAGAGCTCGAGTCAGATTCAAGCGCCTATAGCTGAATTCGATGGAAAAGGTAAATTGCCGCTAAAGAACCCTTTACTAACTTATGCCCAGGTATCAATGATGTCAGAAAGCAATCTACACCCAACTTCCAAGCTACATCTGTATTCCCACCAAATAGAGATTCGAACCGTAAATATTTTAGCATTTCTAAACTAATCATTGCTAGAAGTTAATTCTATCGTCTACGATAAGAATGATTATTTAGTTAAATCCAATTCGTATAGTTCTATTCCCTCAGTCGCCAAAGAAGGTCCTTTAGGTTCAAATGCAATTACGAGCCATCAAATTGACCACCAGTTCCAAGCTAGTAACTTTGGTACTCTATTCAAGTGCTAAATATTTTTTAGTTAAAAGGAGTTTGGAATTAAGTCAGATGAAGCATACCAGCGAAATTAACAAACTTTCTGAGCAGTTACAGGACTTAAATAAGGATGTCAGTGAGCTCAAGACATTGTACAGCAACACTTTAAATGGCGGACTGATCGATGCCATCTCATCTACGATTTACTCAGCAACATCCAATTCGATCGAAACCACGCTCCGACCTATGATGAACTTCTACTTCTCAAGCCCGGTAAAGTTCTTTTCATTTTTAAAACTAACGTACTTTAGGAGTTCCAAGATCTACTTAAAACGCAGATTCAGGAGCAGATTGGATGCTCGCTGGAATCTCCTCCAGTCTTACAAGCTATCTCGACTTCAGTTACCCAGCATGTCAACAGTTCGATTGAAAAGGAAGTCCGTCACAACTTCCAAACCGTTTTGATCCCCGCTTACCAGAACGCATCGGCAACTATGTTCAATCAAATCCACCATACCTTTATGGCTGGCTTGAACAACAGTAATTTAAAATTATCCCTTTGTAAGCTGACCAACTATATAGTACTCGAGCGTCAAGGCTCAATTATGGTGCGGCAAGAGGCCATGTTCAACCAGCCCCACCCGCCACCACCCATGTTCCACAACTTGAAGCCCGTTCATGTAAGCATAATTTTTACTGTACAAAATTAACATACCCTGCTAGCTTAACTTTGGTTCACCTAGTCCCAAGGTAAATTTTTGCAAGTAACTTATAAACTAACTTCAGCTAGCCCCCTGGAATCATGCCCGAAAACTTGATGATGCCTCCTAAATCCAACGAGAACAGTTTACTATCTGCTTTAAATACACCTATCGTCAGTCCTAAACCTGTCATCAACGCCAGCCAGCCACCCGAGCCGTCCAAGCCTCCTAAAGCTTTAAAGCCGGTAGCTGATAACATAGAGAGCACTGTTCCTAACTGTAATTGCGTTTATTTAAATTTTCAAACTAAACTATTTCTATCTAGGCACTAGCTACCGCCAACTACAAAGACATCCTCTCCATCTTTGAAACTTTTGGCGTGCAGCAGATCTTTCAAAGCTGCAAATTAGATCAGCGTAACATCATGATCCTCTCTAAGCTTATGACGCGCGAGCTGCAAAGTAACACCGAGCTCAAGTGTAGTATCCTCAAGGAGTCTCTCTTTCGCCTCAACCCCAACGTACCTTTTTTATTTTGGTTTATTTCTAACTTTAGTAGGATCGTATGGTCAAGGGTCATATTGATCGATTCCTCAGTACGACTAAAGGGAACATCCACGAGTACTTGAAGTACGTATCTTCGGTCAAGGCCAACAGTCCCGAGCTTCCAATTTTACAAATGCTGCACGAGCAGTGCAAGAAATTGTTTGAAATGATCACTGCCGATTCCCAATAGATCTTTCTATGGCTAAATGTACCTCAACCATTATTTGAAAGCTTACGTATTACCAAACTACTGCCTAGAATTTATAGGTTGGCTCCATCAATTATGCCTTGACATTCATCCACTTTTTCCCAATTTATTGCAACGACAAATATAGTATAGGGTGTTACCTAGCCTATATTTCTTTTCAAGCTCCTTCCGCCTTTTTCTATCGAACTGTATTGTATTTAAGTGATATAGATAGGTAAATTACTAGATTGTCTACTTGAATAAACTTTCTCTACCCATATACTTTATTTTTACCTCTCCATTTTAATTTTTTATACAAGATGGCAAAGTTAGTCAAGCTATCATTTCATAGCCCATATCGGGTATGTAGTGAACTCTATAAATTTATATTTTATTACAGATTAGTTATAAAGCTTTTAATATCAAAGTTATTGTATATACTATCCAAAAGCATTAGTTTAATGGAAGTTAAACGAACAACATCAAAATTCAATAAAACATTCGATACCCTTTTCAACAAAGCTAATAGTTAGCTTGAGGTACGATGTGTCTCAAATTCCAAGTAATTATAACAAGCTTATCTATTTTAGACTTAATTTTTGTTCAATAGCTTTCTATCAAACAAAGAATATTTTCATATCTAGTTAAATTTATAACAAATCCTGTATAGGCTTATATGATAAAGATGGCTATGCGAGTTTATAGATTCCCAAGCTAGAGTGTAAAATGTTAACTATCCTTTCAACAAATCTAATAAATTTGACTCCAAGTGCAAAGTCCATTCCTAGGTAACAAGTTTCGACAGTCAAGCTAAAATACATGGATATATCAAATCCAGGAGCTAGAGCCCCGTAGACCGATGATCCAAAGCCATTACCCAAAAGTGAAACTAGAAATCTATGCCTACAGAATGCCGATGGCATAAAGCTTTAAAACCTAATTAGTTTAAATAGGTTAACTTTTCCAAACCAGCCAATGAATTAGCATATCCAATCTGAATAAGACAACTTCATTTACTCCTGCAAAATGTTAGCAGTCACACCCTAAATGAGACAACCACTTCAATTAATTTTAGACTAAACAGGTTTAGAACTTTGTCTCAATTCTTTTCAAAATTCCTTTCAGTACTTTGCTATATAAATACATCCAACACTACTATAAACTCTAATCCAACACTATGAAGTCCATATTCTTTCTAATTCTAATTCTCCAACTCATTACAATTTCCAAAAGCAAGCTTGTATGCTACAAGAACAACCAAACATTAAACCTCATCGACTCTACCGATACCAAGCTTAGCATAATTGATGTAGCTTTAGGCAACTCCAATTTGGATGTCAAAGAGTATAGCCAACCTAAAGCTTCACCCGATGCAGATATCAAATTCCATGACAACTTAGTAATTTCTATCACTAAAATTGCAAATGAACTCAAAGTCGACAGCTTCAACCTGACTACCAACCAAGCTACCCAGTTCTTTATAAGTGGCGCCAACTTGACCAACTACTACTTGACAGAAGATCTAAAATCCCTCTTCATCTTGAAGGATACCGAAACAATTGAAAAGTACAAGTTCAACTCTTTAGACCAAACGTTAACTTTAACCAACACATTTTCCTTGAATGCCATCGACCCTATCTTACAAGCCAACAGCTTCAGCATCAAGGGAATGGCAGTAATTGAGCCCTATATGATCCTACAGGTCGAAAGAAACGGTATGCAGACCTTGTTCAGCTTCAGATATCTATCGACTGGAACGGTCAACGTTGCTGTCAAAAGTTTGGATTTAGCTAGTTTCCATACCAATGCCGAACTACTAGGTAACTTTAATATCTTATCTATTTCATACTAACTTTCCACATTAGTCAACTTTTCCCAGCTCTATCTAATCTCTAAATTGACTATACCAACTATTTACCTTTTAGAAACCAACACACTGGCCGTAAAATCCAAGCACATTCTACCAACCTCATCCTTCACTCTATGTAAAGATCTATCCCATCCCATATCTCTAGCAGCTTCTCTTTCTTTGCCAACCTTATCTTTATATTCCTTCAACGACACTAAAATCCAATCCTTTATAATCGAATCCACAACCAAAAACCAACCCAAAGATGTCAAGTTGATCGTCTCTATATTTAGCTCCATCCTGATAACTTTACTTTCCATCCTCTTTATGTTCAGTTTCGTTGGATTAGGTAGATGCTTCCAATCGTACATCTTGACGCTGAAGTTTAACAAAAACATGTTCAGCAAAGAGTTGGAAGTTGGGGAGTGTACAAATTTGGACTTCAAATGGAGGCCAGTGGCTAGCTACATTTTAGATGCCAAGAATGGTACTGAAACCAAGCTGGAGCTCAAGTGTGATTTGTAGTTGGGGTATTGATCGAGCTTTTTATGAGAAGGATTTATTTTTAGATGCTGAAAGCATCGCATTTAGTATATATTTAAACAGCTGTAGTAGCTTTGCATATACGCGTCTTATATTTGTAATAAAATTTAATATTTAATTTATCATTCCTTTTATATTTACAAAGTTAGTAAGAACTAAAAGGTAAAGCTAAAAGATATGGAAAATACTATGATATATAAACTTTATTTAATTTTGATAGATAAATATAAAGAGTATGGTAGTTCTCAAGAGATGGTAATGGTTCTACGACTTGCAGTAGCATCTTTCTTAAACTTGAGGTCCAATACACCATCCTGGAACTTGGTCTCAACATCATCGATTAGGACCCCACTAGGTAAGTTGACGGTACGTCTAAAGTTTCCAAAGGTACGACTGGAATAAAGTAAATGTTCGGTATCGGAATGCTCCTCACGTTTAAATTGGCCATAAATATTCAATGCATTGTTGTGGATATCTAATTTAATATCCTCCTTCTTGACGCCAGGTAGTTCACAGCAGACTTTAAACTCATGTTCATTTTCGTAGATATCGATGGATGGATCGATATTCGGGTTAAAGTTGGGATAAGAGGATGGATGGGGGTTACTTAAAGTCCAATCGGGACGTCTTGTCATTGGTCCACCTAGGAAGTCGTCGTTGAATACTTTG
The DNA here is from genome assembly GCA_016630905.1 of Capillidium heterosporum. Lineage (NCBI taxonomy): Eukaryota > Fungi > Entomophthoromycota > Entomophthoromycetes > Entomophthorales > Capillidiaceae > Capillidium > Capillidium heterosporum. Next base: position 71,467 of record WBMQ01000010.1, read on the forward strand.
AATAGAGACATTTTGAATTTCAATACTTTTTGGTTGGAGTTCCTTGCTTCTTCAAGCTATATATATCCTTTATATGCAAAGTAGTTTTAGCTAATTTCATACTTATATTTAAATTGTTGTAGGATTACGATAAAAAGTAATTAAAGCTTGAAACTGTATTATACTATAGTTATTCTTTCAACACTGAGATACATCTAGAAGTTTTCAACATACTTACTAAGCTCATAAATGATCTAAATATTAAACATTTTAGCTTGAAGTTTTATATCGATGTTTAATACAATTATATCATTAGACGTTGGATTTTGGGTAAAGTAATTGGTTTGCAAGTCAATCTAAATCGGGCGAAAGGACTAGGGTTATGTGAACGAGGTTTGGATCTTGGCTACCTTCAGCTGGCGTAAATCTATTAGAAGATTAGTGGCAAGTGGTAGTAACTTGAGAAAGGATGCTTATTAGTTGATAAGTATTCAAAAGTACTTCAAAGTTGAGCTTGTTAAAGGTTTTATGCAAGTAGGCTAAGCTGCTTATGAAATATTCTAGGCTTAAATGTGTATTGTGGGTAATGGGGGTTATATATTAAGCTGTCTTTGAATTTAATATTCACCAGGGTTTTTGCAACTAAATTGAAGTTGATTACCTTTCAACTCAAGACTTCAAATGTACGGAAAGTTGGATTGAGGGTATAGGCATCAAATTTGGCAGAAATTTATACTCCAAAAGTACCTGATCCTGAAATGGAGAATTTGCAGGTTGCAAATTTTCGAATGTAAAATGCTTTATCGCCACCTATAGCTTTCAATGGAGCTGGGATGTACTTCAAAAATTAATGCACACTCAAGGGAGCACCATTAGTGCAAATGGACGATGCAAGCAGGGTGTTCATCAAATATAAGCCCATGCAGCGTTTATCCCAATATAAACCTGATTGCCAACAGAGAGCCCGTAATAGAAGCTGATTCATTAATGCTAGGTATACACAAAATATATTGAAATTAGCCCAATAAGGATTTTGAAAAACTCTCGAAAGCCTTCAAGCCCACATGCTTCCACCAAGTGATGTGTGGACAAAAATACTCGGAATAACTCTAGATTGGAAATCCGCTTAGTTTGTAATGAAGCTTTGAATAAGTTAGGATGCTTAAATGTTTACTATACGCGCGTTCCCTCTATATGAAAGAGCCCAAGTGTTTACAAGTCATTAGTATATGTTACGACCCATTACTGTCACTTGGACAGGCGATCATGTCAAGTTTATCAAGGCTATCGAATCGATATGTTGGGTGAAGTACTAAAACCAATTTCCAATAGCAAGGTCCTACATAGAAACACTAGAGGAATTTACTGTCTTTCCAGCATTCCAGGAAAAGGCCCTACTTTATTCTTAGAGGCTCTAGATGAAGTTCAATAGAAAAAAGTATAAAAAAGCTCGGTGTTCTCTAGCATCTGATCCAAGTTTTCTATCCAACCCTTGAAAGTGACCACTCACTATTATCCATGCTCCCCATATGGATGTTTTTGATTACTTTGTAATCACAAGTCCTTTTATATAAATAAGACCACCATCCATTTTTCAAAGTTTGTTTTTTCAACAATGAGTTCTACCAACTTGCAAGAAATTTCCAACGATGTCGTCTTACAGAAGGTATGTATATTTTGTAGTGGTATATCTGTAGGCTTTGACTAACCTTTAAAATTTGTAGATCGACCGGCTCAAGAAGGATATCGACTACATGCAACTGGAGATTAAAAGCTGCCTCAACGAAACTTCAAGCAACAAGTTACATCTGGCACTATACAAGGAGTTGGTCAAATTCAGCGTCAATGTGTTCAAGAAGAATGTGGAGACAGGATGCAACCGGAAGAGTTTGATCAATTACGAACTATTTTGCCTCAAAGAATTATCCAACAGTTCCAACATAATGCAGTTCGTAGGTACTTGTCAAGACGATAGCGACGACTTTCTAATAGCTATGGAGTGGGTCGAGGATGGAATACCATTAGACCGATTGATCCATCAACCTAAAATCGAGTTAGACCTGGTTAAAGTCCTTAATATTTCCAAGGAGATATCAAATGGTTTATCGTTCATACATAGTAGCAATATGTATCACGGCAACTTGACACCCGACTCTATCATCGTCAACCTTAGTAAAGATAGAGTAGGTGCCAAGCTGTTCAATTTCCGAAGGAGCCCCGATATCATAAGTGTAGAGATGGTTATGGGTCTTAACGCCAAGAGTTCTGGTTCTCTGATGTGGATGGCACCAGAACTTTTACCACCTACCGTCCAAAAGCCTACCATTTTATCAGACGTCTACAGTTTCGGAGTCATAGTTTGGCAGATGTTGGCGAGGGAGGACCCTTATCCTGAGGATTACGAAATCGTCAAGATGTTTACAGCCAAGCAGGAAGGGGTCATTAGGTCGTTAGGTAAAAGTTGCCCGGGGATCTTGCAGAATTTCATAAAGGAATGTCAGAACCCCTACCCTGAGCTACGACCAACTATCTACGAAATATCCAACTTTCTCAACAACGTCTTTTTGGAGAAGGGAGATGGAAAGGTTAGACTGACTGCAAGTGTATTCGCCGATGTTTTCGATCTACCAGTTGTAGAGAAAGTTAGCGAGTTCCAAACTAGCGTCAGCGAATCGAACTTGAAGGAAGAATTGAATTTATTTTACTCCATGGTGAAGACTGAGTCGCTAAGCGTAGCACTGTTCTTTGGTACTCTGTACCACTTCGGAAGTCTGCTACCTATGGACGTCAAGAATCAAGTTTTGAATATATTCCTAAGTTTAGCTACCAAGTACTCTAAGGAGTTCAGCAATATTTCAAACTTACAGGCGTTCAATTTAAACGATTCACAGTGCCTTGACGCCGGTGCTAAAGCTGGACTCAGGCAACTGATATCCCACATCTCCAATACCTCGAAGTCAGAAGATAGAGAGTTGATCCGCACGGTAGTTACTAACTTATACTCGACAGCCTTCAACTTGAAAAATCCATATACTCAATTCTCCATGGGGTTGTTGGCTTTGTACGGTGTAGGGGTGAAGAAGGATGCATTAAAAGCATTCCAGTATTTAAGTGTGGCATCTAGTCAGTCCTGTCAGTTGGCCCAAAAGCTCCTAGGAGATATGTACTACTACGGTCGAGGTGGTCCTTTCAACTATCGTAAAGCTTTAGGGTGGTATAAACAGGCAGCTATCCAAAATGTCGCTTCCGCTCAGTATAAGTTAGGTAAATGCTACCTGAAGGGTAAAGGTACCGATGTAGATTTCAACTTAGCATTGAGGTGGTTCGTAAAAGCAGCCAAGAATGAGCACGCTAAAGCCCAGGTCAAAGTTGGACGTTTCTACCTCGAGCAGGGGCCCCATGAACTCAATTTAAAAGCCGGTTTCCTGTGGTCCCAAAAGTCGGCCCAGAACTTATCTAGGGACGGATGCCTTCAACTTTCCAAGTGTTACCTCAATGGTATCGGCGTCTCCAAGGATGAAAAGCTCGCCTTCAAATGGATCCAAGAGGCTTGTAAGAGTAGAACCAAAGAATCAAACTTCCTACTAGGTCTGTGCCATCTCTATGGCATAGGCTGCACTCCCGATAAGGCAAAGGCCATATATATATTCCTAGATGGGTACAAGCTCGGTCACTTCCATTCCAGTTTAGCGTTGGCGACCATCCCGTTCGAATGTTTGAGCCAGGAGCAGATGTCCAAATCCACCCTCCTCTGTATTTTAAGATTAGCAGCCGACCATCACAACAACATCGTCGAGATCTTTAGATTCCTGCTCATCAAAGATAGGTTCACCATCGATGCCTTCCAATGGTTAAGTGAAATGAATATGGATTCAGTACAGCTCTTTATGAAGCTGCTCATTGTGGCCTGGCCCCAAACTGTTTGGAACGACATATTATTCGGCTCCGTAGCCATGGAGTTCTACAAGAGCTGGACCAAACATGAACTTACCGAAGCTTTCCACCTGCTTGCCTTCTGCTACCACTACTCTCCCGACCCTAAAGTTAGGAATTTTGAGAACGCCAAGATGTACTACACGTTCGCCATCGACTTTGGCCACAATTTGTCAAAAGTCCAGCTGGATAAGCTCAGCAGTTCCGATAAAGGTATTGTAGTACATGATAAGAACCAAGTGGTTTCCAAATTAGAAAGGAGGAAGTTCTTCTTTGGGCTCGTTTAAATTGCTTTGAGAGCGATATATCTATACTAATATAATTGTCTTCTAATATCTGATATGCCTGTTATTTCATAGCACTTTATTTTTGCATTGTTGGTCATTTATTGGATGGCTTGTAAATGAAGCTTGGTAGTTAATTATATTGACGAATGATAGTGTTCTATTTTAAAATTTCTATTATTAAAGCTGAATACACTTACTTTATCCTCATATAAAACAGGCTGCTGGATAATGATGATTAAACAAACCAGATTTAGCCACAATTATTATCCATTCGGTTTTTATTGGATAGTGTATTTAGCCCAAGTCGGGCTTAACTTTCCGAACCATCAGCAATCGATTTTCGGTGTTTATCTTCACCAATATAGTTAAAGATCAGGGCCTAAAAAAATCATAAGGCTCTTATAAAAATGTGCTTAGTTCCAGAATCCAAACAAAGGGTGTAGAAATAGATATCACAACTGCCACTTCTACCTCAAATTTCAATGGCATTAGAAAAAAAGAATCAAGAGTTCGCAACAAGGTCCTGTGACCGATGTCACAAACGCAAGAAGACGTGTTCCATGCACCTACCCACCTGCAACCAATGCTTACTGGCCAACGCTACCTGCACCCAACTGCGACCCAAACGTCAATACCGAGAAACCCCTAAACATAAACTTCAAGACAAAGCACTCTACCGACAGATTTTAGATAAAGATGTCAGCCAGATCCTCTTCAACACAAGGTAAGTTTTCAACTTTATATATATTGCCTGCTAATTTGAGTTGTAAATAGCCAACTCAATACAAGTAATCGAAGTCAGCTATTCTTAGTAAACTATCACGCTATAAGTGGTAGCATCTTGATAAAAACATTGATGACAACTTTGAATGCAACAGTTACTAGCACCGATACCAATGACTTGAACCTGGTAGTGACCTTGGTAACTATATTTTCCAACCATAAAGATTCAGCCCCAACTCGACAAGATTTGACGGATACTTCATTCTTGAACAACAATGAATTATATTTAAGGGCAGTCGATACCTACTTTCACTACTTTGGGACGCTGGCTCCACTGTTCACGACGAAACAGTACTTTCTACGGCCTAGGTCCAAATTCTTAAAATTAGCTATATATGCAGCCGGTCTACTACTTTTAATTCGACAACCCGATCAGTTCCAATGGCTACCCAAACTCTTTACATTACTGGAAAAGCTATCTGTTGAAAACATGTTTCGACCTAGTTTGGATAACGTACAGGCCTTCTTTATCATTCGACACTGTCTCCTCTCAGTTCCCCAGTTTGCAGCCATTGGAAAACGCAGTCGTATAATACTACCGCGTATGATGCATATATTGGGTCTACATCGCAAAAGGCCCAAATTGAATTACGAGACCCAAGTCGAGCATATACTAACCTATCGTACTGTCATGCTTTACTTGTACATGGAGATGTGCATACCCAAAGATACCGACATATCATTAGCCTTCCACGTACCGAATATCGAGGAGTTTGTACATCCCAGATATCCTGAATTAAGTGGTGAGGCCGAGCTGGATGTCAAGCTCATCTTGTCACATTTTTTTCTCCTGCAGCTGGCTAGGAGCCATCGGCACCAAGTCTTACGACACTCCTTTACGACCAGCCTACGCCCCAAAGATTCGTTATTGGAAGCCCAGTACCTCATCAACTTCTCCATACCCTTTGAGCTCACGAAAACTTTAGCACTCATGGATCAGGTAACATGTAACAAGCAATTGAACCGTATCCAGACCGAACTCGTGACCCAGTCCAAAAGAATGGTTAAACTGCTGACCCACATCTCCATCGTCTACTCCGAAGACTTCAACCTGTACCTCCAGCTTTCTTCCCAGAATCAACTATCGACTCGCATCGACCCCAGTACTTTACTGATGCAGATCGGCAGTCAGAATGTAGCTGTTGTTCAATCCTATCTTAAGAGTTACCTCGATCTCATCGAAAGCTACTTGGCCTTTGGGGAGGATTTGAGCTACCACCCTTTTAATATGTATCCATTGATTATGTCAATATATCATGTGCAGCGCTACCGCCGATTCTATGACGACCTGGAAACCCTCGATAGGGTTTTAGAGTTGGCTATCCGTAAGGTTCACAAGTTTAAGGATTTTCTACCTACTAAGTTCTTGGCCTCCGTATATTTGCAGATCTATGGGTTACTTTTGAAGTTCTCTAGTAGTTAAATCGAAGGATGGATTGGGTTGATGATTGATAGGTACTGTTGTCTCGACATATATCTAGTATATTTAATTTGATTTTTTCAGTTAGTGTTGTTACGTTAATAAATTTGGCTTTTGTAGATCTACCTTTGGTAGGCGTAATATGAACTATCGCTGTTACTAAGGTAAATTTCTGTAGTCAAACTTTGGAAGATATGTTTTTAGTATATTGTAGATTAAATAAGCAGATATAAGTAGTATATATATTTAAGTCGATAGAGACTTATTATTAAAGACTCAAATGTTATTTTTTGAATGGAAGCAAATATAAATCTCATGAATTCTCACTTGATTTACATATGTTAATGATATTTGAAGCAAATTTTCTAAGAGAATTAGTACCTGGACCTATACTCTATAAAGATAGGGAGTGTTTGTCAAGATACCACCTGCGATGTCGACCAAATAGTCTTGATAGTAAATTATGCATTTAATGCTACAGTATTCTTTGTGGCGGTACAAAATATCATGAGAAATCCTAATTTAAGTTATGGATGTCGTTCTAAAATGATATCGTACGATAACAAATAAACAGTACTACATATTTATATTTATTACAAACTAACTTCTAAATATACCTATAGCTGCCTTGAAGAGGCTTCCTATTGGTTATATATAAAGTTGATAATAATTGTATCACTACTGCTTTGGGCTTGATATACTGTTGGTTTGGATAAAGGTGCAAGGCTGAGTGTGTAGTAATGCATATAAACGATGTAGTTTTGACTTATTGGAGATAGGTTTGAAGCTTTTAAAAGTTCAACTATACACATTAAGTTTAGTGTAGGTTTATTTCGCCACCCTTAATTGAAGTACTGCTGGTCACTAAGATAAAAGTATAAAGTATATGCCAATAGTCACTTGGCAGTTCAAGAATCCAAAGCTGAATCGGCTTACTAATTGGCATGGTTTCTTCACCTAGTGTTGCAAGCATTTCAACTCAACATAGTTTCAAAGCCATCACAAGACTATGCAAGTGAGTAGTTGAAGTCCATCAGCCACTCTTCCAACCGATTCCCAAGCTAAGTATCTTCGGATAAATGTTGCTTACCAATCCGACCTACAATTAATAAATGTTACTAAAAGGAACGCGACTTCCACAAACTGTTTCAAAATTTCTCAAATTTACCTACGTGTTAGGTTGAAAATCAACCAATAATCTAAATCCACACTTTTACAAAGGTTCACAACCATTTAAAAACTCAGCGATGAAATTTGGAGCAAGTAGCAACTTGAACTTCGAAATAAATGCTGTACAAACAACTGCCACTACTGGTGCTGATAGGTTCGTTGGTATCTACCTCGTACGCCAACAAGGATACCGACAAAGACTCGGCAAATGTAAAAACTAACCAAGATGTAAATACACAAGAGAAAGCTAAACCTTCATTGCCCGCCTGGAACGTAGTTTTTATTCTTCCATTCTTATACTAATTTAAAACAGCCTTTAGACAAGAAGTTAGAGGAGACCAACTTCTTCGAACAGTTCGATAAGACCTGGTCTGAACGTTGGACCGTATCAAGATCCAAGAAGGAGCGCCCCGAAGATAGTAAGGACCCCGAAGATCTACTGCAGTACAACGGTCTATGGGCAGTCGAAGAACCCCACAAGTACAAAGTCACCGAAGGGGACCAAGGTCTAGTCCTAAAACTTGCTGCCCACCACCACGCCATATCCTCCTTGTTCAAGAACCCTATTCAAGTTATCGAGGAAAAGAAACCTTTCATTGTACAGTACGAAGTCAAGCTTCAGGATGGACTCCAGTGCGGTGGTGCTTACTTGAAGCTGCTGACAGCCGACAAGGACTTCAATCCCATTAGCTTCAACGACAAGACTCCCTACACGATTATGTTCGGTCCCGACCGATGTGGTAACGAGGGTAAGGTCCACTTCATCTTGAGGCATAAGAACCCCTTGAACGGTATCGTTTCTGAGAAGCATCTAGTTTCGCCCCCTGCACCCAAGTCCACCACCTCGTTGACTACATTGTATACCTTGATCATCCGGTACTATTTTTCTATTTCTATCGACTAATCTTTTTTATAGCCCCGACAGCACCTACTCCATCTTGATTAACAACGAAGTTACGAAGAAGGGTAGCCTCAACTTGGACTTTGACCCACCAATCAACCCCCCTAAGGAGATCATCGATATCAACGATCACAAACCCGAGGACTGGGAAGATGATGAGAAGATCCCCGATCCTGAAGATAAGAAACCTGCCGACTGGGTTGACGAAGCCGCTATCCCCGATCCCACTAAATCCAAACCATCAGACTGGTTGGACAATGAACCCCTCTACATATCAGACCCTTCAGCCAAGGCCCCTGAAGATTGGAACGATGAGGAGGATGGCGACTGGATCGCGCCTGAGATCCCCAACCCCAAGTGCGACCAAGTCTCTGGCTGTGGTACCTGGAAACATCCCTTGATCGCCAACCCCGAGTATCGTGGCCCTTGGGAACCCAAGCTCATCGCCAACCCCAAGTACAAAGGAGAATGGGAACCTCGTAAGATCACCAACCCCGAATACTACTTGGACAACGATATCGCGGGTAACTTGAGCCAGATCGGCGGTATCGGTTTCGAGTTATGGACCATGCAGAGCGACATCCTCTTTGACAATATCTACATCGGACATTCGGAAGCTGAGGCCAAGGAGGTTGCCCAAGCTACCTGGGAAGCCAAGTTCAACGCTGAGGAGCAGCTCAAGGATTCTTTACTCAAGAGTGATGTTCCCGAAGATTCGGTAAATCCTTATTTTTCCATCTGCTTTTACTAACTTGCTAACTTTTAGGAAACCTTCGACTCCTACTTCAGTTTCATTGCTCACCACGCTACCCAACTTGCTAATAAGTTGCATCTTGACTATTACTTTGAATTAGTTGGCCATAATATCCACACCCTCCTCGTTCAACTGAAGTTGGATGGGTATTTCGAAGTCGCCAAGTTTAACTTGTACAAGTTCATCAACCATGCCGTCGATGAAGATTACTTGGGTCAAGCTTACAATAAAATCCAATCCCTGGTAGCCCAAACTGGTCTCGACAAGTACTTTGAGGCTGCCAAATTTCACCTGTTCAAGTTCGTCAGCAAGGCTATCGATGAAGATTACCTAGGTCAAGCTTACAGCAAGGTTCATTCTCTCCTTGCTCAAGTCGGTTTGGATAAGTATTTGGATGCTGCCACGTCCCAGTTGATCGAGTTCAAAGATAAAGCCATCGACGAGGATTACTTGGGTCAAGCTATTGACAACGTACAAACGTTCATCCGACTGGCCAAAAAGGACCCCTACGAGACTTTGAATCAGATGCCCCGTACGGCTGTTGGGCTCATTTTGGCCTTCATTCTGTTCTGGGCCATCTTTGCCAAAATTTTGGAGTTGATCTTCCCACCACCGGCTGTAAGTTTTATTTTGTTATATTTGTATGTTTGGTATAGTTTACTGATCTATCTTTTAAATTTTAGTTGTATGAGGATATCGAAGCGCGTAACCGACTGGCCCAAGGTCACAACCCCCACGAGCGTAAGGCCAACAAAGCTGACAAAAAGGTTGGAAATAATGCGACGTCGAGTGCTGCCAACCCTAAGGCCGAGTAGATGATGGCGACTATTAAAAATAAAAATGCAAATAAATAGGATTTTGAAATTTGTGGCGATTTTATTAGGTGTATGGTTTGTGATTACAGTACAATATATGTTGGTAGGATTTTGTCTTCATTTTTAAAGCTTTTATGTGAACTTGTTTATAATTGAATGGAGGTTCATGTTCATATGTATAGATCCGATATTTGGATGCAAAAGTAGTAGATAGAAGTTTATAATTCTATTTCAACCTTTGATTGTAAAGCTGGTCCCTTTAAACTATTTAAGTGAATCGGTAGCAATTTTGGCATTTCCATCCATTTAATAATACCTATGTCTCTGGCATTAATCTACTAAGAGGTTTCTAGTATTAAATAAAGTTGTTAGGATTTGCCTTCGGTTCATATAAGAGGCTATCATCATTCAGGTTATTACATCTAAACTCACTATTTCAATCCAGGCTTGATCTCCACAAACTAACATTTCCTTTTGTAGGTGTGTTGTGATAAAGATGGGCTTAAGTAACCATTAGTTTGGAAAGGTAGATTTACCACATCAAAAAACCATCAGTTACTTTTACGGTTCAATTGATAGATATACATATTTGTCTGAGTATGAAACTTATTTCGATGGGGAATTTCCAAATTTCCATCTATTTATTTTTCAATTGAGTCTAGCTTAACTCTAATATAAATCAGAAGGGCAAGTAGTCTTCCAACAGGTAGTCTGTTGAGGTACATTGTTTTCCGCCCAATACTTTATACTGGATAGTATAGCTTTTCTTTCAAAGTGTTGGCAAGGGGTTCCTAGTTAGGGAGGGTACTATTTTGTTCAGTGAATCTGTATAGATTTCCATAAATTTAATTGTTGAAAATTGCCTAAATATCTGAGCAGAGGTGTATTAATGATTTACCCAATAGATATGCCTTAATTGTGCTTTAGTAGGTAGCATAGTCTATTTGGTCTACCCTTAATATATTCCGAAAAACAGTGAGTTTTTTACAAGTTCAACTACACTAAATTACCCAACTTTTATGAACATAGTAATAACTTATTTTGTAGGAATTAGTTTTTGGAAAGCTTTAAAAGCCGATATTTTCTAAAATTTATGACTTTACATTTGTATTCAGTTCTACAAAAGCATAGCGTTAAAGAATTGACAAATACACCAGATAGCTGTAGAAGTGATGAGCGAACCCCCAATTAGTCCAACCGTTTTTGTAACTTTGTTTAAAGGAACTGTGGACCGGAAGTCCTATGAAAAGGATTCCGGTTTAGAGGCTTTTAAGCACGGTCAGAGTATTGTCCGAAAAGGTAAGCTACGCTTCAACCATTAATTCTTCACACGATCTAAATCGCCCATCTTTTCGGACGCCAATGGTCCAATTTGCCATTTTTATGTTCTGTATGTTTAACCTTTAGGTTTACTGATTTATGTAAATCAAGAACTCAAATATTTACAAAACATCTAGCTATGTATAAACTGAACTTAAACTAACAATACATTCCATCCAAACCTTTAGTGATAGTTTCAGCTTTGAATGAGTTCGACCGCAACAGATTCATCGGCAACCACGGCTTCAACTGGATCCGCCCCGGTCTGAGGAAGGAGGATGTGAGGGACATCACCTACCCAAAGACTTCGAATTTCCTTACCGAAGCAAACCGCTACAAGTAAAGAGTTTCATAAGTGCATGCTAATGTTATTCCAGCACAGACAATGTCGACAGTGTTCCGGATATCAAGTCGACCTTGGAGGAGCTTAGGGAGGTTATAGCGAGAGGGCCGATTGGCCACAAAAGCAAGGTTTGGGTGTTTACAAATCTCCCCCCAAACGAGGCAGCAGCCATTGCAAGAGCCTTCAGCCCCGAAACAAGCAGGTTCTTTATTATCTCTCTGCCGGTCAAGAGCATTGCACGGGTGGCTGATTGCGATGAGTTCCCATGCTTCACCATCCCGACCAATGCCGACACCAGCTCGTTTGGGCCCAGGCATAGGTACTCGAGGTTTGTTCGGACCATCCTCCAACAAGAGTACCCGTCCAACAAAGTGAAGATGACGCACGACTGCAAAGCCGAAGTACTCGAAGCCGCCGCCTGCTACGACTGCCCGCTCAAGCTAAACAGCATCAAGGGTGCTCAAATACATTCCAAGGGAAGTGGTGCCGCACACCCCCGAAGTCAACTCCTTCCTGCTCACGTCCGGTGGCGCCGGCAAAAAACCAAGCAACCTGTTCCACAACGTCTACCAATGGTGCAGCCAGCGACAGCAGCTTGCACTGGTCCAGATCACCCCCTCCAAAAGATACGCAATACTAAGGCCGACGTGCGAGCCGAGCCTGCACCTCATTGTCCTGGAGCCGAAGCGCATCACCACCAGACTCCGGGCCGAAATCAGCAGGTTTGAGGACAGCCGGTCGGTTTTCGAATACGCAAGGCCTCCAGGGCTTATCCGGATCCCGAGCCCGACATGCGACCTGACGACAATGCACTACTCGCTCCTTACGACCCAGTGGAAAAGGGACCCAAGGGCGCAAGAGCAACGCCTCTGCTCCTTTTTGAAGCTCGACCCTCCCGCATACTTGGATATCGAGCTGATGTAAGCCGTGTGCCCAAAGGCAGATACTAACGAATTGCTTAGGCTGAGCAGCCTGGCATTTATCTATACCCAAGAGAAGCACAGCCCAAGCCCAAACGGGATCGGAATCAACTTCGGGCCCGGGAACCTAAGGTACTTTATAAATGCTCGATGTTATTTAGCCAGATTTGTAGGAGCCTGCAGGAGATGGTGCCCAACGACGAGCACGTTGCCCTGATGTTCAGCAAGCTTATAGGGCTTATGCCTCCCCAAGAAGAGACCAGCAGCACGGCTCCCAATGCCATCCCGACACTTGAAAGGTTCGAGTATGAGGCCTTGACACGGACTGGCGACTACAGGCCATCGGCGGCTAGGCTTGATGAGCCAATGCTGCCGGTGCACGAGGAAGAGCTGCATCCTATTAAGAGCGAGTCGGAAATCGACGAGCCAGATCCGCCAGTGCATGAGGAACAGCTGCATCCTGTAAAGAGTGCGTCGAAGCCTGGAGATGAGGCTCCAGCCACAATTGCTATTAAAGACTCTTCCACAGCCGAGGTAGAGCATGACCCAGCTTCCAACCCACTGGACTCGAACAGTGCAGATCACAGCGTGCTCCCTAGAAGAGGTAAGAGACCAGGTACCAGCCTTTTAGCATATGTATCTAACACATAACTAGGACACTCGCCTACCTTGGATTCGCATGAGGTTGCCAGCATATATCGCCCATACAAAGGTATAATGACCTTGTAGCTTCCTAATGCTCATAACATTTTATCTACTTTCCAGATCCCAAGAATTCGGACAGCGAGCCAGATCCAACACTTGCACCAGAACCAACCGAGCTGGTGAATACCATCTCCAACACAGAAGCAGAAGAGGCTCTCGCCACCCCAACCAAAGCCGACACTCCACCTCAAAATAGCATTTCGAATCCAGAACCCGATACAACCCTCGAAATCCCATCCGATTCCAGAACCCCAACCCAAAGGAGAACCAGAGCAACCAGTAACAAAATCTCACCTATCCCCAAACCCGTCACTAAAGTTAAGCCTCCACCAGCCAAGAAGCCGAAAAACGACGAGGCTTCAAATGAACAAAACATCAAAGAGCCAGTAAAGAAGTCTAAGCGGACTTCCAAGGCTACGAAACAGCAATTGGTCATCGAAGACCCACCATTGCCGACATCCTCTGGGCTGGGACCCAAGCTTCAAATCCCTTCAAAGGACAACCCACTTTCTGAAGGTGCGTCCAATACTGACAGGCCTAAATTTTCACTCAAAGCTGCACAGGAATCGGCACTTTTAGCTTATTTCCCACAATCTAGTAAACCTAAACAACCCTCCAAGAAAACAACTGAAAGCGCTTCAGGATCTAAAGCTACGACATCGCAGGACCCTATTCCAGGACCCCCGCCTGTTGTACAAAGGCGGCCAAACTTTATGCATATCTTGAATGCTGAGGATAGTCAAATTTCCAACAGCGAAGTTACATTTACCGAGCCTCAAGATTCGAAGAATAATCAACCTCAAGCCATCTCCCATCCAGATATATACCATCCAGGTCCGACTACTGCTTCATCCAACACCTTTAAAGACTCCTCCCAGAATGATCCATTTAACGTATATTCTTCAAAACTTCAATCAGAGTTTGGACTTCCCTCCCGAAGCTTCGAAAAAATTGACTCGTATGATGTCTATGGTACTGACCAAGCTAGAAGTTTCCCGACCGATCCATCAGGTACCAGTTTATCTTATTCTTTATTTAATAGTCCAAATTCTAGCCAAGAGCTCAATGAACAACCCAGGTATCAGGTTCGAAAGTGATACTAGGCGAACCAATGAGCTGCCAAACCCAAGTCGCCCCACACTCCATCCGAACGATCCGATCCAGCAACCTTCCATCAGGAAGATAACTCTTGCCTACCAAAAGTTCTCCAAGGCCCAATTTCCAGTTGCCACCTCCAACTCTAACTGGCGACGGTGCCAGTGGTAATGGAAACGATCTCCCCGTTTTGATTAGCTCTGAAGCGCTTGATGCAAAGCGACCCGGCACAAACGCAATTTCATTGAATCAGCCATCTTATCGAAGCAAAGAAGCTCCTGAGCATCATTTCCCAGCTGTAAGTATTGCGATCGATCCTAGGCCAACAGGTAGGAGTGTGCATGCGGATCAAGATAATCGATTTAAACCGGATTCAAACATATACAATCCCTATTTCAATGCGCGTGAACACGTACCTTTACTTTCAAGTAATAGTGTATCCTTACCTAGCGACAAAAGTGTTTACCACAGGGACAAAGTCACCGCTACCCAGCAGCTGCATTTGGGGTTGGATAACAAGCCTACAGATCGAAATGAGGGCCCATCTTCGATACCAGCGATCCTTGGGAGCCCCAATTCAAGAGAGTCAATTTACTGGTGCCAGTATAAAAGGTAAAAAGGTGCTCCGAGCTGGGGAGACTAGTATTCAGTTTCATCCACAACCATATTCTGCCCATAGACCTGGTGTTGGTGATAGGAACAGTGGAGCTTTACAATCCGCAATTCGGTAGAAACCCAAGTATTAGTAGTTCAGCAAATCTCAACTCCGAACCTCACAAATACCCACATGAGGCGGACACAGTTCACCAGCGTGAAGGGCAGGTCAAGCAACTTCGAAACGCATCTCCATATTTGAAACATCTAGATGATTTTACAAGCAACCAAACGCCGCCGCCGTTTAACAACAGCGAGAGCAGTTCGTTCTATAACAATCCAGCGTATCGAAGGCAGTCGGTGCACCCCTCTACCAACAATCCTACCGAGTCCGAAAGCCTCCCTGGAGCGATCCATTACCCGCCTCTCAATTATCATCCAATTCGTCCTAGCATGCAGCAGCCTACAGCCGATAGCAGCAGCTACACCAGGCCGCCAAATAATCCACCCCACTTTGCCCGCAGTGCAATTAGTTTGAATCATCCCTCCAGCACCAACCACAACTCACCTAAACCTACAAACGCTCAGCATAACTTCAACAGCGATACAGGTACACTGCACTACGGAAGTAGTTTGCGCACTGAGACGACATCGGAAGCAGTAAGTCGAGCTTATCCAGCACCAAATTACCGAGTACTTGCTCCTCTACCCACCCGTACTCCTGAACCATTCAGCTACCGCGATAGCAACCAAGGCTACACCTTCAGCAGGCCTTCTGAACAGCAATACGCGAGTTCGTCTTACCCGGTTGGTGAGGGTAGACCTACAGGTCCAAGTCACAGCCCCGACTACCGTAGAAACTCGTTGGCACCACAGCGATTTATCCCTATCCAACCTGCCAACGAAACTCCACCCAATTACCCGCCTAGTGCCCCACACCAGGCTTCACATCAGCCTCCACATCCCTATCCTTCCAACCTCCTACCCCGGCCCCATACACCCTACCTCAGCAACCCTAATCACTCATCGAACTACTCCCAGTCCCCCAATCCCCAATCCGACTTTAGTAACTTTAATCGACGGGACTCCAATACACGTCACAGTAGTAGGATACCATCGGCAGCAGCACCAGTTCATCGATATAGCCCTACCAACACCCTTCACCACAATTTAATCAAGGACACCCTGGCTCCCAGCCCCACAATATTGGCCACCCTCAACCTCACTATTCGACCGATCATTCAACTCGTAACCAAGGGAACCACCACCCTGGTGATGATTCCCATAATAGATCGAATGAGAACCAAGAGTCTCGAGGTAGCTCGTCCAAATCCAACCGCAACTCCTTGAGTAACCTCCTCAATTGAAATGATTCTTTTCTCCGCATTTTGACTATTGAATTTCAGACTTTTACTTTTATAATAAATTTATATCTTTGCTTCCAATAGTTTATTTTAGATATAGCACTGTATATTTCATTTTGACTTGGCTATTTTACTATCAATAGCCCACTTTATATGATTTAAAACCAGCTTTACATTTTATCAAAAGTAGTCAAATTGCTACCTATGTTTCTTAGTAGTATCATTTGGGTTTATTATAAACTTCAGTGAAATGACTGCTTGGAAGTAGCCGTTTAACATCTAGTGTAGTTACATGCTGCGTTGATTGTTTGGGAGTTTCATATACCTATTAATACTGAAGATGTCATCCTAGGGTTTTAATAAAGAACTTCATTTATAACGTTTCATACAATATCTTGATTTCCAGCTAGCCAAGAAAGTGAAGATGAATTAGTAAAGTTGGCATATGCTTTAAGCTGATACTATTAGCTATCAACTTAAAATAGATATTTGATTCCAAGTTAGCTTGGGTGTCTAAGTTTTAAGTTTGAATTCTAGGTCATATCAGCAGCAATAGACTCGTTAAAAGGATCGACAGGCAACAATTTTGATTTGATACGGATGCCTTACTGTATTTGTGTTTCTTTAGCAAGTCAAAATACCTGCCCTACTAGTATGACTTTTATGGGTTTAAACCTTCAGCTGCTCTGCTTACAATTGCCTACCAGATATGGCTTTCCCAAAAAGTTAGCTTGATAGGTCCCAAATCAACTGTCGTAAAGCTAGTTATTTTGACTACTTTACAGTGCAACTAATTGGAACCTTGAGTCCATCTTTTTGGATAGATCCTAATGTTGGGCAATGTGTAATAGAAAGATAAGGGTAAGATAAGCTTACAAGAGATATCCTTGCAATTTGAGGAAACGAGGAAATTTCTTTCGGCAAAGCCTAAAGCTACAGAGGTTAGAGTGTCCCTTTTACAATATATGGTTGGATCTTAGAACAATACTATAAAGATTTGTATACACCTTGATACCAACAATATATCTTTCAATTCATATTTGTAGCGCAATTGTCAAAGATGTGCATTTTACAATAAACCGGCTAAACTTGTAAAATTTACTTACGGAAGCCTAGAACAACTTGTATAGATTACCAAAACGAAGTCACAGACAAATGGAATGTGATTACCAAAAAAGATTTGGTGACTGACCAATACTAGAACTCCAAAAGTAAATAAATTTATTAACGCATTTACAGGTAAGCAACATGTAAAGAAAAGGTAAAGAAAAATAAAGCGGGATGCAAAATGCATTTGTAAGAGGCTAGAGCTCCAAAAAGTTTTTCTTACCATGGTAGTGCAAAATAAAAGCAACTGTCATCGTAAACAATACAACAAAATCATTATCCAAGACATGATTGAAGATCAAAGTTCCTAACTTGGTCGCTCGCTTAGGGATCTCAAACTTAGCCAACGGGTTCTTCTTAATAAAAGGGTTGGTGGCGTTTGGAAAGAGCGATTCCAAATTGCTTACACCATCCTCAGGTAAGAAGTTTAAACTCCAAAACGATTTGTGGGCGTCCCAGTAGAACCTCAATAAGTTGGATTTGAAGACCATTTGGATACAGTAGGTGTTGACGCCGCTTCTATAGAAACTTAAATCGTTGTAAAAGTGTTGTGAAAGGAACAGTCCAACGTCGTAGCGGTAAGGTGAAGCGTTCTCGTTGAGCTGCAGTTGCCCATAAACGAGGTCTCCGTCAGGGTCTTCAAAGCTGGCGTTGCCTTGACCGAACTGCAGCTTATACTGAGGGACTTTATCATCATCAGTTATCTCGTAATACACTCTTTTTACAGTGCCTCTTGCTGTACGAGCGTAAAACTTGAAAACGTAGGGTTTATGACTAACCGGCATATTGAAATCATTTAAGCTGTTGCCTTCTTCGATAATGTTGAACTGGCTTTCGTCGTTGGTGCGAGTAGTAATTGTAGACTCCTGAAAGGAGCTCAGTTCGTGGATCTCGGTGTGCATCTGGATCTCGCTGTTGTTGATGCGTTTAGCGTCCCCTGCAAATTGGATGGGTTCCGATACCTCGTAGATGCCGTCGGAAGTTGGGTGCTCGACAAATACTGACATCGTAAAAAGTTAAAGTAGGTTGGGGCTCAAATTTAAGTTGCTTGTAAATGGCTTCAAAAGATTGATTCAAATTACACATTCAAATCTAAGAAGCTAGCCTGTATTATGAACTCCATATTCCACAAAAGTAGCCAATGAGGTGTGTGAAGGAGTGATTTTGATTGGCATTGTAGTGGTTGATTTATTGCTGATGAAGATATACTTTATAAAGAAAACCAAGAACATCACATGTTCTTGAGCGCTCATAAAAGTTTATGGAAATAAAGGTCACACTTAGGCATCTTCTGATCTAAGTGGGGTGGTGAAGTAAGGTTCAGGCATAATATAGTGGCTGCATCTACTCATATTTTGGGAGATTTGCTAAGTTCAAGCTCGATAATGTAGGCATAAACTTGAAAAGTATATTCAGTTGTTCAAATCACATACTACAGGTTCGTTTTATTAGCTTACATGACTTGTTTGGTTGCTATCCACCAGAAGTCATCCAAAGTATATGTTTTAGCTGTCTAGAAACTGGAGAAACTTATCAAGTTTACTTATCCACCTCAGTTTATCAAAAGGGAACTTTAATCATCCTTAGAATAATGGTTTCTATCAGGTAGAAATGCAATCGAACAGCCAGCTGCACTTTAGTTTATCGGGCTTTTTTACAAAAAGGATTGGCTAGTTTATTAAAAGTTTTATTCCAATACTCATTGGAAGCATGTGCCCTTAGTTATCAAAATTCGTATACCTGTAAAAGGCACAGGGTATGTAATATCGATGGTAGAATATCATTAAAAGCTAAATGTAGTAAATTAGAAACTTACTATGATAAAATTTATTCATTAAAATACAGTATACGCTATATGGCTAGAGTTTACAAATCAATAAATTTAATGGATAAATAGCTACCAAACTCTTCTTCACTATAATAGCTATTATAACAGGTATAAAGAACTAAAAGCTCTTTCTAGTAGGTTGATGTGTGAAGTAGGTGTATCTTATAAGCAGCTATATATAGGACGCTAAGAAATCAGCTTAGTTGTGTGAGCAGCTTATCTTGTCAAAGAAACTCATATATAACAAGCCATCCATATCAAGTCTAATTGTTATCTATCAGTCCTTTCAACGATGCTACAACTGATGGCATAGTGTTGAGTCCAAATTTTAAACTTAGGCTTCCAAGCTAACCTGGAGTTGAACATCTATTTTTTGCGGATAGCTAATCGTAAAGATTAAAGCGGTATATCAGCATTACTATCTATCTTTACTAACCTAACCGATAATCAAGGGTATGATAGAGGGAGTTGTAAATGAAATTTAGGGGTAAATTTTTGTAGCGCTATTTTAGCATTAGTAAGAGGATGAAGTTGATAGATAAGTGACGTTATATGAAAGCTATTGCACACAAGTACTTATCTTTGAACAGCCGCTTTATCTAGTTTTATATTGAACAAAGACAGCCCTAAAGCAACTAGATATTAGCTCGAATGCTTTCGATGAGTCAGCTATATAGTTAGTTTTAGAACATCTAGAGCGTGCTCTTGATAGTAGCATAGCAAATATAAAATTTAAATACATGAGGTATCAAAAAAAACTACTGGAATCAGGAAAATAAGGTTTATATCGAGTGTACAGGCTTATAATTTTACAGTTGGAATACGGAGAGAAGTTTTGTTTGATAAAGTACAAATCGGGAGGAACTACTTTTAGATTCCTGAGTTGGAATGAGATGGGTAAAAAGCTTAGAACTTGGCAACTGGATAGTGAGAAGAAGCCTGAATAGGGCAATAATTTGAAAGGATTACTTTGAAATTTCATATTCTAATTATGCTTACCGTAAGTATTGTCCCCAGTAGGATGAGGGTTTCCTTGATTTCAAGCTGAGTAGGTGATTGAGTAGAAAGATTATGAGGGAGGAACGCGGTGAGGCTGGGAAGTAGAGCTCTTGGTTTATTTGCAGTGGAGAAGTGCTGGTAAAGACTATATCGGTGGACCACTATTGCGGTGAATGCCAACGTACCGATATAACGTGAGCTAAAGCCTCGCCAGTTGAGACTACGGGGATCAGATTGAGGAACTGGGAGTAGTTTGCTGGACAAATTGGATTAGTGAGGTAGGAGGTTGAACATGTAGGAGTGTGAGATCTGACGTAAGGGATTAGTCGGGTAATTGAATGGAGTTTTATTAACAGGTTGGATGGGGATGAACTACTGTGATGCCAGGGAGTTCTTATGGTAGTTGAGGCTGTGAACTGAGCCCATATATTTACCTTCACCAATCAGGTAGGGTAAATTCATGTACTGCTATTTGAAAAGCCTGTTGAAGGTGTAGCCTTGGTTGTTATCATGGTAACTGAATGGTTCAGGGGTACTGAGTGGGTAGAGGGCAAGTACTCGATAGTTTGGTGCTGGATAAGTACTCGGTTTACCGTATTTGATGTCATTTCAGTGTGTAGGCTACTTTTGTAATACACTATATCTGTATCATTGTTGAAGTTGTACTAAATATTGATAGAGTTGAGTAAATTGCGATCGATACTGAAGGTACAGTATAAGCCAACTTCATTTTGGATAAAGCGAGTTGAATTATATGGCAGTTTAATGTGGCTATTTAGATTGGCTATAGGCTTTACATACTAGAATGAATTGGATAGTTAAAAAGTGGACAATGAATCACTTCAAGAAGACTATTGTATTCAGCAAAACTGTAGGTAGAGGAGTGGATCGATTATCACTAGTATGTCGGACTGCTATAGAATGAGCTACTTTCGTTATTTCTAAAGAATGGAGGAGTTTGGCTGCTTGTAAAGTCATGAGTGCTGTAAACACGGAGACATATTTCGAAACTACTTGATCTGTTCTTCTCGTCAGTAAGGGATGCCCATCTTATATTAATATATGTGAACCTGTGTCAAAGCAGTTAGATTTTAAATACTTGACTATCCTCAGCGTTCAAGATATACATAAAATTTGGCCGCCTTTGTACAACGAGTGGGGGTTCTGGAATCGGATGGGATTTCGAGGGTTGTATCGGGTTCTGGATTCGAAATGCTATTTTGAGGTGGAGTGTCGGCTTTGGTTGGGGTGGCGAGAGCCTCTTCTGCTTCTGTGTTGGAGATGGTATTCACCAGCTCGGTTGGTTCTGGTGCAAGTGTTGGATCTGGCTCGCTGTCCGAATTCTTGGGATCTGGAAAGTAGATAAAATGTTATGAGCATTAGGAAGCTACAAGGTCATTATACCTTTGTATGGGCGATATATGCTGGCAACCTCATGCGAATCCAAGGTAGGCGAGTGTCCTAGTTATGTGTTAGATACATATGCTAAAAGGCTGGTACCTGGTCTCTTACCTCTTCTAGGGAGCACGCTGTGATCTGCACTGTTCGAGTCCAGTGGGTTGGAAGCTGGGTCATGCTCTACCTCGGCTGTGGAAGAGTCTTTAATAGCAATTGTGGCTGGAGCCTCATCTCCAGGCTTCGACGCACTCTTTACAGGATGCAGCTGTTCCTCATGCACTGGCGGATCTGGCTCGTCGATTTCCGACTCGCTCTTAATAGGATGCAGCTCTTCCTCGTGCACCGGCAGCATTGGCTCATCAAGCCTAGCCGCCGATGGCCTGTAGTCGCCAGTCCGTGTCAAGGCCTCATACTCGAACCTTTCAAGTGTCGGGATGGCATTGGGAGCCGTGCTGCTGGTCTCTTCTTGGGGAGGCATAAGCCCTATAAGCTTGCTGAACATCAGGGCAACGTGCTCGTCGTTGGGCACCATCTCCTGCAGGCTCCTACAAATCTGGCTAAATAACATCGAGCATTTATAAAGTACCTTAGGTTCCCGGGCCCGAAGTTGATTCCGATCCCGTTTGGGCTTGGGCTGTGCTTCTCTTGGGTATAGATAAATGCCAGGCTGCTCAGCCTAAGCAATTCGTTAGTATCTGCCTTTGGGCACACGGCTTACATCAGCTCGATATCCAAGTATGCGGGAGGGTCGAGCTTCAAAAAGGAGCAGAGGCGTTGCTCTTGCGCCCTTGGGTCCCTTTTCCACTGGGTCGTAAGGAGCGAGTAGTGCATTGTCGTCAGGTCGCATGTCGGGCTCGGGATCCGGATAAGCCCTGGAGGCCTTGCGTATTCGAAAACCGACCGGCTGTCCTCAAACCTGCTGATTTCGGCCCGGAGTCTGGTGGTGATGCGCTTCGGCTCCAGGACAATGAGGTGCAGGCTCGGCTCGCACGTCGGCCTTAGTATTGCGTATCTTTTGGAGGGGGTGATCTGGACCAGTGCAAGCTGCTGTCGCTGGCTGCACCATTGGTAGACGTTGTGGAACAGGTTGCTTGGTTTTTTGCCGGCGCCACCGGACGTGAGCAGGAAGGAGTTGACTTCGGGGGTGTGCGGCACCACTTCCCTTGGAATGTATTTGAGCACCCTTGATGCTGTTTAGCTTGAGCGGGCAGTCGTAGCAGGCGGCGGCTTCGAGTACTTCGGCTTTGCAGTCGTGCGTCATCTTCACTTTGTTGGACGGGTACTCTTGTTGGAGGATGGTCCGAACAAACCTCGAGTACCTATGCCTGGGCCCAAACGAGCTGGTGTCGGCATTGGTCGGGATGGTGAAGCATGGGAACTCATCGCAATCAGCCACCCGTGCAATGCTCTTGACCGGCAGAGAGATAATAAAGAACCTGCTTGTTTCGGGGCTGAAGGCTCTTGCAATGGCTGCTGCCTCGTTTGGGGGGAGATTTGTAAACACCCAAACCTTGCTTTTGTGGCCAATCGGCCCTCTCGCTATAACCTCCCTAAGCTCCTCCAAGGTCGACTTGATATCCGGAACACTGTCGACATTGTCTGTGCTGGAATAACATTAGCATGCACTTATGAAACTCTTTACTTGTAGCGGTTTGCTTCGGTAAGGAAATTCGAAGTCTTTGGATAGGTGATGTCCCTCACATCCTCCTTCCTCAGACCGGGGCGGATCCAGTTGAAGCCGTGGTTGCCGATGAATCTGTTGCGGTCGAACTCATTCAAAGCTGAAACTATCACTAAAGGTTTGGATGGAATGTATTGTTAGTTTAGATCCAATTTGTATTAGTAAAATCAATTTTCATACCACTTTGATCATAACTTATCACTTCAGACTTCTAAAGAGGTTTTAGGCAACAGAATCTGATCTAATAGTATATATATTTGAATCCCAGCTACATGAATCACCTAACCCGAAGGTTAAATGAACAGAGCATCGATATAGTATATGTGACTTTCAATGTTCGAATGATGGGGATGTAATTCTTTAATGAATAAATGCTGCTACAGTAGCTTACCTTCTTTGACAATAATCTGACTGGTTTTAAAAATATATAAGCCAGAATCCCGTCCAGGGAACTCGTGGTATATAGTATTTCTAAACAGAGTCATGAAAACAGTAGGGTTTTTCAGTGATTCACTCATCACTTATTCAGTCATTTGATGTACTCGTCAAAAGCTCTAACGTTACGTCTGTAGTTTTGAATCAAATTGAAATGTAAAGTTGGAAAATGCTAGCTTTTAGAGTTTTCGAATTGCCATCCAAACAAAGTTCATTTTGAACTTATCTATTGGCTATATCCAAGTAGTAAACTATTCCTATTTTGTTACGTAGTTTTATTCTAAATTACATATCTTACCTAAAAATTGCAAATTCAGAAAGCATTACGACATGGATATTAGAAACTTTTTGGACTACATGAAAACCGAAAAGTATAGCAAAAATGAAAGCATAAAAATGGTCGTATAATTTAAAGGATGCATACGAACGGAAAACGAGGGGCTTGGATAAATGGTACCTACCTTGAGCTACTTTGAAATACAAACTGCTTCAATTCAGTTCTAGAAGGGCTTACACTTGGCAAAGGTAACTGTCTGGATCTCCTCCTAAGCAGTCAGATAGTTTAAGGAAACTACCACTCTACAAAATGCTTTCGATTCTAAACATTTATCTCGGTCGAAGTGTGGGAAGCATTGAAAGTTAGCTTCTATATCGTATAACCCAACTGCCTCTTTTAAAAGATCTAGTCGACTTAAAACATATGGTGGCCTTGCAAATTTGAGTTTATAGGATGCAAAGGTAGATGTTAACTAGTTAAATAAAATTCAAGAAGGGTTATTTAATGGTGGATATTAAAGCTTATATTTGAAATGATTGTACGTGCAGCATCTGTCGTATGGTTGCGTCGATGGATAGTACCTTCTAAACAAGATTTAATGGATTATAAGGTATGGAAAAGTGTCTTTTGTCTAGCAAAGCTCCAATTCTACCTACCGTAATAGAAGGTGGTAAGATTGTGTGAACTGGAGGATATTTGATATAATACAGAGACGATACTAGGACTACAAAGCTATAGCTTTTCAAAAAAGTGTAGTTCAGGTCCAACTATCAACTTTTATACCAGCACCTAACTTGTACCAATTTTAAATAAACTAAACTTCGGCTGCTTCGGTACAAAACTTTACCAGGCTCACAAGCATCACTTCAAATTCGATAGATATCAAACTAAGCATCGCTAAAATGCTTACTAATTCCATATTCCTTAAGTCTAATAAGGTTTTAAAAGGCGCATTACATTATTAAGTTTCAAAGTTTGATAGACAGCACTTTCATCGATCTCGTAAACTTTTTCGACACACTTCAACTCAGCACAAGACAACCATATCAAATAATAAAATCAACATGGACTATCAAGGCTACTGGGGCCCTATAACTGCTTCAGTCGACTGGTGCGAACAGAACTATGTCTATTCCTACTACATAGCTGAACTCTTCAACACGTTATCCTCCATCTCCATGGTATTAGTAGGCGAATTTGGAGCCAGGTACAATTTTACCAACCACTGGAAGCAACGAATGTGTTTCCATATGATATCAATAATAGGTATAGGTTCTATGCTATTCCATAGCTCCCTCAAGTACTACACCCAAATGTTAGATGAGCTGCCTATGGTATGGACGGCCGGCTTAGTTTTAAGTTTATCTTTGGAAGCTACCCTTCAAGATAAATTCAACCCTATTATCAACTACTTTCTCTTTGTAGTTACCTTTATCTCTACTTTACTAACCGCATTTACCCACGGTGCCTACCAAGTATTGCTATTCCGCTTAAGCTATACTTCAGTCGAGTTATCGGCAGTTGCCGTTGGTATATTTTCCTACACCAAGCTACCTAAAGGTTCCAAGTTACGTAAAAGTAGCAAGATTTCGTTACTGTTAGGTTTAGTTGCTTTACTGTGCTGGATAACTGATAACGAGAAGTGTTCAGCTTTGAGAAAGATGTACGTTAACCCACAGTTGCACGCCTTCTGGCACTTTTTTATTTCGCTGTCGGTCTACCATGGTATTTTATTGTCCATCCATAAACATCAAGGAGGCAAAGATATTGACGATCGTATTTCTTATTTTATGGGTCTGATTCCTTACATCACTAAGAAGGCCGATTAGGATAGGATAAGCAGTTTATAAAGGTATAAGATATTTATATATCTTTGTTATTTATTTTAGTTTATATATAGTTTTTGTGGTTTCCAATATTTTGTTCACAACTACTTTTATAATTGCTTCATTTATAATGTAGACTTGAAGCCATCTGCTACATCTTAATTCACTTTACCGTATAACCTTCGTATAGGAGTCGAATTCTTAGGAGCTACCTTATTTTTCAAGACGAAGGAGGTTTTAGGAAATGTAAAGCACCATATATAACTAAAAAGCTTAGTAGAATGAAATAAGAAAGGTAGTTAAATCCAGTCAATATTTCCGAACTATCAATGCTTGAACATTTTGTAAAAAGTGAATTTATCGTAACTATTTTAACGACATCAACTATTGCTAAGGTAGACATGAATCATAAGAAGCTTCATATTTTTCTTGTTGAGTTCCTTTAAATTTAAAAGCTATAGCATCTCGACTATAGAAAGTATTCATCTTTGCTGTAAATTTGCCTACCAAATACTGTAACTGTATTGAAAGGTTCATCTAGTCTACATTCCATTCTTTCATTCAAAATATTGACATAAATATCTACTCAAGCCATCTGAGGTGAATAAAATAATAAGGTATTAGCTCTTGGACTACTCTATGTTATATTATAGAGGCTTTGAAAGCTAAAGATATGTCTATTTAAACTAAACATCACTAAGTGTAAAGAAATGGTCTATGCATCTAAGTTAACTTTGAAAGTAACTAAGACCGAGCTTGATGTAGATTAATTCGAACTGAAAACCTGTAAGGTAGGTGAAGTCGCCAAGATTATCTAACGTACAACATACTATAAATTAGGAATTTAGAAATGATAAATCCTTCTACATGCTGAAGTCAGAAAAGAAATCAAGCTTTATAAAGAAATACAGGTAAATAATCAAATAAACCAGCCAAAAAATAAGCAAGATCCAAACTATAGGGAACTCGAAGGTTTCGAAAATTGTATTGATATAAAAAAGTTCAAGCATTATAAATGAAGCCTAATCTTGAAATATACCTATAGGACTTAATCCAAAAAATGCGCTATATATTAAATAAATAATTCCCAATTTCTAGAAAAAAATACACAAACTTACCAATCCATCTAAATTTATAAAACAAGTGAGATTTATAATGCGTCCTAACAGAAAATCTAATTTTTAATCCTCCAACAGTGTCGAGTAGTCAAAGTCCTTCAACTGCTCCTCCAAACTTAATGGGGTTTGCATCCTAGTATCCAACAACATACTATTTTATAAAAAATGGATCAAAACATTTAGTAAATCTTGTATAAAAACCAAAATGTACCTAGAATTGGTTCGAATATCTTCCACCTTTTCATCATTTCCATCTTCCTTTCGAACTTTATGCTCCAAGTTGGCACTCTTATTTTCATTTGCAGGTAATACGAAATGGTTGTCACAATAGGGACAGAACTCATCAGTCTCGTCAAACTCCCTTTATCAAAAATTAAAAAAAGTTCATGAGTCATTCAATTTACTTTGAAATAATATAAAATTTACCTAGTATCCTTCCTAAACACCTTCTTACACTTCTTACAAGCGAACACCATCTCAAAATGTTTCTTTATGTTGTGATCGCTGTTGTCGGCATGGCATTGGGAGCAGTCGAACCATCGACGACAACATGGTGCTCGTATCGATACCTAATATTATTTATAAAGATATAAAAATGAAAAATTAATTTAGATTGTCTATTTATTTAGTAGTTTTATACCTGTGCGTTAAGTATATGTTTACACATTAGTTTTTTGAAGTTGACAGTTGGACTAAACGAGATGAATTTCGTCAAGTTGTGCTAGAAATTTACTTGGGCTGGTAGATGGACGGAGAAAGTTTATTGAGCAAATTATATTAACTTAAAGTGTAGTTGACAATAGGAGTGATTGGCTATAGCAATTAATATATAGTTTTGAATTTATTCAGTTTCCTCCAAATAAGTTGGCAAATCTCTTGCAGCTTATTTTGATATCAGTCTACAACACTATACATCCTCTATCGTTTTCTTAAACATACTTTTAAACTATATATATATGTATATATGTAAGCTTCATCTGAAATATTCACCTTTATAAATTTTATCCATAATGTAAAGAAATCTTCTTAAATCAACTATAATTTTGCTTAATAGCCAAAATTCAAGTTTATATCTCATATTTATAGACTACTAGTTGGTATCTACCCTATCGATGTTAGCAATTCCCTTTCCCTTTCCCTTTAGCATGAATTAAATGTTTAATTTAGCATTGACTGTTCTCAATTAACCTCTGCATTACCTAAAGCTATTGATGATCGTTCAGAACAAGATGGACATTAGTACTGGTGGTGAGCATTGACTTAACCTTCAATATTCAGAGTATCAACTGCTGAAGTCAAGTATTCTATATAAGATACATGGTCAACTTAGCAGTAGGTTAAGTAACTATTAAATAAGCGTTTTGAACCGTTTGATATTTTTCTGCTATCAACATAGCAGACTCACTGTCGATAGTACAATTTAAAACTGAGAGTTAGCATCCATCTAACCCAAAGAGTTGCACTGACCTGAACCGAACCATGGAATCTAATTGAATTAATGAACTCGACTATGCTCCTTAGCCTTATGACTACGATTGGAGTATTCCTGTCCGCTTACCACCTCTGAATCAAGTTCCAAGCATGGGATTCCTCCTTATATAGCCTTCTCATCAACTTTAACCTTTATGGAGTACTGGCTACTATTACCTCTTGGTGAGCGTTCTTTGTAGACACTCACCAACACTAACTATAGTACTTTATAACATACTCCAATAAGAAACAATAGGTCAAATATTTTAAAAAACTAGCTTTCTTATTTTAAAAGAAATAGTTATATCTAAATCTTAGAATTTAAATATACTACATTAGTTTTTAAGGCTAACATTCAAAAGTATCAATTTTTTAAAAATTTATTCAAATATAGTTAAACCTTAGAATTAGCTATACTTAGTATTGAACTATTAGATCCAATGTTTGTTATATCATAAAATATTTTAATTATATTTTTAGCTAATCCTATCCAAATAAGACTAGTAGTTATATTTCATAGAATTTCTGTTAATACACTTGCTTTGAAAATTTACTTAGGCTAGTAGATAGACGGAGAAAATTATTTAATAAATCGATATAGAGTACAATATAGTTTATAGCAAAAGGGACTATTACAGCTATCTATATGCTAAGCTTTGAGTTCATTCAATTTCTTGACTAGGTTATTAATCCATTGCAACAATCATCGAACTAGGTCAAAGTTTACATCCTCCACGATTTATATAGTTTGTAGCTAGAACGCCTCTTCATATAAGACTATATATACTATACGCTTTCATAAGCTTCGTCTTTAAAACTCCCGACACCTCTACCTTATACCATTTTACCTACATTAAAAAGGCAATAGCGTATAAGTATAGAAACAGGTTTAAATTTTCCGGTCATCAATTAGAGTTTTAAGTTTAGGAATTCCGTCTTTGTACCAAAAGTTTAATTTTTACAAAGGAAGACGGAGTACGGCTATTTCAACCTATTCCTTATTAGAAAAAAGGTATCAAAAGGAGTTCATTAAAGGGATATACGACGTTGCAACCAACATATATATATAACTTAGAGAAAGAGCGATAAAATATTTCTTTCAAAACATCAACAAAACTCGACTCCAGCTTCTAATAGAAACCCAATAAATGGAACAGAACAAAGAGACTACGGTATCTCTGCTATCAGGATTCAATTCGGAGGAAGAGGTACCTATAACTTCAGCTTAAATATATAAAATTTATCCATAGCTAATATGGCAAGGCAATACCTGGCCCCTAGGTGTTTTATCACCACTAACCTGCTCTTCTTTAACCTACAAGATAACTACTAAAGCCATCACCAAGTGCTCTGGCTACAGTCAAAAAGAAGTAGAAGTTATAGAATTGCGCAGGGTAACCGACGTAAGTTTCAAGCAGACTTGTTTCCAACAGTGTCTAGGAAGGGGGAGTATAGTTATCCATTCGACGTAAGTTCACTTTGTTGGAATTTTATTTTTTCCGATGGAATATTAATATTGATGTTTTTAATTGAAATATATAGGACCAGTTTGGAACCAATTGTAGTAGTTAGTGGATTTAACTTGAAGTTGGTGTATAGAAAGCTGAAGGAGGCTTGGCTAGCTAGTAACGCCAACCAGTTCGTTATGGCCACTTGATATTTACACAACTACTGCATGCTTTTGGAATCCCAATTTAACCTTACCTTTTATAAATTATTGCTTTAAAGATGTATATTTTCCTTTTTAAAATATTTGTACTTGTTTTAATAGTAAAAATTAAGATACATAGGGGACATACAACCAACATTTTTAAATAAAGTTAACGTAGCACTTCACTTTTATTGTTTCAAGCACAACTACTTTACCTATATCCAACAAATCAAATCCTATTACCCTAATTCCTCTCCAATCCAATTTATGAATCCGCTTTAAGTACCTATACTTGTTCCTCCTCTCCATATACTCCTTCAAGCACTGCCTGGATCTCATAATCAAGAACCCTACTCAAAGTCATCGATTTTGCTAGATTGGGGTTGTGTTCCATCAAGAATTCAACCAATTTGGTTTGATCGTTGACGGTAATGTTGGGTAATTCTGACAACTCGCCATTACCATCTTCAATTTCATTGTCCAATTCCCCTTGGAAACTATAAAAGGGCACGAAGTTTACATCATGGATCAACAATGCACATAGCATGCGGTAGTAGAACAGCTCTTTCCGATAAACTAGGTCAAACTCTACGACTCTATACTGAATCTTGACCTTGGCGGGTAGTTCCCAATAATGGACCTCATAAAAGAACGCCGAGCTCCAGTAATTTTTGCGATGCTGAAACAACTCCTTGTACTGGTCCTTCAGTTTTTGGGTTTTAATCAGGTAGTCCTTATAGCCCTCTTCCATCTTCAAAGTATCTAAACTCAAACAGTTACTGAATACGCGAAAGTGTAGTAGGAATTCAGCCAAGTTAAGCCACAGCTCAGATTTAAAACTCTCAAATTCTAACTCAATTCGGTCACAGAGTAAGTCAATCCCATAGAGGCAGCAACTCAAATTGTACAAACTTTTAGATGGGGAAGTATACTCATATCCAGCCAATTCTCCCTTGAGAAGCTGTATTTGTGAAACAAAAGTTTGGTCGTAGTGGATGGATGGCTCTACGCGACGTATCCGAGCAAAGTTTCTCTCCCAAAGTTGCTGGTAAGTCAAGCCCTCCTCTTCCTCCTTTCGATTATAGTTGACAGCGCTGACGTTGAAGTCATCTAGCTGACTGAAAGGCATAGTAGCTACTTTATCGTAACAGTACCCATCCATTTGGGCTTGCTCCTTAATTGTCTCGGAGATATTTAGGGATGCTAAATTGCAGGTTGACAAATAGGTTTCCAAGAGGTGTATCTGGTTACACTTAACCTGCTCCGATTCCAAGTTACATTTAGCTCTAGGTTTGTACCTGCACTTGGATTCGACCCTGGTGAACCCGGCCGGATTGGCGAATCTAGGCTTCTTGTCGGGTCCAAACCCGTCTATTTGATGTTGTGCCAACCGGTTCAAACTTTGTCGAATCGAAGTTACTATATCGTCAAAATCACTGTCATTGCTGTCCTCTACAAAGTCAATAGAGAGTTCCATAGAGTTAGTGGAGTCGGTATCACTGAACGTAGATCTTTTAGATAGTTCGTTAGAACTTTCTTCAGCTCGGAAACCTGGATTTTTGACCGGTCCTGCTTCTTTTTTGGCTTGGCGTTCCTCGAGGCCGTACCTGATATCAATATTTTTTGATAGGTAGCTGTCGGTATTCTTCTGTAGACCTTCGATGACAAACTCATTCAAAGTCAACATCTGCATCCAACCTTCTGGTACCTTTATTTGACCTTGAGTAGTCGATCTAAAGTTTCCTTCCAAATTAGCTGGGTCGTTCAAAAGTTCCTGCTTCCCCTGTAAATAATAGATATGGTTTAGGTATTCCAAGTAGTAGTTGGAATACAACAGTTTGTTGTTGTATCGTAGCACCAGCTTGAAACTTTTGACTAGCAGATCGGAGCTCACTTTCAACCAACTTTCCTTCTCTTCAACCTTCGTGCTTTTACTGTAGATGGCGAAAGCTAACATACCACAGTAACCAGTCAACCTGTAGTCCAACTTCAATCCCAATTTAGAGTTGAGATAACTTTGGCAGAACTCAAAGTTCTTTATTAGATTGGTCAGGTAGTCTTCCTTATCATTCTCCTTATCGGAGCCCTCATCATACTTTAGTTTAGTGTCGTCGACAGCAGCTAGCGAAAGCTTGAAGTTGGTGTAGAGGTTTATGAATAGGAAAAAATTTTGGTTGAATGATTTGGAGATCAACAGCATGTACATCTTCTTTACCTTTGCCAAGCTGGTGCCATCCTGTTTCGTTTTAAAGAGCTGAGTAACTACATGCAAGATAAACTACTTGCAAAGCTAATTAATAAAGATAGTGTTAAGATAAATATGGAGTTTACCAGATTGTAGTAAGGTGATTCGACGTATTTGGAGAAAGATAGGCTAGTTAGACATAGACTTACCAGTTTCAAATTCCCCTTCAGAAGTTGGCTTTGTAAGTAGGTGAGAATTATAAAGTCGAAGAAGCGGTTGCGCTGCTTTACGTTGGTTTTCTCAAACATACTTTGTTAGCTCCGACACAGGCTCCGCTTCAAGGTAAGTCCAAAGTTTAAATAGAGTTGGACTAGTTGACCCTTCTTTGATATAGTTGACTACTAACGAAAATAAAGAAATGGTTATTTGCTTTGTATTCAATCTTTTTCGAAAAAGCCAGTAAAGTTATTTGCAAATCCTTGGTAGAGTTTTACTGCCATTGGGTAAGCCTCTATAGAAAATTTCAAGCTTTACAGCATCCAATAGCTTTATTAAAGTGCCAGAGAATTGGAATTAGGCATTAGCTAAGGAAAATCTTAAAAAGTTGGCTTGAACTTTCAAGTGAAATGGGCATACAAAAAATACCAACTCACCATACAAAATTGGAGCTGCCGTTAGACAATCTAGTTGCTAAAGTTAGGTCCTTCCTATGCGACACTTGTATCCAACAACACACAACAGCTATATTTTCCCACCCTACACCACCTTTCCAATTTAGCTATACTTAGTTTATCATGTCCTTTCCAATCGCTAAAACAGGTTTTTTGTTTAGACTAGTCCAATTTGATCCTGCCTATTTGAACGGTATCTAACTCATTTCGAAGCGGATTTTAGCCAATTGCTTGCTAATACTTTAAAGCATTTCCAATGTGGGGTAGCGTTAAACTATTCCTTTAGGCTAAACTATTCTAATTAAGTGTAAGGGTCAACACTATTTCAGGAGTGGGTTTGAAGTTTACTACCATTAGTTGCAAACATGCCTTTCCAATAGATAAAGCCTTACCTTCCAATCCAAGGGGAAGGCTCTGGGCATAATTAGCTTGATGGATGAACCTTCGATCCCTTAATTCAATTTGGAAATGAATCCCAGTTCCATCCCAAAATAATGAAACGAGCTTCAAAATTTGGGTAAATCACACCTTTCGAAATTGCAAAAGCTAGATGCACTATTTCGAACCAGTTTGAGTCATAGTAACGGATCTTTAACATGATTGATTGTTTAGGGTTTTAGTTAGCAGGTACTGCAGTCCATAAGTGCCAAAGCCTCATTCATCCTCAGCACTTCATTGGCTTGTAAAAATATCCATCAACTATGATTCCAAAACACCTGTTTCGATTGGCCCAAATGGCAAACGAGTATGTGAGGTGGAGGATAAACTCATGAAGACAAAAATAAACGCTATAAAAGTTAGGATTTCCAAATCGAACCAGCTTATAACCTCTCTCTTTTAACTTTTATTTTACCTTATTTCTGGTAACCAACACTCTCAACCACGCTTCTTTAAACCTCCACTTTTTATCAACTTTCTACTCTGACTCAGAAGGTCTACAATACAACTGTGCTTTACTACTGCGTACCCAGCAACCGATTCTAATTAGCCGCCCGCCTCCACTTTATTAGAAATTCCTGTAGACTCGACCTTTATATACCCCGATATTTATTTTCAGCATAACGCAGTTTTATTGAGTTGTATCTGTTATTTCTCTCCTACTAACCTGTGTTTTCCCTGTCTATACTCTTGTTAATTATTTTTAGTTTCTTAGACTTAATTTTTAGTCTTAGCTTTTTGAAGGTTCAATTGCACAACAACCTTCACTTCTACTGTACCTTTTTATAAGACTTCTTTCGTGATTACCGTATTTATTAGGTTGATCCTGCTCCAAACACACCCCTACTGAGATAACTCTTTGCTGTTCTATCCACATATATTTAAATCGCGATGCTTAAAGTTTCACGCCACGCCAAGAGTCCCGCTCAACTTTCGCCTAAAACACGTTCCAAGAACACCGATGCCATGATCCAACTGCGATCATCTCCTATCCCGAGGTCCAACTCCAACCACAACATCCAAAGTTTGGTCCCACCTATGAGCCCCTTGCATAAGGAGCACAAGTCCAAGAAGAAGACCAACAGCAGGGGCAAGGGCTCAAAGTCCGCCACAGCTGTTGACGAGGACTCCCCAGCTACCGAAGTCGATACCCCTATCGGTGGGAAAGCTTCCAAGAAGGGGAAGTCGAAGGCTAAATTCAACAAGTTTAACCAGGACGTCCAAATGAACCGATCAAGTTCAAAACCACCCCTCACCCGTGACAACTACCAAGGTACTTACAAACAGAACCGACGCAACTCGATTGGGTCGGTACCGGACACCAGCGCCATCGACGTTAACCAGCTTGAATTCCTCAAGCGCATCAACGCCGAAAGTGCACCAAATTCCGAACTCACGTTCCAACGCACCGGCCGGAGATTGTCGGAATCTCTGACCAAAGCTCTAACTTCCCCGAAGCTCGGTCCTTCTGGGAAGTCCAAACGATCCCCAAAGGTCAAGTCCAAGACCAACACCCCTAAAGTCACTCCTCCCATCGCCATCCTCACCTATGCATCCCGATCTAAAGAGGGAGTCACCAACATCCTGCCCAGCATCGAGGTCACCAATGACGACGAATCTAGCGCCTCAACCTCGTCTGATGAACTTGAGCCCAAGCCCCGACGCAAGCCTAGCATCAAGCCTACCAGCCGTAAACCTAGCCAGCAGCTCGTGCCCGACTTCCTCCTCAAGCTACTTCAGACTCCAGCCCCGACTCCTACCGACAGGAAGCCTTTCTTCGACAACTTCGGTCCCCGCATGGACCGTTCCTCCCACTCCGATTCGGAGTCAGACACAAGATTCCACTCACGCACCTCTACCAACCACGAGGCTATGTCTTATGGTTTAGACCGCAACGCTTCCCACAGCTCCACTTTGTACGCCGGACCTAGCTTCGGTAGATCACCAGCCCCCAACTCGCTCCCCTTCCCCCTCTTTGACCGAGGTAAAGACTTGGGTCAAAAGGTGCCTAGTAAGTCGGTAGTCTCTTTGGACTACCTAACTGCTCAAAAGAAAGTTCAAAATGCTACCTTTGCTATGCACAAACTCTCCTTGAACTAACTTTTAGTTTCAAGAGCTTGTCTTTCACAAATGGTTCAAGGCAATGTGCCACCTGTCCAAACCCCTTTTGCTCCCATATACGTGTCCCTTTTAGACTATCTGATCGCCTTTATAGTCTACCTATATCTCAAGTCCCTGTCCCATGACCCTATTTTTTAAGTCTTTGTAATTTTTTGTATCCTTCATTCGAAACTTTTTCTTTTGAAATTTTTAGTTTGAAATAAATTATTTAGTCTTGATTTGTCTAAAGTTTAGATATCTACTTTGAGGTTGCTACTATTGCTAGATGCATAAGAGTCAAGCGGCTAAAGTTATCACCACTTCTAAATTTGAATTCAATTGTTATCTTAGAAACCTAAAATTGTTATGCTGATGTGTAAGATAGGCTATTAAAGAACTTGGCATGATGGTAGCTGATAACTTGTGAGCAAAAGTAGCAAGTCCATACCAGGTGCTATAGGCAATTATATTTAATGGTGTAAGTTGATAAAAATAATCAAAGTCTATTTGGGCTTTGTCAGGTCGATGTAAGCCAAGGTAAATTCAGTAGAAGCAAAGTCTATTACTAAACTTTCAATAATATTTTGGCTACCTTCAAAGAAAAGACGTATGAGGTTGGTAAAGCGGAAGGCTGATAAAGTTTTTGGTAGCTGTAGGTGGAAGTTTTATAAAACATTATAGATCATTTATAAGCTTTAGGTCCATCTTCAAATATTTTGCCATCGAGAATTTTAAATGCTGATGAATGGTGTATGTGGCAAAGTGAAAAATGTAGGTCTTTGATATTTTTAGATTGTATAAACACTTTACCTGGTAGTAGTTCAGTTTGGAATGTAGCTTAGTTGGAACTGACTGGATTGCGAAATGAAAAAGTTGATTGAGTATTAAGTTGGAGTTCATAGTTGAATAAAGCTAATTAAAAAATATAGTGAATTGTACATTTCTTAGCCTTGTCTCGATATTTAATACTACTTCCTCTTCCTTATTATGATATTCGCCACCATCCTAGTAAAATTGCATCTTGATGCTCAGTTAGTCGCTTCAAGCTTTTATTTCTTCAAGTTCAAAACTTGGAAATCCAATTCACCTTTTAATCTTTATCAAAAATTTTAGAAAATTTCCTGAATTGTACTTTTCTAGCGAATTAGAAGGGAATATTTTGAGATAGAACAGGCCCTTCATCAAAGGTTCCCATTAAATGAAAGGTTTGAAGAACTTTCCTTCCTTTTAGTTAGCTTCCACCATCCAATGTCCAACAGTAAACTCAAAATGCGCCTACATTGAAACTAAACTATTTTACAAAGGTACACCCAAATCCAGTCAAGATCAACAAACCTTTACTGTCGATACCATAACCGAACCTCTAACTCGAGTGTCAGGTAATTTATGTCATTTTCAACAAAACTTAAACAACTGTTTTATTTAAAAGGCCGAGTATGGAAGCAAACCAAAAAGCCTTTGAAACGCAATAACCAGCTCAAGCTGGGTACTGATACCTGGAAGGCTAGGTCGGAGCAACGCCAGAAGGACAAAGTTATCAAAGCTTTGGAGAAACAGATGAAAGAAGAGACCGAGACAAAGAAGAAGGTGTGCTTTTATTTTTCATTTTGGTATTTATGTCTATTTTGTTTTGTTATATCTAGCTTAAAGGAGAACGACTTAAGGAATTGCGATTGAAAAAGGAGGAGAAGATGAAGGAGGAATTAATGAAGGCTTCGGTAAATTTTAACCATTTTTAACTATACTTAAGTTCAAATGAACGTAGATGAGCGATAAACGGTACCAACGTATCAAGCGTAGGGAAGCTAGAAAGGAGAAAATCGCTTTGAAGAAGGCCGAGAAGACGCAGCAGATTGAAAACTTTTAAATTTATTATTAAATTATCTATAGAACATCGTTTTCTATTTGGGTACAAACTTTTAGTTGTAAAGGCTGTTGAAAGTTCAGGAACTCTTTTAATTGGAATAGTAAAAGTGGTCGTTAGGGAGAAGCTTTATCATTTTAGGGCCAAAGATTTTAAACAAGTAAAGGTCTAGTTATTTTGTTATAGCCGTTTGATTATTTATAGTATACAAATAATCGCCCAATACTGTAGGTTAATGAATAATATATATTGATCTACAGTGAAGACTTATTATAAGAAGGTATTAATGAAAATTACCAAAATGTTGGAAAATTGCAAATGAAAGCATTAAATTTATACAGTATATCTTCCTATACGATGCCTCTCTTGCAACAGGTTTTATCTTATATAGATATGCTTATAGTGAAAATAAAGTATCGTTTTAAAATTAGATATGAAAGTTACAGTTGAAACCCATTCCTAGAATTTATTACTTATCCAAAACCCAAAGATACTCTATTTTTACATCGATTGAAGATACTAACCCTAAATCCAACCTATACTTCAAAGATCCTCTACTTGAACCTTTTTGAACTACATCAGCTTCTTACGTTTACGTTCCAAGTATCGTTCTAAAGCCAGTCTTTCCTTCTCCTTACCATCGATCTTAATATCCTTACTTTTGCCTTGAGTCGCGTCGTCGGCCTTGCTCTTTTTGCCAACTTTCTTCGTCACTAAAGCTTCTACCCACTTAAATTCAACTTTAGAAACCATTTTCAAATAACTACTGGTGGTGAATAGCATGTTGGAGTAGATGATCCACCCATCATATTCCAACCTGCCTTTAGTTCCCGAAAAAGTTGGGTTCAAAGTCGACGAGGGGTGGAGTGCTAGTGCTAACATGTGTTGGTCCTTACTATCTTGATCCTCCTTGTTGATGGTGCCAAAGTGGAAGAAGGCAGTTGGATCTAGAATGTTTTCTGGCCAGATGCATCCGGTACCCAACTGCCAAAGCTTTGAGGACTGGTTCCCTATCGAATCCACCTTTAGAATCAGACAAATCTAAAACTTGAATGTCAAGGCTAGGCATGAGACTTAAAAGTTGGTTTAAGATGGTTTCGGCCTTCTTGAGGGCACGCTGGTTGAGGAAGTAAGTCTTACACCACCTTCGATCGAACTTCTCCAGTCGTGCTTCCATGAATATGTTGTAGAGGGTGAGATGATCCCCACTGGGATCTAGGAAGTTGGCCTTGAAAGTCTTGTAGCGTTCCATTACCAACTTATCGGTACGGGGATTGATGATAACCTCTTCAGTCGATAGCATAGCGGCAATGACGAGTAGCTGGTAGGTACACCCGGACTTTTCTGATAGAACTATCGCCAAAGCTAAGGAACAAGGTAAAGGTAGCTTGGCCATTTTTCTACCTAGGTCGGTAATCTTACCTTCGGCATCGATAGCCTCCAGCAAAGTAAGATCCTCCAAAGCTCGTGTGATGGCACTGGGTTGAGGTGGGTCGAGGTATTCGAAATTAATGACATCGTCAATGCCGATCGCCTTCATAACGAGTAAAGTCTCGGTGAGCGAAGTACGTTGGATCTCGGGTAAGGTTTCATCCTCTAAGTCTTCGAAAGCTTCACCAGAGTAGAGTCGGTAGACAACACCCGGTTGCACACGCCCAGCTCGACCTGCTCGTTGAATGGCAGCTGCCTTGGATACGGGCTGAACCTGTAGGGCATCCATACCATTGTTCACATTGAAGGATTTCAGTTTTACGAATCCAGAATCGACAACGTAGATGACGTTGGGAATGGTGATGGAAGTTTGGGCAATATTGGTGGCAAATATGATCTTCCTAGTACCTGGTAAGGTTGACGTAAAGATCTGTTGCTGGTCTTTGGGTTCTAAACTAGCGTAGATAGGCAGTACGACTGGATCCAGTATCTGATCGGCATCTTCCTTTCCTTCTGATTTTAACTGTTCGAATAATGATTGGAACCCCAAGTTGAAGCTGGTCATTCCTCGCTCAATTTCCGCTTGACCAGTTAGGAAAATCAGTATATCGCCAGGTGGAGACTTGAAGTGGATCTGAAGGGCGGTATCCACTGCCTTCTCAACGTAGTTTGTTTTCAGGCTCCGCATGTTCAAATGAGCGTGATGATTAACTGTAACTGGGAAGTTGCGACCGGGTATCGAGAATATGGGGCAATCGAAGAATCCACTGAACTTGTCAACCTAATTTTTTATCTTTAACGAAATGTATAAACTTTTAAGTAAAAAATACTTACGTCCAAAGTTGCCGACATGACGATAACTTTCAAAGGATTCTTATCTTTTCGAATACGCTGGGCTTTCTTAGCCATACCTAGTATGATGTCGGTATCCAAAGTTCGTTCGTGAGCCTCGTCGATTATCAAATAGTCGTAGCTGTTGACCAAGGGGTCCCTACTGAACTCCCGCAAAAGAATACCGTCAGTTACGTAACGGAGTTGAGTTTTCAAAGTTGTGCTATCGTCAAAACGTACTGTATAACCTACCAGACTACTTAGCTTTGGATCTAGCTCAGTGCGCACTCGTTGACTTACCGTTATAGCGGCAATACGTCTAATTTCCTATTAGCTCCAACTTATTTAGTTTAAAATGTACCTAGGCTGGGTGACGCATATGTTCTTTGGTACAGTTGAACCTTCGCTTTCTTTGACATTTTGTTGAAATTGACTTTCTAGTAGAAACTTGGGGATCTGAGTTGTTTTACCTGAGCCTTCATTATTCAAACAAATATAAAAATATCATTTAGCATTTAAAGTTTTGATACAAATGTACCTGTCTCCCCTACGACTACTAAACTTGATAAAGACTCTATCGCATCTAGAATCTCCTGCTTGAAACTGTAGACAGGTAGATTCTGACAGAACTCTTGAATAGCTGACATGTTGAAGGTAGCTTTTTCTAATGTTGGTTTTGGATTTCAAAGTTTGTTGAAAGCAAAGTTAAAGAATTTGTTCAGCTTGGATATTAGCCCTACTTTGGGCACAATTTTTGACTACGATTTAAAACAGGAATTGTATCGGATTATCAAATTTAAAGTGAAGGTGTGTTGGGATAACCTTGCTCCTAAAATATAGCCAAGAGTTAGTTTAGCGTGATGCTATTGGTTTATGATTACAATATACCATTAAATGCTTCTATTGAAATATAACTTGAGTATTTGAATATGTTTGATGCAGGAGCATATGAAAAAACACTCTCTAGCTAGTACAATATTACATATCTCTTTACGATTGTTAAAATGAAAGAAACCATTTAATAACATAACATAATTTTATAATTAAAACACATATCTATCACCTTTATATTATTTATAAATATATTTAGTAAAACACTATGATAAAATTCAATATGAAGAGCACTTTTGTTTATACAATTTATCATAAATTTGAAAGTTATATTAGGTATTTGCTATCTTAATTGAAAGCTAAATATAAGTTAAACCCATGGTTATCTAGAATTATTATTCTTCAACGTTGGTATGCAACCTAACGACATCATCCAAATTATCCAACTGGTCCAAAAACTTGTAGACTTCGTCGACAACCTCCGAATCGTAATCTTTAGGAGACCAAACAGAGGTAGGCTGGTAGAAAACTTCCATAGCCCTAAGCTCATACCTGTTCAATCCATCTAGATGTTTGGAAACCGTGTTTAAATCTTTCAAGGCGCAGATAATCTACAAAACTTTAGTGGAATCGTAGGTAGAAAGATACTTCGGCCAGTTTGGAACCATCTTCCTCAATCATCTTGAAGTCCTCGCCTCCAGCTT
The DNA here is from genome assembly GCA_016630905.1 of Capillidium heterosporum. Lineage (NCBI taxonomy): Eukaryota > Fungi > Entomophthoromycota > Entomophthoromycetes > Entomophthorales > Capillidiaceae > Capillidium > Capillidium heterosporum. Next base: position 112,695 of record WBMQ01000010.1, read on the forward strand.
CGATTGTATCGTCCATAACTTGATCTTGGTCGATCTCTCCTTCTTTGGACACTAGTTTTACTTTACCTAATAGAATGGTTATATTTTGGAGCTATTGGGTAGTGTATTATGTACCTTTCTTTTCGAACATAAAGTTAACATCTGTCAAAGAACCTCTTTAATAAAATATTAGCTATTGCATATACTAAAATACTACCCAGATTTCGTAAGTAAAGAGCGTACGGCCTTACGGGTACGAGTTGTATTGTCAGATATCGTTTCACTTTTACAATTAGATGTATGAAAAATAATCCAAGTTACATAATGACAGCTACGTTATGTGGACCCATTCCTTGATAAGTGGTATCGGTCATTGGTGCATCAGTTTGACCACTAGCCTTTAGAGCTATTTAGAAATTGGCTTCATTTTTAAAACAACCTTTTTGAAAGCAGCTTCTATATTCTTCTTGGGTAGATCTATCTGTTTGGCGGTAGCTAACAAAGTTCCCAATCTTAAGTTGAACTGAGGGTCTGGTCCACCAGCTACATTTTCAAACTTCTATTTAATAAAATGCAGACATTCCAAAAGCAATACCTTTGATAGTGGTTATAAGTTCCAAGCATAGCTTGGCGAATTGAGCTCCCCGTTTGACATCTAAAGCTCCTTTGGTATGTCGGATGTTGGCCCATTTGCTATGCCCTGCAAACCTCTTATCAATCTTAATAAATGGAGTTGGTCTAATCAAACTGGTGACTCGTAACATCCTCAAAAGGCGGTTGATAATTTTTTGTAAACTGTTGATCAAATTTATCAAGAACTTTTCCCCACTTTATCCAATAATCGAATTTGAAATTGGTGACATCTCCAAAAATTGATAAAAAGCTAAATTCAGCCCAAAGAAAGTTCAAGTTCAGTTACACTAGAAGAAATATGAGTTGGCTATCAGGAGAAGTTTATAGGCAGTTGACCGAATTTGCACAAGATGTCATTGGTACCGAAGGTGAAGAGGGTGCTGAGAATACGCAGAAAGCTGAGGGGAAAGAAGGTGCTTTGAATCCACCAACAGATCCTACCAGTCATAACAATGTGAATATTCAAGCCGGTAAAAAAGGATTCCCACCTCAGCTAAACCCTACTGAGAATGTATATAGAGATATGCCACCTAATCAAATTTTTGCAGAGAAAATAGTAGATTCAGATCCGTCGAAAGCCATCCCTTCGAATTTGCATACCCCATTCTATGGAAACGATATTAAACCGAACCTCAATGGACCAATAACCGATCCCTTCGCGCTTACAAAGGATAATAGCTCTAAATCAAATCCCAAAGGTATTTTTTGCTTTTATATTGTACATAATATATAACTTAATGTCCACCTTTATTTATAGACACTTCGAATTTATACAAGAGGTTAAATGAGCTCGAGATTAGAAACTTAGAACTAGAAGAACAGGTAATTTAATAGGAGTATAGGTGACCTAAACCTTTAAAACAGCTTAAGAATGCCCCTACAACAGTTGGATCCGATCCTGAAAAAGAAAAGCTGTTTAAAGAGCTCCAAGCAATCAAAGTAGATATCGACAATTTGAACAATGTCAACAACTCCCTCAAGAGAGACTTGGCAAGCAAGTCATCCACCCTAATTCAAAATGAAATGGCTATCCAGGAGCTTAAGGACACGTTAAAGCAGGAGAAATCAGCATCAGGACAGCTTAAAGTACTGAATGATGGGTTCAACCAAGCTCAAGCTCAGCTTCAAAAGCAGATCCAAGACTTGACAAAGGATTTGGCCAACGCCAAAGCCGAGAAGAAAAAATTGGAGGATGTGTCAGCTGAATCCTCGAAACTAAGTGAAAACTCTTTCTTTGATACGCAAGCCAAGTTGGAGCAGTTTGAAAGTCAACTTAAGGATAAGGGGCAAAAGCTAGAGGAAGTTTCAGTCGAGAACAAAAAGTTCTTGAACGAGCTAAAGTCAGCAAAGTTAGAGATCGTCCAGCTCAACGAAGCAAAATTGAAGTTAGACTCGGAGCTAGACGCTGCTAATAAGGTACTATTCTATTTATCTGTAACTAATATAGCTTATTAAGTATAAATCTAATTTCGAAGAAGAGCTCAAAGGGCTGAATGAAAAGCTTGATTCTAAGTCCAAAACCGAGAAAAAGCTAATCGCTGATCTACAAACGTTTGAAGAGAAAGTTAAGGCCGTTCAAGAGGAGAAGGACTCATTGAAAAGCTCTCTTGATGCTTTGGAAAAGCAACAAAACACCATAAGCGATAAAAACTTGACCTACGTCTCCCAACTCCAAGACCTTCAATCTAACCTAGATCAACTCCAGGCCGAGAATCAGATCTTAACTCAGAAGAACACTGAGCTACTGAACAACGAAATTGAATACGCCAGTAAACTTGAAAAGGTTGGCGGTGAGATGGATGCCGGGAAGAAGAACCAAGAAAGCCTACAGCGTCAGATGTCGGATCTACTGGATAAACAACTCGAATATGAGAATAAGGAGGCTGAGCAGAAAAATGACATTTCCAAGTTGGAATCGAAGTTGGAGAAGGTTAGTCTGGAGTTCGAAGCAGTCACCAGCAACAACAAAATTCTCGGTACTGACGTCCAATCCATTACGACTAAATATGAGGAAACCTTGAAGAAGCTTGAAGAACTTACGAAGGAGGATAAGAGCAAGGAATCCAAAATTTCAAAGTTAGCGGAATCCAATAAATCCTTAGAGCAGTCCTTGCAAGAATCTCAGTCTAGTATAGAGGAGTATAAGACTCGGTTGAACTCAACGGAAACCGAGAATGCCAAATCTAAAGCCGAGTTGGAAGATTCTAAAACTCAAACTGAAGGTTTGAAGGAGAAGGTGGAGTCGATGAACACTTCTAACCAGGAGAAAGATGCCAAGATTGATCAACTGCAACACTCGTTAGATCTGGCCTTCCAATCCAAATCTTCAGTCGAGCAGGATGCTATAGCTAACGAAAGTCAACTCAAGGCTGCTGAAACTGAACGAACTGCCCTCAAAGCCGACATCGATGAACTCAAAAAATCCAACAAGAAGTTGAAGAGTGAGGTTGAGGAGTTTACCAAAAAGCTTAAAAACAAAGAAAGCTTGACTACCAAACTTCAAACTGCTGCTGAAGCCTCCACCGCTGAACGTACTAAACTTGATAAGCTGGTTAAAGAACTGCAGGCTAAGATCGATACTACTGAGAAGAAGAACGGGTCGTTGGTCAGCGATTTAAATAACTTGAAGAAAGCAAACCAAGACTTGGATAAAGGGATGAAGGACGCTCAAGCAGAGTTGGATTCCAAGCTTAAATCAACAAACCAATTGGAGGCACAGCTTAAAGAGGCTGATAAACTCAAATTGGATCTCGAAAAGAAACTTAAGGAGCAGGTGAACGAAGTCAAACAACTGAGTGAGTCAGGGGACAAGTCTTCAAAGCAGTTAGCGAATGCTCAAAAGGATCGTGATAATCTGAAAGCGGAACTAGACTCGCAGCTTAAAGATAAAGAGGCCTTCAAAACTCAGATAGCTAATTTTGAGAAGGAGATTGCCGAGCTTACTGATAAACTTACTTCAACTAACCAACAGATTACTTCGTTGCAAACTCAGTCAGATCAGACAGTTGAAGAAACAAAATCCAAGCACCAAGCTGAGGTCAAGGATTACAGTAATCGCATCACCGGTTTAGAGACCCAGCTTAAAGAGAGAGCCTCCCAGATCGATGCTATCCAAGTCAAATTGAACCACAGCATTGAAGAAGCTAAAGATCTACAGGAACTGGTCAGTAAAAGCAACAAACTTAAATCGGAGTTCGAAACTAAGGAGAAAACGTACGAGGAAAATAAGACGCGACAAGAACAGCTCACTACCAAACTCGAATCTGAAAACAAGCAACTTCAGGAAACGATCAAGGCTTTGGGCATTAGCTTGGAGGAAGCTAAATCTGGCAACATCGCAACTGACCAAAAAGTTCAAGAATGTCAAGCCAAAATCGACGCCAACGAAACTCTACTTAATGATATGAAGGTCGAGATCGAAGGTAAAGAGAAGAAGTTTATCGAGGAAAGAGAAGAATTTGATATCAAACTGAAGGAGCTGCAATCGAGTTTGCAAGAGAAGGAAAAGTTGGTGAAAGAGAGCAGAGAGGAACTTGACAATGTCAACAGTAAGTTCAAATCGGAAAATGAGGAGCTGATACAGTCAATCGATAAGCTTAAATTGACCTTGAAGGAAAAGGAGGTTGGTAATAATGCCATCAATCAACAAATTGAAGCCTATCAGACGGAAGTCGAGGAGAAGGATCGACTGTTAAAGGAGCTTAAAGTCGAATTCGAAACTAGGGAAACGACTATAGCTAAGGAAAGTAACGACAAGGTTATCGAGCTAAACGCTACAATCCAATCGCTAACTCAACAAATCCAAGCCAAAGGAAATGAACTGCAACAAAACATGGAACGTATCAAAGGGCTGGAGGCCGACCTAACGAGCAGTAAATCCAAATTGGAGTCACTTAAAGCGGATGAGAAAGGTAAAATTGCTGAATTGGAAGCCATCATCAGCAAATTGACCGATGAACATAACCAAAAGATTAAATTCGTTGAAGCTGAACTGAAGAAAGTTAGTTCGAGTTATACTGATAGAGAAAGTCAACTAGCTGCCAAGAATAAAGAACTGGAAAGTTTACAGGCCCAGCTAAAGGCTATGAATTCGGAAATCGGTCAATCAGAAAATGGATATAAGCAACAGATCCAACAGCTAACTGTTGAATTGGAAGGTAGCCATATATGGTTTGAATTATATTCTAATGTATGAACTTTTAGATGGGAAGGAATCTATTGAAAAACTGAAAGCTTTCATCCACAAAATTTCCAACGAAAAGCAGGACATCGACGACGAGAACGAGCAGCTGAACACTACCATTAACACTATGAAAGATGCATTTAAAAACAAGTACCAGAAGTTGGAGGTAAATAGCATTGTAGTTTATAACATTTTAATCATCTGTAAATATAGAATGAAAAGACCAAGATGTCGGAAGAAATACACACTTTCAAGACGTCAAGTCAGAAATCCAAGGGCGAACTCCTTCAACTAACCGAAACCTACAAGCAACTTAAACATACCAATCTTGAAGTCACCAACAAACTAGCCAAAGCCGAGGAGCAGGTTACTAGCCTCAATTTGCACAAAGACCAACTAAATCTTGAACACGAAACTCTACTCAACGAGTACAAGCTACAGATTCAAGAGTTGGAAGTCCAGACCAAGTCTTTGGATTCACTGTTGTCCACCAACAAGCAGGAACATCAGTCATTGAAGGATCAAAACTTGGCCTTCAAAGCTACGACCGAACAGCTGACCCAGAAGTTTGAAGCTCTCGAGAAGGAGAAGTTAGGTAAAGAGGAAGAGATAAACAAGCTGCAAGGAATCTTAGAAGCCTTAAAATTGAATCAGGATAATGAAGTCGAGTTGGCCATCGAGCAGTCCAAGAATCAACTCTTACAGCGATCCCAAAAGATTACCGAGTTAGAGTATAGGGCTGCGTCGGCTGAGGCCAAACTAGTGCACCTTACCAAGCAAGCTTCCCTAACCGATGAACTACAGATGCAACTGAAGACATCTCAAGCTACGATTACCACTCTAAACCAGAAACTCAATCAAATCCAACAGGAACTTTTACAAACCTCGCAGCAGTTGAAACGTAATAGGTACGACTCCGACGTCATCAACCGGGAGTTCATCACCAATTTGTTCCTACAGTTTGTCAACTACCAACGGGGGGATCCGCGCAAGTTCGAGATGTTGGAGGTTATTGCTAATGCTTTAAGGTTCGGTCCCGAGGAGCAGGTAGCTGCTGGGTTGATTAGAGACGTTAGCCAAGCCAAATTTAACTATACCAATGGGAACGTCACCTCAAGTCCCAAGCCCGAATTTGCCAAGGCGAACGATGTCAAAGATGTAAATAGGATGGATCTCATGTCACCGACTAAGGTGCCTATACCTATGTCTCCGCCTACCAATGAGGAAGAGCGATCAAGTACTAAGGCGAATATCCTACCTATTTAAACACTAGAATTTTAAGCTTGAATAAAGCAACTGTTTAACTCTTGTATTAAATAAATGGGTCTAACAATAGCAAATAATACAACACTTCACCTTATGTGTAATATTCTTTATTAAAATATCAAGTTTTGTAAACAAAAAGTTTGCTAATGCTAGCTAGCCAATTTTAGCGTATATATAATTCCAAATGTACAATTCATCCCCAATGGCTACTGACTTATACCCAATATGGCAACATCATATCTACGAAGCCATGATAAATTGGTTGGCGTTACTACTCAACCAAGCCTCCTTCAATTTTCGATACACCCCTTTCAACCCCCACGTACTTATTATGACAACTGGGTCCAAGCTGGTTCTATATTTATCAGTTAGAATTTTCATTTAAAAATATACTTACGTAGAGTGAATAACAATACTACCCCTTCCCGAACAAATTTGCGTACAAGATCTATAGTAAGCGATATCGGTTACCCTTCGCAAGTCGATAACCTCAGTCTTACCACCTATGAATCCAAAACTTTTAGTTATGGTACGGTTGGTTATCTTCCACTTTATTGGGGTACAAGTCAAAGGTGAAAAGCAGGCAAAGGGCCAGGTTTCGCCTTCCCATAAAACTTCTTCAGCGCTAGGTTCTTCAGTTAGTAACGAGAGGTGAGTTTCGTCCATATCTTGGGTTTTGAAGTAGTCCTTCTCGCTCATCTCTTTTTGGGATTTTTCCATTTTGTGTTGATATGGATATATGCGTCTTTTGTAAAAGTTGGTAAGAGGGGTAATAGGTGGAATTCTCTTATAAAGCTGGGATGGAAGATTTTGAAAAATGGCCCAATTTTTATGTAGGTTTCCAAAAGTTTCCCCTTGTATTTAGTCCGTGATTTTGGTGCTTGGCTACATCAGCTTTGAAATTAAATTTTGCACACATAGACGGGGGATTATAAATTTAGATGTCTTAGGCTATATTTAATTCCCAATTGAGCCTGACTATAAAGAATGAATGGCTATAAAAGAACATATAAGGTTTTTGACGTAGGCTTTGCCTATGTATACAATGTAAAGCCAGCCTAAAGTAGATTGCTATCTATCAAAGTTGCTCTTTGATATGTCTTAAGAATGTACTTTTTTGACTAGTTAAATAGTAATATATTCAAGCTCTATTCGACATTATAAACACTGTGTTTCTAAAACAGCATATCATTATAGCTTTTGCTATAAATATATCAACATTTTTACTAAGTTTAGGTACATATGTAACCACTGCTATATAAATCATATACCTACTCCTATTAAAATCGATATATACTTGATAAATATAGTGAACAAACACCATTCACTTTGACTTCTGACCCAAGTGACGGAGTACTTTCTATCTCAAGTATTTTAATCCAAAACTCTAGGCGACTTTCTACAGCTAAACCTGGAAACCTATTTCATAATTTCCAAACATAGCAGTATCAATAGCTCAAATTTTAAAAGCTAAGACGTAACAAGGCATCGGATTTCAAAGTATTCTAAACAAAGTCAAAGACTCTGTCGGCAATAAAGAGTTCAACACCTACTCCACCTTATACCACCTATCCAAACTTTCTATACTTGAGGTTAAATAAGATCCTGATTCAACTTTATGTTAAGTTGTAATCCATCCAACATGGATGCAAAGGAAATTGAAAGCCTGACAAGAGAACTTTTTAATACTTTATACTTACAAACGACAGATAACAAAAAATACATACTGAAAATGATACATTGGCAAAGAAACATTAGGCATTTATTCTAGCTACCTATACTTGGATAATACCTCTTGCACATCCATATTCTCAACATCTAAAGAAATATAAGTACGCTAAATCAAACATAACCCACCCAAATAATTGATAATCTCATCAAGTAATTCATTCTTATCCAAACCCTAAAAAATACAAGTAGGTTAACTATCATGAAATAAAATGTGAAAATTACTAATTTCTCAAGCTGTTTACACCTCGGATTCCTAAAAGAAATTGACTAAATTCAAGTTCTCATTATGGCAAAAAACTTACTTATCAATAGGGGAATGTAATTCTTTTAGCAAAGTATCCAGCTTTTCCAACTGGTTGTATTGCACCAACTTACTGGCCAAAATTTTAACTAAATATCGGTACTCATGTGGCATCGAAAAGGCAAAGTTGGTAAAAATTTTATCCTACCGATATAAATACTTGGAAAAGAAGCAGTGGGTAAAAAACTTACTTGGATGGAATCCAAAGTTATGGATCGAACTATTTGGTCATCCAGCTGTCTTTCCAGATCTTTGAGCAAAGTGGACCAAGCTTCGGGGTTGAGGTTGGATTTTCGTTTAGTTGAGAGTAGATAGCCAGCGTTGTCAATTGTACTTTGATCGAATAAACTTTGAGTTGAAAACTCTGATTTTTTTGATGTAGAGTCCTGGGTTTTTACCCAGTTTGCCAAAATAGGATCAAATATATACACACTGCCATTATCTAGGTATATCATTGGAATTCCTTTAACTAGCTTGACATTAGTTATACTGTCGATGGTAAACTCATCAGCGGGGTTGGGGCTACTCGGTTGCAAAACTGGGGCTATTGAGACTTCAGCCAAGAGGGTACTGACATCGTTCAAGTCCCTAGTTAATTTTGGTTAATGCATTAGATAATACATTGATGCTAAATTACTTACCATACGTACAGGATTCCGGAATAGGTGATGCATAGAAACCGATGTTCATTGATGGTTGCATAGCGTACCGGTGAGTCAAAGCGGTGCTTAGGTAAGACTCTAATCGAAGATGAGTTAAAAGCCTAACCATTCGTAGAAATTTACTTGGTCCCATTGGTACGGTAAACATTGAAATCCCCGTTGTAGCATCCAAAGATAATATGGGAATCGATGACCTTTAGGAAGATAACTTGTGAAACTAAGACGACTTCCCATTTAGGTATGCTTTTGAAGTACACTTTGAGAGAAAATAGTTCTAAGGTGTGATTTAGCAAGTGGATGTAAAGCTGTAGGTTACCTGTAGCTTCATTTTTGCAAGCTTCGACTAGATAATCCCCCACTTCGAGATTAGAAGCTTGATAGGTGGAGGGCTGCCTCGAATGCAGTAAAGGTTCTTCAATTTGAAGGTATGGTATTGGTATTAAAGGCCCTATTCCCTATAGAGATGAAAAGAGGTAAGTATAGGATGATTATATGTTTAAAATTTTACCTTAGCTAGCTGGAACCCATTCCCAGGGATATTTTTAGTATTTTGATCGATGCTTCTATCGCAAAACTGTTGGTACATAAGACAAACAATATATTAAGAAAATTCGAATATGAAATTAGTTACCAAAGTTGTTGAACCAGTGCTTGTATTACTCGCATTAATAGAGATATCTAAATCAGTTGAAAACCCATTCTTTTTAGATACATATTCACTAGCATACTTTTCCCTAATAACGCATAAGCTCACTTGTAACAATTTAAAATTTGCCATACCTAGCATCAACGTGGGTAGGAGAAGCCTTTCTTTTACGATTTGGAGCTGATAATGACGCATTTATTTGGTATTTAAGGTTTTCGACCGTTGGAGGTAATACCGGTTTAGATAAACATGTACTATAGTGATTTAAAAGTTGAAAAGTACTCATCTCATCGAGCTCTTTCAAACTTTTTAACAACGAAGGGTCGATAGAATTCAAATAAGATGTAGGTAATGATAAGACATTATCTTTATAGCCGATATCTAAATCAGCATCAGAAAACTAAATGAGCTGTTAGAATAAAGCGCAAGTATAGTTCAAAATGTATTACTGATCTGTCAACCATGCCCAAAAATTCTTCGTCAAAGTCGATGTAGGTACAGTAGCCATCCGACGAGCACGAAACTAAACTGTACCCATCTGGACTCCTAGGTATACCCATCAATCCCAAGCTAAAATACTATAAAAATCTTACCAACTTATATCGTTGATTTGTTTACTGGAAATATGATCTATTATAAGGACTGGTTTACAGTCCAAATTGGACCACAGAGTCACAGTGCCTCCAAAATCGGCCACTAAGTAATAGACAACTTTGTGAGGGTGGCCATCGAGCTCCTTGATAAAGGAAATTGGATTGAATATCTACAGTTGTAAGTTATAAACTCTTTAATATTGTGAAGTTACCGCAGCGTTTATGGGATATTCGAATCCGGCTGTAAACCGGGCTGGCTTGTCAAAACTCCGTTCAATTACTGCACTGGCTGGTTTACCTCTCCGAACTACGGTGGCGGTGACTAAATTGCTACCGTCCGGGGACCAACTAAACGTTGATGGTTTGGTATAAAATGAATAAAAAGCTGATACCTTAATCGTTGAAACATAGAGCTGAGCTTCTCCTTAGATCGGAATGGCTTACAAGGCACTTCCTCAAAGTTGGGTAATGCATATATGTGGATGGCATGGTCTTCTGACTAAAAACTGTTGGTGACTCGATCCTGTTCAAAATATAAAACTCCAATATTACCTGGCAAGCTAAATATTTCTTTTTGGGATCGAAAGCTACCCCCTTTACCGGAGACTTGATGTCAATCTCCTTGAACCTTCCTTTTATTAAAGATCAATACGAATACAAAACTAAATCTTACTAAAATTTCGCCAGATTATTACCTTCGAATCTAGGCAACAGGATGCTAGATACTGGTTGTCGACCGACCAAGCTAGATCCATAATATCTAGGTTGCAAGTATATAAGTAAATTTAACGGCAACCTAAATAATACCTCCTCTATGGCCAGTCAATCTATGACTGACTTCCCAATTTTCAACGTTATCGACCGTTTTTTCACCAAATTTAGGTACCGAATGGTTTACATCCCTATTGTATATTATGAAATTTAGGATACCAAAATAAAATTTCCGTACGTTTGTTTCCAAATGAAAATAACCTTGTCATCACCTGCACTTGCGATAAACTTTCCATCCAAATTACTAAACCGAACGCAGTTGACCGATTCTACAATTAAAAATATATATATTTAAAAGATAAAAATAATAATACTTCCATGCTCGGTCAAGGTACTCAACAACTTTGGTACATTTTCATCTTCCTCATACTCCAATTTTTGCAACACCTCTAAATTCCAAATTTTTATCTTTCCATCTATTTACAAAAGGGTTATTGAAATTGGTAAAATAAAAAATTACCGAGACCAGCGGTAGCTACCTTCTTTAAAATTGGATGGTGATCGACTGAATAGATATTGCAATATACTTCTTTCCCATGACTTTCAACTATATTAAAAATTACGATAAGTTTATAAAATATGGATACCTGGATGGCACATAAATTTAGGTTTAACCGCTCTCATAACGACTATTTGGACCTCAAAGTTGATTCTTATAACGGTTGTGTTTTAAACTATCGATTTGCTCTCTACCTTTAGCTGAGGTTGGCTTGCTCTTCTATGCTAGTTGAATTTATTTCATTGTAATTGGAGATATGCTGTGAATATTGTGCCATCACCTGCATTCTCCTATCGGCATACGATTGGCCTATTGCTCTGGCCAATAACAGCATATTTTGCTTGCTTTTACATAATTTAATTTTCTAGATTACATACACCTTTTCACACTAAGATTGGGAAGAGTTTAGAGTATTGGTCAAAATCAATTTGATAATCGACCAATTTGCCAAACCATTTCAATAACACTCGAAAAGCAAATCTTTGGATCTCACTACCTTCTACTTGTTAAACAGATATACAGCTCCTCAAAACTTGACTGTATATCTATTCCAATCTAATCCAGTTATTGGATCTTCAAGTCATTACTACGATACAAACTAGAAGCCTCCTACTATATACTGCTAAACAGTCATCAAGTTTGGCTGGAATGCTAGTTGTTTACCGAAACCAACCTATGACCACTTTCTTTATAAAAGATGGCCATCACAGCACAGTATGTCCAAATTTAACCTATTCCATAAAGATAAAGAGGTGCTAATTTAATACTGATAGTATCTAAGAATCCGATCATTAAAGCAACGTATAACTGCTTCTACGAAAACAAAAGTAGCCACTATAGTTCAGCATATTCTGATTAGACCTATTTTGCAAAGATAAAGAGTCATATACTTAATATCAATGGTATTTAAACTCTTATCTTTTATCTTAACCCCAACATTTAACAGTACTTGGCCTCGTAATGTGATATAGATCTGCACCACAGTCACATTTTTCGAGATCAAGGCGAGTTTTGCAGCTGAGGTTGACATGTTGGATTTTCAATACAACCACATTACCACTATACTGGCCTATTATATATATTTACCGAGGCAAAGTATTAGTTGGAAGCTGATAGTGATGGTCATATTACCAAATATATCAAAATGTTGTTGGAAAAGCTTAAATTTATAAAGAGTATAATGTTAAATTTATAAAATGTTGACATATAACATTACATATCTATTTGGCATATTAGATCAGCATATTACTTCGTTTCAATGGTTTAGGCTACTCATAAAATAAAAGGTTGATTTTAATAACAACAGTGGCTATACATTATAAATACTTTACCTATTAAAAATATCGCACAAAAATCGATCTAGCATTGTTGGTTTTTTGTAAAAGGACAGTTCAAAAACAATACTTTGATAGCAAAGTCACACTAACTAATGTTTAATGGCGGGGCAGCACAGAGAACTTATCTTAGCATCTTTTACCCAAAATATAGACTCTCCTCCAGATAAGATTAGTGTAAAGGACACGTATACAAAAAATTCAAGGTAGAATCTAGTAATCCGATTAACATCAGGTATTGATCATATCGGTTTTTGAACACATGCTGTTGTAAAAGGGGGTGTTCTATATAAGATTCCACATACTTTCCCTACTAATTCAAAGCTTTTGAGCTTAGAAAGTTCAAAGCTATAAACCAAATCAGTTGTTACGGTTCCTAGACCCTTGCTATATATCAAGAATAGCTGTCAGCATCAAACTAAAATATTGCCTTTTGGAATTTAATTCGGGGTAGACCAACTTGGTCCAGGTACAAGTAATCTTAGATACAAGGTTATACTGCTGTCCTAAAGAATAGGGCAAGTTTCATTTCTAGAATGGGACCCTGTATTGCAATTGCGTAATTTCAGCTATAGAAAGCGAAATTTTTGACCTACTAAACACCTGTCATAGTTACTGGATACTATTTGGCATCCCATAACAGATTGGTACCTATAGCAAAAGTGGCAGATAATTTTGACAAGTACCGATACAAATGGCAAATATCTAGTTTTAGAAGAGAATAGATCTAGTGCTTTGGGTACTTTCATAATGTATATCAATAAAAACCCGTCCTAAGTCGAACATACTGTCCTTTTAAGTATTTGCAAATCAATAAGCTGACATATAAAGACATTTTGTCTAGTATGACTCAGTGCCCAGCCTCAAAGTTATCGATAGGACGCTAAAACTAATCAGCTATTGTTAATTGCGAGGCAAAATACTTTGCAACAGGTGCCGACCAACACTTTCCCATGATCCAGGTACTTTGTCTCTTGACAAAGCTTTCATAGATTGATACTACCGAGGTATAACCTACACATTGGGAAACTTGCCTTAAAAGTACTTGATTCTGGATATAAATATCCACATCTTCAGGTAGAATTTGAGAGGATACATAATTTTCAATATGGAGTGACTTGTACTTGGATTTGCTACTTAATTCCCATTTGACCTAACATTCGAAAAGATATATATGGCGCTACTATATAGTAGACGACGATAAGATTAGATACTGTTTGTTGTTGGCAAGTACTCTATCACATTTACCATCACCTTGCCTGCTAAGTATAAGCGATAATAGAGGTGCATAGCAAAAGCCTGGGTCCACATCAAGCTTGCTGTCATTATTCTACTTTAGTTCACAAACAAATTATAAGCTGCTTATTCTACAAAATAACTGGAGTTAAAAATAGGCGATTGGGTATGCAATCGGTGATAACGATGGCACCATAATTCAAAGTATGGTGCCATAGTTTGCCAGATATGAAAAGCATACCATCCAATTACATCTACCAATTAGGCAAATAAGTAAGTTTAAGTGGACATAGCCTTGCCTATAGTGCGATAACTTGGATGTGTCACAGTTAGGAGAAGTAAAATGGTTAGCACTGACTAATTTTTGACAGATTGCAAAAGTATAAATAGGCACCAAATTGCCTTTACAAACACTAAAAATTGAAATTGCAATGACTTACGACTCCTATTTACGCTCGGTCTTCCTCACCTGGGACAACGCCAACGCAAGGTCTACAAGTGCCTACAATCTACCTACGAACCAATGTGCCCTACAAAAGTCGCCTACCTCTCCATCCGAATTCGAAACAAATCTATTCCACCATAGTTACCTACAACCATCGTCGCCAAGTGTGGAACATAGCTCACCCAATTCTACATGTGAACCTACTTCCTTAGACTTGACCGTCGTCAACGCCAAATTGAACGAAAGGTGTAAGAAGTCTAGGTGTAACCTGCCTAAATCCTCTACCAAAGTGCTGAGGGATTGGCTGTTCGCTAACCTACATAACCCCTACCCCGATGATGCCGTCAAGGATGACCTTGCCAAGAAAGCTAAATTGTCCTCCCATCAACTTTCCAATTGGTTATCAATGCCAGGAGGCGAGACATCAAGTCAGAGATCGACGCCTACGGTAACAAGGTCTATGTTATCAATACCAAGGCGGCCAAATCCAAAAAGTTGAGGGTTTAAAGCACCTGCATCTTCCATACGTTCATAACATCTAATAAATTATCTTGTTTTTTACATAGTACAATTTTCTTATACATATTTGATACAGTATAGCTAGCTATTTTATTCATATGTCACAAAGGATCAGCTAATGTAGTTTCTACTCAAATAGGTCTTGGATCCATTAGACTTTCCCTTATTCCAGCCCAGAAATTTTAGAAAAGCCCAACTGCTTAAAAATAAATTTGCAATTATCCTTTTAGAAAATTGAAATTCAATTCACCACCATGAATTCATACCACCAACCCCAACCTACTTCAGCTCCAAAAACCGAATAGCTTCATCAGATCTAGCTTATTACAACAAAAGGCCATATTCATATATGAGTACAAGCCTTTATTAAAGTTTTTAATGTAAAGTTGGCCAAATGTAGGTAAGATGAAGCTGTTCTGCAATAAATTTCAAAGGAAACGGAAATACAACCTTTCCTTTATGATGGGTAGTTTGAAAGTTGCTATACTAATTGAAACTTTACTGAAAACAGTAACCAAGGTAAGCGGCAGACAGGCTGCATTGCAAGACAAAAGAAAAGGGTTTCCATGAATGGAATAAATGGATTTGTAATTCAAATGGAAGACTAGTATATTTCCATAACGATGTGTACAGACAAGTGAACGGCATAAATGACAAAAGAAATGGGATCGTCGTTTATATGGAAGGAGTAAAGTTATTTTTACAATGGCAAACCTGTCAACTATGCAGATCAGGTCCAAACCTTTTGTTTCAAAAGCTATACTGTCAAAGTAAATAGATGATCAAAGGAATCTAGACATAGACATGCCTGGTAGCATCCAGCCAATAAAAAGTATCTGCTGTTAAATCATACATTAAATTTGTTATACATCTTAAGAGGATGCCCATACCCACCAATTTTAAAATCAAAAGCTGATTGACTTTAGCAGCAAAATAATGCCAATACTATTAAACCAAGATTAGTTTTTTCAACCTTGCCTTTATTATGGGTGCTATCCCAACAACTTTTAGTGACACCAGTTGAATTTACTATATTTGCATCAACAATTTCTTAAGACTACACAACATTTATGGCCTCCATCACTCACTTGTAACGCAATACTCTTAGAAGCTGTTGATATATAGTAAGGCTAAAAACTACTATTATAACTGATTCCTATATACAGCCTTGAACTTTAAAAGTTGTTATAAGTATCTTAATTAATAGAGCCGAAAAAATGGTGTCTTATATGAATATTCCCCTTTATACAACATACATATATAAGCTAATAGGATCGATACCCGGTGTTGATCAAGTTATTAGATTCCACGATTGTAAGTTTATGTAATTGACATCTTATCTAAATGATGAATCGAATTTGCAGGGATGTTGCGATAAGTCCTCTGTGACACTACCCTGCCATTAAATATTAGTTAGCGTGACTATACTATCCAAAGTAGTATTTCGAATTAGCTTTAAAGTTGGACTAATGATACTAGATAAACTCTAATAAAAAAGTTT
Organism: Capillidium heterosporum; assembly: GCA_016630905.1. Lineage (NCBI taxonomy): Eukaryota > Fungi > Entomophthoromycota > Entomophthoromycetes > Entomophthorales > Capillidiaceae > Capillidium > Capillidium heterosporum. Next base: position 128,994 of record WBMQ01000010.1, read on the forward strand.
AATACTTGGAATATTTACAATGTATAGCCAGCATGACTATTATCTATTGAACTATTATATGATAAACAACCCAAATCAAAAGCCGATTGCAATAGTTTAACCTATTTTAATAAATTGATATGCACTATTATATGTCAAAATTTTATAATACACTTTCCTTATACCATTTACCAATTTAAACTTTTTAAAACGACATTTCGATATAAATAGTAATATAGCAATATTGCTATCACTACTAGCTTCCAATTAATACTTTACCTTAATAAATATGTATAATAAGCTAGTATAGTGGGAATGTGGTTGTGCTAGAAGGATGAACTTTCCAGCTTCAACTTGATCCCGAAAAATAGAACTGTGGTGAAGACCTATGTCACATTACGAGGTCAAGTACTACTAAATGCTGATATTGAGATAAGAGATAAGAGTTTAGACTACTGCCAATAGCAATTCTATACCTTATTATCTTTGCAAAGTAGATCGAATTTGGGTCTGCTGAGTTACGGTGACTACTATTTTATAAAAGCCATCATACATATATTGTGATGATCAGGTTTTTAGTTATTATCTATACCAAATAGCCACTTTTTATATACAAGTGATCATAGATCTGTTTTGATAAATATCTTGCATTCTAGTTAAACTTGATAGCTGTTTAGCAGTATACAATAAAAAGTTTCTAGTCTGCTCTATATAGGCTCTTTCGAAATTCTAAACAAATAGGTTTATTTCAGTACTCTTCAGATGTTCTTTTATGAAATAGCTTTATCTAATTATATTTTAGCTCAATCTTACTTTTAACCTGTTTTCAAGTTGTAAACAACTACAAGTAACAGGCGTCCCAAAACAAAAAGTGCTATTTCTATGCTCTTCAAATGTTCTTTTATACTAATTTTTGTATTTAAAAGTAAACACATTTGATGGGATAAAGCTAAGTTCGTTCCAACTTGGAGTATTAATTTAGTATATAGCTAAAGACAGTTTATAAATTTTTTATATCGAACATCGTCGATAGATAGAATCTAAGATTACAAACTGTAGTTGAGTAAGTTGGCTATCTGTAATTGTGGCAAAGTTAAATACCAACTTTGTAAGTAAAAGTCATTGATCTCTAAATTTATGGGTACGGTTTGTTGGTGCATCATTGAAATTCCAAAGTTTGGCAAATTCTATCGATAAAATTTCCTATTAGAAATTACTACTCCATACTAATATATATTGAGTGTTTGTACGATTACTTTCAAAACCTACCAAAAAGGATACGATGCTAATTCAAACGGTCGATCCAAAAACTAATACAAGTCATTTAAAACCATGTCTATCAAATATTAGATATAAGCATAAAATACACATCAACACGTACTTTACCTACATCTCTAAAACTAAAGATAACCATGTTAAAATTAAAATTAATAATAATGTCGATATTGAACGTAGTGTTCACCATCCCCCCAACTTCAAGCGCCAATAGCTCACTATCGACATTCCGACCTAATAGTACAGTAGCAAAATACAAATCTAAAGATATCTCTCAGCCACCTTATAAACCCAAAGTAATTGGGTATTACAGTGAATGGCAATATCAACAACTTCCACCTTCTAATATACCCTTCCATCTACTTACCCACATCAACTATGCCTTTGGTAAATTCGATAACGTTACCTTTAAGACAACTGTTGAGAATGCAACTTTACTCAACGAAGTATCGCAACTCTCCAAAGCTCACAATTGTAAATTACTACTGTCAGTAGGAGGCTGGGAGTCCAGCCAATTTTTTTCAACAATGGCCAAAAGTAAAGAGAACCGTACCAGCTTTATTTCCAACGTCCAAAAGTTTATGCACAAGTTCAAATTAGACGGCCTAGATCTAGATTGGGAATTCCCCGGGCAACAAGGGAAAGAGGGAAACGCATACGATCCAAAATCCGACACATCAAACTTAATCACCTTGGTTAAAGAATTGCGGCTACGTATGCCTACTACCATTTTAACTTTAGCAGTACCTACTCAACCCTTTAAAAGTGATGGACATCCCATCTAAGAATTTGACCGAGTTGAGTCAGCCTTTGAGTTTTATTAACTTGATGACTTACGACGTCAATGGCCCTTGGTCCAAGACTTCAGGACCCAATGCACCTTTGCAGTACTTGAGGGGAAGCGGTGAGCAGAATTCCATTATAAGTGCTCTAAACTCGTGGCGCAAAGTTGGATTTAGTAGGGAAAAGTTGGTGGTCGGCTTACCTTTCTACGGCTACCTATATCAACTCAACGATACTATGATTGAATCCGAAAATGCAAATCTCTTAGAGTTTACCAACATTATGGCTATAGATGCAACCCAGCAGTACTTTGCATTCAACTCCAGTTTAAGTTCTAAACCATATCGAGATTTGGACCTAAGTTTCAATAACGTCAAAGGGTGGCTAGGTCCCTTTTATGACAAATTGACCAACTCTGTTTGGAGCTACCAGAATTATACCAAGGTAATAGTAAATTACGACGATGTCAAGACTTTGAAATTGAAGAGTCAGTATAGTTACTTTAACAAGTATGGGGGTGTTATGGTTTGGAGCTTGAATATGGATACTAGGGATTTTAGGTTGTTGAAGGGGATCCAGTACGTGAAGGAGGAGGTAGCTAAGTTGGATTTTGATGGGATTAAGAAGGTGAAAATTAAAAGTTAGATGGATGGATTGTAGATGTTTGGTATGATTTATTGTTGGAGTTTCGTTTTGGCATTTTTGAAATTTTAGTATAATATAACTTCCATTTTTGGATTCATAGAAATAATTTTGCCATCCCACTTTTATAGAAAGTGGTGCTAACTTTGAACTCGGAGTGCAGAATGAGTTTAGCAATAGATGGCCAATCTAGTTAGCTGTAGAAGGATTTTTGTTTGCAAGAAATTTTATCCTTTCGACTTAAGGGGTAAAGTATTTCAATCCAAATTGGCCTTGGTAAAGAGCCCTTGCAATTTGGAAAACTTTTGCATTTGAAATTTCAGAGCCAACCAACCATTTCTCAGAACTTTGGTAAGAATTTTCCAACCGATAAGGTCCAAAATTTTGAATCTCAAAAAAACTTCTCTTTTGCTAATCCCAATTCCAAGGTACATTATCAATTTCATCAGACATCCAACTAATTCCCTTTAAAGATGCAGATTATCGTCAAATCTCTCTCCAATGGAGAGCACCAGTTGAACGTTCAACCCTCCACCTCCATCGCCGGAGTCAAGTCTATGTTGGCTGCCAAGTTGAACATGTCCGCTAGCGCCCAGAACTTGATCTTGAACAACATGTTCTTGGAGGATGCCAAGACCGTTGCTGACTACAACCTAGCTGAGGAGAGTGTCATCTACCAGACTATCAACTTGTTAGGTGGTGGTAAGAAGAGAAAGAAGAAGAAGTAAGTTGGACTTCGTTTTCTTTTTAGGATTCTCACCTAAACCGAAGCAAAGTGGTGCTAGTTCTGAAGTAGCTTTGAAGTTTTGAGGTTAAGTTTGTTAGTAGTAGTTTTTTATATTGCTCAGCGATGCAACTTTGAAGTTTTTGGGTTATTTCAAGGCTAAGTCCCACTTTGCTTTTATTATTGAGTTTGTATTGACTATATTTTTTAGCTACACCACCCCCAAGAAGATCAAGCACGTCAAGAAGAAGGTCAAGCTCCCTGTCTTGAAGTTCTACAAGGTCGATGACGATGGCAAGATCACCCGTCTCAGACGTGAGTGCCCTAGCCAGGACTGTGGTGCCGGTAATAGTTTTTAGTTTGTGCGTTTAATAATTTTTCGATATGTAGGTGTCTTCATGGCTTGGCACCACGACCGTCAGTACTGTGGTCGTTGCGGTCTTACCTTCGTCTTCAACAAGGAGGGTGAGCAGGCCTAAGTGCTGATAAATAGACAAATAAAGTTTGTATTTATCTGTTGAATTTATACATATGTTTAAAAGTTTCTGTAGTTATATTTATTACTCATAGTCATTGTTTTTTCGTTACATTTATAATACATTGATATCTAGATTTCATTTTATAGAAAACAAGTATACATTTTACATTCGTTTTGAGATACTGTTATAAGAAACTTTTACTCTATATATTAAGCTCCTAGCTATAGTTTCGTCGATATATATATAGTTACTAATCAAAATAGTCTTACAGCAAGTCCAAAATTTTTTGCCTTTATCAAGAATCTATGCTATTCGCGCTTAAGGGGTGCAGTACTTATTTAGCTATAGTTTCAACAATAAACAGATGCCATTTGATCAATTTTTACTGCACTGCATCTTCCATCCCCTACTGATCACTTGCAATCTATTTGTCCTAAAGTTACGCAGTTCGATCTGACAAAGATCCTAACCAAATTTTTACAACTTCTACCTCTCAAGCCAATACCAGTCTTAAAAAATCCAACAAAACCAACTGAACATGGGAATCCAAGGCTTAACCAAACTACTCGCCGACAAAGCACCAAAAAGTCTGATAACCAAACCCATCGAGTTCTACAACGGTCGTAAGGTAGCTATTGACGCCAGCATGTCCATCTACCAATTTTTGATAGCGGTTCGACAGCCCAACGGAGAGCTCTTGGTAAACCGAAATGGAGATGTCACCTCCCACATAATGGGCCTGTTCTATAGAACCGTACGTATGGTGGATAACGGGTTGAAGCCCTGTTACGTATTCGATGGAAAACCCCCTACTATGAAATCGGGTGAGGTGAATATATTTACATTTTTTTAAATTTTAATTTGAACTTTATTCTATTTTAAATGTAGTTGGAAAAACGTAAGGAACGTAGAGAAAAAGCTCAAGTAGATTTGGAGAAGGCGGTAGAAGCTGGTGAGGAAGAGGCAATAGTCTCATTTACCAAGAGGCTGGTCAAAGTTACTAAGGAGCACAATGAAGAATGTAAGAGGTTGTTACAGCTTATGGGCATCCCTTACGTCGAAGTAACCTACATTCTTGGATTATTATTTAATTTTTGTAGGCACCTTGTGAAGCAGAAGCTCAGTGTGCTTCCTTATGTAAAGCCGGCTTAGTACCTTTTCATATTTAAAGCTTTTACTAAATCTTTCAACAGGTTTACGCCTCTGGTTCAGAAGATATGGATACATTGACCTTCAACTCACCCAAACTGCTACGTCACCTCACCTACTCGGAAAGTAAGAAGGAGCCTATAGCCGAGTTCGACATCAGTAAAGTTTTGGAAGGATTGGAGTTGACTATGGACGAGTTTGTCGATCTGTGTATCTTGCTGGGTTGCGACTACTGTGACAGTATCAAGGGTATAGGTCCCGTCAAAGCTTTTCAACTTATCAAGCAGTACAGGTCCTTAGAGAAGATTGTCATTAACTTGGATAAGAAGTACGTTGTACCTGAAAACTTTGATTACGTACAAGCAAGACAGCTATTCAAAAGTCCAGAAGTTTTAGACCCGGAACAGGTGGAGTTGAAGTGGAACGAACCGGATAAGGAGGGCCTCATCCAATTTTTGGTACAGGATAAAGGTTTTGATGAGAAAAAGGTGCAAAGGTGGTATTGATAAATTGGTAAAGAGCTTACAGCGAGGCAGACAGTCTTCCATTGGTGATTACTTTCAAGGTAGTGGGAACGACCAAATCTTCGACTCCTGTTAAAAGAAAGGTAGATTTAGTAACTTCCAATATCTTGCTAATTTAGTGTTTTTCTTTTAGGTTGAACCAGTGGTCAAAAATGGGGCAACTAAAAAAAAGTCGGGTGGCAGACCGCCCAGAAGATAAACTATTTTTATAAATATAGGCTGAAATTATACATATATAAAAGAAACTCAGTTTTCAATATTTTGGTATAGTATTTGAAGGTTTTTAGATATCAATTTTATAAGATATGCTTAAAGTCCAGAACAAGTATTGATTTTTATCAGCAGTTGAAAGTTAAAGATGCTAGATAAAATTTTACATTTGAATTAGTATATTAGCTTGATCAAGGATTCTGTGATGATATCTGTTAATTCTATTTAGCTTATAAATCCATAAAAATTCCCAAACCAAGTTCTGTGGGGATATTTTCCGATGAAGCCATCACTTTCAACGTTTACAGACACCACCATCTTGACCATCTTTTAAAAATGTTGTATCCGAATCTATCCTTAGCAGTGATCAAGAACATATTAGTTAAGCTTCTTTATACATTATAACATTACTAAAGCTTGTTTTGGTGTTGAAGATTGGAGGCTACATTTTCAATCAATAAACTCCAAATTTTGAAATAAAATTCTTGGAGAGTTTTCAGCTTTATAGTCGGCTTTTTGATTCGTCATCTCCAATTCCTATTTCTTGTCAATTGTTCCTGACCCATCTCTCCTTTAAACCTAGAGAAATTGAAATATCGAAAGAATGTCAGTGTACCTCATCATCACGAGTACTAATGTACACAACGAACGTAGATTCGACAAAAGTCTGTCATTGACCAAGTTTAAGGTAACCCAATTTTATTTCCATAGGTTTTATTCAATTTATTACGTCTATAGCAACGTCTAGAACCGATAACTGGTATATCTTCCAGCAACCAAAAGCTATCTCTATACAACGGAGATATCTTTGTTCAAGATATAGTTCCTTTCAACCAGGAGAGTGAAGATGCAGTTATGTTAGGAGCATTTTACGTCGAGGATAACTCTAGAATTCACGTACTCCTCCCTATAGCTACCCTTTGTTGACGTTTTTTAAATAGGTAACCGACGTCTCTGACGTCTCAGGTATAAAGTACAAGAAACAGTTTAGCGATGTTAGCAACGTTAACAAATACGAGATGGATCAAGAAGCTTACAGCAAACGTCAGGATTCGGTGTTGGCGTTTAAGGAACGTAATCAGTTAGGTAGATTCGCAGCTCAGAGTTTAAGTAGTTCCAACTTTGAAGAGGAGGAGGTTGATTTGACAAAGTTCCCAGTTGGTGCTAGGTGTAAAGTTAGTATCAAGGATGGAACTTCCAACAGCTTTGGAACTATTCGTTTTGCAGGTAAAACTGCGTTCAAAAGTGAGGGAATTTGGATTGGGGTGGAGTTCGACGAGCCCAATGGGAAAAATGATGGAAGGTAGCCTATTCTTGCCTTTATATATTAATTTATATTGTTTTTTATCTAATAGTGTGCAAGGGGAACGCTACTTCCAATGCTTACCCAACTATGGTATTTTCGTAAGACCTGATAAGGTAGAGGCGGGTGATTTTAAGCAAGTTGATCTGATGGAAGAGCTGGAGGAGCTGTAGTAGTAAAAGCTAGCTTGTTACTTATCAATTTTGTATGTATCTTTGGCAGTGGGACTTTTAATTCTTGGCTATTCAGTTTTTATTGTAACTAACGATATGCTAAGCTATCTAATTCAATCTTCTCTATGAAGATACGAAAGATAAATTTCAGATATAGTAAAACCTGATATCCTTTTCTATGCTCATATATGGATATAAGAATACACCTTTCATTGTAGATAAGTACAAATTCCTAGATTTAAGCTTTAATCCTTAAATAATATCATAGTGTCGATTTATATATTACTCCAACCGACATCGTGTGGCTATTTACTCTTCAAAACCTTATATCTTGATCAAAGACTAAAGAAAGTATACTTTGCCCAACGTATTAAATACCACAATTGTAATCAACAGATTAGTTTGATTGTCTTTTCAAGGTAGTAGAGTCATAATGTAGTTTCAGCATTCTATTGAGGTATCCAATACCTTCTACTATCCCTAGTTAAAATTTTGGAGAATATTTGGTCAAATGGACCTTAGATTTGACTTTTTTCCGAGCAGATAGGTAGGCTGTTGGAGGAATTTAGGTGTCAATGTATGGGATAATTGACTTTAAAGAGTCCTTGGAGTTTATGGTTCACATGTTTGTTAATCTAGATCCTAAGGGAATGACAAAATCGTAGATTTGCAGTTCTTTGACAACTTCTATTTGGATGGCTATAGCTTTGTTGCTAAACAGGTGTTAACTAAGACTTTAGAAGCTAGCGATACCGAAGGTAGTGATGCCGATATCAAGAAAGTACTCAAGTAACCCAATCTAGATGACAACAGCAGGCTCAGCTTCAAGGAGCTTAAGATTTACGTATAAAGCTTTCGGTTTAAAAATAGGATATCTATTTATTGATCTTTATAGACTTGAATATCATCAAGTTCTTATACCTTTATATTCGATAAAAATAAGCTGTTAGCGTGGATTATATATCTTAAATGCTTAAAATAAACTGATGGTATATTTTGATGTGCCAGCAATATATGGTAACTTTAGACTTAAATTCAAAAAGGTACATGCTATATGCTACATGTAAATATGTAAAGATTGCTGATAGCGCTATAGTAACTATTCTTTAAGTTTATCTCTTGATCTACATATATACCTAGTATAAGTAGATTTTCGCTTAGCTTAATGTAATTTTCAGTAATTGTATTTTTGCATCATACAGGCTAGACAATTTAATTTTTAATGAATCTATTAGTATATCTTGTCCTAAGAAATCTACTGTTCTTTATAGAACCAATATAAAAGTTGATTAATAATCGAATTCACAAAGAAATATCGGTATATTTCAACTATTTCACTTTTAATATGTAGGTTTATTATTGATAGGGATTTAAGATTTCATTATTTTGAAAATCTTGCTAGTACAATTTGCTAGCTTTAAAATCTTTGTACCGTAGCATATAAAGCATATATCACTAAATAGATAAAAGCTGTATAGTGGAGTAACACATCCTCAATTGTTACATGTTTCCATATATCGGTTATATATCGGTCTTAAATTGGAAATGTATACCACACGAAATGAAATGTACTATGAGCTATATAAATCATCTAATGAAAATACTATAAATGAGGTGTACTATATACATTTTATTTGGAAATTTGAGTTTATGAACTGTACATGTAAAAGGAAAAGCCTTAAAAACCAAGCTTAGACAACTCTAAATGGGTGGTGGTAAATCTTCGTCATCGTAGAGGGGTGGCGACTCGTTCATCACATTAGGGTTGGTCAAGCCGATTCTTAATCGATTGGCATGCTCGTAAACAAAAGGTCGGTCGCCAAAGTTGTACTGGATGATACACGGACCCGAAGCGTACACGGTGGGGAAGAGATCCGTTTCTTCAGTCAATGGCAATGCTCTAGAAATAAATTTGATGGGTGGACCCAGGACTCCATTCCTTGAGAAATGGACTTGGTAGCTGATGATGGTAACGTGGGCGGCAGCGTACACGTACTGACTTTTTACTAGGATACCAGCAATGTCACCACGACTGTAGGCGTAGCCATCAATCCACTCCAAGCTTTTGTTCTCGTTGTAGACGGTGCCTTTACTTGACTCCAAAGCAATGCTGTTATCGGACAATCCTATTGTTTAAAGTTAGAACTTTTGAAATAGATTTATATCTTGCCTGGTATGTAATCCAAATTATCTTTCTTGTGCGAGATGCCAAAGTATACCGTCGTCCCATTAGGGTAACTCTACGATGTCGACCTCAAAGTATCTTGTCAAAGTCTGAGTTGTGTAGTGGGTTATGTTGGGTAATGGGTTGTTGGATTGGATCGTACACTTGTCGAAAAAGTGTAATCGTTTCAACTCATCCTGGGTCGCTACTTTGTCGCTGGTATCCAAAGATATGGGAAAGTGCCAGCTCCTACGTATAATTGGTTGCCTAGGTCCATCTACCTCGACCATCTCATCGGTATCGACCGACATCAAATCGGGGTACTTGAACCTATACCGTCGGACGAAGGCTATTACTATTAAGATGATGAAGGCACCCAACGCTAAAGCTTTGATGAATACCAAATACAAGCCACCTTCGTCGACCCCGATGTGTACGATTAGGAATATGGTTAGGGCGACCAGACTAAAAAATATGAGGATTTTGTCGGAGCGATCCATGATAAAGAGTTGAAAGTTGAATATACCAATTTTGTGATAGATTTATATATCGAGAAAACATTTCAAATGGATTATAAATTCTAAACCAATCATTGAATATTAGGAATGTTTTAAACCGGTTTATTATAAACTTTTTGGATGGGGGTATACTGCCGGTTAATTCTTATTCCTTTACTTTGAACCTGCGACTAAAATCGTTAGTTAGACTCAAAGCCTCATAATGGAGTGGACTTTTGAGAATTAGAATGTAGGAAATTGGTCCGGATTTGAGTTACAAGCCTGTCCGGTGATCAAAGGAGATGATTCTTAGTTGTAAGGTTACATAAACTTTTAGTCTTTCTGGAGTTTTATAGGATCCCATCACTTTTCTTTTCTATGTAGAGAAGGAATCACCGAGTCTGCAATATAAACTTGTAGATTTGTAAGGAAAAGGGTTAAAGTTTTATCCAAGACAAAGCTGGTGTAAAATTCTTTGAATCTGAAGGGTGAGGTGCTCAAATATGCCTTTTAAAAGAAACTTTGTAATCAAATTGGGTCAATATATTGTTGATAAAACCAGGGATGGACAATCTTTATTAGCCTGAACGATTTCTGCTGTTCAACATCGGTCGAGAAAGTTTAGAAACGCAGACAACCTAATCGGAAGCGGGATTTTGGTAAAAGAGTTTACCAGTTGTATTGTTGTTATACATTATTCTAAATGTAGAAATGGATAGATATGCAGTGTTGAACACCTTCAGGGTTAAAGTACTACTATAGATTTACCTACCTATACTTAACTTTGAATTGAATATGCAAAAGCAGAATTAATGTATATCAAATATAGTGAGTGTGCCATCAAAATTTTAAAATTACATGTCGGTGGCCAGTAAAAATATATACACTAACCCAAGACACTAACCACTTTTATTTCTAAAACCTACTTCAGTATGGCCAATATAGTCGAGTAATGCAAGGCCAAATACGAAGTACTTGGCAAAGACCGAAACTTATCTATAAATATCGAACCTTTCGAAATGATACTCTTAACTTCATCTTCATCTTCATAAAAATGTCCATACCTACATATAGTTGAGAGGGTAACTATCAAAGGATAGAGATGAAACGGATGGTACTTGTAATCGACATTAAAATTTAGGTAGAGTTTAGCGATACTCAACGAAACCTTCAACCAAGTAACTATTTTCTCCAAATCCTTAGTGCTATTAACTTCGGTGTTGGGAGTTTTGAAGGGTGGCAAGTTGGGATCATCGTTCAAATAGAAGGTAAGGTCTAAGACATAGTACACTATTAGATGAAACATAAGATTGTTGAACTTTAGAATGTAATCAGCCAAATTGGTGGCGTTGTGAGAACTATTACTCGCATTCGCTAGCTTAGAAAGTTTTAAGGAATAGTAGGCTCGCTCCTCGTTGCATTTGACAATAGTGGTTGCGATCTTGTGCCGTAGAGTACCCGAATCTTCATTACCACTTTCGATGGAGCTGCGAATCTTGCGGATGGAGTCGGATATACAGGATTGTGAGGAAAAACACTTGGCTAGGTAGATGAACAGATCCACTTCTAAGCAGTTGGAGTCGACTGCCTGCAGAATTCGATTGTCAAAATGATTTACCTTTGTCTTTTCAACATCGTTGACAAATAAACCGTTCAAATAAGCTTTCGAATCCTTATCAAATTCTAAAGAAGGATGCTTAGGTGTGAATATGGGTCGCGACTTGAAGTGATCTCTATAGATCATATTGGAGAAACTGATGATATACATGATGTTGGTATACAGCAAAAATCGTTCCACAAGCAACTCCTTAGTCTGGTACAACCTTCGTGGTGCCTTCTTATCTAAACCTAAGATGGTAGCGAATCTTATGAAGACGTTCTTACACTTGCAGGCAGTTGAAAAAACTTCGGGTACCGAGAAGAAGGAGTCGTTGACGATGATCATTGCTTGTAATGTATCTAAACTAGGGTGGAAATAGGCTCCCTTGATTAACTCGACTATTTCCTCGTAAAGTTTAGGTAGCCATTTGTAATCCTCCTTGTTCTTATCTACTAATTGCAGTCCAGCCCCAAAGACTGCTAAAACCAGGAAACGTGACCGCTTCCTGGTGAAAAATAAGGTTTTGGTGAAGAGGGGTTTGAATATATTGATGTACTTGAAGTAGGTGTCGATAGCTTCTAAGAATTGCTGTTCGGTACCGTAGCCGACAATGGACTCTTTTTGTTGTTGTTTATAAACGTTGGTTAATGGGAGTTTGCTGTCGATAGCTTGAATCTTGGGAGTGGTGATCTCTTTGATGGCTAATATAAGCTGCAGGTCGTCCTTGTTGAAGGAAAATATCTTGAGGTTGGTTACCGACAGGTACAGGGTTAAGATGGGTCGCCTACTTGCCTCCTGGTAGAGTTGGCTGAGAAAATGTTGGATTGAGGGGACCCTGACCTTCCTATCGGCACTAATAAATGTGATCAGTTCTAAGGTATCAAATTTTGGAACTGCTATGACACGTAGTATCTTTGTTGGAAAGCTATAAAGTATCAGTTGAAAACTTACATAATACTTATAGTCATGTCCGGATCCGATTCTCTAGGTCTCCTCTTCTGCCCTAACACCTTGTGTTGAGGGGTTATCCGCTTGCGAATCAAAAGTCTACTGTAACTACATTCGTTATTGGTTTTGGAGCAACGTAGACAAGTCGGCATATGCATGGAACAGGATTTCTTTCGTGAAAAGCATCGATCGCATGATTGGGCGCTGAAAGTGGTTGATGCCTCTGGCTCTGGCTCGTTACTCACTTCCATGTTGGCTAGTACCTGGAGTAGATGGAATGGGTTTGTGGAAAGTTGATTTGATCGAAATATAAGAAGCAAAGTTGCTTAGTGATGAAATAAAAGTCTGCTAGATAGGATCCTTTGTTTTTAGCCCGTGTGATGGGAATCTATGCAATTAGCAGTCATCCCTACTTAAATTGATGGGTCATGGCAAATTTGTATTAAACTGGGTTTAAAATTGTAACCTGTTTTCGGAATATCATCGAAAATAGTTGGGTAATTCCTAATTTCCTTTGCTTCTTTATATGTAGGTGTTCAGTTTTCTATTATAAACGTACTTTATTAATAAATGTAGTGCCTATATCTGTTGTGTATAATTACTTCACTGGATACTATTGACCATGATTCTACCTTATTAAGCATCGGATACAAGACACATTCCAGATGCCTATGGTCTTTGCTTACACTTGAAGTTCATAGTCGATTTAAATAGATATTTCCATAGCTCCCGGGAGAATTGGTTGATTTTATGCAAGCTTACATAAACAATAGCCTGTCAAATCTATCTAAAATTGTGCCTTTTAGGAAGTTATCAAATTTATAGCTATTTCCATCCGAAACCAATTTAGTGTTTAATTTTATATGGGTTTGGTGAGTTCTCGACCAGCCTATATAAAAGTAGTATACTAAATATTTTGATAAAGGAAAGCAGTCCATTATAGTGACATTTTAAATTCACATATATATACGTTGAAAATCAAGCTAACTTTAGTTAAGAATATCTGCCACTAGCTTCAGCAAAGTATTTAACAAATTATTTCCTAATTTGGAAGCAGCGATAGCTAACATTTGGATGTAGGCTTAAAAGTGAAGTTATCAGGTCGGAATACATACAGGTGTTGCATCAAAATGTAGGCTACTTTCACTGACTATTTCACTGGAATATGGATGTATTGTTTTGATGTAGGCTTATTTAGCTCGGTTGTAGAAATATCCCTTTCATTGGAGTAAAGACTTTATCAAGATTTATTTCGTTGAGCACTTGGTTTTCTTGCATGAATGCTTTAGTCAAAAACTAAAATGCAGTTCTTACAGTAGTCACAACAAATATAATCTGTAGATATACATGATTTTTTTTGAGAAATACCATCTAAAAGTCCAAGGCAGCAACCTGATGTTCCAAGAGTCTTGTAACTAGGCTTAGTTTTTTGGAATAGAAAGCCTTCCAATAGGAAATACTCATAAATAGGAAGCTATTCAAACAGTTCTTAGCTTTCCAAAGTATATCAACACTCAGCCTTCTAAGACACAAGAATTAAATTTAGTCAATGTTACAGAATAAGTATTTCAGCCTACTACTCATCTTCCTTTTCAACTTTGCAACCGGTTCAAGTACTTTTTACAATTGACTTGTTTTAAATTTGTACTTAGAGGTACCCTCAAAGAATGCTGAAGGACCGTTACCAAGTAAGAATAACCTAAGACATTTTATATATTTTTCAAAGTTGTATTATGGCACGGAATGGGAGATAGTTGTTGTAACAAAGCTTCGTAAGTTGTATCATAAATATACAATTTTAATAGCTTTAGGATGGGTAAGATTGTAAAGCTTATAAAAGAGTTCGACCCAGAAGTTTTCGTCCATTCAGTTCAACTGGAAGATGGGGAAAGTTCCGACCGCAACGCTGGGTTCTTTGGCAATATCAACCAGCAAGTAACTTTCAACTTAAATAAGCGTAAATTTAATTTAATGTTCTGTAGGTCGATAAAGTTTGTAAGCAGTTAGCTTCCATCGAAGCTTTGAAGGATGGGTTTAATGCAGTTGGATTTTCGCAAGTAAGTACTTCATCTCTGATCTCTATAAGTAACAGTTTTTAATAGGGAGGGTTATTTTTAAGAGCTTATACGCAACGTTGCAATTCGCCACAAATAAAAACTTTAATAACGGTTGGAGCACCCCATTCAGGTTTGACATTTTCTTTAAAGATTAGTTTTCATAGTTGTAGGTATAAGCGACACACCTGGATGTTCCAACCAGTTGGATACCTGGAACTGTAACATAATGAGATCTTTGTTACGATCGGGTGCTTATGCGTACTACGTCAGAGACCATGTTATCCAAGCTCAGTATATCAAGGTACTTGTGACATAAAGGTATATTCTTATAGTTCTATTTAGGATCCATACAACATTGAAACTTACTTGAAATACAATATATTCCTACCTGATATCAACAACGAACTTTCGGTAACCATTTTTAACACTTTGGTATTCAATTCTAAACTTATTTCAAGGTCAAAAATAAAACCTATGTAGATAATATAAAGAAGCTGGAAAAGTTCGTGTTGATTCAATTTGAAAAGGATACGGTGCTGGTACCAAAGCAAAGCTCTGTAATTTTATTTATTTATTCAAAATATTCATATCTACTTAGTGGTTTGAATTTTACGAGCTAAGCGATGACAAAAAGAGTTTAAACTTTATTACCTTGAAAGATAGTGCCCTTTATAAAGAAGTATCTCAAAGTAGGTATTTCGATAACTAACATTCTTACTCTAGGACTGGTTAGGATTAAAGTACTTGGATGAAAACAGTCGACTCGAGTTTTTGACTGCACCGTTCGAGCATGTAATCTACTTTCTACTATCAGCTACTTATAAAATTTAGATGAAATTCACTGAAAAATATTTCAAAGATGTGATCCTGCCTTACATTATCAAGGAGCCAAAGCCTCAAAAGTCTACTGGTCGTCAACATCATTTTAAAATTTAAATTTAATAAATATTCATAACTACATACTCGATAAATCTTTTATTTCAACAGAGGTAGAATGGAATACCTTTTTGTCAAAACATCTTTATGTTCGGGGAACTTCTCCACGTACCAACGTTTCGTTTCGTAAGCAGTAACCACCAAATTAAAGAAAACGAAACCGAACATGGAAAGTTGAGTCTTGATTCGAAAGTTGGTTATCAATATATAGCTCCCATATATTAAAATTTCAAACAAGGTAGTGTGGGCATACAATCGACTTGAACCAGCTCGAACTAGGCAAGTTATAGCTTTCCTTATCATCATCCTTACGCAACTCGGCCAAAATTTTATGACATAGATATTGGTTGAAACTGGCATAGATAAAGAGGAAGAGCCCTATCCAACTTGTAAAGCTCAAATTTTCAATAACTTCCCAAACATTAATGAAAGGTAGCACTTCAAGTTGAAATTTCAGCAGGTGGACCAGTATCAATAGTGGTTGAAATCCGTAGAAAGCTAAAGCTAAAAGATAGTGGAATATGGGCATTCTACTTTTACTTGAAAATACCTGCAAGAAAGTTACCTCTAAGCTCCTTCGCAATCCTTGAATTAAAACTAACCAGTACCATAAAACTACACTACATCTATAACTATCTTCAATGGTTGTATCAAGTGGAATTAGCGTTACATAATTGGAAAATAGAACTGTTGTGAACATAGGTGAAGCTAAAGTTAAACTTAATAGAAGTAGTAGAAATGTTTGAACCAACTCTTTGGAACCTTTAAATTTAGTATTGTTTCATACCAAGTTGAAGTCGATTTAGGTTGACTTTTACTCAATTTACCATAGGTACCTAGACCATCTTTTAATGGGCTGTTGACTACTACGAACCCTACCAAGGTTGCTAATACTAATATGGAGTTTATAGCTAAGCTGGTGTACTTTTCTAAAAGTTGGAGTTGAATCTCTAGCGCCATTTTCTCTTATTCCTGCATCAATATTGTTGTAAGAGAAAAGCACAATTTGAAAATTTATATCGGCTCAAGGACCTACTAATTAGCCACTCAGGTTTGAAGATATGCGTTGATGGATCATAAGTTAGTATAGTTTCATGTAGTAGTCTGGCGAATCTAGGAGTAGCAACTGATGTCCGAATACAAGTCGTTTTGTCACAAATCAGCAATTAGAACGAGCCATTTATGAATATTAACAATATATACTTTGGAGCGCTTTTCATATTTAACTTTTCAAAGTTTAAAACATGATAAATATTAACTTAAAGATAAGTTGGCTTGTTCCAAAACACTAAACCAGATGATCTAAATCGATTATATGGAAACTAGAGAAATCATGTAAGGATATCTAGAACCATAGGAAATCTCATGTTTTAATATAGCTGAATTCAAGGCATCTTCGAGTAAACGTAAGCATGCCTTTGGCATGCTCAAGTTTTTCCAAGCAATTATTTTTCGACGTAGTAGTCATCATCTCCGTTGTTGAGAGCGCCATCACTACGGGGAGGAGGAGTACGATCACCACCATCGGGCTTAGGTGAGGGGGTTCTGGAGCGGCGGCGGCTCTTTCTTTCATCGTGTCTGGGTGAGCGGGAGCGACGGTCATGGCGAGGAGATCGGCTGCGTTCACGGTCACGGCGGGGGGAGCGTGAGCGTCTTCTAGGGGAGGCGGAACGGGAACGATCACGTCTAGACTTGGTGTGACTGGAACCGGTATCCTAAATCTGTGTTAAAGCTAGCTGTCTAAGTGCTAAATACCTCGAAAACTCTAAGTCTGTGTCCCTTAAACTCAGCGTCGTCGTATCTCTCGATGGCATACTTCATGTCATCGTAGTCAAAGAACTCCACTAAACTACAAAATCAGTTTACATCTCAAAACAAAAGTTACCCTTCGCCCTGGCGACGTTTGTGGCAATCGGCAAAGGCGATGTCGCCAGCCCTTTTAAAGAAATCCTTAAGATCCTTTGGAAAAAGATTAGTTCAGCTGTGGCCAAGAAGGGATAGAAAAAAGGGCAGGGCAAGAGAAATATATGGACGTCGCTAAGGATCATGTCTTGGCAAAGTCCAGGAGCAGATTTTCAACCAAAGACTAGCGGTTTAAACTAACGAAAGAAAACTAAAGCTCAAAAAAGGACCAATGGAAGATACAAAGAAAAGTAACTAGAAAAGGTTGCAACTTAAATGAAAAGTAAACTTACTTGCCAGCTGACCGAAGGAGCAATGTTTTCGACAATAATACGGTTGCTGGTACGGGTAGGTGGTGGTGGACGACTTAAATAAAGGAAAAGTTAATCGGCTATAAAAGAAATTGGAGCTTACTCTCTAACACCACGACCAGCAGCCTTAGCAAACTCTACTACAATCCTACTAACCTTTATTACAAATACTTTAGTCAATAGTACCTGTCTCCCAAGAAAGTTCTGCCGTTGCACTCCTCAACGACATCTTCGGCATCGCGGATGTCCTTGAACTCAACAAACCCATAGCCCGAACGCAAGTGAATCTCACGAATCCTACCATATCCCTCCAAGAAATTTTCCAAATCCCGTTCACGACAATCAGGTGGTAACCTTCCAAAGTATACCCTCGATGAAGTATCGTACCTGGACCTACAATAAAGTATCTACGTTAAGTTATCTACTTACAATGCTTTTTTACATTATGATAAGTTTTTATCTAGCTTAGTTCCAAAAGTAAAAACAAAACTGAAGCAATTTCTCAGTTGCAGTTTTAGTGGGAATGAACCAGTGAAATAAGTTTTTGTCTTTGAGTGCCATTTCAACCAATCAAGTTTTGGCACAAGTTACCAGATTAGTCACTAGAAAGGTGAAATATTATGTCATAGAGTTGAGGCGAAATTGAAGGAACATGCTTTGCTTAGTGCTTCAGTTGTGAAAATTGGAGTTCTTGGGGATGGTATTTGTAGAAATCGATGTGAACTTTACTAATTAATGAATACATGGAGGTATATTTTCGGGATTCAATACCAACAAGTAGTATGGGAGTTGTTTAACAGGTAAATTTGAAGTTTATTAGTACTCATCACCTTAGAAACTCTAGTCCTTAACATTCAAATGGCGAGCCTCACTCACCATGGTTTTTATTCTAAATTTGAGCAACAATTTAAAAAATACCATTCTTATAACCTTATTAATCATGCCAGAACAAAGTCTCATAGAATACTGGCAAATGTATGCTATTTTAATACATCTAACATTCTTTATATATAGTTAAATCTTATGTGCCAAGTTTTTGATTTTATAATGTCGTCCTTAATATACATCCGAGTAGTAGAGGTTAAAGAATGAAAGGAAAAAAATGAATTGAATGGTTTGAATATTGAAATAACATGGTATTCTTTTAACTATATTGAATAATATTTAGATACAGAATTTTAATGAATGATATTTGCAAAGTTTATTAAACAAATGTATGCTCTAATGGTTTATATATCAGAGTAGTCTCAATTTCACTCCAACTCTTGATCTACCTTGTCTTCGATGCTTTTTCTGATAGCAATTTTGATACCTTGTTTAGCGAACGCCTTACTTAGTTTAGTGGACTCTATATTCAAATATCAATAAATACACTATCAAAGAAAATATACCTGTCATCCCCGGGAATTTCTTGGGTGGATAGACGATAAATGAATTGGAAAGTTGGGTATAACTTGCTGGTACTTCGATGTTCTCACTACAAAAAGTTAAAACTAACCATATAAATAAACATACATTTACCTAGTCATAGGGAATAAAGTAAACTGCAGTTTAAAGATGCCTTCACTTCGTACCGAAAGGTCGGTAAATATGAAATAGATGCCTATATTCCCATCAGCATCGGCTAGGTAACTAGGTAAGACAACCAGAGTACCGACTAAGTTTCGAACTAAGCTAGTTGGGGAGCCGGGTGCCAATATTTGAGAGCTCGGTACTAACCCCCTCTTTATATCGAATTCTTCGTTCTTGTTATCTATTTGAAAGAGGTCGCAATGTACTACAAAGTCAATGCAGCTCTCATAACTTTTAAAAAATAAGCATGTATCCAATAGTGTAAAACAGTACCATTTCTTTATGGAAAAGCTTGGAGTCATCTTGGTCATTTGGTATCAGTTTGATTATTGGTGGTGGGTCGATGGGTCTCCTATCTTTCTCGCCAAAACCGCACATCCGTGCTCGAATTGGATGCTGGACTATTTCAATTTGATACCTATTTAAAATAAAAATGTCAAAAGTCAATACATTTATAGTGTTTTTACATTTATACTTTGGAGTTTGTAGTTGAATTTGCCATGGAATCTATTTAGCTTTTGTATGAGAATTGATGAGCTTGCATAAATGCTTTTGAAATATATGAGGTTTATGCAGTCGTAAATTATCTAAATCTCGATAGGATTTTAACATCGTTTGGTAATCAATGCCAATAGATTCGAAAAAATTGATCAATTCAATTTAGTAAAAAGCAGGTTTAATGAGATGCACAAAAGTTAATAAATTAGAATAAAGGAGGTAGAGTTTATCAAAATCAATAGTATCCATAAATATATATGTGTTTACTCGATTTTCCAGATTGTCTCTACATCTATCTACCCACATCCTCGTATAAATTAATACCTCCTTTATTCTAATTTATCAAAAACATTTGATTTAGAAATTTATGAAAAGATTCCAAGTAAATTGGAATGAAAGTAATGATTATATTTTAGACCCAAGACAGTTGTAAAGAAATACCTTCTTTACGCAGCTACTACAGAGAACTTGTTAGATATACACATCGGACCTTCTAGAATGTATACAAAGATTCTACTATAGAGGTATTTTTCTAGAATGTTCGAGCACTAAGCCAACTTTTCAAGTGATAAAATGTAAATTTGGAGGATCTTTATTTGTCACTTTGAACTAAAAGCTTTGCAGAGGGTTTAAAACTCCGCTACCAAGCTATCTACTCTAAAAAGTTTGAACTTCTAGATAGTTCTAGCAAGTATGGATCCAAAAGATATCGATTTGGGAACGCTGACACCCGAAGAATTCATCAAAAAAGTTCAGGAGCGAAACGAAAAGAATTTACGGAGGGCGAAGGATGCGAATAAGTTCAGCTCAAAGACCCCCAAGAACAGCTACACCGCATCAAAGAACGTCCATTCCAACCCCATTGTGGAAACCCCTTCCAATGCTGACCTGATGAGTAACTCGAATTTGGATGACCTTGAAACGTATTCTGATGCGAACCAACAACAATCCAATCCAAACTTGGCAATAAGTGCGTTTAATGCTCTTATGCAACCTCCGGTAATCAACACCAGCAACATATCCACTTTGAAAAGGCGTAATCCAATTGAAGAAATTGAAAGTAACGCTTCTGAATCGCCCCCTCCTTCGACTACGTTGGTTTCCCGAACCATCGCTCCCTTCCTCAACAAACTTTACAAGTATTCACTTTTATGTTTATCTATTAACAGCTATTAGCTTAGTTGATGATGCCGAATTTGACTTTGTAATCCGATGGTGTGATGACGGAAAATCATTTATAAGTTCGTTTCAATTTAAATATCCAACTAAATCAATTTTTAGTTTTAAATCCGGATTTCTTTTCCAAGCAGGTGCTTCCTAGGTTCTTCAAACACAAGAATCTGTCCAGTTTCGTTCGACAGTCTAACCTTTATGGGTTCCACAAGGTACAGAACCTACGTCAAGGCGTACTTATGGAAGATGCTGGGTCGGAGATGCTGCAGTTCTACCATCCAAAGTTCCAGAGAGGGCGCCTGGACCTGTTGTCTGAAGTTGTCCGAAAGAGTAAATCGGGAAAAAGTTTACTTATCGAATCGGAGAACCCTAAGAAGCCTGTCAAAGAGAAGCCGAACATCGAAGTCAAGCAGCTGGTCGAGGAACTCACTGCCCTCAAAAAGCAGCATGAAGATCTGACGAACCAGGTTCATGACATGCAGCTTATGAATGATAAACTGTGGAAAGCCAACCAGGAGGCGCGAACCCAGGGCAAGAACCAACAAGACACCATCAACAAGATCCTGCACTTCCTTGGAACATTGTTCACTCATGAAAAGCTACCCGAAAAGATCCCTAGGAAACGTAGGCTGCTGTTAGATCAACCACAACCGGCATCCTCATCCCAGGATCATCTTTTTCCCGTCCAGCCAAGCGGTCCCCAGTCTCCCTTCGATCAGAACGCTTTTGCCAAACTTCTTCAAGACTATTCAAACAACAACCTATGGTAGCGTTATTTTTTAATACGTTCTAAAGTACTCTATAGGTCTGACCAACGACTTTGCACTCAACAACTTCAATCCATACTTCCCGTACACTCCAAATACCGCCAACGCAGCTACAAACCAGAACTTCAATCAACATCAACAAGGCTTCGATCCCAACATGCGAAATCTAGCACTTAGTAACTTTAACGTGAACTTCACAAAGCTTACTAACCATCTTAGCCAACGATGTCAACAACCTTACCACTCACCCAGAGACTATGAACAAGCTGCTAGGCTACCACGTCCCTGAAAATAAGGATGACAAGCAAGAGAACAACGCTTTGAACATGGACGATATACTGGCCTCCTACACGAACGGTACCCTTGGGAACTTGGATTACTCGGGCAATCCCTTGCTTTACAACCCCGGCGACCTGGCCCTAACCAACATCAGCGATGTCAACACCAGCTCGAACCCTACGACCTACACTCAGTTGAATCCCAGTGTCGCCAATATTGGCATGAACTTGGAACACCTCCCCGGTGCTAATATCAACAGCACTTCATCAACTTTAACATCGGGTAACGGCACCAACCTCCTAGGTTTTGATGATGATGAAGGCTTGGAGGAAATCATCACCGAGGTTCCACCTCATCGAACCAATGGTTCTTCGATTTAGATAGCGACAACGACATTTGAAGTTTGAGTTGGATGCTAGCATCTGGTATATTTTTAATTGTTAAATCATTTATTGGCAAGTTTTATTGGGCACCTTTTTTCACTTGTGTCTAGTTGATGTATCACTTATATTACGCGAACTATTAAATTTCAATTTATAGCTATAGAATCTTTATTAGTCTTTAGCTATTCAAGTTTATTTCGAATGATATTGCTTGATGTACTTTGGATATGTATTGATGAAATGTACAGAGCATATTTTAATCATATTTATTTTTTATTTAGCTCTCAATCTAAATGCCTATATTTCTTAGAAAATAGGCATCCTCCAAGCACCTTTCAGATCGGTATATCAAGTCAGAAAACTTCAATATACGTTGTCACTTAAAGTTGAATTTTTGTTTGTCACTGATATGTTTATGATATTCCTTTGATGATTTTTAGCATGTATTTCTAATGGCCTTGGATAGATTTAGACTTGAGACTACGACAGAAAATCATCTCGAAACAAAGTTCGTTTGGTTAAGAATATATGGACATACACAACCTGAATAGCATGTCTATTCAAGATTTTCTATGTTTTAACAAAGATATCGTTAAGTTCTTAATAATCCATAAGAGATCAGAATAAATATATAGTTTGGCAAAGTGAGTTGGCTAATCAATAAAAATAGCGGATATTGGTATAGTTTGAAAAAAGCAGATAGCTTTGAAACAAAAATTAATAAATGCAAAAGTTTGTAGACATTTCCTTTCACTGGTCATCTTTTTAGAACCAAGAGATAAAGTCAACTTCAACACGCTACCCGATTTGATAGTCGAAGAAATCCCAAGTATTCAAAAAAGAGGTTGGTTCAAGCTACACCACTGCAACCGACAGTTCAACTGACTTTTGCAATATAGTATTCACAGCGAATTAATTACCGATGCTTCTGGCAAAAGAATGAGGAAGTATGTGATTTATTGAAGAAATAGCTTCAAAGTACGGTAAGTATACCAAAATGATAAGGCTTAGTCCAAAAGGATTTAGCCATCTGAAGTATTGTTTATTTAATCTGGAAGGGCTGGAGATAGTTTCTAAATGGGAAAGTAATCAAATATTCTACCTGATGTGGAAGCTATTGGTAAAATTGAAGATGCTTGAGCCGACAGTGTTCCAATTATTTTCCAAGGAAATCAACTTTTATCATAGTATTACGGATCTCATCCATCTCTGATTGAAACTGAACAATACTGATTTCGATGGTTTGAGGTTTTAGACCTTTTCTATAGTCTAAAGCTTATAGGGGGTTGTAATTGACTAATGGGCATCCCCAAACCTTAACCAGCATAAACCTAAACTTCTCTAACCTGAAAGTGTTGCACTTGGATATGGATCACAATAATATATGGTCTTTGTTCTGGTTACTTTTCTTAAATTGGAGAAGCTGGCTCTGTAAATCTCATTATATGAATGAATTTATAGAAGCGATTCCACCAAACTACTTCCACAAACATCGATCGATCCAGTACAGACGTTATGAATATCATTTAAAGATCTACAAGTACCTTGTTGTCAACGTATTCAACAAACTAGTAGGTATACGGTTAGTTATGGGGTTGATATCGCTTGAAGGTTGTCAAATGTTGCAGAACTTTGAGTACATCACCATATCGTTGCATAAGGATTTTCGCAACAAGTCGATGCAGGATGTTTTCTCCCTACTCAAGCTAACCCATGTCGTCTTACAAATTTCCAGATATGCTTTTCCTGAGTGTTAATAACTTGACCTGCAGTTTGCAATCCTTTATAAATCGGATGCCAACTTTATCAAATGAATTAAAACAGTAGTCAAATGTGATCATCAATTTCAAGAATGAGTATATTCATCTTAATGGTTTAAGGTTTGTGGGTAATTTTTATGCCAGGTAGATTTGATGTTACAGTTTTTAAATTTATACTTATATTATTTAAATGCAAATTTTCATCTATTGAATAGTCTTTCCTTATAAATAAAATGAGTTATTGACGGAATATATGGAAATGTTTTTAAGCTATTGTATAGAAACTATCTAACACTGCATCGTTCAAATTGAAAATCATTCTGCTATATCATTTTAATTGGTATATAGAGACCTATACTGGACTTTATTGATCGGAAAAATCATGTAGTTCTTTACAAACTCACCTGTAAATAAACTACGGAATTATTAAATAGTCTAGTATATAAATTTCAAGAAATTTCCGATCACAACTTGTGCATTCCTATAAATACCAGTGATAAAGATATGCGGAAACGGTGGACATTCATTTGAATACTATTTTTTTTATAAATACTGAAATGATCTACAGGAGATCTTGAATAGTAATAAAGTTTATTAGAGAGCTAATAGGCCAATAAAAATGATAGCCATTGGTTTAAAATGAGTGATTATAAACAAGAGACACCTTCATAAAATGATATACATATATAAATGCACGTAGACGCTTCTTATAGCAACATATCATTTTAGAGCTAAAAGATGGATGGCAGCTTCAATACACTACCCGATTTGATAGTTGAGGAAATTCTAACTACCCTAGAGAAGGAGGATTGGTACAAGCTACGCTACTGCAACAAACAGTTCAATCGACTTTTGCTAGGCAGCGCCTACAAGGTATTGAATATTCGAGCCTCTGATGAAAATGAAGGATGGGAGAACATCAAAAGTTTAACTTCAAAGTATGGCAGATATATTAAGATGGCAAGATTTAGACCCTGGGGGCTTTTCCAATCAAAGCACTTGCTTCCCAACCTGGAAGGGCTGGGGATGACTCCTCCTTGGGATGGTAACCATATATTCCATAAGCTACACACGTTGCCGGTAAAGTTGAAGCACCTTGAGCTAGTGCTAGTTCAACCGTTCCCCAAAACAATGACCTTCAAGCACGTCATCTCTAATCTGATCTATCTCTGGCTGAAGCTTGAAAATACTGGTATCAAAGGTTTGGAACTGCTGGATCTGTTTAATAGCCCATCACTCAAGTCCCTTTCGTTGTGGTTGACTCATATCGACTCTCACACTTTATCTAGCATCAATCGAAACTTTCCCAACATCAAGAAGTTGAACTTAGAATGTGAGCGCTATCTCGATCTAGCTTTCATTCCAACCACCTTTTATAAATTAGAGAAGTTCACATTAAGCACCCCCTTTCGCCCAGGCAGCATCATAGAGCCCTTCTCTCTGAACTCCTTCCCTGAGCTTCGAATGATAAACTACGGTTTTTGGCGCGACTACAATCTAAGCGGTTACAAACACCTCACCACTAATCCCTTTGAGAAATTGGTAGGAGTGCAAGTGACTATGGGATTAGTACCGCTTGAAGATAGGCAAAAGCTGCAGAATCTTGAGTTTATTGACCTTACTATACACGAAAGTTTCAAAAATAAGTCGTTGCAGACGGTACTCACCCTGCCCAAACTATCCCAAATTGTTCTACGAGGCAAAATCCCTGATATACTTTTCAAGAGAGTTAAATGTTCTAGCCCAATCGTGCGTATGCATCTGATGGGAAAAGTCAACCTCTCCCACAACTTCTTTAAGATATTCAAGTCGCAATTGCCTAAACTTGCAAACTTTAAAGCCCATACCGACTATGGGTTGTCGAAACGGATCACCAAACTCGATTTCAGCAAGGTTGGAAATGCCAGCAACTTGAACTTGCAGTTTGCCACGTTGCCACGGTCTGAAACTGGCTTTATCGAATGGATTAGAACCCAGTTCCCGGGTGTTATCATTAGCTTTTGCTGTAATTATGAGGGTTTGCGTATCTAAGGTACGTACATATGTAGTACTAGGTAGATTTAAGGCTTCCGTTTTCAAAATTTGTTTGTAGCTATATTACTATCACTAAAAATATATGTATATATACTCATACTATTTATATATTCTTTAAAAATCAAATATTGTCTATTGAGCACAATATTATCATTTTGAATAAAAGGTCCTACCTCATATACCATTTTCCAACTACATTTCCAAAACTGTGAAGCTAGCACTAGGAATTCAAGCCCCATGCCTTATCTAATTAATCGACCCAGTATACACTTATAAAGGACTGATGGACTAGCAATAAATTTCTAATATACAAAATAAGTTGCCAACACCAAAAATAACAAACGACACTCAATTTACTAAATGAACGCTTTGTCGGTTTTTTGCCAGTTAACGTTATTCTCTAGAAAATAGGGATAGGTCTACGTCACAAGTGAAACTTACTAAGTTTCCAAAAATAAAGCGATATAAACCCATTTTTAGCTTTAGCTTCACCTTTCATACATATTTAAAAGGAAAGATGCTCATATCAACAGCCTTCAACTTACTTCTTATATTCAACTTTGTTGTAAGTGACCAAAAGTTTTTCTCCAGCAACGGTAGCGGTAAAGATAAACAGGATGGAGTAAAGAAGTTTAATGTAGCCATGTAATTTGCCTAATTCAAAATGTATACTAACTGGTTGTTTTTAGCATTGGTAGTGGTGCAGGAGGTACGAGTGCCTCCTACTTTTTAAGCAAGTTCTTCCAAGAAAACCCCAAGTTGAATTTACAACCTAGTATCGACATCTTTGAAAGGGAAAATCGAATTGGAGGAAGAGTACTTTCAGTTAAGCTCGGTAAGGAGAAGTTTGAGTTGGGTGCCAATGCTTTTGTAGAGTAAGGCTTATTAGATTACTTATTTTAATGGTTAATTGCTTTATTTTATCAATAACAGTGTAAATTACCATCTGATAGTAAGTTTTTAAATAGTAGTGGCAATATTAAAATTGATAAATCTTAGAACGCCACCAAGGAGTTCAACATCTCAACCGAAACCAACGGGAGCTCTGACACTGGTACGGTAGGTTTCTTTGACGGTAAAACTATGGTGACTACCTTGGGTAAGAGCTACTGGCAGAACCTCAAATTTTACTACAAATACGGTTGGGGCTTCTACC
The DNA here is from genome assembly GCA_016630905.1 of Capillidium heterosporum. Lineage (NCBI taxonomy): Eukaryota > Fungi > Entomophthoromycota > Entomophthoromycetes > Entomophthorales > Capillidiaceae > Capillidium > Capillidium heterosporum. Next base: position 156,272 of record WBMQ01000010.1, read on the forward strand.
AGGCCGGCAGATATGCCCTCAATATCCGTAATAAGTTCCTCAAGGTGTACGACGAAAGTTTACCTCCGTTCAAGACGATGGAAGAGATGTTGGATCGATTGGATCTGGCCACCACTTTCAAAACTCCGCTATATGAAGATTTGGACAGTTACTACGTTGATAACACTTTCAAGTCAGAGCTGCTGCAAGCGATCACCAAAAACATTTACTCGACCGATGCTGATAAAATTCACGCTTTGGCAGGTGCAATTGCCTTGGTAGCTGGTACACTATTTATATTCTACCAGTACACTAACAAAATTAATTTAGCCGGAGGTTCTAAAACCACCGTCGATGGCAACACACAATTCTACCAAGGTTACCTGAACCATTCGATCGGTAAGCTGTTCCTCAACCACACTGTAACCAACATCAGCCACGACGTCAATCACATTACCTACAAGCTGGAGGTCGACCACAAGTTACGCAGCAAAGTTTACAATGCCATCATCGTAGCTACCCCAATTGATCCCACTTGGACTCAGGTTGAAGCGTTCAAAGCCATGCCTGAGGCCGTCAAGTACCGCCCTGTAGAAGCTTACGTAGTCACTAATGCTACCATCAACCCCAAGTACTTCAATTTGGAATCCATCGACGACTTACCTGATACCATATTTGGTTTTGAGAAGGATCTCCCCTACTCAGTCATTGGCTACGATAAAGAGAATAAGATCGTCCAGGTAGAAGGTAACTCGAAGTTTACTAAGGAAGAGTTGAACAAGTTGGTGGAGAATCTAGAGCATGGAGAGATTATCCATAGGTCTTGGCTGGCCTATCCCACTATGGATCTGGGTAGTAACCCTACGTTGCCCTCCATAATCTTGAACAACAACTTGTACTACGTGAATGCCATCGAACCAGCCATCTCCTGTATGGAAACTTCGATCGTCTCCTCTTATAACATCGTTCGATTAATTACCGATAAGTTAAAAGCCGAGTACCTGGAGAAATGTGATATCAATAGCTTTAACTTTGAACAGGATTGTAAGCAAACATAAAGCTAGGCATAAGCTGCAAATAAAACTATAACTACACATTTATTATTTATTTAACTTGGTTAAACTTAAGCAGGCTCCTTATCAAACCCTTTATGAACCTGCATTATGGTGTAGGCGATCTGGGAGCAGGCGGGGTGGCCAAAGAAACTCATTATAAAATTGGTGCAGTCAGACTGGACTTGATCAACATATAGCTTCCTCTTAAGATCCAGAAGGGGTCGCAGTTTGTTGAGGTGTACAGCGGCAGTTGGATAGCGGGTGTAAGTTGTAGGGGTGGTAGTGAGTTGTAGGTCCAAAGTTCAAGTACGCTTTGATGCTGCGAATCAGACATTCGACGCTGCTGTTGACTAGAGACTTCTGGTTGCTGTTTAGGTTTTCAATTGACTGGGGTAAATTTTTGTGGGTGGAAGGCAGATTATCCTTGCCGGAGGTAGAATTCCAGGTCATAGGTATAGTAGGTGTTAAGGTGAAAGAGCATTATGAAGCCATTGCACATCTTGTCAGCGGCAGTAAAATCCCACTTGTTGACCTGGCATACGCGGATGATGTCGTAGAACCTAGTGAGCATAGCCATGAAGACGACCTGGATGTGCTGCCGTTGCCGGTAGATCTGGGCCTTGATGTGGTTGGAGCTCACCTCCTGCTCGTCGATGAGGAAGCGAATATATGAATCCACCAAAATAAACTTGGTGATGAGGCAGTACCCTATCGATTCTAACATGCAGCACCTCAGGTCCATCTCGTCTCGATCCAAGCTTTCCAAGTTGATATCTGTTGCCAGCATGGTATCGATGGCCATTTCGACATCCTTGGCGCAACTCGAACTGGAACTGTGATTGAGGTCGAAGTGGTGAGGTAGACCATGTGGTATGAGCTTGACTTTGTCTCTATAGATGTTGTTGAGGAAAACGACGTGGTAGGCTACCGAGTGGTAGGTCATGAATCGTTCACACCGCATGTCGTACCCGAATCGAGATCGAGATGGAGATTCGGGGTCAATATGCAGGCCCAGGCCATGAGCCATATCCAATAGCAGGTACACAGATCTCTGTCCCAGGAATATAAGCTTCTGGACAGCGTAGAACGAATGAATGCAAAGAAACATGGCCTGTAAGTTGTCCAAGCTAGGCTTGAACATATTCAGTCGGAATAGTTTGGCGAGCTCGTTGTATACAGTGTCGAGGAACGGGAAGTTGGCTTTAGGCTTGTCAATAAGTTGGAGGCCGGCCGCATACACGGTCAATACTAGAAACCGGGACCGCAGTCTACCAAAGAACTGGCTGCGAGTGAACAGCGGTTTAAAGACGTTGGAGTAGTTGAAATAGGCATCCACCGCCAGGTGGTATTGAATCACCGTGCCGTAGCCAACTCCCCACCTAGGATCTATCATTGAATTTTCGGGTCGCGATGTAAGTTTGTTGATGCGGTGGCTAAGGAAGAGGTCGTTGACGTCGTGAACCAGCAATAGCTTCCTAAAGTTCTGCATGTTCTCCGAGCCAAATTTGACGTCTACTAGAGCTAACATGTAGCCGCAGTGCGGCCTTCGAAATATGTGAGTGTACATCAGGTAGTGGAACTGGCTGGATCTCGGTAGTCCTACCGACCTATATCGAATCGATTAGAAAGTTGAAGGTCAAAGAGTAATCTACCTGGTGGGGCTCCCCAAAAACTTTTGGAAGAGTTGGAAGCCGGTGCGAGTACTGCGCTTACTGGGGTTGGTCTTGGGTGTGAATTTACTTAGTTCTTCGGATCGCGTGTAGGTGCAGGTTTTCTTCAAGTCGCTGCAGCGTTGGCAGTTGGGTTGAACCTTGTCGCAAGCTTTCTTGTGCTTGTAGCATTGGTCGCAGGCTTGAGTCCCCACCTTCCTATCTAGAATTGCTGAATAAAGTTAGTAACAGGTTGGCTTTACTAGACTTTACCTTGAATTTTAGGCTTCATAAACTTTATATATCTGTCGACTTAAACTGGAGCTGAAAAATGTTGTGAATAAAAAGTAAGCTGTTGGTGCAACCCTAAGAATATATCTACTATTTACAATCAAAAACTTAAGACTAACTTGTTCCTCCCAAGTTTCAGATATCAGAAATTTCAGAAGCTATATCGATTCAGGCCTTCGGCTTTAAAATTCTGTAAATGTACGACGGTAGCGATACGAAAGTGGGCTTGTAAAAGTTGTCAGCTGGCAAAGTGGTTAAGAAAGGTATTGGTCCAAACAGCTAAAGACTAAGTTTTGAGATGAATTTCCTGTTTTCAAAGATTGGTAAAGCTTTTACCTTATTTGTAAATAATTGGACTTTTTTATACATTTTGGATGAGTAATTCAGGTTACAAGTTAGGCCTAGTCCACTTATACTTTAAGATTTTCTATATATAGTTAGCTACCACACCTAAATTGCCACCTGAGAAGGGATGAAGTTTTGCCTTTGGATCGCCTATCGGTTCAGGTAAATCCTACCAAGAGGCCTTCTCTTTCTGCCAGCTCCAACACCGAAACTAAAGGCCTACCTAGAAAATTCAATATAAGCCCGCCAATTAAAGTTTTACTTCGAAATTTAGGGGGAACTACCAGATAAATTTAGGTTTCGCTCAAAGTTTGTGCAGTTGGAACAATGGCAACAAGTTTTATTGTTATAGAAAGGCATGCATAGACGAAAGGCCAAATTAGACGAGCACTGCCAGCTAACCGTAATGGTAAATGGCACTAAACTAAGTACTCAGAGCTGCGACCGATGTTACAAACGTAAGAAAAAGTGCAGCCGTAACCTACCGATATGTACCACCTGTGTCATAGACTTTGTCGAATGCAGTTACAGCCGAGCTAATTTAAGGCCAGTATCGACTATGTCGGTCAAGTTCCAAGTAAAAAGTAGCTTCTTCCGGTCGATAGAGTAAATTTGATTCCAATTTTATGTACTGATAGCTTTCTAGCCTAGCTCAACCTAAAAGCTCCACTTTACATTACAACTTGTTGGATACCAAATCGAAAAATCAGTTCTTTGTACTCATTTTAGCTATAGTCAATTTGAATATATTTACTTTGAATGGTAAGGAATTGAATTTAATTACCGATATCCACGCCTTAAGTCACCATCTATCCGTTATGGTTCGACCATCGAAACTCAACCACAATCGTGAGTGGCAGGTTAATAAGGATATCTTTGACTTTGAATTCCAAAATTCTGATATTTACAACGAGGCGGTCGATAACTATTTCAAGTATTACAATGTATTCCGACCTCTGTTCACCAAGACAATGTACAAAAGTCGACTTAGATCTAAGCTGTTAAAGTTGAGTGTGTTTGTAATAGGTCACCAATTTTCCAACTCCCAGCTCACGAATATCCTAGTTTTACATAAGGAACTTTTCATCCTCGCCAAAAAAAGTTTCTTTAAACCCAGTTTGGATACGGTTCAAGCGTTGTTCATGTTGTTCTCGTTCGGGTTCAACATCAACTTAGTTAACATGATAGGTAGGTCTGCCACCCATAGCCTATCACAGATGATGGTTGCCATAGGTTTACACCTCCCATTGAAGTCCAGCAGAAATCTCAAGAAGATAGCCCTGAGTGTGGAACGGAAGCTGACGTTTTCAACTATCACCCATAACCTCAAACTATATGGCGGGTACTATAGGGACAGTTTGGCGATGATCCCAACTTACTTCTATCCAGCTAATCATCATGAATTAGATTTCAGTATAGAAGGTCGATTTACTTCCAACAAGCTCAATAGATTTCCAACATTGTTCGAGGATGAAGTCGAATATATAACATTACTTTCCCATATCCATTTAGTGCGGAACTTAGACCAACAGAACCAACTCTTGGATATCTACGATGAGTTACGATTCAACTTGCTCAATCAAACCTACAAGGGCCATCAACTGAACTCTAAATTGAAGAGCTTCGACACCAGTATTGGCAAGTCATTTATGGAGTCCTTGATCAGCCTTCACCAGCTTAAATCCAAACATCCCGACCACCTAATGTTAGATCAAACCATCAACCAAGTTAACCTCAAGTTCTATCTGCTAAAATCTAAGCTTTATGAACTTAAACTTCATCTACCGACAAACCATCGTCACAGACCCTTTAGGAACTTACCCAGCCCCAAGATTCTACTGGCTTCCGACTCAAGTTACAAGGATGATATCGAAAGCTGGTTGAAGACGTTGGCTTCGGTAGCGAGTATCTACCTCCTGCTGAGCCAGGATTGTAACTACCACCCACTGATGGCACATCCTATATATTCTGCAATAGCTCAGCTCAAACTATATAAGGAACTACACCCTCAACCTCAGACCTTGAATCTGTTGTTTGAAGACTGCCAGATCTATTTCCGAAAGCTGACTGGTAACCCGATCTTGAGGATGACTACCCATCTATTTGAAACTACTTGTAGCCTTATAGAACGCTGATATGTATGTTTAAGTATTTGGCAGTTCAAAGTTTTAGATTATTTGAAATGTATATTAGTTTGTATACTAAGCTATTAGAATAAATGTATTTTGGTAAATTATTGGTTGCCAAAATGTAAATTTTAATAATCTCTTTATTTAGTTAATGGTAGTCTTACAAAGCAATAGAGTTTCGCATTGAAGAGCTTAAGTTGATAAACCATAAAAAATATATCGTATCACAGTTCAAAGTTATTAAAGTAACCTTCGTTCTCAAAAATCCCAAAATGAACTCATAGTAACCGGAATCAAAGTTTATTTGTCACTCAAGATCGTCTGTGTTCTACTAATCGGGAATCTTGGTTCTTGAGCGGGAACAGCGGTAGCAGATGAGCCAGGCGATCCCTGGATTCGGGGCGTTGGATGAGATGTTGCTGAACTCTATGAGTGAGGTTCTGCTTCAGCGTGTCTGATTCCTCCAAAATCTGCTTGAGCTGCTCCATGGGTAGTTGAAGTAGAGGTCCGTGGGCGGCCGTACCCAGCAGCTATTAAATAAAAAGTTAGATTACAAATACTTTTTAAAAAGCTTACTATAGCAATCCTTTTGAATCCGTTCCATATAGATTCGAACTTCCAAACTTTGCGACCCACTAACTTGCGTAGAAAGTCGATGAGGGCACTTATGATGGGGTTGGCAGCGCTGTTGGTGGGGGTGGACTGGATATTACGGGCTTTGATGAATTCGATTGCCTATATATAAATGAAAGTTAGCAGATAAGTATAAATGTATTTCTACCGTTCGCATGATGAGTAGGGGAAGCTTTGGTAGCTCGACCATTTTCAACAACGCTGCTACTATAATCTCTGATGGGAACAATCGCAAGTTGGCTATACAGAACTGAATTGCTGATAAAATTAGATTAATCAGATACGAAAAACTACCTTTGATGACGTTAGGAATCAACGACTCATACTCGTTGGAATGTAGTAAGATAAGTAAGTCGTCCGGTTTGACAGTTGGAAGCGGGGGCAACGATTGTGGTGGCGAAGGGGGATTCCCAAATCCAAGTAAATGGGTTGGATTGGGTGGTAGTACCGGGATAGGTTTACCCCAGGGGGAACACAGCATAGTTATGAAGGCTTCGGACTGACTCTGGATAAGCTTTAACTTCTCAATCTCTTCCTCGGGCAACTGGACCCCGTTGGGATCTTCTGTTTTGTAGATAATCCCCTTGAGTGCGAACTTCAAAAATACACGCAGGTCCTCCTAAAGAACGTTCAATGTATCGTACGATATTTAACTTACCAGAGGATAAAGTGGAGCTAACTGGGTGACGAATCGAATGGGAGTGTGTTTGGAAAGGAATCCTTCCTTAACCGACTTCAACAGCGATTGTATGTCTGAACCTAAAATATAAGTAAAGTGAACTATTATTTTATTGGTACCATGATCACGATCTTGTGGGGTTAAGAGGACTATCGCACGGAAAGCCAAATCTTCGGAACCGTTTGGGTAATGGCCAACGATCTTAACCAACGGTTCACAGTTGACGGTCAGGAAACGTACTAGAAGGATAAAGTCCTTCTCAATAGCTTGGCGTACGATTGGTTTGCATGCACCGTAAGTCTCAAATATGTCTGTCAGTAAATCGTGATGAACGGAAGTGATGGCTAGGAAGAGCTCCAACTTGCAAGAAACTTCTTTAGACACCTGCGTGAACGATTTTGGGGTGGGTTCTACTTCAGCCTCCACTTGGCTTTCATGAGGTTCAGTCGGCAGGTTTATATCCAAGTCTGGTAAAGTGGATAGGGCATCCTTAGCACCTCTTTCGATTTCTGGCTTGAACGTGACGAGGCTATCACGGTACCAGCGCTTGATTGATAGGATAGCCGATGTTCGCAGACGTTTATCCTCGTTAATCGCATACCCCAGGATCTTGTCCAGGCAAATGCCACGAATATGTGAACGCTGGTTGACGAGCTCTCGAAGTATAGATATACCCACCGACTGTCTAAATAAAATCAGTATCATAAGCTCCTTTAAAACTACCTTAATGGGAGTAGACAGATGTGGTCTATCAGAGGTAAAATATATTCGATGGGTAAGTGTGGGAGATGCAAGATGAAGTTGATAAGCAGAGTGGCTGGCTCATATAGAGCCTCTTTGTCGGAAACCTTTTTCGTCCATTTGGCAGGGAGATCCAAGATTAAGGTTTCAATCACCTTTTCCAGGATTAAAAGGTAAGTTCGATCTTTGTTGAGGTTATACTCTTCATAGACCCACGCCATTGCCAATTCCCACTTTGAACTCGTCTTAGAAGAGATTAGGTTTAAAAGGGAGCTGCGAATCGTATTCTTCTGGAATAGGGAGTTGATCCTCAGTTCTTTGTCCTCGCTATCCTCCAAAAGATTAACCTTTTCCATAGCTGCCAGGCGGGCTAATAAATGGTACCAAACGATGTTGTTGGTAGGTGATAAAGCGTCTCTGCTTTCGTAGACATAAAGTGCTTGGCTTTCGGCAATCCTCGTACAGGCATCTACACGCATCTCTTCAAACTCCTCAACATTAGTTGAAGCTGGTTCTAAATCTGGTTGGACTTTGTGGCTCAGTTACTACAGAAGGAATCTGTTCCATAGAGGCACTTTGGCCTTCATTATGTGTCGTATCTGATCGTTTATCGTAAATACTTTCGGGCAAAGGCTCATTTTTAACTAGTATAGAAGAAGGTTTCTCGGGTTGATTTTGCTCAATTACAACCTCCTAAACATTGTATTAATAAAAATAGATATTATCACATACCTCTCTAGGTTTTGGAATACTTGTCGCAATACTTTCAGCTTTGACAGCTTCAATAGGCTTAATCTTAACCTTTGGCTCCTTTTGGAACAGACCTCTACTCTGTGCATTCTTTAACAGTAGTTAGTATAAATAGCAGAACTAAATGATGTACCTTGATTGATTCGGCAATATTTTCTTCCGAATGACTGCTAAGACATTTTATAATCAAATCGGCGACCAATTCTGAGTTCAACTTACTGGAATCGTAACCCACTATAGAATAAACATTAGAAATAGTACAGTTAAAAGTAGTACAAGAGTCCAAGAAGGGGAAAGGATAAACTTTCTTAATTTCATCCACTCTAGGCCTCTTAATGTCAGGAACATTAGTTTGCTGAGGTGGGTCAAAGCGCCTCTGCCTATGAAAATCTGACGGTGGAGGTGGGATATAGTTTGAGCTATTGATGGGATATTCATTTCGGGCGTTAAATGACTGTGATGAAGCTCCTACACCGGGTGGAACTAAAGTAGGGACGTCGTCAGGACCAAGTGAATCCAAAGCGTGATTGGCATGTCCAGGAATGTTACTTTTCCTACAAAGGTAAGTAAAAGTGCATTTAAAGTAAAGTACGCTAAAGAGGTTAGGCAGATCCTTATCGCTTTTTTCAGACTCCATATGTCGTTCATTGGAATTGTTGGAGGATGTTGATACAGCTCAGCAAAGACGGCCACCACGTTATTGAACAGGGCAGGAACTTCTAGTGCTACTGTGGCGAGAAGGTTCACAATTGCCGTCAGGATGGTACGTTCACTAAAGTAAGATATCGTTAGATCAAATAAAATCTTTGAAGTTTACACAGGTGGCAGGGAGCTCAAAATACTTATCAATAGTGTCAAAAGTGAGGAACCCCTAGACTGTATTCACAAATTTAGCATTGGTTTCTTTATTAAAATATGTCAAGTAGCTTACAATGAACTCAAAGTTGTTAGGGTTCATATGGAATCCCATTATCAGCTTCTGGAGGAGGTTGATACGAGCCAACAGCACCGACGTACCACCAAAGAAGTTGAATTTGGTCCCATTGTCGAAGATGGCTGCGTCAATGAACGTGCTAAAGTTACCTAGGATGTTTGCGTCCGCCGTGTACTGTCCATTTCTATGTTGAATAAAGCTTGCATTAACATCTAAGCAATATCGAAGCTTACATCAATATAAAAAATTTGGAGGCTATAGAGGCCGAACAATTTAAAGCCATCTTAGTGATTGGTGAGCTGGGAACGTGTGCTTGGGTCTTTAGCAATTCCGTTAAAACGCTCAATGCATGAGGTAAAACTAATGTTGCAAATTAATATATAAAAGTCATACTGGTAAGAATTGAGAATTTATTGAGCAGCTTAAGTATCTTACTTTGTCGTAAATTGTCTACCGAATCGCTGTTGTAGGAAATTTTGCGGATAAGATCTATGTACCATAGAGCGATAGTTGAAAAGCTGGGAGTCGATGTGTTGTTGAAACTGAGCTGGGAGACTATCTGACTTAGTACTGGAAAGACAGAAAATAGTAGGGTTGGATTGTTGGCCAACATCATCTCCAAGTTGCTTAAAATCGCTACTCTTGAGCTGTTGTTTTGGGTCTGTATTGCATCGTTCAGCAGCTGCACTGGTGAATTTAAATCCATTTTGAACACTTGCTCTTAAACAAAACTTGAGTTATAGTGAACTCAGTTTTTATCACTTCAATTTTGACAAATTGATAGTTTTTCGCTATGATGTAAAATAGAATTTCATATAACATTGCGTTTGATGTTGAGAGAAGCTTTTACTCTAAATTTAGGATTGTAGTGTTATGAAAAAGGTATAAAAGATACATTTTAGGCTTTATAATGCTAGTAACTTTTTGATATATGCATATTTGACTTTATTGACTTGGAGTATACAAATTTGTATTTTGGCTTGATTTATATCAGCCACATTGATATAATGGAAAAATAATAAGAAAACTATACTAGCTTTTACCCGATCAATAAAATCAGTTATTGAAAAGCCTAATTGAAAGAATTGTTATTTGAGTTAGTATATAATTAAATAATTTGAAGACTGTGTCAATATAGCAACAATTTCTCAGGTCTAGTCGGCTGTTTGTCCTTTAACCTGATGGATTCATTTTATATCTAACCTGCTTACTATTATATAGATAGAGTATTGAATTTTAGCAACAATCCAACATAGTTTTAGAAGTATTTTAAAGTATGTATGCTCCAAGCTCTTTAATTTTCAAACCTTAAACGTAGTTGAGGGATAGATGTTGATAGTATTAAAAGATGTTTCTCAAGAAAATGACTTTGAAAATCAAATATCATTGAAATTGAAGATTTTAGGTTATTCTATTATCGATCGATATATCTAATTTTGCTAATAGCTACCGTATAGCATATTGATGTTAAAAGTTGACGAAAAATGGAATTTGGATATAAATCGACAGTTACAAATAAATATAGGTTTAGTTGGATATACATTTACTGACTTAAAAGAAACCTCACAAAATTTACTGAGTGTCGGAAGGGAGACGCTGGACCTCCATCTTCTGCAAGTCTTCCTCAACTGGTTTAACCTTAAGGTTCTTGAACTTGTTGATAGCCTTGACCAAACCAACTGCCTTCTTGAACCGGTTGCGGGCGCTGAGGTTATCCTTGACGTTGGGGAGTAGGTTGTTGTCTTCTGATGGGATGTCGTGCGCCTTCTTTTCGGATAATGGCTGTAGCCAGGGGTGCTTGAGGGCTTGCTCGGCGGTCAATCGCTTAGTAGGATCTACAATCAAGACAGAGTCGATGAAGTCCCGGGCCGTCTGGGAGACTTGAGACCAGTAGCGCTCTGGCTCATATTTATACTCACCGTTAAGAATGGTCTCGACTTCGAGGGCTTCATCGCCTTGGTCGAATGGAGGGTAGCCACACAGCAAGAAGTAGGTTATGACGCCTACCGCCCACATATCACTAATAAAAAGTCAATAAAATTTACCTTCTAGTTGAATAATTTTCTTACACTGGTTTGCCGTAGCCTTTCTTCAAAAATATTTCAGGGGCCTAACAAAACTAGTAAATATAAAGCAGTGATAGTTTAACTAACCATGTAACCTGGAGTACCGCAAGTGGTTGTCAAAGCACCAAAGCCCTCGGTATCGATAATACGAGATAAGCCAAAGTCAGCTATAACCAGTTGACTATCTTCTCCCTTGGCTTTGAAAAGCAAGTTTTCGGGCTAAATAAATGGAAACTTAATGTCAAAGTCGGCCTCTAAAACTTTACCTTCAAATCTACAAAATTTTTAGTCAGTTTACAAATATGAATTTACCTCTGTGAACTATATTGTTTCCATGCAAGTAAGCCAAGGCATCTACTACAGTGTAGATGATTTTAGCGGCGTCGGATTCGAAAAATGATCCTTTATCGCATATTCTATCGAATAACTCGCCACCAACTGCCAGGTCAGTAATCAGGTACACTAATGGCAAAGTTAAATACAAAATTAAAGGCGGTTAAATACAATTGTTCATAGTTTCAAAGTAATCTACAAGAGTTAACACGTTGGGGTGTCCGGCCGAAACTTTCTTTAAAATAGATATTTCATTGCGGATCATACTCTCCCTACCTGCCATCAATCTCTTACTCATTACTTTAGCAGCATAGTAGTGACCAGTATCAATCTATATTGATTATCATTATTTTATGGAAAAGTATTGTTGGCTTACATGTACTGCCTCTAGATGCAAAAATTGACATTAAAATTTTAGACGTTTTTTGAAAGTGAAAATCTACCTTTAACTATAGCGTAAGTTCCTTGACCCAAAGTCTTACCGGTCTTGTATTTACAAGGCACCGTCTTAGCTTCAGCCATTGTTGTGTATGTTTGTAGTTGTAGTTGGAAGTGAAAGTTTGAAAAGGCTTAAATGGACCTACTCATCAAAATTCCGTTATTAATTTTGTCCAGATTCAAGGGATCACCAATTTGGAATTTCATTACACCTAATCCAAAACCGAATTCTACGTCATTTTCATTTAGCTTATCGAGGCTAAAGAAAGCTTGGTAGAAAGCCTACATCTCATTCAAGTTTGTTGACAATCGAGTACAAGAGTTCAAAGTAGATATGGGATCCAACAGTAAAAAGCCAAGGGTAGAGGAGGAGGCAGCTGCCAAGAAGATCCACGCGTACTACTGCTTCGAAGTCCTAGAGAACTATTTGACTTTGGTGAACAGTGTCCGTACCAAGGATAGTGAACATTTTGGTAAAAATCCAAGAGCTGTAGCTAAAGAATTATCCAAAATTAATTCAAAGTTTGGTGATGATAAATTGTAGTTTAAATTGAAGCACTATATGTAAACTAACTATATTTTGTTAAAATTAGTCCCGTATTTGTAACTTGGAATATAAAGGACAGCATAAGTGCCCAAAAATCTGACGATGAGGATGAGGAAGTAGTTGAAGAGAATGAAGAGACTGAATTGAGAGGTTGTATCGGTACTTTCGAACCGGGGAAGTTGGATTCTATTCTTTCAAAATATACTTTTTCGAGGTTCGATTTCTACCCTACTATTTCTAAACGATTACTTGTAGTGCCTTACATGACCCACGCTTTCCTCCCATCGATATCGATGAACTCCCATATCTAACCTGCGGGTAAATTCATTTATATTGATATGTACCTGCATTTTTAAATTCTAACTTTGTCCAACAGCGTATCCTTACTTACCAACTTTGAAGATGGTGCCGACCACTTGGACTTTGAGGTACCTCTTAACCTTTACTCCTTTGCTAACTATACGATGCCTAGATCGGTAAGCATGGAATCATCGTCAACTTCAAAACCTCATCCGGTGAAGAGCTGTCGGCCACTTACTTACCAGATGTTATTGGTATTCCTTACTTATAGTGTGATATTTACTGACTTTTTTAATTTAGCGGAGATTGGTAAGACCAAGGAGCAGATTTTAAAGATGTTGGTACGTAAAGCCGGGTTTAGAGGCCACCCTACCGACGAATTGATAAAGTCAATCCAAATTGAGAGGTACCAATCTAGTAAAGTTGAGGTATCGTATCAACAGTACAAGCAGTATTGTAAGAGTGAAGAGTACTTGAGTTTAACAGGAAAGATCTCTGATGTATAAAGTGTTATCAATAAATCGCATATGTTATATACATTAACCAACTTTTATCGTATATACAGATGGCTCTGACTTTATCTTACCCATATTCAAGCATGTATACGATATAATCTCTATCTCTTGGTATTTTCAAGGAATGGCATACGAGAGATTATTTGCATACTTTTATAAAAAAGATATAATTCGTTTAAACTTAATCAACTATTGCTCTATTATTTTAAAACTCTGGTTATAGTTTAACAAGGTACTGTTAAATACAATAGAAGCCAATCGCTATTTTAAGCTTATACTTGATATTTTTCAGGTCTTGAGCCTTTGTTGGACAACCAAATGAACCTTTTGATTTTCTGCCAACAGTCCTTTTAAACTCTTCCTACCTGTAAATGATAGATATTTAGAGATGAATAGCTATAATTTTCAAACCATCAGTAAATAACTAAGGATTATAAAATAAATTCATTGGCTTATACTGCAAGTATATCATTCCAACTTCTGAATATGCAATAAAGTGTGTTTATATCCATCATAAAGAACTTAACATAGCTCAAAACATCTATATAAATTTAAACTAAACAGACTTTTTGAAATGTGCCTACTCACTTTGATAAATAGACGCAAAATATGAAAGGAATTAACTTCCAAAAAACTGACGTCAACTTTCAATTGAAAGACCAATTTAGTTTAAAACTGTCAATTTAGCTACCACAGGTTTCAGTTAGGATGACAATCAAAGGTAATGAGAATCATGAGAAGGAGGACAAAAAGGATGTAGAAAAACTCGACCAAAATAACGATACAAAGGACAGTCAAATTGAAATTTTACAGGAGGCTGAAGGCAACTTCCCTAGCTCTCAAGGTTTAACCGAATCTGCCACAGCTACCACTACTCAAAGTGCCGATAAAATGGAAGGTCAAGTAACCAAATTAAAGGAGCAGTCCAAGTTAGAACGGCAACGCCGACGTCAAGAACTTTTAGACAAACAGAGGGAAGCAGCTAAACAAGAGAATCATGTTGAAAGTTTAGATAAAGATCGACAAAACTTGTACGTGAAGGCATCCCAATTCCTAATGGACCCTAAAATTAAAGATGCTACGTTGAAACAGAAGGAGGAGTTCCTGCTGAGTAAGGGTCTAACAAAACTTGAGATCACTAGTGTGCTAGCTTTCCTGGTAATACTTTTTATTCTAAATTTATATTTATATGAAATTGGTATTTTAGAAATCCTCAACCTTTCCAGGCGACGACAGGTAACTTCATTTTTACCAAATTGAAATTTATTTTTACAAAGTGAAATCGAAACTTCAGAAGGTGAATTAAGCACTGAAGAAGTGGAACTACCTCCACTACCACCCCGAACTCACCAATTTGCTTACCCTGCCGAAGTTATACCACCGAGGTATCCCATATTCGCCGTCGCCAACTCCCTACTGCACACCATGTTTTTCCCCAAACCCAACTTGGTCTTCATATGGAAGCAGTTGGCTTTCCTAGGCCTTTGCTTTAGTGGGCTCACCGTTGTAGTAACCTTTTTGTTCCAAGTAAGCTAGAGTTCTAAATCTACAACTGATTGCAATTTAATAGAAACTAGCCGTACCTATTCTCATCAAAGTCTTCAAAGCGCGGTGCAACATATTGGACCAACGCCATGCCAAGCTAAAGCTCCTGCATAGCCAAATTGACCAACAAAAGCAGGTCTGTCAGGACTTTAAGCAGGAAGCCAAATCCGATACTGAAGCAAATGCTCAAGAAACTGACACCGCTACTTTGGAAAATAACCAAGTAGGTCTGGCCAAGGACTTGAAGAAACAGTTGGGTAAGGAGATCGTTGACCGAAGTTTGAAATTGGAATTGGATTCCATCAGCCGCAAACGTTCCGCTTTAGTAACGGCCACCTTGACTCTAGTTCAGGAGTTGGTGCGCAACGTCAAAATCAATATGGATGCTACCCCTACCCCCAATTTTACGGTGCGGCAGTGGGACCGCTCTGACTCTCCTTCAGCCGGCATCAAATCAGAGATTCGATTGATCAAAGCAGCTTTGCTTCGCACTACTTCGAGACACAACCAAAAAGTTACCAAGTAAAGATGGGCTTGGCTTGGTTAAAGTTCATTTTATTAGACTGGATTCATAGTTTCTATTTTATTGCTTTGGTTTAGTATTTAGATTAGCTTCAAAATTGAAGCTGCATATAGGTTTATTGTAGAGCTTGTATAGTTAGCCTACCATTTTAGACTCTATAAGGAAAGTAAGGTTCTTTAAGTATGTGGAAATTAGACTATTTTATAACTTTCGATCTTCATCTCAGTTATAGCGACCTAAATGAAGTTTCTATAGATGATGATGATTGGAACTAAATAGTTGTTAAAATCTAATTTTTTACAATATATGGATTCGTATAGAGAGTACAAATTTATAGAAAACATACTTTGAAACAATTTGTAATTAGATATACTGTTAACTTTTTGTTGGATTCAAATTCAAGTATATTTTTACAATTCTTTTATATCACTTAATATCTATACAACACTATCAAAATTTACCTTTCAGAAAACTTATAAGAGGCATCGTAAATTCTTTTATTTAATAATACTTAACTAAACCAAATCTACCTAAAAGTTGTAGATACATTCACAAGTCAGATACTATGCCTTATGTGCACCTTTAAGAGTCTTGGTATTGTTAACCTTCATGAGCTCTAAGACTAACCCCTCTTTGCTGTACTTGAAGTGCTTCTTGAGATGATAGATATCAATCAAGCTACTTATGTTGGTGTAGGTGGGTTGGGTAAGCAACTCCATTTGAATGTGTAGCTTACGTGCATTAGCGTTGTTGATAAACCCATAGAGCTTCGTATTCAACGATTTTACAGTGTAGAGTTCTGG
Source organism: Capillidium heterosporum (assembly GCA_016630905.1). Classification (NCBI taxonomy): domain Eukaryota; kingdom Fungi; phylum Entomophthoromycota; class Entomophthoromycetes; order Entomophthorales; family Capillidiaceae; genus Capillidium; species Capillidium heterosporum. The sequence continues at coordinate 172,527 of WBMQ01000010.1, forward strand.
ATTGAATGAGGTGGTGGTTGGATTGTGATGATTTGTAGTCGGGCTCGGCAGTTTGACATTAGAGCTGCCAACTTCGTTAAATGGGAACCGGCCAAGTTGATTGGTGCTACAAGGGTTGTTGGGTAGATTCTTCAGACTGGTAATGCCGGTTGGCTGGTTAGAAGTGATAGCGTTGACATCCGAAAGAGGATGTTGGATAGTAGGTAGCACACTACTATAATGGCTTTTGGAGAGGGAAAACTCGTAATCTTTCTTAAAGCTAGGTAGACTTTGAAAGTTACTTAAGTTGTGCATACCTTTCGTGTCAGAGTTGAAATTACGTAAGTTGAGTTCGTCGTTCTTTCGATTAGATTTAAGGGTGTTACCATTGGGTATGTATCCTTTACCAGCTTGACCACTGTTGCTTTCATATGCTACATTATTCATATAACTGCTATCTTGATATATATCGACTTCAATCTCGTTTAGATTGTTGCTGTTCCTGGCCATTTCGTGCTGAGAGACTGTAGAGCTTTGTATATTACCGTTACTTGTATTACCTTTAAAGGAACTTCCTTTTCCTGTCTTACAAGGCTTCTTGGGAATCTCTTCGAGCTTACCTTCACTCTTGTAGACGATAAAGTCCTCATAACATTTGAAGATCAACAACTTTTTCACCTTGACGCAACCCGTGTATCGAGCGTAGAATCTCATTTCATTGGCAATTCGAGCAACATCCTTGCAGAAATGGGCAGTTTTAGGGCCACATTTGAGGACTAGAGGTTCACTTTTTAGCTGGTTTACTTTTCTTAGCATCCTAACTATGTCTTGATAGTGTTGACTAGACTTGTTTTCTTCACCCGTCGTTGTCGAATCGGGCTGAGGACCTGGTGGCACATTTGAAGCGTAAGGAGTCACGGGTGCTTTGCTATGTTGGTTGAGCTTATTCTTCTTATTCACCATTGCCGAATTGGCCTGAGGACCTGATATTTTTATCGATGTGCAAGGAGCTGTAGGCTTCTTGGATATAGCATCAGATATAAACCTGTGGATTGGGCTTAGATCAGCTGGGATACGCGCCTTTTTATCCCTTTGGAGATGTAAGGCCTTATTTTCTCCCTCTCCGACGTATACTGGTTGAAGGTTATAAAACCATGCCAGCCTTGCCACTAATTTGTGTAAACTTTTGTTACTTGAAGTGTTGGGGATTATCAGCCGCGACTTTTCCAAGGAGGAGCTTACAAGCTTTACGATTGCCTCGTTTACTGATTCAAGGTCTTGATGCTGAGAACTGTACTCAATGATAAATTCATCCATGGTATCAGCTGCACTTTGGAGGATTGGAGAAGCTTGCTCTTTCTGAGCTGTCTTGAAACTAGCTATCAAGGAATCTGCCTCCTTAATGCTTTCGCCTTTTTCATAAACCCCAAGTCGAATAATATGGAGCGCTTTATTTTCATCTCGTCCCTGGTAGACTGCATGAAGGTGATAGATGTTGGACAACCTAGCTATTAACTTGTGGAGAGCTTTGTACTTTGAAGTATGTTTAAACACCAGTAGTGCTATGTTTGAATCTCTTTTGAAATTCAAAAGCTCCCTGTTTATTGCATCGATATTGGATATATCCTTAAAAACCCTTATCGAAAGGTTTGACTCTTCACTACAGCTGGATGTGTTGGTAACGCTCGACCCTCTAGCATTTTCTTTATCTAAACTATTGGCATCAGCTTTAGGCACTGCCTCGAGCCTTTTAGAATCATTCTTGCTACCACTGTCGCTATTCCTGTAACTGTTGTTAAAGCCATCTTGAGAGTCGCTAATGTTGGCTAAGGAAAAGTAGTTTGTAGGAATTTGGTCAACTGAAGGATATGTACCTTTAAAATTGTAAGAATAATCTACGCAATTGTCGACATTGCATCCTAAATCTTCAAAGTTATATTCGTATCCATAAAAACTCCGATTGCCATTCATGGTAGCTTCCTTCTTTTCATTTAAGACATTAAAGCGAGCGTTCTCTAACCTTTGGTTGAGATCTTTGATATTTAAATTTGAAGTAAAAGCGATAGTGTTGATTTGGCTTGAGTTAGTATCACCCATAAACTTAATTCGCCTTTGGTCCAAATCTTTATAAGCGTTTAAATTTACAACCCTTTCCATCTCTCATGAAGCTTAAAACTGGAATAACAGATCTAAAATTTATATATAATTCAAATTTAGTACTATATTAAATATGGTTACTTGATATTTTTGATATTGATAGTTATTTTGAAGGATTTGAAACTGAGTTTAGATTGATTGCTGATTCTTTCTCTAAAAGGTGATTTCTGCTACATCAGTGGTTTTACTTGCTGCGTTTCAATTATTTCTTTTAAGGGCAAATAGATGGAGAATCCAACTCTCATTTATGCTATATTATTGGTGGGAGCAATTTTTAACTTGGACATTCTGTGAATTCTCGAACTAAACATACCGGTCCAATAATTTGCAACTTTCGTCTCTTAATGGTCTAGTCGATAATCACTTTAACATCACATACTAAATTTAATTTTAAACTTCATTATATTTCTTGGTTATTGATTACTAACTATCAGTATTATGAAAGTAACCAAACGGAACGGTTATGTATTTTTAAATTTTACACAAGAGCAATTTGAGTACATAGCAAGTAATGGATGGATATGTTTACAATTTCTGACTTTTGTTAGAGTTATCTGATAACAGCATCGCTTTGGAATCGAGCTAAGGCATGGTCTACAGTGACAATAAAGATTTGAGGCGGATCGACAGCTACATTTATAGTAGGGGTGACATCACTGGTATCTTAGTAAAGAGTCAGCACGTGCATGTTACTTATCCTATCATAATCAGCTATCAAGTCCACCTTTCACAAAATGAAACTTCAGGCCTACCCATCACATTTATATCTAGAGCACTACCACTGATCGAAAAAACGGATCTCTTCCACTGTATACACTTCGGGATCCTATATTATTCAATATATTTTTTGCAATCAATCCTTCATCTACAGACATGCCAATGAGCTGAGTATTGGCTTTCTCAGCCCTAGTGCGATATTTTCATAGTCATCCCTCGACTATGCTGAGGATTTCCCTTCACATATTTAAAGTCTCCCTGTGTCAAAAGTTTTCACCTATATTGCATATATAGTTCGTATATCGATATTTTCAAATAAAGTGTACTATAATATTTTCATTGGATAGTTGATTTAACCCGTAGTGATGCCAGTTTACATCGTACCTACTTCCAATTTAAGTTTTGATATGCAGCTGATTTATGGAAGTATGGATTAGCTGAGGATGTATTAAAAATATGTAAACTCCACTCACTTGATTATATATAATATAGTGAAAGGATCTCAAATATAATTGATTGTAACATCAGACTATTCAAAATAAGGAAATTCTATGTCTATATCTATAAGCAATTTCCAAATTTTAAATGATAAGATTGAAATATACAAATATTTTACTATAGCGTACGATTAATAAGCAGCTGTTGTGATGGTTATATAGAGAATAGTATTTTTCCCATGAAAATAGCTATATACCGATGATTTTATAAGAAATCAAACTTTCATTTAACGTATATGATGGAGAATGTTGGGTAGTTGTTAAAAATGAACTAAAATTAAGAAATATCTGAAGTAAATTGCATATAGATCAAACGGAGTAAATACATTACAATAGATAGGTTGACTTATACATTGACTTTGAAGCAAATTGTACAAATGGTAAATGCACTAAAATTGGATCCAAGTTCAAAGATGTATATAGAGATGAAAATGCAATATTTCTAGCAACAGTAAATTTGGTAATAAGTAGCACCTTGTCAAAGGGCCAACTATATATGTAGTAAATAGCATATACATATTCAAATCTAAAGTGTTTGTATAAAACTCACCTTTTACCGACAATTTACTATTCAGACCTCCCATTGTATCTATAAATGATTTATGGGCTATACAACTTATGATTCTTTAGTGTTTACATAAAACGCTACTTTGAAAATTTGTATGGTCTTAGCAATCTGTATAGTGAATGTATTAAATATAAACAAAGTTAAATTTTAGTCATCTATACTTGCGAAGGACTGTAGTTGTCTATGGATAATGAATCTTACGACTTTTCCAATACTTCTAGCCCAATAAACCATTTGTAAGCATATTCCAAGTACCTGCTATATAACCTGCACCAACAACTAGTCCCCTCAAAAAAATAGAAATAGAAATAAATGAAATACTAAAAGTTATTCAAAGCACAAAATCCAAAAAACAATCAATTTAATTCAACTCAAAAGTTAAAATCTTAACCCACTAAACTCCTTAAAACTAATCTTGCTATCGTTATCAAAATCGGCCCGCTTAATAATCTTTTCGACATCAGCCTCACTATGACTAGCATCAATAGCCTTCAACGCCTGGGTCAACTCCTCTTTAGTAATAAATCCATCTTTATCACTATCATAACTATCAAATACGCGTCTATTTTTAGCTTCATGGCTTTCAACCGGGGTCAAGTCAATAAATTTATGAGCGGTTACCTTTAAAAACTCCTCAAAATCAATGTAACCCGAGTTGTCAATGTCGGACTCTTGCAACATTTCATTTACTTGTTCTTGGGTAGGTTCTTGGCCAAGTTGGATTAAGACTTCACGTATTTCGTCAGCTGGGATTTTTCCGTCACCATTCTTGTCAAAGATGTCGAAGATTTCCTTTGCCTGCTCAATCTGCTTGTTGTTTAACCCAAGTTTAGCTACGTCGGACATGTTCTTTTTTGTTAAAAGGTAAAGGAGTTGAGGTTTCTATCTTTTTTATAATATGGATGCTTGGAAAATTATGAGATAATTTAGGACGTCATCCTTTAGGTTTGGATTCGCTAAAATAAAGGCTTTGATATTGAAGCCAATTGTTGAAACTATTATTTAGATTTTGATGTAGTTAATGGAATGTAAAAAACTTGAAATGTAAATATTGTAAGCTTTAAATAGCTATATAGTAGGGAATATCTTGAACTGTAATTGAAATAAGTAGCTAATATTCTACCGAATAAAAGTCGACAACATTTGCTAAAGATTTAGCTACCTACCATATAAAGTTACTAGTTTACTGATGGATTTTTACACTGCATCACTAAAACAGACATTACTATAAGCTTACAATGAGATAAAAGTATTGGAAGCTACACAATCCAATCAACTACAACAAATCAGACTATTCAACTTCGTATTAGCTGATAATAAACATTTTATCAACATCAAGACAAATTTATGCTATAGTATCAAATGGAATTAAATGCAATAACGCAACAATTGGCAACATAAAAGCTGATAGTAGCTAAGCCACATTTAAATCAGCCTACCCTAATTTAAGTACAAATAAAATTTCCAGTCTTATTACGTCTTAATGAGCATCCTATTCAACTTAATGTCAAAGCAAATTTACTTTTCTCCAAAGAATTATCCTTCCTACCTACAATTACCTTACATTTTCATGTAAGTCTCTCCTAGTTGATTGTAAAATTGACAATGAAACTCTTGTGGCTACAAGTTATAAAGATATCTCACCATTAGATATAAACTGACTTTTAGCTTGCAATCTACCGTATAAGGGTTAATTTTCCTGCATCTCTAGGTATAAAGTATATTGTCTGATAGTGTGTTCTTATACCTACTACATCAAGCTTGTGACGACAATGTAGGCTAGGTCTTCAGATACCGACATATTTTAAAAAGTTTAGCCATAACCTATATACTACAATTTGATCCTCATATACTTTTACAAACCAGTTTAATGCTATGGTCCAAAATGATCACAAAGTTTTGAATTTCCTTCCTGATTTTAAAATTAAACTTATATTGAAAGTGAAGAATCCAATGCAAAGTTGTCGCAGCCATTTTGGACCGGAATGGCACTGGATAAAATTAGCACTATGGAGGAGTCATTATGTAAACTTGGGACTAGCAATTACGTAGTAGCCATCAGATATGCCTATATCATTCGAAACATTAAGTGAGCATTGGCAAAAGAGTCCAGATATGAGCAAATTTACCAACCTAGTCAGCATACATTTAGGTAGTTAAGCTTCTAGAGACGTCAAACCACCACATTTAATTACTTAAAAAGAGTCTCCATCAATTAACATTCGCCAAGCTTTATATTTAATCTAAAACAACCGTTTTAAAATCTGAGCAAAGTTTGCCGGGCAATAGTTAGCCCCAGAGCCAAACTCGAAGTATAAAATTTGAAAACTGAGTTTTAACAAAGGCAAACTTTCTTTATTCCAAATCTTTACCTTTCAATTACATCGTCCATTCCGTCAAATACAAAGTTTCGTCATCGATTATAAGTTGTTCAACCATGTCTAAAGGTGATTTAAAGTAGCGGCAGTTGATTCTAATGAGTCCATTTTAGAACCCAATACGTACCCGCCTGAAAAGGTTGATGAGGAAGCAAACATCGCCCTTATCGAGAGCAACCAGCTTCCCGCTCAAGGTTTCCTATTTTCCCTTTGTCAAAGCTAATTTAATTTAGAATCAGTAAGAAAATGTAAACTTAGCAAGGCTTGTAAAGCCTTCAAAGTTTTACTCATCTTAGTTGTCGGTTACTTCACTTTCGGCTACTTCAGATCCTTTAGCGTAATTTGAATGTCGCTACCCCTTACTAATTTTTGTAGTACCGTATGGAAGGAGTAGGAAACTATTTCGCCAACAACTGGAACCATCGCGATCACCCTCACCCTCCTCATCAAATATGTAATCCAACTACCCCTTACGACTTGAACTCGACCATTGAGTTCGACCCTCAGCAGTTCAAATCTTTTGGCGTCGCCGTCTTTGGTAACGCCAAACACAGCACCGTAACTTTTGCTAGACACAACTCTTCAAAGATCACCGTTGATCACGAGATCTTTGTCAGCAGTGCTAGAGCTGCTGATGGTATCCATCTGAAAACTCGCACCCGTGACGCCAGCTACGGAGCCGCTATTACTGGCCCCAACTTCTTCCACGGCCGTGGCGAGTGTTACAAAGTTAACCTTGTAATCAACATCCCCGAAGATTTGAAATCAGTGGAGCGTCTTTGGATCCGCTTACCTAGCGGTAGCATTAGCTCCGACTTTAAAGGGCTCGAAGTCAACAAACTTCACCTCAAAGTTTCAGTAGGAAACCTCGATATCTCTGGCAAAACTTCCGACGTCATCACCCTTTCGACTGGTGTCGGTAACGTACACCTTGGCGAATCCAGTGCTAAAGCTGTCTTCCTTTCATCAGGCAAAGGTGATGTAAAGGCTAACGACGTCAAGACCAAATTCCTAGTCGGAGGTACCGCTACTGGTGCCATTGATTTGAAGTTAGATGAAGCGGCGATCGTCCGCGCCAAGAGTTTCAACGGTAACGTCGATGTTTCGGTAGCTACCGTCACTCCCATTACCCCCGGTGCTCCTAAAGATGGCCCACCCAAGGATCTCTTTGAAGATTTGTTCCCTGAGTTGATCCAGGACTGCCCCTACAAGAACCACGGAGGTGCTAAGCACCCCTACCACAAATACCACGACTACCATGGTAAACACTCCCGCTCCCCCCACCACGAATCTCTTTCTGCCGCCCAGATCGCCATGCCCCTCCCCATCTTCTCGGACTTGCCCACCACTAAATCATTGAGCTCTAACGACCGCCGCTCTAAAGCTCGCCGTTCTTACGACCACCCACCCCCACCTCCACCCCACCGCCCTGAACATCCTCCTCATCGTGCCCACCCTCATCCCGAAGGCAACAGTTTCCATTTAGCTACTGCCAACGGCAACCTCCATCTCACTTTACCCGCTACCTTCCACACCAAATTCGAGGCCAAGACCTTTAACGGTGAAGCTAAGGTAACTGCTCCCGAAGGTAGCGACAGTCTCCACTTCAAGAGTGAGCGTCGTAACGCCAAATCGGGCTACAATTTTGACGAGGAGAATAAGAACTTTGTAGAGGTATCTACCTTCAACGGATCTCCTGAAATTACTTTTGCTTAAAGGTAGTTTTACTTTAGCTTTGGAAATTTCCAATAAACGCCTGGTTATTTATATTTATGACTTTATTTTTATTGTGTATATGTGGTTGCTGGTTTGAATTTTTGAATTTTTGAAAGTTGTATAGTATTGATAAGGGATAGGATGCAAAGCATTCTATCAGCGTCTTACTGCTCTATCTTCAAACTGGTAAAACCTAGAGTAAAATTCCGATCCATATGTCTGCAATCGGAAGTTGCTATTGGCCATCACTTTAAAATTCCCACACGTCATTCCAATCCCAATAAGGATCATTCGATTTTTCATTTGACCACTGCTTTTCACAAGAGCAGCGACTACAGCCAAATTATCAAAAAATATCAGCATGAAAGAAGTTATAGTAAGCAGCAGTGGTAAAGTTTTGATAACCGGTGGGTACCTCATCTTGGACCAGCCTTTTTCTGGTTTAAGTTTAGGTTTGAATTCCAAATTCTACACCATTATAAAACCCAATCAAAAAAAGGGAACTATCCAAGTCAAAAGTTTACAATTTATTGATAGACCTTGGCAGTATAAGATTGAGGAAGGCAGGCTTATCGAAGCGTAAGTTTTTATAATTTATTGTTTGATTTTTTAATTTTTTGATGTTTATAGGAGTGATGATAAGAACAAATTCGTATTTTCCAGTTTAGAGATAGTTCTAAGATACTTCAACTTTATCAATCAAAATTTCGATAGCTTAAACGAACAAGGCATCGAAGTCTACCTAGCTGCTGATAACGATTTTTACTCGCAGCAGACCAAGGTAGCTTTTCCAGTTAAAAACAATCAAAGTAAAACCTTATCTTTTTAGAGTAAAAGCTTGAAGGAACTACCCAAATGCGACAAATTTACTACCCAACTCTCTCAAGTCAACAAGACGGGGTTAGGTTCTTCAGCCACCTTAGTTACCTCCATAGTCTCCAGCTTGTTAGTCTACCTCTTTAAATGGGATAAAGTCGATTTAAACTTGTGTCACATCTTATCCCAACTGGCCCACTGTAGAGCTCAAGGTAAAGTGGGATCTGGGTTCGATGTGGCTTCAGCTGTATATGGTTCGATAAATTATACCCGATTCAATCCTAAACTTCTAAATGGGTGGTTAGAGTTTGACGTACTATTTAATTTCAATCAGTTTAGTAACGCTTTTATTTAGAATCGAATCGAAGGTTTAAATAACTTGGTCGATGTTACTAAGTGGGACTTCAAAGCGGAAAAATTAACTTTGCCCAAGTACTTCAACTTGAAGCTGGTGGAAGTGAAGTCAGGGTCCGACACCAGGTCCATGGTCAAAAGCCTGTTGAGTTGGAGGAAAGATAATCCATTGTTAGGTATCCCACTAGCATTAACTTTTTTTAACTTATATTTGTAGCCGAGCCTATATGGGAGGCATTAAACTCCAACAACCTAATAGTCAATACTCTATTTGGAAAGTTGAACAAACTCTGTCAAGATAATGAGGCTGAGTACAAGGCTGCTTTGGAAAGCTTCCCTAAAGGTCAAGGTCCAGTTTACAATTTACTCATTCAAGTTCAAAGTTCGTTCAAGGTAACCTATCCATTGCATCATTTAGATTTAATACCCTAATTCAATTTAGATTATCCGTCAGCAGTATCAAGAATTGACCGAGTTATGTCAAGTCCCTATTGAACCCCAAATACAGACTGAACGCCTCGACTACATCTTAGGTGCCAATCCCAAAGCTTTGGCAGCCGGAGTCCCCGGTGGTAACTTTTGAAAATGCATCCCTTTTACTTACAGAGCTTTAGCTGGTGGTCACGACGCATTATTCGTTCTCTATATTGTCATCGATAAGGAGTATGAAGTTGAATCCAAATTAGAAAGATCTATCGATGATCTACGCGACTGTTCCTGTTTGTTATCGAAACCTTTGGTTGATGAGGATGGTACTCAACTCATTGATTTGAACGGAGATTTAGCCAAGTACCTGTTAGGGACCATTCAAAAGTAAAATACTTATACTTGAAATGGACCTCTTTATTAATGTATGAATTTATAATCTCTTTTAGTTCGAAGCTTACGAACAGTAAAGGGAAACTTTAAATTTGCTTTAATGTAGGGAGGACGTATCTATATAATAAAAATGTACTGTTTAAATATAAAAACATTTGATTTTAATAGTAGTGTTATTTAATCTATAAAATGTAGTGTAGGTAATGCTAGTTGTATATGGTACAAGCTATTTGATACGAATACATATTTGTTTTGCTAGATAAGCTAAGGAATCTGTTAGCGGAATGGCAAATTGAATTATCTTTATTTATGTAGAATCTTTAGCTAGATTTGAAGCGGCAACCTGGCCGAGTGGTCTAAGGCGTTGCGTTCAGGTCGCAATCTACATTGTAGGCGTAGGTTCGAACCCTACGGTTGTCATTATTTTTTGGGCCTCTGAATATATTTTTAGCATTTATTAAAAGTATACTATCTATACCTCATTTAAATACTACAAAGCTCTGATAATAAATCTAACTTTATACTACCATCTATAGGAGAAATTAAATTCCGAACCTGCTGATAAAACACATACGATAAAGTTCAATTAATTTAATGAATAGTATCCAACTAAAGTATCAAAGATGAAAGAGACGATTTGTATCTTCAAGTTTTTAACACAAGTACCTACAAGTGCCAAAGTTAAAGTATCCTTATTCCAATTTACCTCCTTTCCTTGACCTTGAAGTGCAAGGCCAGGTATCCAAAGACAAGCAAAGCAACCGTGATGGACCCCAGTTTGATAACATCTGGCCAGTAGGCAGCAGCATCAAAGCCAAAGGTTGAGATGATAGTGGCGGCAGGGATGTCGATCTCCAACCCAAACTTACGGTCCTTCAATTGCATGAAGCGCATCTCGTTGACAAGGAGGGCTTCCAAAGCGGGATGGAAGATGGAAAATTGGTGCAGGTAGCGTAGGTAACTGGGCAACGTAGCTGGGTTGAGGAAGAGACCTGAGAACAGCATGGACGCTAGGATGGTGAGGCTGGCCACTAAATTGGCCAAAGGTAGGTTGGCGATCAAAATACCTAGACACAAACACAAACTAGCTGAGGCCAGATTGAAAAGTACAAGTACGAGGAGGAACTTGAGGAAGTTTTCCAACGTCGGGTTGAGGCCGACCATCGGGTATAGTATGACAGCCATAATCAAAGGTGGTACCAAACGCAGCGGTAACGTGTCGAAGAGGACTTTAGCTAGATAGTAGGTAATGGGGTGGTAGTAGCCGTTGGCACGTTCCCGCATGAACAGTAGCCTTTCCGGTTGGAACACCTGTAACGAGGTCAGGCAGCTGAAACCAAACAACGCACACATAAAGAAGAACAGACCCATTCGGTTCTGGAATCCCGGGATATCATCGGTAATCTGGTAGTAAAGCAGGCCGCAGAGAACTACGAAATAAGTCAATGTGAATATAAACATGCAAATTACCAGCCAGTACAATGGCCATGCCGTAGTTAGCTAACATTAGCAGTGGGTCGCGGGTCAGGTTGATTAGGGAACGCTTGGCCAGTATAGTAAATTGAGTTAGTGGAGTGGGCTTACGGAATCCTTTGACGGGGCGACTAGCTGCCGATCGTAATGAGACAGTATCGGAGTTGGGGTCGTCAGTGACATACATTTCTCCTTCACTAGTAGACAAAGCAATTAATACTAAAAACTCAAAAGGGTATACCTGGCAGCAACGAGTTCATCATGTAGATCCTGATAGATTGGAGACTGCTTGAAACCTAATACCAGTGAGGCCACCAAAGTACGGATGCCACCTTCAGAAAGGTAGCTGGCACCATCACGTCCAGGTTCGACTGACGGAATCTCACCAATGTTATCATCCAACAGTGGCGTCTCAGAATCATCTACTTCTACGTCGTCATCGTCCAGTTTAGGCTCCTCCTGAGTCAAATCGACAGCGTAGTCGGCGATGTTGTAGCCAGGTGGGCAGTGGTAGCCTAAGCTGGAAAAATGACGGCTAGCATCGATCGTAGGACCGGAGTAGATGACGTAGCCATCCGAAAGGAGGAGTAGGCTGTCCAGCATGTTGAATATGTTGGAGCGGGGTTGGTGGATCGTCAACACCAGTGTTCGTTTGTAGCGCTTGGCTAGATGAGACAAGCAGGTAACGACGTTGAGGGCATTGTAGGCGTCCAAGCCCGATGTCGGTTCATCCAAGAACAAGATGCTAGGGGAGGTCACCATCTCGCAGGCAATGGATACGCGTCGCTTCTCACCCCCAGAGATACCGCGTTTGGAGGCGGAACCGATGCGACGATCCTTAATTCCCAAAATTCCCAGCTCACGCAAACACTCGATAACTCGAATACGTTTGGCAAAGTCGGGCATCGACCGGGGCAGACGTAGCATTGCAGAGTTCAGTACTGTTTCATATACGGTCAGTGTCGGCATCAATGTGTCCTCCTGGTCGACATAACCTACGACCCTCCTAAATCTCCTATTACTGATCACTTCACCATTGACTAATATACGTCCACTAACTGTACCACGCTTATTCCTGCGAGCTAATATATCCAGACAAGAAGTTTTACCGGCACCTGAAGCTCCCATGATAGCTAGCAGTTGGCCGGGACGTGCGATACCTTGCAGGTTTGTCAGAACGGCCTGGTCCCCAATACGGTACCCAATATCTTGGAAAGTCAAGGTGGCTGGGACATGGTCCTGCATTAATTTACCATCGCTCTCGTCATCCCAATCTATGGGCATATATCCATTTCCGGTAAGATCTAATGGTTTGGGTTTGCGGCGTAGGATACAGAAAAGTAGGATGAATATGAGCGATATCAATGTGCTGGCACCGACAAGTAGTTGGAACATTGGCGGTTTAGGCTTCACTGGACGCTACAAAGAAACAAATTTAAAACATATTACTAGTAGATTTGTACCTCAAAACCAGGGACCAAGGAATAATGCATGCACTCACCCGATCTGCAACTCAATTCTATGGAGCTGTCCCCAAATACACTTAAAATTAAGTTGTTCATAGGCCGGTTCTAACAATAAGCAATATGTCAAAACTAAAGCAAACTAAGAAGTATACCTTCGAATTTGCAGTTCTTATCTTTATCACAGGTGAATGTGCCCGGGCCTTTGATCTCTTCATCCAAAAAGTCGCCGATATCTATACTGTTGTTCTCACCGCACAAAAATCTATCTTTGAGGCACTGGCACCTTATTTTTTCGCAGCGCTGTACGATTTTACTATCTTTACTCATGCTCATTTCAGCGAACTTGCATTGGTCGAGTTGACATCCAAAAGACTGCTTGTTGCCAACCCAGAACTGCAAATTACAACTAGTTGTGTTGCGGTCACAGCTAAAGGTGACCTGAGCTGGTCTATCGGGTAACATAGCAACTATTTTCTTATTAGTAACTTTGCACATCTGGTAGTTGTTGCTGACGACTATACCACCCTTGTAGCAGGTAGCGTTACTGGCCAATGCAGGTGGGAGGAACGGAGCACATGCTTCATTAGTCTCACATAGGTTGCAGTTGAGACCGGACCAACCCGGCTTGCAGCTACAGCTCTCGTTTGGTGGGGCTGGTGCTCTCTCATTGTTGTTGTCGGATAGTGCACCACACAGTGGTTTGGTGCAGTCGTCACCGCCGAACCCTACTGGACACTGACATCGTCCGTCATGTTGATTGCAAATGCCGAAGTTGAAGCATTTGTAAACTGGTAGTTGGCAGTTGAAACAGGGTGGGCAGGTAGGTTGAGCGTCCAAGATGTTGAGGCTGGGTGATGGTGTATGCGCTAAAACTGATGTTGCGAGCAGTAGCAGTAACTGCATTATATGTAACCTCAGTATCATCGTTAGTCGTACTATAGTTGGACTTTAAGTGTACTTGCAACTTGGAATTTTCTTATTGAAAGTGACTAAGTTTGCCAATCCATTTCAAGATGAGCTACATCCACCTCCCTAATTGGATCCTAGGTCAGTTTTTTACGAAACAAATCCGTGACTATTGGTCTTATTAGTTACTTTTGGACTCGTACCTAAATATTGATTGATTCTGGACCTATCATTGGTGGAAGATGAAGGTTTAAGCGATATTTTACTAATGATCGAAGTGGTGGATTTCTTGTTTATTCTTCCAGATCAAACTCTGGCAAAGGTATTGCCGAATGTTTACTTATGCTTAGTACATTGACATACCTAACCTCAAAGGCTATAAAATGGTCTGATATGTTTAGTAGAGGCTTTCATGAAGCATCTGTGGATTAATGGAATAGAACGTTAGTTTCCTGGTTGACAATTGCACTTATATATGCCGGAGAAATAGATATAGAAAAATCCAGTCACAAACACCACTATACTGTTGAATATATATGGCAATTATAAATCAAACGGAATAGGAAATTATTATAAATTTTAATAATAGTGTTGCATTTTCTTAGTAATTATACATCACTCAACGAAATGAATTTCAATACTTTCGAGTGTTATATAAACTCACATTTCAAAAAATTTCATAGCTATTGTCTCGTAAAAACGTTTGTGCATTTTATCGTACATACCAAGTAGCATAATAAAACTGTACAAATATTTGATCAATATCTACCCAAATCAGTAAACAAAACTTGGAGTTTGAAGATATCAAAGTTTGAAAGTTGTGCTAAATTGATTGTAGATGATCTTTTCATTAAGGATGAAAAGGTCAAAGTTTAAAAGCAAAGGAGAGCTAGCCCCAAATCTACAACAAAAAGATCTAGGACGACAGTGCCCTGAGTAAATGCACCTCCCTTTTACGGCTTATATTACATATTAGATCACAGCATACACATTAAACGCATTCATTTAATTCCATACGAGCCAAGAACTCAACAAAGCTGGATCCTCCAATTTGATTAAATGAACCCCTACTACCTTCTATAGGGTACGATTAAGGATTTCATAGAGCAACTTATTCTAGTTCCTTCGTACATGTAGTGGCATAAAAGCCAGTAAAATTTTACTACTACTAAAAGTTCTCACTACACCTCCGTTTTAATAGATGTGATAGGGGTAAAAGTTGCTTGGAAGGGAAAGTAGCTGTGGAGTTGGAAAAGGGATGGAGACCACCATCAAATAGCGAAAGCTATCGATTTCAAAGGTAAACGATGGAGATATGTGAAGTATGATGTGTGTCAAGCTTTGCAAGACAAATTAATAATTGGCGTCAGTATATAAAAAATAAAAGCCAATTAACGACAATTCAACATGACAATGTGCGTGGTGGAGTAAACGGTAAGGTAGGTGGGGACCGATGATTTTTATAGAAAAAGGAGCCTACCAAAAAGTATACATAGAAAAGGCAAAAGAATAGTATATAAAGGGAACGATACTCTCCAAACAAAGCTAACAAAAACTTGATTTTATTAAGTGCTAGTCACCTAAAGAACAGGAATATTTAATTAATAAACCATTTAATACACCATGTACGCAACCCTCTCAACTTTACTCCTAGCAACCGGCCTGTTTAACCTAGTTACCAGCCATGTCGAGATGCAGTCGCCACCCCCAAGAAAATCGCAGTACAACAAAGGGTACGGGTCCATTGACTATAGTATGAACTCTCCTTTAGGAGCCTTCCCCTGCAAAGGGTACGCAGCCGGTCCCAGCGTAGGTACCTACCAAGCCGGTAACCAGATCCAAGTCCAGCTTCTAGGCTCAGCAACCCACAATGGCGGCCACTGCCAGTTCTCTCTAAGCTATGACGGTGGTCAAACTTTCGTTGTCATCAAGACGATTTTATCTACCTGTTTAGTAAATACTCATAGCTACTCGGTCCAGATCCCTGATTCAGCACCTAGTGGCAACAACGTCGTCTTTGCCTGGTCCTGGGTCAACCGTACTGGCAACCGTGAATACTACATGAACTGTGCAGATATTAGTATTAAGGGAACTGCCAATGGCCAGATTACTGGTCCTAAGATGCTGATTGCTAATCTGCCTGGCTACCCTACTATACCCGAATTTACTAATGGGGGTTACGATGGTGAGGATCTGTACGGTAAGTGCGGTACAGTTACGGTTGGAAACAATGGCCAAGCTTACCCAGTTGCTGACAACGGTAGCCCGAATTCGGTTCAAGATAGCAATAGTAAAGAGTATAGTAAGCCTGCCCCTTCTTCATCCTATTCGATTGCCAGTGATAATGGGAAGTTATAATCAAGTGGCTTCTTCTTCATTGCCTTCATCAACCTACCCAGTCAACAATGACAATGGAAGCTATGCTCCTTCATCGCCACCTTTGCCAATCTACTCTGTTGCTAATGGTAATGTAGACTACAATCAAGGTGTACCATCACCACTCCCCTCTTCAATTTACCCAGTTAATAATAGCAATGGAGACTATGCTCAGGCTTCCCCTTCACCACCATCGTCACCATCCTATCAAGTAGACTACAACACCAACAGTCCAGTAACACCTCCAGCTTATCCAACTCAACCGGTAGCTTCTACTCCTACCCCCTACTACTAAGTACTTTTGTGTTGTGATATAAGTTGGATATATTGTAAATTTATGGTAAAAGTTCCGGCAATTTTTTCTGTAAGTTTATATTTCGAGTTTCATTTTGAAAAGTTAATAAACGCATATATACATCACCTTTTTATTTTACATTTGTAAGCTTTGATGTATTGACCTAAATATTTAAAAGTAAAGCCTGCTAGATATGGAAAGTTTATTACAATCGGGATGGTGATCAAAGGTTGGTGTTTATAAATCTTGGGCAGAGCTCTTTAGTAAGCAGTTATTTGGTGATGTAAAAAGTAAGATGGGATTGTGGTTGGACATACTATTGAGGATAAAGTTGAATCAAGCTCTATCCTGGTTTATAAATAGTTTATAAGAGGATCGGTTGACTAGAATTGTAAAATATCAAATAATTTACAGTTTGATGGATAGTTTTATCGGTCTCAACTCTAAAATTAACATAGTTGTAAGTGCTTGTTTAGCCAAGTCCCATTAAATTTTTCCATGAGTCTTATATTCGAGAGCAGGGCTATGAGGAGGAAAATCCAAGACAAAGTCGGCTTAACTCTATTTGAGAACCTATTACTAGCTTTGCGTATTAATATTAGCAAAGGCGACAGCTTTAGAGTAAATTACTCGTTCCTATGTATTTTGTACTAAAGGATGTTAGAGTATTTATTCATATGCTTGATATTCTGATTCTATGGTTGCAAGTTGAAAAGGTGGTTCGTTGCCAACTTTGTCTCAAAAGCTCTTTGATAAGGAATACGTATACTTCAAATTAACCAACAAAAAGGTTCTTTATTGTAATATTATTGGTGGGTTTCATTTATATACTTTTATTTGCTCATTACTTTATACCCTTTATCAATCAATTAACTTTGGAGCTTATTTCATTGCACAGAATTTCCTTCAACTGAAAACCCTGGTAAAAATTGGCATTACCTCAAGAACCAACTTTACATTCGAATTTGAAGTTTCAAATAGCTCGACACAACATCAAGCTCTCCAAATAGTTAATGGCGCCAACTCATGCCACTCTACAATAACAAAAAGTTCCCACATGTACCCGGTCAAAAAGGTCTACTCAAAAGGCAATATAGTGAAAAGAACCTGCCAGTTTACTACCACAATGATTCTAACCTAGTTGTTGAAGATTACAAGTTATATCAAATTAATTTATAATGCTAACATAAACTATAGAGACTACATATATTTAGTTAACATATTCAATCAACCGATTTGGGAGTGTAAGGTGAGTGGAAAGTCTAAGTTGACCTACAAACAAGCTTTAGAATCGGAGCAGTCCATCGAAGCCGATTTAATCAAGCGGCTTAGCCAAAGGACTCGCAAAGAGATCATCGACATAAACAAACGAAATTTGCAAATAGGTGTAGCCTCATCCATTAAATTTATTTACTTTTAATATAGAAAAAGATGTGAAGAAAAATTGGCTCGAGAGTATAATAAATGAGCTTTACTCTACCTTTCATGAAGATGAGAACGTCATTTATAAAGTGGATAAGGCTGCTCAGTAAATTTTTAAATATTGAAATCTTTGAACCTAAAATCTGGTGTAGCTATAAGGATGGAATTATCTTTCATCTGGAACAGGATTCAAATGTGCCTATCAACGGATTCGTTATGCAAACTTACTATGAAAAGTTTTATTCTGTTGGGGATTTGACCAATTCTGATATATTCAGAGTCTCTAGCGATTTTATAAAGTATATATTTCTATAGATATCCATTTTAAAAAGTAAAACTTAGGCACAAGGGAATTTTAAGTACGTTGAGCAAACCTCGACTAAAGAGCATTATAGAGACGTGGATTACCGACCTCCAGTCCAACTTAACGGCTTACGATCTGTTCAAAGTAAATTTACATTTAAACTTATACTGATTACTGCTCATACAGGCAGGTATTCCCACTCAACCTGGGTTCAGTGTCGTTATCCCACGGACCAACAAGAAGCAATTGCTCAGAAACATTACAGTACATGGTATTTTGATCATCCTACTTATAATTTATTAAGCTCGGTACCAAAGGTACAAACAGTACTGGAAGTAAATCTTCCAAAGTTCAACCCGAAAAAGCGCCCGATCATCCCTTACAAGCAAAGTTTCAAAAAGCCCCTCTAAATAAGTTGTATAACCAGAATGATTCCAATCCAAAGTACGGTTCAGCATATGCTAAGCTGCAGACGGATATGGATGCAGTTACGCAGGTCAACAATAACGTTCAACAAGCACTGCCTTTTAACAGCGCTATGCAGTTGATTAGCTCAAGTCCTTTCCGACCCGACAATCAGCCGTTACAACCAACCCAAAGTCCTAGGGCTGAACCAATGACAATCAATATCACTCAGAAGGAAGAAACGAAGACCAGTGAAGAAACCCAATATATCCAAAAAGTAGAATCCAAGCTACGTACTGAAGAAATGAAGTTGGATGCTCTACGCCAAATCGTAGCCCGGACTATCCAAGAGGCAGAGGCCAGGGTACGTTTCGAGCAAATGAAGTTGGATACTCTACGCCAAACCGAGATTCAGCGAATCCAAGAGGTGGAGGTTAGCCTACGTCCCTTGAGAATGGAGCTGGAGACTCTACGCCGCGCCGAAGCTCAAAGAATCCATGAGGCAGAGATCAAGCGGCGTGCTGAAATTCGACGAATCCAAGAGGAGGAGGAGGTCAAGCGACGCGTTGAAGAGGTGAGATTGGAGGCTCTACGTCAGACTAAAGCTCGTCATATCCAAATAGAGCTGGAGCAGCAAAGAGGTAACCTTTATGCAATATGGATCTTCAGAACCTTACTTTTTAGAGTAGCTTATGAGGCCTCCATTGTATACCCAGTTGAGGACCTGGAGATTCTTCCCAAGTTTGTGGTAGGTAGCCGGCCACAACCCATCGCCGTGAAATCCAGTATTCAGTTTGAAAAGATCGTCAAATTATGGTCCTTCTTCGACCTCTATAGGTAAAATTTTGCGCCGTGCTCCCTTTAACTTCTATTAGGGAATACTTTGATTTTGCAGCCCGACCTTTAATGGACCTAGAGGCAGATTTACGCCGTAGCTTTACATCACTTGATGATGACCGCTTCCCAATCGAAAGGCTTGTAGTTCAACTGCTAGAACTGATAATAGCCGACAAAGACGCCTTGGCCAACTTGTGGATCCCCGAAGGGATCAACGACCTTGAATATCAAAAAGAGGGATTGAGCATCACTGATATAGGTGACTGGCAGAAAGTTAAACTTCCGATCCAACCTGGCCGGTTTGGCCTCATTTTACTGGGCAGCATCAAGGAGGTAAATTTCTAAGTTGGGCTTTTAGCTTATTTATCTAGCTCTACTGTCAAGAGACGCTGCCCCACGGCCAAGCTACTATCCGGTTTTTGGAACAGGAAGGTAAGGTGGAAGACGTTAGGCTGCTAGAGATTCACCAAAGTCTGGTTGACCAGAACCTGGAGCAGGCTGATGTCAAAGTTTATCATACACGAACCCCCGGTAGTGGTATCCCCAAGTCCAACAAACGAGCTAAAAGGAGTAAGCCGGAACAAAAGATTACCAACTCATCTGAAGCTTCAGACTCCAATCCAACTGACAACGACGAGGATTATGTAGAAGTGATAAATGAAGTGAAGGCTAAGGATATCAAGCAACGTAAGTTGGAGTACCAAGTCCAGTTAAGTTATTACGGACTTCCCTTCGACTGGCAGGTTGACCTACTAGTCTTCTTAGTCGAGATGGCTGCCGGGACTACCATGATCCGGTAATTTATTCCCACTTCAAACGAGCTAACAAAAATATAGAAGATGCATCGATCAGAATGTGTCCAAGGAAGCTGAACTGCGTAGGGAACGTGCCGATCTAACTAGGAGACGTAAGACCAATCAGGATGTTATAAGTCGGATAGAGCGGGAATTGGCACCCCTTGTCCAGGCCTATAAGTTGTTCCACGATCCGAATTTTACTAATTTACCTAAAGGAGGCTTCATTACTAACACCAACAGGAACTCCAACTAGAAATGGAGGATCCACCGTAGCTACTCAAGCTTCAGTTCTAAACTCCCAGTTGAACATCATCGATCCTAGCATCGCCATCCTCATTCCGACCTCGCGACAGGGTGCAGGTTTACTCAACCAGCAGATCTTGAGTAAGCAAGAGCAACTCCACCGGCTACAGGTGGAAACCTCCAAGATGCAAGGCAAGGTATTTTTTAAAACAACTTCAAACCCGTACTGACTGTCGGTTTAGATTGACTGCGTTGCTGACGAGCTTGAGGAGTTGAATACGGACCAGAAATTCAAACCTATAGGTAAAGACCGGTTCCACAACACGTACTACTTTATTCCGGCCAGCCAGTTCGTCTCCTTTAAAAGTAATGGTTATATCGACGGACCTAAACTACTCATCGAAGTCCCGTTCAACTACCAAGGCATCGTCCAGTTCACCGGCTATGATTCGCAAACGATAGCCTATCGCAAGCAACTTAGCCGGGACTGTTGACACTTCCCTACCGATGGAAAAGTGGTGGGACCGATCTGGATTCGCTTACTACCAGTACCAGGATGAGGTAGCCTACCTCATTGGATGGCTATCCGATAAAGGGGTGAGAGAAAGGAAACTGCAAGCCAATCTGAGGTCTTTACTCAAAAATTTTCCCACTGCCGTTATTGAGATTGAAGAGGATGCCAAGACACCTGCACTTGTTCAGAAAGGAAATGCTGATGAACAGAAGGGTGACATCCTTACCCAGATGAACCAAATTGTCGAGCAAGGAGATCAGAGCGCAAATAACAGTGAGATTGTTGAAGGGAGTGGTCCTATCCAAGAGAACCAATCTACCGACCAAGTTAATTCAAATAAAGGTGGTAGAGTTAGTAAAAAGGATAGTCCTACCCAAAAACATCAAGTTGCCGATAAAAGTAACTCAGCTAAAGATGGTAAAGCTGCTAGGAAACTATCAGTTGGAAGTTAAAGTTGTAAAATAAAAATTTGCAGATCATATCACTAATTTTCAAAAACTTTGCTTATTTATTTCATTTCTCCTCCTCTACAAACTTGACCAAGACGGCCTTATCAGGTACCAGTTGACCAACCGTATCGAAGACCACTTTGTCGACAACAGCATCTTTAGGTGCCTTGATCGTATGCTCCATTTTCATAGCCTCCAAAACTACCAAAGGTTGGCCCTGCTTGACGACATCTCCTTTCTTGACCAAGACTTGCGAGATTTTGGAAGGCATGGGGGCAAGTACACTTCCCAAAGTGGTAGCGTTATCCTCCAGCATATGCTTAGGTTTGGGGATTTCCAACTGGATGGTATGCAGTCTAGGATGGAAGACTTGGATGGAGTCCTTGAACTGGACGGCCGTTACTTTGAGTTTAGAGGTGGAGAAGTCGATGGTTAGGTCATTGCCCTTTACATCCGATAACTTGACACCTTCAACTTTGGAGACGTGGTTGTCGTCGTACTTAATTTCGAAGGTGTAGGTGTCAGTCTTGGCATCCAAAGTGACATCAATGGCCAGTTTGGATTTGGATTCCAAGCCGTAGGTCAAATCAAAGTGCCACTTGGGCTTGAGGTTGGGCTGGAATTTGTCGTTGAAATTCCAGGGCGAGTTAGGGTCACTGGTCGAAGTGGTTGGTCGCTGGGTCAACAACTTCTCCTCGTGTAGGAGTTTAAGTACAGCTGGGATGACCAACTCGGTGTTGAGATGAGGCTCGGGTTCAGGGGAACAGCTCCTTTTCGAATTTCTAATTGCAAAGTATAAGCATCAGTAGAAAGCATCGTTTTACCTTGATGAATCCAGTCTCTACTTCTCCACGCTTGAAGGCCTCATGCTTGGCTAACCTACCCAAAAAGTCCAAATTGGTTTTTAATCCAACGATTTTGTAGTCCTTCAAGGCGGTAATCAACTTCTTGAGCGCTTCATCACGGTCCTTACCGTAGACGACCAATTTGGCAATCATAGGGTCGTAGTGTACGGAAACTTGGTCTCCCTCGATGACACCAGTCTCAACACGAACTAAACCGGGGGTAGGTTCGGGAGTACGTACATAAGCTAAGGGCCCGACGTCGGGTAAGAAGTTGTTGTCAGGGTCCTCGGCATAGATACGTGCTTCAAAGGCGTGTCCCTTCAACTTGATCTGGTCCTGGCTTAGGGGTAAGGGGTTACCAGCTGCCACCTTTATAAATAGTAAATCTTAAATTTTTCATAAAAATAGTTACGTCAAGCTGCCACTGTACCAAGTCAACGTTGGTGACCATCTCGGTGACAGGATGTTCGACCTGTAACCTAGTGTTCATCTCCATAAAATAGAATTTTCCGGTTTCGTTGTCCATGATGAATTCGACGGTACCGGCACCTACGTACCCGACAGCTTTGGCAGCAGCAACCGCCTTGGCTCCGAACTCGGCTTGTAATTCCTTGCTCAAATTGGGGGCTGGGGATTCTTCCAGAACCTTTTGATGACGGCGCTGGACCGAACAATCACGTTCGTACAGATGGACAGCTTGACCCTGGGTATCGGCGAAAATTTGGACTTCGACGTGGCGAGGTGTAGTTAGATACTTCTCGACCAATACTTGATCGTCACCGAAGGACTTGGTGGCCTCACGTTTGGAGGATTCCAACATGGGCAAGAATTCGTCGGCATTAAAGGCGATACGCATACCCTTACCACCTCCACCTTTGATGGCTTTGATAAGTACGGGGTACCTTCAAGCTATAGTTAGTCTCTACGCTTACAAAATCAAAATAAAACTTACCCGATTTTTTCAGCCTGTTCTTTTAGGAAGTTGGGGTCTTGGTTAGAGCCGTGATAACCAGGTACAACGGGTACACCAGCAGCCTCCATAATCTTTTTGGATTCTGACTTGGAACCCATGGCAATCATGGCTGAGGCTGGAGGACCAATAAAGGTAATATTTTCTTTACTTAGCAGATCAGCAAAGTCCGAGTTTTCACTTAAGAATCCGTAACCAGGATGGATGGCCTTTTAAGTTTATAATTAGATTTTTTTAGCTTACTATATTACCTGGGCTCCAGATAGGCGTGCAACTTCAACGATCTTATCCATGCGTAGGTAACTTTGTGCCGATGCAGCAGGTCCAATGCAGTAAGCTTCATCAGCCTTACAAAAATAAATTTCTTAAATGTTAAAAAATAGGTACCTGTTTGGCATGCTGGGCATCCCTATCGGCTTCTGAGTATACGGCGACTGTCTTTACACCGAGTTGCTTGGCGGTACGCATAACACGTAAAGCAATCTCACCACTTTTGAATTTCAATTAAATATAATAAAACAAAGTTTAAAGCTACCGGTTGGCAATAAGGATCTTGTCGAAGAGAGGCTTCTTAGCTACATAAAAGCATTTCAATACTCTTTCGTCTCCAAGTTATTAAATTACCTGTAGTCGTACTTACGGTACGTAGTAGACCTTTCCCCTTAAGGCTGGTATATGCTAATCGGTTGAGTTTCGTCAGCATGTTGTTGATGTCCTCTGACTTTAGTTCAAAGTTTTCGAAAAGGTCTCAAAGTTCAAAACTTGGGAAACTCGAATTCAAGGGATTTTGACCTAAACTTTGACAACTGACGTCAAATTCTAACTTGTTACCCGGCTGATTTTTAACTTTTGAGAAGCGATTGGCTAGGATTCAAATTTGAGTTGGGTTAGGAGGATTTGGTTTTGGCAAGTATTGGGATGTTGAGTTGGGCTTCGAAGGGATAGAAATAAGAATCGATAGACTTATTGAAGATGAAGATGTTTGGGAAAGTATGTATACCATATATCTGGAAACATACAAGATATAGTTTTATAAAATTTTGATTTAACATGAATTTCTTAAAGATTTCATACATTATACTTTTTAAATGTAATGAATCGTTCTAAGCTTTCCATACATTACCTTTACAGTATAGCTCCTTATATATACTGTTATGATATTCAATTTAGCGGCTTGTATACCTATATACAAATACTACCTTCCTTCCAACTAGCTCTTTCAGGACACACGATGAGAAAGATAATACCTCTGGAAGAAACGTTGCCTATATCAATTTAATTTAGTTGCTTTCCAATAATAGTTGACATTTATAGAAATAGAATTTTAATATATATATAAATCTAGCATTTATTTGAAAAACAATGTATATTTTATTATATAAATGTGATATGTAGCCCTTAAATAAATGCAGGTGGATTGCAAACTGGAGGTCAAATATGTATATAGGCTAGCCTTATATTGACGAATATGTATGCTTTATTGATATTTATTAGCTTAACAAAGCAATGTTATAAATTATATATAATGTATAAGGAGGCTGTTTATCCAGATACTATATGTAAATATTCATTCAGGCTATCATAGACAATCCAACTACGTATAAAATCCAAAATTTTATAATCTTCAGAAAATGACTAAACTCAGCACTTCTATGTTCTTTTAAATAGTCATTAATATATATATTTATTCAATTATATTTAACTTTTAATTTGGAACAATAATAAATTTGACAATTCCAGCTGCACAATAGAAGAGTGTAGAATGTTCATTTCCAAGCTTACGAATCCAACACCTCATTCGTCAGTATAAAGAACCAAGTAAATTTCAACAAGAACCAGTTCAACCAAGTCAGGAGAAACCCAACAACCTTTGTAAAGAAAATATAATATGGCAGACAACAAACTTACGTTAAATATCAAGCAATCGGATGGGCAGAAGTTCACGGTTGAAACTACTCAAGATTCTACAGTTGCCCAACTCAAGGAGGAGATTTCCAAGCTGAACGAGTACCCAGCTGAACGACAACGCCTAATTTTCGCTGGTAAAGTCTTGAAGGATGAGGAGCAGCTATCGACTTACAATTTGAAGAACGATTTGACTATCCACCTGGTCAGGAGTAACTTGAGCTCAGGTACCTAAATTTTTTTGCTTATAAACTTACCTTTTAGGTGCTAACAGAAGTGCTGCATCTTCGACACCAGCTACCCAACCTCAAACTCAAACTCAACAACCCACTACCACCCCACAGGTTGACCCTATGGCCAGTCTATTCGGTGGGGCCATGGGCAACTTTGGTGCTCAAGGCCAAGGTTTCGGAGGTCAAGGTCAGCAGGGAGGTATGCCTAATCTGGCTGGCATGCTCAACAACCCCTTATACCAAAGTATGATGACCAGCATGCTTTCTAACCCCGAGCTGTTGACCAACATGATGCGGGAGAACCCCGACTTGAACCGGATGGGTATGACTCCTGAGCAGATTGGTGCCATGATGAGCAGCATTAACCCTGAAATGATCCGCAATATGCTATCTAATCCCCAGATGCAGAACATGATGGCCTCTATGGCCCAAGGGAACAATGGCTTCGGAGGAGGTAGCTTTGCCAATCCCTTTGGTGCCCAAAGCCAAACTCCAACTTCTCCTAACTCTAACCCCATTTCTACCCCAGCTGCCAACCCTATGGCTGAACTTATGGCCCAACTGGCTGCTGGAAATGGAACTGGTGCTGGAACTGAGGCCCAAGCCAACCCATTTGCTTCTTTTATGAACCCTGCTGCTACTCAACCACCGGCTAACCTACCACCCCCTGAGGAACGGTTCCAGGTCCAGCTGCAGCAGCTCAACGATATGGGCTTCTATGACGCCACCAAGAACATTCGTGCCCTACTAGCTACTGGTGGCAACGTCCACGCCGCTGTTGAATATCTCTTCAGTAATCCATAGGTGGATATCTTACTTTGCTCTATTATTAAATTAACGGCAAATTTCAGCGCGTTTGTACTAGTTCAAAGGTATTGTTTTGCTTTGTAGGTTCAAACTTTATCTTGGGGCACTTTAATTTTGTAAAGAGGTTGTATGTTAGTACCGGAGGTTTAGCCAAAGAGTTTAATAATGATTGAACCAGGTATATTGCTTCTACACATCCTACCATCTCAATAAGTTTTGTTTATTTTTATTGTCATCAAGGTAAGCTTACAACAGTTTTATTTTCTAGTTTAAGTTAGTTTGCTTATATATTCAGCTTTACTACTCTATACTTTCAACCAAAGTTTAACATGGTCTTATTAAGTTTTTCCCATCACATACCTTCTATTTTATTGTCTAGTATTAGATATTTAAAAGATCCCTTTACTCTAGCTATATATATACTAACATCATACCTTACATCTATATTTTTATCGATCAAAGTGTTTTATATATATTAATTATTTTAAGTTTCTTTAAACTACATTATTAGATACTTTGAAGGTATATTGCGATATACCACTCTAAGCCGATAATATATAGATATACATTTTAGTCTATCCAGCCATTTATCTCCGACACTCATAAATAAAGTACATTTATTGAAACTAGTATATTAAGAGCACAAGAGATCCTTATAAAAGTTACAATAACAGATATGATAGCATATAGTGGATTCTCTAACTTCTCACCTATTTAGATATACATTGTATATTCTTGTTTTTGTAAATTAAGATTTAAGCTACTGACTTCCAAGTAACTTAGAGGAGAGAAATACGACTCATCCTTATAGTTAAGTCAATATATCAATATTATAACTAAAATTGATAGGTATACCAAGAGCAAGATATACGATAAAGTAAAACTTTGATATCGATTTGCAAATAAGAAGTGAAAAAGGTATAAACGGAGTTAATTTGCAGGTGTTGTCAATACCATATCGTTGATAGCTGTAGCTATCTGTAAATTAATATATATATACATACCTTAACTTTGGATAACTTGCATACTACCAATAAATTAACATAGTGTGGTTTTCATACTATTGGTTTAAAAATAGGGGCTGATTTATCCTTTCTAAAAGGAGGATTAATTCATTTAAACTTATACACCTCCATTTAAGTTCACTATTGTTGATATGTACTTTGTCTATCTTTCATCTGTATCGACACCATAAAATAGGATGTCCCTTTAATAAACCGGAAAGGGAAATGTATGTATGAGCTAATACCCCAACTTTTCAAGCTTAAATATATAACCATGTTCTATTCCATCGGTGCCTTTATCTTGTCTGGTATTTAAAGTAGTTTGGATGCCTATTTGACTGATACAATTAAGGATCTTCACCTTCTAAAGTCTTTGCCATCCACCTACCAAAGTTAGTTGGACTACTACCCTATGGTATGTATATAAGATGTATTTAGGTGATCTGATTGACCCCATCTTTATGCTTTTAAAATTCGTATAATTTTAAGGTTATCGATTTTCTTGAGGCTCTATAACATATAAAGAATCATCATGTTTGTCTATAGGATCTTGGTTTGTTTCATGATGCTTAAAGTTAACTTCTGAGTGGATTAAGTGTTTTGTAAACATTTTCAAGTGCAAAGAGAGATTGGAAAGCCAACTTGAATGAATGTAGCTTCACTTGCAAAATTTTGAAGCGTCATCAACTATTTGAACGGAGGGAAACTGCCTAATATGTCTAGTGGTTAACAGTAAAGTTGTCTTGAGCAGAAAACGTTCGTTTTCATACTGTCAAGCCATTTCATAATGCTAAAATTAGTGGGACTTGCTTAAATGCCAGCATAATTAATTAAGTTGCCCAGTAAAGTAGTTCCATATATCCGATGCATGTGCCGTTTTAAGATATATATCGGCGTCTAGCTACAATTTAGCAAGTAGGTGTCCATCCCAAAGGAGTAACTGGAATTCATACCACTGTAGATCAATTTCACTTCAATACTAAACCGTTGTCTTACCGATTAGCTAATTGATAATTAGTCGGAGGAATTTACATGGAACAACATTCAGCCGAGCCAACCAATGATTCTATAGCCAACTTATACTCCACAAGCATAATCGTTTAGGCCAATAACATGACTATTCTTATGAATGTCCAAGCATCTGCAGGTTATTCCTTTTCACCCGCAATATACTAAATTGACCAATGACCTCTTATTCCAAATTTATAAATCGGTCACAATTACGCACCCCCGTTCAATTTAGGGATGCCTAAAGTAGAAGATGGCTGAGCTAAGTGGAGTTCATTGGAGAAATGACAAAATTCAATCAATGATAAAACTCCAGATTGAGGGTAGTAGGGGTTTCGTTTTAGGAGGTTCTAATCCAATTTGACTTAACTTATGTTATTGGCTAGCCCAATCGATCCAAATTGGATTCCGGAATGCAAAAGTTTGGCTATAAATAGTGGGCCAAGTCCAACTTTTCTTTTCAATTCCAAAGGTTCAAAATTTAAGCGTTCCTCAATTTATATATCCACAACTACAAACATTATGTCTCAATTTCAGATGCAAGCCCAGTTGACTTCGACCAAGTACTTGAACAAACCCCTGCTGGGATGCATGGACCAAAAGCCTGTCAAGTTCGTGAACCGGGCCCACAAGCTGAAGCACGACAGTGAGCTATTGAAGCAAGCTGATGAGACATGGCTGCCTACTACCTTGCCTAGTAGTAAGCCACGCCTACCTAGCTTTAGTCCGCTGAAGACGGTTGCTAGCGCTACCGACTACTCTTGTAAGCGGAAGCAGCTGGAGGACGACAGCTTGGCAACAATAACAAAGAGGATGTGCGGGCAACCCCACTTCTTCCAGACCTTTACTTTGAACTTCCAATGACCTTCTACCTACTATAGTTAGTTGTAGGTGGAGCTAGTCCTAGGACCAACCTCTTACTAACCTTTGCTTTACGTTGCTTATGCGGCGCCTGTCCTGATCTGATCGTTGTATATAACAAAACGCATCCCGTTCTATTTAACAAGAAATAAATGTATTTGAGTTTCTTACCATCTGTAACTGTTCTATGGCTTTGTATATAGTTTTAAACTATTGTTATAATTCATTTAACTTTTTATATAAGCTGGACAAATGTAACAGCCATCAATACTTTCAAGAAATAACAGATTCTACACCCAAACTATCCATTTTTACAATGTAGTTTTGGTATAATCCTTTGATGGCGTCCATTTAACAGATTTCAAACCTAATTCAACTTTACCACTAAAATGCACTTAGCTATATCAAGTAAAGTAAACAAATACGCTGAAACGGATTACCGTTTTACAGTAATGAAGATAGCTATGAGTATAAGACAACTGTAAATAATCTACAATAGATCTCAGATACTTTGCAAATTTTCGGTAGATGGCAATTAAAAATCTACCACCTTATAAAGATAGCGATATAAATTGAATGGGTGCTATATGAACTTTGAGTATCACCAATTGTGGTTTGGCTTGATGGTAAGCTACTATTTATTACGATAGGTTTCTAAACTACAATTTGATATAGACAGATATGGGAAGCTGAATGAATTTAATTTAAAGTTAATACATTAATTTTACATATGTAGGATCAACTTTTCTTGAGTATAATTTTATGATTATTACGATAGTATATCAAATTATAACAGTACGGTTTACTTCACTATAAAGTATAAGTTTCCAGCATCGTTTAATAGCATAGAGTAGAAACCTTTGAAAATTCATTATATAATCGATAGAAAAAAGCATTTACTATATCACAAAGGTCCTCAGCATTGTTCTATTTTCCTTTTAAATGCATTTGTTGTTACTCTAGATCAGAACTTGAACAAGTTTAAGAGAGAGCTACCTTCAAATATGATACCTTTTACATAAAAGAATTTCGATCGAAAATCAGGTATCCCTACTAAAAATTACTATTGATATTCGAATATAACATGGGCTTGGCATCTTTTACAGGTTGATAATAAATGGCAAATATATTTGCCTATAAGAGGAACGATGGTAAAAACTAATGAAGTTTAAAAAAAGGCTGGGAATCCTTTGATATGAATGCCACAAAAATTAGATGTCTGTATAGAAAAATAGACAGGATGCAATATAAATCCATTTTTTGCAAATTATACCACCGTTTCTTCAAACAAGTAGAGCTCTCATATAGTTTATAGAGTCGTATATGCAAAGCTTAGTTACCCCATTTGACTACCTTCCATCACGCTAATAAATTATGATACCAACAGTACAATCCATACTTTTGGACCCTCTCTTATATAATTATAGGCATCTCATAAAACTTTGGTACTTTTACTATCGAAAAACTATTAAATGCATATTACTTTACTGATATAGAAATGCAAAAATTAACATAGAAATAAAACTGTTTAATTACAAATGATAGATCTGGATTAATTAGAAATTTTGTATAGGCAGATCTACCACCAACGAGCTATTTGAACATACAAAACTTGTACAAACTATTGGGATGCAGACTGTTGGAAGAAAGGATGGGATAAGATGACTTCGAAGCTGGGTCGATTTTCTATATACATATATAAGTCATGGTATATATATACTCAAATTTACCTGGGTAGAAGTTGAGTAGGCTCAGAATCAAATCTTTGGCGACTTCCGAAATGGGTGATGTATCAGGAAAGTCTATAGAACCGTCCTGAATTTTACTTCAACGATGGGAAGTTAGTCGAGATGTCAAGATGATAGGTACCTGATAACCTCCTTGAAATCCTTGGTGTGAAATGGTGGTGTGCCTACTAGTAATGTATACCTGTCAAAACAAAAATATCTTAGTTTCTAGTGTTATTTTAGAATGAAGAATTTACAGTATTATACCAACCGACCAGATATCGGTTTGGTAGCTGTGGCCTTGCCGTTTAGCTAGAACTTCGGGAGCGATATAGTTGAGGGTGCCACACATCGTACTAAAATTTTATCAACTTTAAATATTGTAAAGTTTATATATCTTACTTTTTGCGAGGTCGAATAGTATCGACTTTCTTAGCAAAGCCAAAGTCTCCCAACTTGATTCGGTAGTCTTCTGTCACCATCAAGTTGCTCAACTTCAAATCACGGTGGATAACCTTTTCGTTGTGGCAATGTTGGACTGCTTGGACAATTTGATAAAAGTACTGGCTTGCTTCCGACTCTTCGAGTCTACCTTTGACCTTCAAAAGTTCTTTGAGGGAACGTAACGTACACAACTCCAAGATAATATAGATGAACTGTTTGTCGGTGAAGTAGTAGTAGATTTTGACTATGTTGTCGTGCTTGAGACTGCCTTGTAATTTCAGCTCCTGACGTAACTATATATTCGTTTAATACTACGTTAAAGTTAGAAGTGGTAAGTATATTACCCTTTCCCTAAACAACTTAGTGGCCAATCTACTTTTATCGATCAGCTTGCAGCAGTACAGTTTGTTGGACTTCAAGTCGCGCACTTGGTAGCATCTGGAAAAGGCTCCCTACTCGCCAAAATTATACATATGTTAAATTGATGAGGGAAATTGAACAAAGTTACCTCACCTAAAGTTGGACCAAACTGAAATACCCTACCGTTCTTCTTATCTTCAACTACGCTTTCCAATTTCGGCCAGTTTATGGTTGGGTCATTCTTTCTATCGTTCGCTTTTAGCATATTGGCTGTTGGGAAAAGAAGTTGAGTTTGGTAAGTTTCTGTTGAAATGTTTGTTTTTATCTTGACAATGTGATAGTCTTGGAATAGTTTAGGACGCTTCCCTTACATTTCTCCGTATTCTAAAATTGCATCAATTTAGCTAAATTGGCAGTAAGCTCTGTTCAACTAAGCTATACAAATGTCTATGATTAAACCTAGAAAATACTGTATAGTAAATTTGAACAATAAAGTTATTGTTTAGAGTCTGGATTGTAAAGCTAACTTTGATATACAGTTGTAAAGGAGATAAGGATGCTACAAAAGCTCCTTGTAGGTAAAAATAGCCTCTATTTGAAGGTTTGGTAGATGGATGACAAAGCCTTTGTTTTGTAGCTTTTGATGGAGTAACTATATATGGCTTTTAGAATAAAGAGCTTCGATTTTAAAGGAATGGCACATATATATAGTAGCATAATTTACTAATATAAATTAGCACATATTTATAACTTTTCTATAGATGGAATTTTCACTACATACAGTATAGTTGATTTGGGGTAAGTATCAAAATGAACTTGAAGAGCTATGTAACTACATATTTAATAAAAAAACTACAAAATAACGTTAGAAAGAAAATAATATAACATTATAGCTGTTTCGGATCAGGGTAGACAGCAATCCTTTTACCAGAGTAGTGGTAGCTAGGTGTGGCAATAAAGCTCTTTGTCTAAATTTTGATCAGCATCAATCTACTAAAATTACGAATTGAGTGGTCTTTAACGCATCTTGCCAACTAGTTCCAAAGTAATGAACATATTTAAGTGATTCTATAAATATACGAAAAGCAAACGAATGGCAGGCTTTTGTCGTTATTCATATCCCATATTACATCCTGAACCTTTTACAACGAGGGAAGAGCCATGGTAAAGTTATCCTATCTCTTTGTTTTACTTTCAATTTTGACGGTAGATGGATTCATCTACACCTCCTACCAAGGCAAGATCGAATGCTTATCTAAAACCGACATTCAAACTCCACGAAACTTGAACGGGCTGCAGTCGATAGTCCAAAAAGCTGTCAAAACTAACACCAAGGTAAAAGTAGTAGGCAGTAGGCACTCGGTAACTGATACTATCTGTACTGAAGGTATCCCGATCCACCTTGAAAATTTCAACAAGGTGATTCTGAACACCAATGGAACTACTACCAGTTTAGGTAGCAGTTTAGAACTTCTAGATGCTTTGGATGCCTTGCACAACTTGGGGTATGCCTTAAAACAACTATCATCCTTCGGAGGTATTGCCCTAGGTGGAACTACAAGTCTAGGAGCTCACGGATCTTCGTTGAAGCATGCCAGTTCTATATCGAAAGTGTTAGTAAGTGTGACTTTAGTCGATGGCACGGGAAAGTTAATTAAAATTACTGATAAGGACCCGGAACTTCAATGCATTACGGGTGAATCTAGGATTGTTGGGTATAGTCGTCAAGCTGGAGGTCGAAGTGGTGCCTAGATTCAAGATGCAGATTCACAATTATAGGATCAGCGACGCCATTTTAGTTAGAACCCCGGCACAAGTTTTGGAGATGGCTAAAAGCAACAATCACTTTCAGTTCTGGTGATTCCCAACCGATCACAGTGTAGCCATCTCCAAAGGCAAATACTACGCCCCAACTGATATTGTAGAAGGAGATGCTAAGACTAACTTAGTTACTAATGTCTCACCATTCATTGCTGTAAGCACCAACATAGCTGTCGAACTAGTACAAGCCACTAACAATACTTCTGGCAATTAAAGCTATCCAAAAGGCCAGCGAGAACGCATTTTACAAGCTGGATGCCAATTACTTGATCAGGGACCCCATATTCTAGGAAGGTAACACTAGGAAGTACGTCAACCCAGCCGTTGGCTTTACCTACAAACTCATGACCAATCGGTGTAAAAAATGTCCATGGGACAACCCAATTCCTTTTGCTGATCAATTACTCAAGGCTCCAATAGTTCGAGATGTCCCATTCCTACCTTTGACTAAGAAATTACCAGTCCTTATCGATGAATCAGCCTTCGCGTTGAGCATTAACAAGTTCGAAGCGGTAGTAAAGGATATCAACCAATTGTTTAGAGTATCCCATTCACTTTTTGTTTACTGGTCTGTACTTTCGATTCAGCCCAGCTTCCAAGGGACTGCTGGCCATATCTGGTGATAGAGAGACTTTCCACATAGATTGGGCCTTCCCAATGCGTAGCAATCCTTATATGGATGCACCATACGGACTGAAAGTCATGCAGGCACTAAGTCAACTTTTGATCTTCAAGCACGGGGCTAGACCACACTGGGGTAAGAACGGGTTGACTTACTTTCAAAACTCAATCATCGCAAGTGTTTACAACGAAACTTCTTTAGCTAGATTTAAGAAAGCAGCTAAAAGATTTGATCCATATGGATTATTTAGGAACCGGTTTGGCAATAGGATCTTGGCAGTTGAAGAAGATGAATTTGACATCCCTAAACGGGTCAAGCGGTGCGCCCTACAGGATTTTTGTATCTGTAACAAGGATTCTGACTGTTCTAAAGTGACGAAATGTGGTAAGCTTATGAGTTATTCGGTCTGCAAGTAGAGGTTGAATAAGTTATATTGATTTACTTTAAATAAATATGTAGCTTCGTACTAGATCGAACTTCAGGAATTAAGTAGTAGATTTTACCTAGAGGTAGGCACAAAATGGATGGACATTTACTTGAGTGAGCTATCCCTTTTATAAGATGATGACTAAACCTTGAAATCCAGATTTATATTGGTAGGGTGGGACTGTTTTTTGCAGATACATCCACCTTGGCCTTATGCTGTCGCTTGTCTCGAACTAACGCTGTAAATGACCTTTTTACAAAGTAAATTATGTAGTTCTATTAAGGCTGTGACAAAGTTTGTATTATTTCAACAAACTATATGATTGAACTAGATACTCTGAATTAGATTTAGGCAATAGTTTACCAGTCCTACATTTGAACTAAATGGCTTGTAATCGCTTCTATATAACCTTTGGTACCTTGTTCAAATAGTTTCAATTTTAAACTGAAAAGATTAATATAATCGTATGAAACACCAAAATTTTTGAATAAATAAGATTGGTATCAAGATAAAAATATTACGGAATGCAAATTTCTGAGATGAGATTAGTAAAAAACTTTGCACTTGGTCCAATCAAAAATATACAAGTCGAGCTACTAAAGCACAAATATCGTAGAAATTGTACTATATTGCCTATCCATATTTCTTGCTAAGCATCCAATCTAGTTCGTATCAATTTATTTGATCTGAACTCTTAATCTACTTTTGTGAAATATTTCATAACTCCAAAACTTACACTAATACTACATTATAAAATTTTCTTTTAATCAACCGTTAGCTTGGCTGGGAACTAGTAAAGATATATGTGAGATACTCCATAACTTATAAATCCACTTTTCAACATTAAATTTTTAGCATTTACCTTTGAGAGTATGTTAATAGTGAAGATTACAAATGAATCTTAACTTTGATTCTATTGTTTTGAATCATCACTATCCATACTTTCACCTATCGATCTTATCAAGATAAAATCGAATGTAACTCCCAAAATTCAAGAGCATTAGCCAAACTACAGTCGATAGTCAACGATGTAATCAATACCAATACAAAAATTAAGGTATTAAGTAGCTTCCATTAAATGAATGATACCATCTGTATTATTGGTACCTTAATCAACCTAAAGTATTTCAAAAAATATGATAGTTTAGCTATAGTAGGCACCAGTATCGAACCCGTTGATGCGTTGAACTTGCTATATCATAAAGTATACACCCACTTATGAAGGTATTACGATAGGTGATGCCATAAGCTTAGGTATATATGGATCTTTGTTGAGACATATTAGCTCTCTATTCGAATATCTAATAAGTTTAATTATGATCAACAGCCAAGAGAACCTGGTCAAATTTGTTAATAAGGATCTATACTCCGATGCCCTAAAGGTAGGTTTAGGTCTCCTAGGTTTAGTTATTGAGATTGAAATTTTACCACAGTTTAAGGTGCATATAAAAACTTATAAAGTTATTGAAAACTTCTGGGCAAATATACTTTTAAAATAGTAGATATGGCTCGTAGCCACAGCTGATTTCAATTCTGGTAGCTCCTGGCTATCAAATGGTTAATTATTTCTGAAGATACCTACTATAATTTCAATCAAAAAGTAAAAGATTTTCAATCTAATTTGATCTCAAATTTGATTCTATTTATCGTATTCATAACCAACATCTACTTTGAACTCGCTCAATTCTTCCAAAGGTGTGCTGGGAATGTTTTATATCGATAGGAAATCTCCTGTTTGGTTTCAGAGACGGTGTTCATCGCTCCTAACAGTAAAAAGCTGACCAGCGTAGCTATAGGTTATGCCTATTGACTCATAGTCAACAAGTGCTCACAATGTTCTTGGGACGATCCCATCTCAACTACTTTCAATCTCTTCTAAAACCCTGTATAAAAGACTTTCCATTCATATCTTCATTGATGAAAGCGGGGGTTCTACTCGATGAACCTTTCTTTGCTTTAAATATTGATAAGTTGGAAGATATATTTTATGATATGAACCAATTATTCCATAAACACCCAACTGAATTCCCGCTGATAGGCTTGCCCTTCTAATTTAATAAGCCGTCTAAAGGGCTGTTGATTCAATTCAAAATGTGTGAGACCTTCAGTGTGGAGTGGACTTTCCCATGTGCTGGAGCCCTTATACTACTGTATCTTACGCTCTAGATGTCATGCAGGCTCTGATCCAAATGC
Source organism: Capillidium heterosporum (assembly GCA_016630905.1). NCBI lineage: Eukaryota > Fungi > Entomophthoromycota > Entomophthoromycetes > Entomophthorales > Capillidiaceae > Capillidium > Capillidium heterosporum. The sequence continues at coordinate 209,242 of WBMQ01000010.1, forward strand.
TAGTGCTCAAACATAGGGGATGATTTTACTGAAGTAATAATAGCCTATCACTTCTTCACTGACTCCATATTAAAGGAAAACTACAACATTAGCTTTTTAATAATGTTTAAAAAGCTACTATATGGTACGATCTTAACTACCTATTTGAAAATAGATTGGTGACTGTATATTGAGTACCAACCGAAATATCCTTAGACTCTTCAATAAAGTTCAACATTGTGCTGTAAAAGATCACTATATATGCTCCAAGGACTTTAATTATATCTATTTATATAGCTGTAGGGGATACTAAGAGCTACTCGATATGTAACTTGAAGGAAATATTCGAGTGAGAAGGGCTCCATATTCTATAGTTTAAACTCCATGTGGTGCTACCTATTCGTATGTATTTTAGAAAAGTCTTGACAAACTTTAATTTTTTGAAATTATCAGACCACTAATTGAATATAAACTAATAGATATATATAGTAGATTTATGCTTTAGTAAGCTATTTTTTAATGTCTTGAAGGGCTTGGATTCTAATATTTGTATATCTATACTTTGATAGAATTTAAGTATAACTGATATGCTGAGACATTAAGTTTTTTGTAAAATTTTCAAAGTCGGTACAAGTTCATTATATTTATCTTTCGTCTACCATCCACTTGTACTTTTTAAGAAAACTATATTTTCTGCTTTATGAGAGCTTTAAAGGCTCATCCTATCTACAGATGAGTGCTAAACTTACTGTTGAAAATCATCTATATGGATCCAACATTATCTATCTATTTGAAAGCTGCGCCCTTGAACCAAGTTCAAAAGCGTATTGAACTGCTATAGATGTTATTTATGTAATACCTTTAAATACATCGACACAGCTAAACTTATGATATATATCATTGTGATTCACCGTATTACTAGAGTATCATTATCAGGTACCATATTAAATATAAAAGCCATCAACTATAGAGGCAAAAAAATTTATTAGGTAAACCAATCCAATTCAACATTATGTAAGCTTCAATTCCAATGCTTTGATATCTTTCTACCTCACATACAGACCGGATACCCCATAATACTGCTACAACTAGTTGAAGTAGCACAATCTGAGTCCTTGGAACATATACAGTAATCCTGGATAGCACAGTGTCTGACCTTATCAGAAACATCATACTTATCTCCGCCTTGACTTAAGATACGATTACCAAACTTATTACTAAAAAGACCGTTGGGATCAAACCTTTTAACAGTCTCCTTAAACTTTAGCAAAGAACTTTGCGGATACGAATCCCTGATAATGGAGCTACCGAAATAGGCCAGCCCGTTCTTACCCCAGTGCGGACACCCTCCGTGCTTGAAGATTAAGATTTGGGTCAACGCCTGCATAACTGAGAGCCCGTATGGGGCAGTCATAAAGGGATCGTACCGTTCAGGGTAGGACCATTCGATGTAGAAGGTATCTTGATCATTGGACAATGCTAGCAATCCTTTGGAGGAGAGGCTGAATCGAAATAGCAGACCTATAAGGGGAAATTCAGTTGGGTACTTGGTGAACAAGTTGGTTGAGGTCATGAACTACTGCCTCTAACTTTGTGATATTCATAGCTATCTCATACTCGTCAGATACTACTGCAAGTTTGGTCTGCGGTGTCACAAAAATAGTGTCGACGTAAGGCAATTTAGGTAAATCCTCAGCTGTTGGATAAGAACCGTACCATGAGCAGTTGGTGCAGCGGTTTGACATAAGCCGGTAAGAGTACCCAATTGCTGGGTTGACCAGCTTCCTGCTGGTACCCTGGGTAAATATAGGATCCCTTACCAGATTGAGGAAGTCCACCTTATACAGCGAACTTTCTGTCGCCCTTTGGAAGACTGCTAGAGCCCTGGTGTCGTTGGTAGCTTGGTAGTGTTCAAAAGACAGGCTTGAGCTCATAATTATAAAAGGGGGTAGATTGGGGATCAAGTTTACTTTGGCGTCCCCAGAAACTTCGGCATTCGGTAGAAAGTCTATACCTTCCGAAATTACAAGCCCGCGGTTTGTAGGGAACCACCAGAATTGAAATACGTCATTCTTCCTAGCCATAGTCAACAGTTGAGTAGCGTTTTCCAACAACAATCTGTCGTGGACACGGTAGTTGTGGATTTTCATCTTATATCTGGGTACCACTTTGATCTCGACTTCGGTGATAATGCCTAGTAGGCCGAAATTTACCCTCAGTGCATCAAAGTCGGGATCTTCTTCGTTGACTTTCATAAGCTTTCCCTTACCGTCAATTATTGTCAATCCTACTACATAATCTGACAAAGTAGCTGGATGCTTCAACGAGGAGCCATGGGCTCCAATGCTGATAGCTCCACCTACGGTTATACCACCAAAGGCTGGTATCTGCTTCAAGGTAAAACCTAGGTCATGTAAAATGTCCAGTAGATCCATGAGTTGCAAGCCAGTTCCAACTGTAACCGTTGAACTTTCTTTGTTGAGAACGACTTTTTTGAAATATTTAAGGTGGATTGGGATGCCATCAGTACAAATGGTATCGGTCCCCGAGTGTCTACTACCTACTACCTTTACCTTAGTATTGCTACTGATTGTCCTTGTCTACTATAGATTGTAGCTCGCTTAAGTCGTTAGGAGTTTGGATGGAAATTTGAGACAAGCATTCAATCTTGCCTTGGAAAGAGGTGTAAATAAACTCAGTTACCATCAATGAAGGAAGTAGAGCAAGTATGAACACAGTTTTCATCGTCAGTTTGGTTTCCAGGTACAAAAGAGCGGGTAGAAGTTTGGAAAGTAATCGTATACCGATTTAAATACACTTCATTACTATGATGAAGGATTGTTAAAGAGCAGTTCTCTCAGCTGGCTTTTTGCACTTCAAGCATCTATTTGAGGAGTATCATTCAAAGATTGCTCTAAAATTCTCAAGCAATGCCAATTTAATAGTAACGACTTTTCCATTAGCTTGAAAATCGCTAGCTCTAGATCAGTTTGGATGGAGCTTTTGGGATCAAAAGTGGTAAATTTGCTTCCAAAAATTTAAAATCGTTGCTAGGTTGTCAGTTTGTCAAACGCTATCAATCAAATGGAAGAATCGAAGGTAACATCTAAGGTTAATTCTGTGGCTGGAAGGGACAGTTTGGAGAAAAACGTTCGCTCATTAGCAATCCTATCCACAATAATTTCCTTATGAGATAAACTCTATTAAGTTTAAAAGCAAATTCTTATATTAGGGGAAATGTAAACTTGTTTAAAATTGGTGTTTTTCAAACGTTCCTCTTTATTTAAACCCCAAGCCTTATAGGTAGCTGTAGACAAGGATAGAGGATAGTGAGTTGTAACTCTTTCAATATTCACAATATTTGCTTATTTCGTCAAGTATTAACTACTAAAACCCAGTGAATAATAACGCTGTTTTCAGAAAGAGTGAAAAAGTAGGTGACGCTACATCTATTATAATTAATGAATGTAGAGGAGATGGTTTAGAGCAAAGTTGGCAATCCAGATCAATCTAGTCTACTTCGTTTAATTAGTATTCAGCACCTGGGTGGTGATTGAATAGCATTATTCTTACAATATTGTAAATCCTATCAAAATATGATTAGATGTTACCAAAAACACGCCACTACAGCTAAAATATAGTGCATAATACATGTTGTCGGTTAATATTTGACGTGTATAGCGTCCTCTTGATCAGCATACTTTCGGCCAAAAGTTGTTGGACTTTACCCTTGATATTTGGGTCTATAAATAAGCAACCCTAAAATCGAACAATGTTTGACCGAATGAGCAAAATCATTGTTTTAGAGATGCCATATGAGCTAAAATAGTAATAACATTTATTTGTTAGGGTTTTATTAGATATCGTTTTAATATAATTTAATGCGTTATAAGAACGGAGTCTCTAAATAGCCATCCAAGTTTAACCCTTATGTTACGCGATGGTCAATAGTTGGCCATTACATCATAAAATAGTACTAACAAATAAAATCCACAGAATATCTAAACTACAAACGATAATTTGCTAAAAAGGTTAATATACAAGTGTAGTAATGTAAGGGTTATAGTATAATCTAAAGGAGATTTTGAACCTACCTTTATACATTCCAATATGAAGGTGTAAAAATTGCAACTCTATTTATTTGCTAGGAAGTCCATCAGGCGTTCGCGAACACTATTTGCCCATTGTTATCTGGATGAAAACTACAAACCTTGCTAGGAATCAAATTTGAATACCATCATATACTTGGACTTTTGAACGAGTTTTTCTACAATTTAATGCATTATAGCTGCCAAAGCTTTATAATTCTTCCTCAAATATAGGGAAAAGTTAAGATGAACTGCACGTATTTAGCCTCTGGCACATCTTATCGAGAAGTGGGTGCAAGGGTTACTTGCAAAAAAAGATTTGGTTAGTAACCGAATAAACTAGGTTTTGATCAAACTGTGACAGGCCACCTCTCAAAAAAAATTAAACTGGTGCATGCAAAGGACAAACCCAAGGAATAGCTAATTTTGTGTAGCTATGCGGACCTTTGCAATTCTTTAGAGAACCTCCAGATAGCTTTAGTTGTTTAAACCTGGAGCTGTACTTCTTGCTAATTCAGATAACCTTACTAAACCTTTAGAAAGCTTTTGATTGGTCGATAGCCAAAACTTTGAGCTAACGAGTGGCATTGCCTTCACCTACATATGACCATATACAAGTCTTATTTGGAGAGGTAAAGGCAGGGAGTGCATTTGATGTAACTTATCCTAATTTTCAATTTACTAGCGCGAGTAGACAACTTATACTCAATGTACGTTTAGAGTAAGTGAATTGAGCCTTCAAAGTATATATATTGGCAAATCCTGTAATTTAGAAAATTTTCATCTTATCTTTTCATCTAATTTGCCTCCCTGTAGAAAAATAAGGGCTTCATGAAGTTTTCAAATTTAATTACCATACTCCCGGTGTTGGCGATCCAAGTTCAAGGGTTCACCTACAAGAGTTACCAGGAGAAGATTGAATGTCAATCCAAGACAGCAATCCAAATCCCCAAAGACCTAACCGAACTACAGAATTTAGTCAACAAAGCAATTGCCACCAACACCAAGGTCAAGGTAGTAGGTAGCCGCCACTCCATCACCGACACCATCTGCACCGACGGCATCCCCATCCACCTCAGCAACTTCAATAAAGTAGTCTTGAATAAGGAGGATTCCACAGTAACCCTAGGCACCGGTTTGGAGCTCATCGACGCTATGGATGTCTTACATAGCCAAGGCTACACTATCAAGCACATCCCCGCCTACGGTGGTATTACGGTAGGCGGAGCCATAAGCTTAGGAGCCCACGGTTCGTCGTTGAACCATCCCAACAATCTGCCTGAATACCTAGTAGGCCTAACTATGATCGACGGCACCGGCAAGCTGGTAAAAATTACCGAGCAGGACCCCCACTTTGACGCGCTGCGGGTGAACTTAGGTCTCCTAGGTATAGTTGTCGAAGTCCAGCTTAAAGTAGTCCCTCAGTTCAAGATGCGTGTCCACAACTACCGCGTGACTGATGACATCCTAGTCAAGAACACTACTCAGTTGGTAGACATGGCCCGTCAAAACGACTGGTTCCAGTTCTGGTGGTTCCCCACAAACCATGGATTAGTCATCTCCGAAGGTAAGTACTACGACTCCAGCCAAAATGTCCCTGGAGATGCCCGTACCAACTTGATCTCCACTGTATCCCCCTTCATTGCCATCGGTGGCAAGATCGCCTTTGAATTGATCCAGGCTACCAACAACTCCTTTGCCATGCACGAGATCCAAAAGTTGACCGAGAACTCCTTGTACAAGTTGGATATAGCAGTACTGGCAAAGAACCCCGTGTTCACTGAAGGTACTACCAAAAACTTTGTCAATCCAGCTGTCGGTTACGCTTATAGATTGATGACCAACAAGTGCAAAAGCTGTCCATGGGAGGATCCTTTTAAGCTGGATGCCAACCTGTTAGCTTCACCTTTGGACAACTCCATTCCCATGGAGACTTCATTGGCCGCCTTAGCCGTCTTACCTGACGAATCCTCAATTGCTTTGAGCCTCTCCAAACTACCAGGCTGTTCATCGCCGACATGAACAAGCTTTTCAAAGACTATCCAACTGCCTTTCCGCTTATTGGTCTCTTCTTCCGATTCAGCCCTGCTTCCAGAGGATCCTTGGCATTGTCCAGTGGTCAAGAGACCTTCCATATCGACTGGACTTTCCCTATGCGCTTAGATCCTTTCCTTACTTCACCTTACGGCTTGAACGCCATGCAAGCTCTGATCCAACTTTTGGTCTTCAAGCACAATGGACGCCCTCACTGGGGTAAGAATGGCTTATACTACTTTAAGAACAGTATATTGAAGGCTTCGTACCCTGAAGCTAACTTGAACAAGTTTAAAGAGGCAGCTAGTCGATTCGATCCCAACGGTCTGTTCAGCAACAAATTTGGTAACCGAATCTTGGGTGTTGGCCAAGATGCTTTTGAAATTCCTAATAGAGTTATCCATTGCGCCCTACAGGACTACTGTGTCTGTTCCAAGAAATCAGACTGTTCGTTGCTGCGAAGCTGTCAAAAGATTGGTGAGTTCCCGGTCTGTCAATAAGTATAAGGTTATCGGATTTATTATAAAAGCAACTAATAAAGTTTCAGCCATTTTTATTTGGTGCCATGAATCTATACATCAATATTATAATTCAATGTTAATATATATATACCTACATTCCTTCGGTTTAGAATTTTTCGCCAAAATAGTTCTTGACACATTTTATCATTAAATATTGAGAAATTGTAAACTATCCTTGCTTGAACTTAAACTGTACGAATGGTTTTGTAAACTTGAAAAGTATTGCTTATTGAATATATTGGGTAGATAACCATCTTTTGGTCTATAATACCATGCCATTCAAAATAGCAAGAGACACTTTACGATACTTCAATGTCATTTATACCTGCTAAACCCAAATCTAAATAGAAAGTGTTGATGGGATGGAGAATGAACTTTGGTGTAAAAGCAAATATTAAGCAGATTAACTTGTCAATCTAAAACTTCAAATGTTGATGAGATATCTAATAGGCTCTATATAAATATAGAATGGATAGACTTTTCATCAGCTTAAATGCTATAAATGTTAATGGGACTGTATTTAGTTTTTTATACTTACCGATCCTAAGTAAAAAGAAGCTAAGATTAGGGAAGCTAACGCTATCAGAAGTCTTTGCCAATCAATAAAAATGCTTATTATCAATAATTACTGGTTCTACATAGTCAAAGTTACTGATAAACTATATTTACAAGTAATATAGATATACCCAAGTTTATAAATTTTAATGTTAATTAATATTGAACTAGCTCACTCCTTTCTTACAATTTAATATAACAACTTTTTATTTACAATTCCATTATAGACTTTAATTTCAACACTGACGAATCGATACAGGCTTGTAGTATAAGTATACTATATATGTACATTTTTAATTAAATAAGCTTGATATTTCTCAAGTCTATATCAAGACTTTGGAAGCAATCAAAAATTAATCAAAGTTTCAATACTACTGAGAAATCACCATATAAGAAGCTGTTTGAAATTTTCAGCCCAAATTCACCTCGTAATACCTTTGCCTAACAATCTAAGTTCAACAAAGTCGAAGGATACATCTTTCGATATGAAATCTATATATCAAATAAGTGAAGCATGCTTACTTTTGTAAAATTAATATGCCTTTCCAGAAATGTAACGTAATCCATTCTATTTATAAGACTTCTTGAAAGATGAGCCTACATCCAACCTAAAATAGCTATTGCTATTTCTCAAATATGGATTCTAGATAACTTCCACAGTTTTATCAAATTTAGCTAGTTATTGTCAACTGCTGATCTAAAGTATTCAAGCTTGGAGAAACTATCCATCCAACATACTTGATTTTATGGTTTTGATATCATGTAATGGAAAATAAATTGTAAGGATATTTCTTTGTAAAAATACATATAAAAGTGTCTAAATCGCCAATTTGGCAAGTTTCCTTTATTACCTCTTAGCTCACGAGACTGGAGCCTAGTCGTCTGACTTTGATTACTAAATATATGGATTTAGTTACATACTTGGTCACCCATACCCTAGTAGTTTCTTAGAAGCCGCTGCAGACTAGCACATTAATTAAATGCATCTTGTGACAGTGTATAGATATATTTCAACTAGGAGGCTTATATCTTTAAAAATTAGTATGGTTTCGGAACATCTATTTACTATTTATCATAGATAGAGTCCACTTAATGTATCAAATATCCTTACCATAAAACTTAAAGGCGCCTGATTTGACATCTATAGTAGTAAATGTGGTATAAATGTATGCTGGAAAATATTATTCAATCGATATTCAAACAAGATGGTTAAACAACTTTATTTCGATAGCTTTAGTTGGTATTAATGATTTAGTAGCAGTCACCATCTCAAATGCAATCAGCACCAGATCTTATATATACGTAAGCGACAAGGCAGAGATCCAAGCCAAAGCTTTGACAGTTTACCAAGGTTTGATTTTCAGTCCTGAAGATGATATGGAAAGTAGAGCTACTTTCACCAACCCATTTACTAATATCTTGTTACAAGATCTTAAGAACTTATCTCTACTGATCTTAACTCAAGATTTTACAAGCCTTTCATCTACAAACCATCTACCAAGTTAAATAAACTCCGCATTTCCAAACACAAAAAGTACTCCCACTGTTTTCTATCTCCATATACTATAAAGATTCAATTCTAGGTCAAAGTTATGGGTGTCAGGACCAACTTATCAATATGTCAATAGTTAATAACGAGGACCTTAATATCTTAGTGGCAATCAGGATCAATGATGCTTGAAAGTTAATAGTTGTCTCCTATCAAGCTTTTCTTACTGTTCAGGACTGGATCATCAACCTGAAATACTCCATGATAAATTACCCTTATCTTTCGGAAAGTATTAAAGTATATCACGAGCTCCTTTTCAACAATTTATCATCTACAATCAGATATTATGCATAGTAAAATCACCACTTGTAAATCCTCAGTCCAAAGGCTATATCTTACATGTCACCGATTACAGTAAAAGGGTCTCTATGGCTACGCTATCCTTACCTAAATGGATTAAGCTTTTGAAGAAGCTTTGTGACACTAGATCAATAGTTACCTATGCTTACTTTAACTCTAGAGTTGGAAATAATGGGTTCGCTTAGTGTCTATACAGTTTAGATGTCTCAATTATGAGGTACAGCAATCAGAATAACGTAGTACTATATCTACCTCTTAGGCTGGATTGCTTTACCTATGCCGGTAATGAGATCAATGAACGTAGGATCAGAATTTTGGAGATACCGAGTTGGTGGTATGTAGCCAAGGTATATACGACGAGAATCCAATATACTGATTAGAAGGACAAGACTCTCATCTCTATTTTAAAGTATGTCCTCCCTATGAACATCCTACCTGTTTCTATCTTTTGTACTTGAGTTAATAAAATATAGTTAGTTTACGAAATATAACTATTCAATCCATTCATTTTACTTTTATTCTTGCATCAGTTTATATATCGCTCTATAGTTTTATATTGAAAGTAGCTCCTAGAAACTCATTTTGAATTTCGACTTGAAAACAGGGATATATTTTATTTAATATAATGTGCTTGACCTTGTAGTGAACTGCTTTTCAATTGCTAGTTTATTATTTCACTATAGATTGTACTTTCAATACGAACGAATCGATACAAACCTAAATCTGATAAACTGTAAGATATATAATTTTCATTAGGATAAATTAGTTGCTTTCTAGCCTACTATCGGGATGCCGGAGGCAGCTGAAAATCGGTCCGAAGTCCTCGGCACTAGAGAAGACCGTTCCGTCAACAAGGTATCACCTGTAATTTCCAACACAAATTCACCTCACAATACCGCTTAACTATAACTTTTATTTAATATAGATGAAGGATACATCCTTTGATGGAATATTTATACCTTGAATAGGTAAAATTGATAGTTTCATAAAGTTAACAAACCACATTCCAATACTTTTAAATTTGTTCCACCTCCCAAACCTCTTGAAAGATGGACCCTACATCCTACCTAGTAGGTCTACTGAGTTCTTCAAATATAGACCTCTGTCTAGACTTTCTTAGTTCGATAGACCTGTAATCAATTATTGCCCAACAGCTGCCTTAGGGTTGCTTAGGTTTGGAAGATTCTTTACTCAGTATACTCGGTTGAACAAATCCTAATAGTGTGCTACCTACTAAAGTTGATAGCTTATGTTTATAAGACTTCGATAAGAGATAGCTAAATGGATAGTTTGACAAATTTCTTCCAGTTTACTGGCTCGTGGGGCTATAGTTTAAATGCTTGCCAAAATCTGCCACTTGTATAATTTTATTGTATATTCGGATACTCCATAAATTTTGGCGACTCCGTGGAAATTATTGTGGACTAATACCTTTTTAACTACGCCTTGTAATAATATAGACAAAAATGCTTCTAATAAGTGATATATTTCCTTAAAAGTAAGTATAGCTTCGGGATGCTTAAAATTCCATTACTCCTAATAAACAGCCTCTCATTTAATATATCCATGTATCCGTGCTGGAAGCTTAAAGGTACCTGGCTTGATATCTATAAATGGTATAAATGCAGGCTGAAGACTTTTAAGTTTGTAGGCAAGGGGAATGGTCAAAACTAACTTTATTTTGATAGCTCTAGCCAGTATAGCTGGTATTTCAGCACCCACCACAACAAATGTAACCAGCAGTCTATCCTATCCGTTGGTAAGCAACCTGATAAAGATCCCAACCAGAACTTTAACGGTCCACCTAGATTCAACCCTCCGTACCAAAAACAGTTTGGAAGGTAGAACTACCACCACCAATCCTCTGATCGGTACTGTCCTACAAAGCCTCAAGGATCTGCTTTTGCCAATTCTAGATCGAAATCTCTACATGCTTTTTACCTACAAGCTGCATACCAAATCAAACATAACCAGTGTTAGATCCCAACCATTTGTAAGTGATAAGGCAAAGATCCCGGCCCGAGCTACTCTGGTTCATCGAGGACCAACCTTCGATCCAAAAGACAGTTTAACAAGCAGAACCACTGCCACCAACCCGCTGACCAGCACTTTTCTGCAAGGTCTCAAGGACCTGTTCCCACCGAAGCTAGATCAAGATCTCTACAGGCTTTTTATTCAGAAGCCACCTATCAAGCTGGCCAAATACCGCACTTTCAAGCATGGAACTATTGATGAACTCAAGAAACACTTTCCACTATCTCTCATCTCTATCTGCTCCAAGGAAACGATCTTAAATAAGAGCTGTGGGTGCCAGGACCAGCTTACTCACTTGTCGGTGGTTTCTAACGAGGGTTTCGATACTTTGGCAGTAGTTGGAGTTGATAAAGTTCAGAAGTTGATAGTTGTCTCCTACCGGGCCTCTTTTACCTCTCAGAATTGGGGTAATAACTTGAGATGCCTTATGGTGGACTACCCCTACTTGTCGAAGAATGTTAAAGTACACCATGGGCTCCTTTCTGATTACTTGTCCATCTACAGCCAGGTGTTGAGCCAGGTAAAGCCATTACTCGCCAATCCTCAGTTCAAAAAATACACCTTGCACATCACCGGCTACAGTAAAGGGGCCGCTATATCTACCTTATCTCTACCTAATTGGAGTAAACTTCTAAAAAAGCTTGGCGATAGTAGGCCTATAGTAAACTACGCCTACTCCAGTCCTAGAGTTGGAAACGATGGGTTCGCTCAATACCTATACAATCTCAACATCCCAATTACAAGGTACAGTAATCAGAACGATGTAGTACCTCACCTACCCCCCAGATCGAATGGCTTCGTCCACGTTGGTGGTGAGATCCACGAACGCAAAGTAGGAATACTAGGAAAGACTGAATTGGTAGTTTGTGGTCAAGGGGTCTATGACGAGAATCCAGAGTGTGGTTGGAGGAATAGATACCCTGTCTCCATTTTAAAGCACGTCTTACCTATGAATTCCTTATCCATATCTACCTTCTGTATAAGTCAATAGAATCATGTCAAATTGGGCGATACAATTGATTTCCAGGTTTAAAAAAGTTATGCATGTCTAATTTATAAATGTATAAGTAATATATGTGCTATTTATCGGTCTAATCAGTTTGCTCTATTGAAATCCTTACATCAGTTTATATAGCGCTTTATAGCCTTTTATCAATTAACTAAAAGTTCATTTCAAACTTTACTTTGAAAACCTTGAAAAGCGTGTTACAAAAGCGAGTCGACTCCTTTTAACAAAGTGTACTTGGTTTAGTAAATGATTTCAGGCCCTAGAAAACCTTCTTTGCATATTCGAGCATATATACGATATTTAGTAAATATGTACATTTTCAAGCTATATACACTAGGATAAGTTAACTTTTGAAGCATTACACACCATTTAAATCTGCACCTTCAAAAATATACACCACCATTCCATCTTACAACACCTTATTTATCTAAAGGTAACGGGTTTTCATTATCGCCTCTTTATTAAATTTTTTCATACCAATCCGCATTTTGGAAGCTTTCCGTGTCTAAGTAGTTTTTCCAGCATATTTCCCATCTCCTAAGTGAAGTCCCGTCCCGCCTAGTTTAAGCTTCTAGATTACAAATTTTCTATATAAATAGGATCTTATACTTTAGAAACTGAGCAACCGACTTTTGAGGCAGTGATAAGCTCGCGAAATACCTTTGCTACGTATACGAATATACTAGAATAAACTGTTCAACGTAGACTATACTTTAAAAAGATTCCAGATAGGTCGATGCTCTTTTCCTATAATGGGTTTTCAAGTACATGTGAAAATATTTTTATCAAGGCTGTGGTTCACCATCAATTTCCAACCTTATACTTTGGCAAAAAACTAGAACCAATAGATTTTGGAATCAATTGGCAATGCAAAATTTCCTTTTCAACCTCAAAATTTACATTGTAATAATCCGCAACCTCGAGGAAAATTAAAGTTTACCACTACTTTGCCACTCCTATCAATAGCCATAAAACTTGGATGAGCCATTTAACTTCCTATATAAACAGGTATAATTAAAACGTTACTATTTTAATGTATATGAAAAGGAGCGGATTTAATAGACAGCTAAATTTGATAAAAGGTAAAAATCCTATATGATTCGCTACTTTTGTACAGTACGCCATTACCCTTTCAATGATTGACAGGAGATGGAGTAAAAGTAGCGGGGTCTAAGGATACGCCAACTTCCCAAGCTTGAAGGAGCTCTCAAGATGTTTGCATAAATAGAGGAGTCAATATCAATCTATCTAATAGAAATAATCCTTAAACCAATTTCCTTATAGGTTCTAATATGGAAAGGATATTCGAAAAAAAGGTATATAAAGACAGGGAATACCTTTCGTTATCATTATCCAAGAATCAACATCAGTTTAAGTTTCAAGTGTAACTTCTCAAATAAATAATTAATGATGTACTCCTCCACCTACAAAGCTCTATTCGCCACTCTCATCACCTGCGTAGCCAGCCACATGGAGATGAAATCCCCTCCTCCTAGATCTTCCCAATTCAACAAGGCTTACGGTGCCGTCGATTATAGTATGAATTCGCCTTTAGGTACCTTCCCCTGCAAAGGATTCGCAGCCGGTCCTAGTGTTGCCACTTACCAAGCCGGTTCCTCGATCCCCGTTGAATTGTTGGGTACAGCCACTCACAACGGTGGTCACTGCCAGTTCTCTCTAAGTTACGACGGTGGTAAAACCTTTGTTGTCATCAAGACTATTATGGGTAACTGTATGATTGACAGCCTGAACTACTCGGTCCAGATCCCCGACTCAGCCCCCAGCGGAGACAAAGTTGTCTTTGCTTGGTCTTGGGTCAACAAGACTGGAAACCGTGAGTACTACATGAACTGCGCCGATATTACCATCAAAGGCACTGCCAATGGTAAGATCACCGGTCCTAAAATGTTGGTCGCCAATTTGCCTGGCTACCCTACTATCCCCGAATTTACCAACGGTGGTTACGACGGTAGTGATCTCTACTCCAAGATTGAATCTATTACTGTTGGTGGTAGTGGGGGTAGTGCTCCTGCTCCTGCTCCTTACCAAGTTCAACCGGTTGCTCCTCCTCAAGCTAAGTTAGCCGAGGAAGCTAAGCCCGAAGCTAAGGTCGACAACTTTGCTCCTAACTTGTTGAAGGACCCTAATCCAGAAGCAACCACCTGTAGATTACAGCAATGTCGATTACAGCAAGACTGATTTCTCCAACGTTGACTACTCCAACGTTAAGTTTTAGATTAGATGACTGATCTTCCCCGTTCCATTCATTTGAATGCCAAGTTTTGAATTAGATAGTTGAGCTATCCAGGTTTCCTTGTAATAAATTTTGAAGTTTCTCAAGTATTTGGTTTTAAAATTTCTCTTGTTATGTTGAGAGTTTATTGGCAAAGTAATTCGTTTATATTAGTTGAAGAATACTGGTTTTTTACAAAAAAATGTTGGTTTTCAGTAAGTATGAATCTATCTGTACAGCTTATTGCCAAATCAAATCTTCATTTATAAAAGTTGTAAAATCTGCTGAATCTTCTCTTTAGAATGTACTGATAATCTACAATTGTGCAATAGAATTTGATGGAAGCCTTGTCCAAGTATATTTGAAATATAAAATCTAGTTGGGTACGGCATAGTAGTCCTTTTAAATATACAATTCAACAACTAAAGATATCATATTCCCTCAATACGTAGCTGGCAGTTTGACAAGAATATAGCATTAGTTGGTAGTCCTCATCTTAAAATTGAATGCTATTTTTTAGATTTGCAACTACAAAACCTGATGATGGAACTTACATCCAATACTATAGCTCCAAGTTGGCTTTATTACCTTCATAATATATTGGTGGGCAGCAAAAGCTTCAGTAATTATATATATAGTAACTTTCCAAGTTACTATCCAAAGCTAGCAGTAGCATTGAGGCAAATCTAGGCTTCATTCAAGGTGGCCTCAATAGCTATTCTCTCCAATTCAAAATAGAAGGAATATCGTTGTCTTTGGAAAATGTATCCTATTTTCTCTGATTTTGAACGGAGACATCAATATTTAGAGTCCATCTACCTTGAATAAAGCTATATAAAGAAGGGTATCCTTTACCATCTTCAGATCCATCACTGCACTCAGTAGGAGTGTTCCTTTACTAAAATATCCATTCGAAATGCTTGGCAAGACTTGTCAAAAGCTACAAACTTTCGATACTTGAAAAATGATCTCATAGACTGGATCACCCTAAACTGTAATGGTCATAAAGGGTAGTTTATTGGTTAACCATCTAGTCAGCTGGTAAACTGTACCGAAAGAAGGGTTCGATGTCGACAAATTAGTACTAAAGTTTAGGCTCAGCTGATAATAGTAGATTTCTAGTAACTTGTGAGAAAGCTTAAATGAATTTGCTATAAATTAAAAGCATGATTCATCACCAAAATATATTGTATAGCTGCGAACACTTCATACATATAGTATCTTTGCTTTGATATAATGGTACGTTATCTAACGTATGTATAGCGGTGCGTGTGTGAACTTTTGACTTTAGGTAGAAGGAGCGGGTAGCTAGCAGCTTAAACTAGGTAGAAAGTCCAAACTTGATCCATAAACAAGTTTATTTTAGATTCATATTGGGTTTGGGCTGATAGCAGAAGGTTAGTAATAGCCTTTTAAGAATATTTAACGATAGGCAACTGGATCTAGTACTTTTGGATTTTACTTTTCCCGATCCAAGTAAAGTATTCCAGCGGCTCTTGCATCTTCCTGGGTACCCAAGTTTTCAAGGGATTTGGGTTCCATAACTGCTTTTAGTTGGAAAAGGTAGGTAGAGTGACGCTAGATGGTGTAAAGACATTTTAGTACTTATATTCGTAGAAATTGATATTGGCTATTATGAACTGTCTATTGAAAATATATTGGATTGGATGCTAATTTCCATAACCAAAATTCTGTAGTGGTAGATGGAAGTATTTATGGCAATTGGATTTTGCCTCAGTTGAAATTTTGGTAACTTATTCCTCTACCAAACTACCAAACTTTTGATAAATTTGAGACATTTCAGCGAATCAATCCATCGGTTTGCATCCCGCTTTGGTGAAATTGACTCATTCTATCAATCTGAGTCAATTTTTTCAAGCTTTCGAATTGAGTAACTATCGAATTGGTCGAGGAATTCAAGAAATAATTTATTACGACGGAATAACATCTTATGAACTTGTAGAAGCGATAAGGTCCATAGGGGAGAAATAGTTTCCATATGAAATGTAAAGGTTCGCCAACTAATTGTATTCGAAATGGAACTAATAGCCAAAGGGTATAAATAGGAGAAATAAAGTCCCATCCAGCTTTACTTTAAAACTTTGAAAGTTTGTAAATTCACTTGTAGATACTACCAGCTCACCCAACAACATCTGTACAATACAATATGGTCAAATTTACCTCCACTCTGCTATGCGCCTTGGCCTTTGCTGCCTCTGCTTTCGCTCACATGGAGATGGGAACCCCAACTCCCAGAAACTCAGTTCGCAACCAGCTGTTCCGTGGTGAACCCGACTACAGTATGACTGCTCCTTTAGGTGCTTTCCCTTGCAAAGGTTACCCAGCCGGTCCCAGCGTCGCAACTTTCAAGGCTGGTTCCTCCATCCCAGTCAACATCATCGGTGGTGCTCCTCACAATGGTGGCCACTGCCAGTTCTCTTTGAGTTACGATGGTGGTGCCACCTTTGTCGTCATCCACAGTGTCATGGGTGAATGTCTGCGTGGTGCTGGTAACAGCTTCTCAGTAAAGATCCCCGAATCGGCTCCCAGCTCCGACAAAGTTGTCTTCACTTGGACTTGGGTTAACCGTACCGGTAACCGTGAGTACTACATGAACTGCGCCGACATTTCCATTGAAGGTACTGCTAACGGTTCGATTACCGGCCCTAAGTTGACTGTCGCCAACTTGCCCGGTTATCCTACTATCCCTGAGTTCACTACTGGTGGTTACGACGGTTCCGACATCTACGCCCAGGCTCCTACTATCACCGTTGGTGGTAACGGAAGCCAGCCTCAGCCCATCCCCCCTAAGGTTCCTTCCCAGTCCCCTGTTACTTCTGCTGCTCCTTCTTCAACTTACTCTCAAGCTCCCGCTCCTTCCCAGTCCCCTGTTACTTCTCAGACTTCTATCCCTTCACCTGCCTCCTCTGCCTACTCCCAGGATCCCGTTTCTCCCATCCCTACTCCCGCTACCACTTCCTATGTTGTTGAGAAGCCCAGTACTTCCGCTGTTCCTTCCCCAGCTCCCGTACCCAGCCCTTCTGTCCAGCCTATCCCTCCTGTAGGTGGTAGCTACGACGACGGTCACTGGGACGCCAAGAAGTGGGGTTACGATGCCTACAAGAACAAGTACGACGACGGTTCCTACAAGGTCCACTACTAAACATTAAAAGTAATTAATTGGCACTTGTAGTTGTTGAGTTCACCGGCTTGAACTTTACACCTCAAAGTGTCAACCTTGTTTTTCTTATCTTAATAAATAGTTGTAAATTGAATTATATTTTGCCTTTATTTGTTATTTAATTATACTAGAGCTATAATATATCTAACTTGGATAAAATTTGATGGCTTACATAATAAGTCCTTATGAAGCTGATAGAAAGCTGTTTGATCGTCACCTGGTAAATTCGGTAAGATGTCAATGTATAGTGGCGAATTCATACTTCGAGTTAATAATAGTGTTGTATTCAACGATTAAGCCCATATATCCTAGTACAGAAGCTAGTGCTGCGATACCAACCAAAGTTAAAGTCATAGATACAAGCACTAATTCTAGTTAGTCACCTAGAAACGGTATTGATGGGTAAATGCTCCATCAAAGTTGCTGATAATTAGAAACCTCGTATAAAAAGTAATATAGTTAGAGACTTTGTTCCAAATTCCTTTACTACAAACGAGTTTACTGCCGGATTTCTAGTTGTCTTTATATTGATACTATGTAGGTATAGTGACATCCTTGATGCCTAAAAATATCCAAAAGTTAACGTTTCCAAGCTTACTATATATATTATTTATTTTGAATTGAATATCGAAAGCGATAATTCTTCCAAAATATTGTGCTCGATAATGTCTGTTTTTATATACTGTATACATTTTTTAGTTTCAACTATTTATAAAGATGGTAATTAAATTGAAAATAGCTTCAATTCTCTATATTGAATCTCAAAAGTTTTGTACAAAAAATGCATCTATATTTAACTGAGTATATATATTATCAATAGCATCAGCTATATTCTCTCAATCATGGCGTTACAATCACCTAAGTTGGTAACGTAGGAACTTTTTATCCCTGATCAGCATCCGATAAAAATATCTTCGCTTACGCTACTTGCCAGATGACCTACTACTAACAAAAGACCTCTACTTGTTTTTTTTAAAAACTAATATATACAAGTATTGGGTTTTAGAGTAGGTTCAAAGTTTACAACCTTTAAAATAAACTAATTGGTTTATACGTTACAAGGCTTAAAATACAGATTTCAGTACATTAATAGACGAAAAGTTCAAGATTCTAAACTAATTTAAGTATATATCTGCAAGCCTACCTTATAAAATATAGAGTTATTTTTTGACAGATTATTGGGGTTTACCTCTATTCTACGTTTTTATAGTTTACTCAGCTAGCTTATCACTACAGTATATTATTACTAGCTCTATCATTATAAAATTAAAAAATATTTGTAGTATTGCTATATTAAAAACTCAATGTGTATTTTAGGACCATTGTTGGAACTAATAAAAGTATAGCTACTTTATATTTTAGTATATGGTATTAAGAAAGTTGTCTTCAATTAGCTTTGAAAATAGCAAAATAATTCCTTAATGAATATTTGAATCTACTTTATTGAAATGATGTACTGTATAACTTTAACCTTTTACTAAAATTTTGTAATCCTTCAGTTATATCAATCCTACTACTATTAAAGAGACTTTGATCGGTTTGTAACTTAAGATTGTCCTAAAAATCATCTACATACATATTAGATCTTTGTATCACTTGTTCATTTTGTACTAAAAGAAATAGGTAGTTCTGTTGGAATTGAAAGACCTACCTCCATCAAAAAGTAAAATAACTTTGAAATAAATGCAACTAATCAGCTAATATGTCTCATTCAAAAATACTCTATAATAAAGTGTAGTAGCATAAGCCCTTTAATCAATTTTAGTAGGCAGTAGTGGGGACATGGTCCGAGTTCTTGAGGTCGTTAAGCAACTCACGTAAGCGGGTAGTATCCTTAGCCGATTTCTCGCGGGGAGCTTTAGTGGAAGTAGTAGAAGTACGGGCAGAAGAACTAGTAGGTAAGGAGTTACTTCGAGCTGGGGTAGTGGTACTAGCTTGAACAGAAGTTATCAAATGGCAGACAAGGCCCCAACCGGACTTGCCATCTCTGCCGTCATTAGTATTGGAAGTAACCCTTTATTTTAAAAATATTAAACAACATAGACATAATATTTAAAAGTTACCTAGCGTTGTTCTGGATAGACTTTTGGATCTTGGTTTGGTAATCGGAGTGGAATTGTTGGAGAGCACGTTGGGCATCCGACTTGGTAGTCTCTAATTTCTCAAGGGCACGACGGTCCCGGTCACCTAAACGATCCTGGAACTGGGATTTCCAGTTACTTGTATTGGTTAGATTGATAATGGAATAAATTTTACCGAATGAATTCGGACTCGGCTTCAGGGATCTTGGGGCTACCAGAGCTGTTGGGTAAGGGAGAGAAACGATCAGGTGAAGTTATTTGATGGCCGGTGAACAAACTATCACTCTGTGGAGGTGAGAACACCTTTTAAATAAATAAAATTCAATTTGGTATAACAAATAAGAAGTTACCTCGTTAGTTTGGCCGGCGTTGAAGACGTTGGTTTCGTTGAAGGAAACTGGATTGGTAGCATAAGTGTTGGACTCGGTAAAGAAGTCACCGGAAGGGTTGGGGCTAGTACCCGACAAGGAGTTTCCAGTAGGTAAAGGGATGTTGCTTGGTGATAGAACTTCACTTTGCTCAAAATTAGAATTGAAGATGTCGGCTTCGTTACTGGCTGGAGGAGTCGAGTTGAGGAACTGGGCATCATCACCTAGGATGGCACGTTCTCTAGCTAAGAAATCTTCGGTGGGATCGGCCCCCGTACCTACCTCGAAGTCAGCAGTGTTGAAATCTCCAAAATCGGCCATAGTGTAAATAAGTTTATTAAATGTAAAGATGGGTCACTGCTTTATTGACTAAAAGTATTCGGTAATAATGGTGGGAAGCTAGCCAATAGATTACTTTCCTCTAATCAGTGGTAGGTTCTGAGTAGCTGTTTCAAGATATGATGTGACGATTTTCTCCGCTCTAATATCAAGATGTAAAGCGGTTGATTTTGTAAGAACAAGGATGCTGAGACATACAATGAATATACATACCTCTAAATAAACCATATTTCATTATTAAATACTCCAACCAAAAATATAAATGTTTAAAACCTAGCTATAAAGTATACTTTACAAAACATATCAGTATTTAATTCAAAAACTTGTTGATAAACTCAAGGTACCCACTGATTTTAGTAAACACAGTTGGAGCCCCTTTGATGGCACAAGCCTCTCCAAACGAAGTAATACCAACTAAAACGTAGTTGCCCTTTCTTTTTACAAACAGTGGACCACCTGAATCGCCAGAACAAGCGTCTCTCCCACCTTGACCTCCAGCGCAGATCTGCTTATCTTCAACTATACCATACCCTTGATTGTTCCAATAGTTGGAACAGTTCTGGTGACTTACCACTGGGATTACAATCTCATTCAAAACATCAGAAATACCTGAAGTTGTGGAAGTCACACCCCATCCAATTGCAGTAACGTAGTTGGAGGCATTTACTAGATCATCATGTTGATCCAATCCGATAGGTCTAAAGTTGTAAGTTTTATTCGACCTTATCGTCCAAATAGCTATATCGTTGATATTTCCAAGTGCTTGGTAGTTTTCCATATCTATAGCAACAACTTCAGCTTCAATACCACCTTCCTCTTTAGAGGATAAAGCCAAGTTGTGTCGATGGATAAAGGCTTTATATTCAGTTACCCTCTTACTGGGTGCACAGTGGGCTGCTGTCAGAACCTTGGTTGGCTTGAGTAGAATACCGCCGCAGGTATGGAAAGTTCCACTGACGCTGGATTTTTGTTGAATGGATACCATCCAACTGTATTTGAACTTTGGTATGACTTCATGCCCACCAACTATCTGGATCGTTGGTAAAGTTTGGCTTAGGATGGTTGATAGGAGGTTTAAAAGTAAAATTGTGAGGATGTAGGTTTGTATATGCATTTGAATTGGTGTTTAGTAGTTGAGAAAGTATTTCCTATATATATAGTGGTGTAGTTATTATCATGTATATAGGGTTGTGATATACGCTATGTTAACCCTCGATCCATGTGGTTTAGATAACATGCAGGTTGACCCTACAGCTTATATATTTCATATTTTAGTACCGAGATGTGGATAGGAAATGGAGCATAATACTACCATTTACAGGGATTTATTGAAGTATAAGGTATCTAAAACGTGTCATCCGAAGTATAGCGTAAAAAATCAACCATATGGTTCATCATTTGAACCGATATTTACTTTTTTAAGGTATGAATGAGAGTGGTTATCAGTAGATGGAGTTCTACTAAGCTTATAGCAAGACATCGTTTACTATTTCACTTGACATCCAAGCATAAATATACTTGAAAAGTATATATATAGTAGTATATAGATTGAGTTTCAATTGTTTTTAATCACAAGTTGTTTATATAACTATAGTAAGCTTTGATTAAAAGTTGATATCCGTGCAAAATGGTTCTAATACTCATTACAACTAATTAGCACTAACTTTGACTTTTGTTTGCTTTGAGTAGTCAAATCAGCTTCGTATCAAAGGCCTAAATTTTCTACAATAGAAAGCTACGACAGATGGTATAGGCTATAAAAGCAGGTGGTTCATTTTATTGTATCAAAATTGAAGATACTCGGATAAAATTTTGAAAAATACATTTAGTTTTGCCAAAACTACAGCTTAAAATTGCTCATTAAAGTTTCTATAAAAGATGCCAACACATCCCTATTAGAGGTTTCCTATAGCTAGAAAGGAATGTACAATTCATTTGCTAAAGATAGTTCAAAAGAACTCAAAGTGAACTTTGATTGGGTAGTTTAGGCTTGGGAGGTTTGCTCATCACCATCTCAACAGACACATCCACAAGCCTGAACAAACTCATCTCAAACTCAGTTGACAGAATAGCGATGACCATCAAATTTGCTATTCTACCGATATATTGGTAGAAGAGGTCTTGGATATTTTGAAGTGATCAGCATGATTCGATCCACAACTCTGCAACAAACAATTTAGTAGCATTTTGCTATCCAAGATCTCAGAGGTAGCCATCTACAGCCTAAACGACAAATACTGCTAGCAATAATTTAGAGTTGCTTCCCAAGTGCAATAAGTTTATTGCAGATATTACTGCACATATACGTCCTGAATTCTATAAAACCAAGCACCTCTTTTCTAGCTTGAAGAAGGTTAAAGTAATTCGGAAGAAAGATGAGGCTGGTTTGCAACTGCT
The DNA here is from genome assembly GCA_016630905.1 of Capillidium heterosporum. NCBI lineage: Eukaryota > Fungi > Entomophthoromycota > Entomophthoromycetes > Entomophthorales > Capillidiaceae > Capillidium > Capillidium heterosporum. The sequence goes on from WBMQ01000010.1 coordinate 231,910, forward strand.
TGCACAAATTTGATATGCCATTAAAGGAGTCGTATCCCGGCTTGATCTACTTTAGGTACATGCTCCAAGCCCTCAACAATTTTAAACTTTCGACTCCCGACAATTTTGGCAAAGGCTTGAAGATCCTCGAACTGTACCAGCTCCCCCAACTCAAAAAGCTGACTTTAAATTTAAAACATGTAAATTGTTAACTTCTAGTTCCCATCAACAAGCCATTTCTTAATTTGAAGATACTATATTTGAATTTCTATAGCAATCACCTCGATCTAAGTATGGTCCCAGCCACCTTCAAAACTTGAAAAAATTGTAACTCGGCTACATGCAAAATATAAAGATTGTATCCCTGGCTTGCCTCTTGCAATTCCAAACCATAAGTTTCTCTATTTATCAGCAAAGGAGCATCCTTGATAACTGCAGCTACTTTCTCAAGCATTCCTTCCCCAAACTACTGGGCTTAAGTCTCAATATCAATCCACTACCCACCAATATCTCTCGAAAATTGATAAACCTTAAGCAAGCTAGCTTGTACTTGGACAGTGCCTTCGACAACAACTCGTTGAATATCATACCCACCTTGCCTCAACTGGAACTTTACAGAAACATCAACGACAGCTTGTTCCAAGATATCAGCTGTAAAAACCCAATCATCCAGTTGCATATAATTGAAGTCCTCAACCTAAACTATCACTTCCAATTTCTGCAGTTAAAGTTATCGAAGCTTGCCAATTTAACTTTCAACCCAGCTTACATACTCTTCAATTTGATGCATAGCGTATATTTTACTAAGCTCAATTATATAAGCAACTTTAACTTACAATCTGTCACCTCCCAGTATAAAATTGAGTTGATAGAGTGAATTAAAGTTTAAGCTTCCAATACCATAGTTGCCTTCAATAGTAGTTTGCTAGACAACGACGACATTCTAGTACACGTAGGTGGAGGATCTTTTACCACGAAACTAGAAGTTATATATATATTTTAAAGTTTAGCAACTGCTATTCATTTTATCTTAGCTTTTCATTTTTGTATTTCTACCAAAGTATTAAATATTATGCCTTCATAATTCCCAGTAACACAATTTGATGGTGTTGACTACACAAAAGAAAAGTATACCCAATTGGAATGTACATTTCAAAAATTTAACATACTTTACATTTATTAGAAATTGCCATATTTCTTGGTAAGTCTTTATAGAAGATGGGGAAGGAGAAGAAAATGATATAGACATAAAGGAAGTAAAATCTACAGTTCCACCAATCTAAGATTGTAAACTAGCAGCTTCAGCGTCCTTGAAGATAAGGTTTAGTTCAGTCCCAATGATATCATCATAGTACTGATGGTAGACCTTACGGTTGAAGGTTGCTAAGTGGTTCAAGTTGCCTCCTAGCTCGATAACTTCGCGTAGGACGCAGGCTAAACCATTGGCAGCAAACGTGCTAGGTTCAACCTTTTCACCACCTACTAACTGACGTACGATACGCTGTAAGCGTCGCGATAACAGCAAATAGACTGGATCCTTGTAGGATAGCGTCTTGTTGACCATGTTATTCAAGAAAGTGCACTGCTCCTCGGTAAGTTCGGTGGCACCAGGTGCAGTTCTAGTCTGGTAGGGTAATAAAAACTGAGCCAGGTGGGTGGTAATGTTGTCGATGGTAGTGCTTTCATCAAGCAGTAGTATGAACAAAGTCTCCTTTAGCCTTTGGATAGCCAAGTTGTCTCCTTTGAGCTTATCAGCAACGTTCTGGCTGATCATAACGAGGACAGCAACGACAGCAATACGCTGGAGGGAGTTTTGGAAGTCGAAAAGGCGGCGCACATCGCAAGTAAAGGTTTCGGGGACAGTATCCATAGTTACTGGATTTTTGGAGAAAAGGAGGGATACGTAAGCGTCGTTGAAGATACTTTCAAAGCTAGGCCAGGCCGAACGTTTGGTGGCGTTGTTGGGGTCGCGTAAACTCAAGGTCTCCAGCGTCTCCTGGATGCTGACTTTCAGCCAAGCTTTCGTATTGGTGAGTTGCACCTTACCTTGCTCCAAGTCGGCGTTGAACTTATCGGTTTCGTACTTGTAACCTTGGCTAGCCAACAAGGGGCGCAATGTGTTGATCTGGTGGTTCATGTGGTCGATCAGCATCAAACCCAACAGTTCAAAAATATCTTGGAAGGCATCAATTGGGTCACTTATTAGACTTAGCTTGGCAACATCGGGATCCCGTACCGGCGCACACATGACTTTGAGAAGACCTATTATATAGTTGATCCACTCCTTTGGTTCGAACGTATGGCTGTTGATCTGTTGCTTGACAAGTTCCATGTCAAAGCGCTCTTTGAAGCTCTGTACGAAGTGGCCTTCGGTAGGTAAAAGCTGTAGAATGCGAGTCTTGAGTTCAGACATCAATTCGATGAACATTCCAAAATCATTGGATTGGAGGCGGTGGCGAAAGAGGTCGAAAAAGGATCTAGTAGCTACATCGTGGACCCTTTTGAAGGTAGCATCACCGTTGGCCTCGAATTTGAATTCTGGATTCATGATGATTTCATGGGCCAACTCGCGGGAGGTGAAGCTGTTGGAAGAGTTGGGGAGTCGGGTAAGCTTTGGCAGTTCATCAGCAAGCACCTTGATCTCGTTTCCAGAGCTGGAAGTAGAGTCATTGGGCGACATCTCTGGGGCTACCGAATCCAAGTTGCTCTTAGGTTCACTGCTAGCCAGTTTAGATTCGTCGGCCGAAGATTCAGAAGTGATGAGAGAGTCTCGATACAGCCTACGTTTCTCCTGCAACTCTCTGACGGCTGCTTCACCACCGATGGCTCGAAGTTGGTTCAAAATATCTTCCCTCTGATTATCGATTTCTTCACACCAGGATTGGGAGGTGGGATCATCTTTAACCTTTAGCCACAGGTTGTCAAGCTCAAGGTAATGTCGCGTCATATTCTCCAGTAAATTGTGTACATCGGAGGTCTTCCACGCCTCAAAGTTGAAGTAAAATTTGTCCCACTGGGCCAAGAACTTGTGCAGCTTGGCGTAAAACCCAGCCTTACCTAAAGATTGAATCCAAACTTCAAAGGATAGGAGCATGTCCTTGGAGGAAGTGTAAAGTTGCTTGGGCTATATTAAATAAGGGTTAGCTACAAAACATAAATAAATAGTTACCAAACTACTGTCTAACTCTCCTAAAATCTCCAGTGGATGTACCGAAATGATGTAAGCACATAGGAAAACTTTGACCAAGTTACGGTATTTGTTCTCTTGAGAGTAGAAGGGAGAGGTACTTCGTGCCCGGTCTAAAAGGGAGGTTACCGAGCTAAGTAGGTCTTTTGATTTCAGTAGACTGGCGATCTCCAAAAAACTCATAGCTGATGCCGAAGTTCTACTCAAGTTGAACGTCTCGAATTTCTTGATCAAGGGGGTGAAGTGTACCTTGCGCCACCAGTTCTGCAATCGAAGAGCTGCGTCCAAAGGCTCTAAGTTTATTATCTCTGAGTTGGAGTTGATTCGACTGCGTGCACTCTGTAAATACTGGTTCCTACGCTGTACCGAATGGGACATGCGCATCTCTAACTCCGCTCTACGCTTCTGCTGCTCGTTTTCGAATCGGATGTTCTGCAATCTAGCAACCTCTTTAGCCCGTTTCACAGCCAATGAACAGTTCTTGACGTGTTTGGCCAAAAGTAGATGTCGCTTAGCTTCGGCCGCTTGCAGTTCTTTACTCAACTGTTCGCGCTTGTCATTCTCTTGACTCAGTGTACGTTTGCAGTGTAAGCTAATGACGTTCTGGGTGCGGATGTACTGCCTAGCTAGTTTATTTCGACGTGCATCTAGAAAAGCATTTCGATTCTTTTCAGCTTCTTTGGCGGTAGTTCTTGAACGTAGCTTCCTCGATTGCATACGAGCATCCAGGTGGGATGGTCGTTTACTGGTCTGCTGTATGGTCAAGGTGTCGATCTCGAACGAAATATTTTCTTTATCTGACATGATAGAAAAGGTTGATTAATTAGATGGATATCGATTAAATAGTGGTTGTTGACTAAGCTTAAAAAATCTAACTGTAAAAGAATGATGTGTTTTGAATCAAGGGAATTTATTTTTGAATTTAGACTTTGATTTGTAAGCCAATTAGGCTTATGATGCGCTTAAGTTCCTTGGTAATGGAGCCAATCCAAAACTGCACCTTTTAGGTGAAGTTAAATTCGAAATCGATCACGTTTTCCAGCAACCTCAGTTGTAAAGTTTGCTTGTCGAATAAGTGGGGTAAAGCTACAAGCTATAACGTCGATTACAATATATTGGGTGCAACAAAGCCAAATATTAGGTGATTTGTAAAGGGGATGATTAATTTATTTGAGGAGAGGGAAGTTGGCATTATTAATTCAAAGGATATCTAAAGCCCAGGTTCCCAACAGCCAAGAAGGGTGACTTTAAAAGCTAGATCATCACTAATTTTTATCTAGACTGTCAAGGTTAGAGACCACTGCTCTAAAGCTTAACATCACTTTATCAAGCCTATAACTAAATTTTATAATCCTCTGGTCAGAAGATGCTACAAGGCTAATGCTACTTTAGGTAAATCAAATAAAATTTTGCAAGTTTGGTTAAAAAACTTGGCACTTTTATTTGAGCAGTAAAGTATAAGGCTTATAGCACTTTTTCTAACTGAGTACTATTTGGATCAGCAAGTCAAATTTGAAAATTATAATACAGCAAGCCTGCTTTTGAATGCAGAAGACCAACATTTCTGAAGTAGATTCGGGTAGTTTATTTTTATAAAGTATTTAGGTACAGTAAGTTGGAGTACTATAGGTAGTACAACCAACTACATTTACTTAAAAGCCAACAACTTAAATCTTTGATTGCTGGTATAGTTTGAAATTATTGACCTATTCCCATAATTGAGTTTAATTGGACTGCAATTTCCATATCTGCAATCCTCATAAATTCTAAATTAAACTAATAAACTTTGTGCCAACTCATTAGAAATTCTATTATAAACTTGTGCCACTTAACTTTTAAACCAAAGTTAGTACCCAAATCTGAACTATCAATTCATCAACAATAAACTATGTATATCCAAATTTAGACAAGGCATATTTTGTTGTTATAAAGTTTCATCTATGCTATATATACGTATAACACCAACTATAAACAAGGGAAACTTTATTAAATATTCAAATAACCCATCGAAACAATTCGACAACCTTGCGCCTACTGACATACCGAGAACTCATCAATCTTCTGACAGCTTGTCAACAACGAACAGTCTGATTTCTTGGAACAGACACAGTAGTCCTGTAGGGCGCAATGGATAACTCTATTAGGAATTTCAAAAGCATCTTGACCAACACCCAAGATTCGGTTACCAAATTTGTTGCTGAACAGACCGTTGGGATCGAATCGACTAGCTGCCTCTTTAAACTTGTTCAAGTTAGCTTCAGGGTACGAAGCCTTCAATATACTGTTCTTAAAGTAGTATAAGCCATTCTTACCCCAGTGAGGGCGTCCATTGTGCTTGAAGACCAAAAGTTGGATCAAAGCTTGCATGGCGTTCAAGCCGTAAGGTGAAGTAAGGAAAGGATCTAAGCGCATAGGGAAAGTCCAGTCGATATGGAAGGTCTCTTGACCACTGGACAATGCCAAGGATCCTCTGGAAGCAGGGCTGAATCGGAAAAAGAGACCAATAAGCGGAAAGGCGGTTGGATAGTCTTTGAAAAGCTTGTTCATGTCGGTGATGACAGCTGGTAGTTTGGAGAGGCTCAAAGCAATTGAGGATTCGTCAGGTAAGACGGCTAAGGCGGCCAATGAAGTCTCCATGGGAATGGAGTTGTCCAAAGGAGGAGCTAGCAAATCAATATCCAAGTTGATTGGATTCTCCCATGGGCAGTGCTTACACTTGTTGGTCATCAATCTATAAGCGTAACCGACAGCTGGATTGACAAAGTTTTTAGTAGTACCTTCAGTGAACACGGGGTTCTTTGCCAGTACTGCTATATCCAACTTGTACAAGGAGTTCTCGGTCAACTTTTGGATCTCGTGCATGGCAAAGGAGTTGTTGGTAGCCTGGATCAATTCAAAGGCGATCTTGCCACCGATGGCAATGAAGGGGGATACAGTGGAGATCAAGTTGGTACGGGCATCTCCAGGGACATTTTGGCTGGAGTCGTAGTACTTACCTTCGGAGATGACTAATCCATGGTTGGTGGGGAACCACCAGAACTGGAACCAGTCGTTTTGACGGGCCATGTCTACCAACTGAGTAGTGTTCTTGACTAGGATGTCGTCGGTCACGCGGTAGTTGTGGACACGCATCTTGAACTGAGGGACTACTTTAAGCTGGACTTCGACAACTATACCTAGGAGACCTAAGTTCACCCGCAGCGCGTCAAAGTGGGGGTCCTGCTCGGTAATTTTTACCAGCTTGCCGGTGCCGTCGATCATAGTTAGGCCTACTAGGTATTCAGGCAGATTGTTGGGGTGGTTCAACGACGAACCGTGGGCTCCTAAGCTTATGGCTCCGCCTACCGTAATACCACCGTAGGCGGGGATGTGCTTGATAGTGTAGCCTTGGCTATGTAAGACATCCATAGCGTCGATGAGCTCCAAACCGGTGCCTAGGGTTACTGTGGAATCCTCCTTATTCAAGACTACTTTATTGAAGTTGCTGAGGTGGATGGGGATGCCGTCGGTGCAGATGGTGTCGGTGATGGAGTGGCGGCTACCTACTACCTTGACCTTGGTGTTGGTGGCAATTGCTTTGTTGACTAAATTCTGTAGTTCGGTTAGGTCTTTGGGGATTTGGATTGCTGTCTTGGATTGACATTCAATCTTCTCCTGGTAACTCTTGTAAGTGAACCCTTGAACTTGGATCGCCAACACCGGGAGTATGGTAATTAGATTTGAAAACTTCATAGCTTCCTTGCTTCCTAGACTGAAGGTTGGTTTTGAGATAGCTGAAGGGTGAGAGGTAAAGTATAATTCAGAATTTCATTCCAATATATATAGTCTGACGGCTCAACTCCATTAAAGTCAGTCGTTCATTGCGAATAAGTTGTCTGGTCTGGCCTAATAAATTGGACTTTGTGACAAATTGCCATGTATTGCTCTCAATTTTAGTTCTTTGTTAGTATACCTACACACAGTTTGGCCTACATCTTTACTCCAACTTGCAAGGAATTTCCTAGTTGACAAGTACCTCTACCGAAATGTTGACTTCCGACCAATTATCTATAAATATTTGAAATTTTTTGTAACGATCTCAAGATCTTGTAAAGAATAGCAAGAGTTCAGCCGGTAGATACCTGTGCTATACCTTATGACTCGCCTTTTCATACTCCAATGGAAGTTTTTGAATAAAGTACTATATTTGATCAAAACTTAACTTATCCAGCTATTAGCCAAATGGAGTCTTTACAGCTATCCTTTGAACCTATTTTTTGATAGAGTTGAGGAAGGAAGCTTAAAAATGTGCTATGAAGCTTCATAAATCGAAAGGCAAATTGTTAGGATCGGATGGTAGGTTGTTGCCAAAGCTCTTTTACTTGTGCTAGTACCAACTGTTTAGATTTATGGAATAGGTTAAATAACCTTGAGCTAGCTTCTCGGACCTATAGCACTTCTCTTTATATATTCTACTTGGTGTAGGATCCTAGGTTATTTATCTTTCGAGGTTTTCTAATAAATAGTTGCAAAATTTTATTGAGTTTTGGTGGTTGATTCCAAGGAGAAATGAGCAAATTGATGGAAATCAAAGTACTATCACATCTCATCCTTCCTCGAATAGCGACCTATGAGGCCTTGGGCTAAAATACAGTTATTTTTAGGGAATAGAAAGGTATCTTCCGCAAGGTTACGCCAAAAAACTATAAAAATAACTTGGCTTTGAAAGATTCGATCTAGAATTTATATCGAATCTATTGTAGAAGTTTCACTTCAAGTTCCAAAAGAAAGTGTTATGGTAAGTCAATCGCATTCCACATTAAATAAACAATTTCCATTTGGTATAATGAAGGTAAATCTACCACGAGATAATACCTTACTTAGCACTGATCTAGCCATCTAGCTTCCTAAATAAAAGTTCAAGTTTGCAGTTACCGATCTCCCCCAAAGTTTAAGGCAAAGCTATTAAACTATATGGGGTAGTAAACTTTGTTGCTGGAGATCACTTTTGTACCCTTAAATCCATACGAAAAGTAATCCTACCTCATCAAATTTACGATGGTAGGCCCTAGTTTAATTAGAGTAAGGCTAATAGCCTAACACCTTTGTATATGTATGTTGTAACTGGTATTTATCTCAGTTTTTGATTTAGAAAGGCTAGCTTTAAAAGGTAGTATATATCTGATATAAAATCTAGCCCAAGGTAAATTTCTAAATTTTGTTTCCATCTTTTCAACTTATTATACGATATAGAATGACAAAAGCAACTATGAGCATTTGGAAGTTAGTACTAGTACTTCCCATCCTAACGATCCACTCCTTCACCTATAACTCCTATCAAGGTAAGATCGAATGTACTTCAGAAGCTGCAATCCAAACTCCAAGGACGCTACAAGAGCTACAATCGATAGTCAACGATGCCATCAATACCAACACCAAAGTCAAGGTAGTAGGTAGCCGTCACTCTATAACTGATACTATATGCACCGATGGGATCCCTATCCACCTCAGCAACTTCAACAAAGTTCTCTTGAACAGACAAAGTGGTACAGCGATTTTAGGTGCAGGCATTGAGCTCATCGACGCATTGAATAGGTTACATGAGCAAGGTTATACTATTAAACATATGGCAGCTTTTGGTGGTATCACGATTGGTGGTGCTATAGGCCTAGGTGCTCATGGGTCCTCGTTGAAGCATCCCAACTCACTATCCGAGTACCTAGTGAGTGTTACCATGATTGATGGAGCCGGAAAGTTAATTAAAGTTACTGATCAAGATCCTGATTTTGATGCTGCAAGAGTAAATTTAGGTCTCTTGGGTATAGTTGTCGAAGTGGAAATTAAAGTAATACCCCAGTTCAAAATGCGTATGTACAACTACCGAGTTTCCGATAAACTTTTAATTGAAAGTCCCAGTAAATTGATAGATATGGCCCGTAGCAACGACTGGTTTCAATTCTGGTGGTTTCCTACCAACAATGGTCTAGTTATCTCGGAAGGTACCTACTATGATGCAAGTGTCAGAGTCAGTGGAGATGCAAGGACTAACTTAATCTCCAACTTATCCCCTTATTTAGCCATAGGTTCCAAGGTCGCCTTTGAAATCATCCAAGCTGCCAATAACTCTTTAGCAATGAATGAAATTCAAGATCTGACTGAAAGTTCGTTGTACAAGGTGGATATAGGTGTTGTACTCAAGAGTCCAGTGTTTACCCAAGGTACTTCAAATCAATTCGTCAACCCTGCTATTGGATACGCTTATCGATTGATGACTAATAAATGTACCAACTGCCCCTGGGATAACCCTCTACCGATTATCGATAGTTTGTTGAATTTACCTTTAGTTAAAGATATCCCGTTGGTGCCTTCTACAAACATACTTGCCGTCCTACCTGATGAATCCTCGGTTGCTTTAGACTTGAACCGGTTCGAAGATGTCATTCAAGATATGAGCTTACTGTTTACTCGATACCCAACTGCGTTCCCACTGATAGGCCTGTTCTTCCGATTTAGCAGGCCTTCTAAAGGGTTAATGGCTATTTCAAATGGCCAGGAGACCTTCCACATCGATTGGACTTTCCCTATACGGTTAAATCCCTACAGCACAGCACCTTATGGACTTGATGTTATGCAGGCTTTGATTCAACTGCTGGTTTTCAAGCATGGTGGGCGTCCCCATTGGGGTAAAAATGGCTTACATTACTTTAAGAACTCTATAATTTCCAACGCCTACCCTCAAAGCTCTTTGACAAAGTTTAAAAATGCAGTAAAGAGGTTTGATCCAGATGGTCTGTTTAACAATAGGTTTGGTAATCGCATTTTGGGTATCGGTGAAGATGCTTTCGATATCCCTGATAAGGTTGGTCATTGTGCTTTGCAAGACTACTGTATATGTTCCAAGATTTCGACTGTTCTATCTCAACCAGTTGTGGAAAGATTATGGAGTATTCAGTTTGTATGTAGAGTAGAAGGATATAAGAGTGTTGGAGTTTAATTTATATAAAGCAGGTTTAATTCATTTATTTATAAGATTGAATCTTCTTTGATAGATAATGATATTATTTCTTAACTTGGTGCATGGCTATAACTCCACAAAAGTATATTGAACTATAATAGTGTAGACCGTGCTTTTTGGTTTAATAGACTACCTTTGAGGAAATCCAATATATTCTGTAAAACTTGCCTCGTAATGCTTTTGGTTTGGAATTGATGGATTTTCTTGTCACCACTAAACTTCAACCTATTAGTACTTTGTAATAGGTTGAAAGCTTATTCTAAACTTAGTTTGTAGGCTGACAGGTAATATTAGATATCAATAAAAGCATCAACCAATTTCTTCCAAATGAAAAACAATCTAGCGAATGGAAGATGTAGGATAAAGGGTGGTTTAGACTTGTACCAAGTATAGGAGTTCCTTCAAAGGTTATTGGAAGCAGAATTGAATTAATGCTGTTAGGTGAAAATTTTATTTGTCTTCAAATGCATCCTAAGTGAATATTGAAAATTCGTTGAAATCACAATTTTGCACTCCACAAATTAATTGTACTCCATACTATAAATTTATTTGCATGGTATAGCCCCAGCCTGATAAGGGAGGCTGTGCTATAGGATGCTGCCTTAAATAGCTTACTGAACAGCACTTGACTTCAAAAATTTCAAGCCCGGCTACTGAAGCTTCACAAGCCAAATATGGCAACTTGGAATTTTAACTTGGGGTAGCTGTAGCACAACAGTATATCCAAAAAATTGTGACTGGGTGCTAATTATAATTGAGATGGAGCATTAATACCATGGAGGTATTTAACAGATGATGGGACCTGCAACTGTCCTTCACTTTAAAACTCGAATCAAAAGTTTGGAAATATCACTTACAACAGAAGCGCATCTTCCAACTTACCTATACTCATTTTCAATTTTGTAAACAAAGTCACCTAACGTAGAAGAAAAACAGGCGTATGCAGCTCCATTACTTAATTGCAATACTCCACATTTTAGCTATCAACGCCTTCATCTACAAATCTTACCAAGGTAAGATAGAATGCAACAGTCAAAATCAAACCCTCATTCCAAAGTCCTTGGAAGAGCTACGATATATAGTCAACGGTGCTATCAAGTCAAGAACAAAGTTGAAGATAGTAGCTAGCCGACACTCAGTTACTGATATAATATGTACCGATGGGATCCCCATCCACCTCAGCAATTTCAACAAAGTCATCCTAAACAAACAGAGCTCTACAGCTATCTTAGGCGCCGGCATGGAGCTTATCGATGCTTTAGATAGGCTACATGAACAAGGCTATACAATCTCTCACCTACCTTCCTTTGGTGGTATTACGGTAGGTGGAGCTGTTAGTGTTGGTGCCCACGGTACTTCGTTGAAGTACGCCAACTCATTGTCTGAACTTTTAGTAAGTTTAACTCTAATCGATGGCAAAGGAAATTTAATCAAAGTTACTGAGCAAGATCCACATTTTGATGCGTTGAGGGTAAGCTTAGGCCTTTTAGGTATAATCGTCGAAGTAGAGGTTAAAGTTGTACGCAGTTTCAAGATGCGCGTGCACAACTACCGAGTTTCTGATCAGCTTCTGCTCAAGGAGCCCACTAAGTTAATAAATATGGCCCGTACCAATGACTGGCTTCAGTTTTGGTGGTTTCCCACAGACAACGGCTTAGTTATCTCGAAAGGTAATTTTTTCAGCCCCGATCAAATCGTCCAAGGAGATGCGAGAACTCATCTTTTAACCAACGTATCTCCCTTTGTAGCTGCAGGCGGTGGTGTAGGTTTTGAACTAATTCAAGCTCTTAACCTCTCACTAGCTATGAATCTTATGCAGAAATCGACCGAAAACTCGCTCTACAAAGTGGATCTGGGAGTCTTGATTAAGGAACCCATGTACACCGAAGGTGCCTCCAACAGATTCGTAAACCCAGCAATAGGATACGCCTATCGCCTCATGACCAACAAGTGTACTCGATGTCCATGGTTTAATCCCATCCCCATCACCGAAAGTTTGCTGGATCTACCGATAATTAAGGACGTCCCTTTGGTGCCAACGGTATCCAAGCTAAGACTCATGCCAGATGAGGCATCAGTAGTTGTGGACCTAGCTCGGTTTCCAGCGGTAATTGCCGATATAAACTATCTGCTAAGTTTGTACCCGACTGCATTCCCACTTGCTGGTCTCTTCTTTCGATTCAGTAGATCGGCCAAAGGGCTGCTATCAGTTTCTCATGGAAGGGAATCTTTCCATATTGAGTGGTCTTATCCCATACGCAGTGACCCATACAATACTGCACCTTACGGCCTAAGCGTCATGCAAGCTCTGTCCCAGCTTCTCATCTTCAAGCATGGTGGTCGTGCTAGCTGGTGCAAAAGCAGTTTAGCCTACTTACAAAGCTCTATAATAAGGGATGTCTACGACCAGAATGCTCTGATGAAGTTTAGGGAGGCAGTCCAAAGATTCGATCCCAACGATCTGTTCCAAAATAAGTTTGGCAATCGCATCCTTGGTGTCGGCGAGGATAAATTTGATATCCCTGATAAGGCTCGACACTGTGCCCTGCAGGATTTCTGTATCTGTTCCAAGGATTCGGATTGTCCAGCTTCAACTAGATGTGGTAAGATTATGGGGTATTCGGTTTGTACATAAAATACAAAATCACTGGATGTTGATGCTGAATTCGTATAAAATAGATATGATAGGCTTATCTACTCAATAAAAGTACATTTCGTACCTGTTAGTAATAAATAGAAAGCGAAGTTTTACAGTATTCTCTTTATATGCTTTTGCTATATATCGCTTATTTTTTTTAAGAATAAGTCTTCATGAACATACTATTTATATGTTTTTCTAATGTATAGGTAATTTTTGAAATTAATATCTTAGATATACTTACTTGATAGGTTATATATACTAGATTTTGTGAAATATGGTGAAAATAATAGTTTCTAGCCAGCTATAGACAAAACTTTAAATGCTTTGACTCAAATTGAAAGTATAATTAAGCAATTTAAATAATCTTTCTATTCTGAATTAAACATATAACTTTATTAAAGGTGCTTGAAAAATGGACCATATAAGTGGTATTCTAATTATTAAAGTAACTCTTAAACGGCTTTTGTTCCTTTGATTCTTTTCGAAAATCAGATCCCATAAAAAAGGTGAAAATAATTATACTTCTAATTTTTGATTGTTTACATGAAAATTAAATATAATCTAATTGTATATGCTTTTTCAAATATATCTGCCTGATCAACTTTAAGTTTAAGCTGTCGGAAGGACTAATTACAAAATTAGCATTTAGCTAGGTTGAGCTGAACTATACTATGACTAATTAAATTCATGAGCAATGTGCCAATTATCAAACATCACTTGAAAAATACGTTTTGATAGAACTAAACATTGCTTTGGATGATGGTGTTTCATTGAAGCATGCATCTTTTATGAATTTAGTAATCGAAATTGAGGCAGATAATTTGAAATTCAAAGTTTGAAAAGCTTTGGCTAAGGTGGAGTAAGTCCAAATAAGCTTACTGCAATTTCAACAAGTGTTGAGGTTTGGGTGAGCAACTTGGAAATCTTAAAGAATGATGTCCGAGGTATCACAAGCCTAAACATTAATTAATTTCAAATAGGTTAAAGACGTCCATATTTAACCCAGGAGAGAGGTGTAACTTTCCTACTTGAACATATAGAGACTTACTCCGATTTCGAAAAACGAACACGATCCTTCTTCATTTCCAAATTCCAAAAATCTGGACTTAATAAGCCCTCCTGGCCTTTCATAATTAGCTTCTCAAGCTAGAGGTGTAACTCTAGCCAACTAACAAGCGAAGTAAGTAGATAGCATTACTAATATATTCCATTTATAGAATATAAAGAAATTTCCATCCAAAATTAAAGTCAGCATGTATAGGAATAATTGGTAGCTGCAGTATATAAAGTAGAGTCTAATCTTTGAAAATCATTATCCTAGCTCAACCATAAAATCTAACTCTGTCACTATGAAAGTTGCTGTCTTCACTTTACTCGTTTTAATTGCCGGTATTATAGCTGCTTCTCCAGCCGTTTTAGAGCGTCGCATCTATGGTGGAGCCGAAGTCACTCCCGCCTTCAAGTTCCCCTGGATGGTTGTCATCAACCGTCCCAATTCCTTAAACTTCTTGTGTGCTGGTATTGCCCTCAACCCTATCACTGTTTTGACTGCAGCCAGCTGCATCTACGGTTCGCCTGCTGACTACACCGTAGACCACCACCGCCACAACTTATCAAAGACTCTTAAAGCCGAATCTGGTCAACGCCTGCAGGTCATCAACTTCATTGTTCACCCCAACTACAACATCTGGGGCAACCGCTATGACGTTGCCATCTTAAAACTGTCATCCCCCATCACTGGAGACATCGGCAAGGTTGAGCTAGATGACGGTGCCTTGTCCAAAGTTATTAACTCCAGTGCTTCCACCATCGGATGGGGACAGTACGACAGTGCCCACGAAAAATCCGACTACCTTCGTCAGATCGAGCTGCCCATCGATATTACCAAGTACTGTCAGGATCAATGGAGTAAGGTTGGTGTTTTGATAACTGAGGAGCACCATATGTGTGCCGGTAACCACGTAGATAAGAGTATCTGTGTCGGTGACAATGGTGGCCCCCTCTTCCAGCAAAAAGACGGTAAGACGTATGTACTCGGAGTATCTTCTTTTGGGGCTGCCTGCCAGTACAAAACTCCCAGTGTCTTCGCCAAGGTCGCTACCTACAAGGATTGGATTTTACAACAGGTTAATTAGAACCTTTAGATCTTATTAAACTTTATTTAATTATTATTATGCCATTGAATGAGCAATATTCTTTAAAATGACAACATATAGTCAAGATTAGTTTATATTTCATATCTAAAGGACCCAGGCTTATAGAAAAGTTTAGATAAATCAAGCTAATCAACATGGCGGCTAACTGAACTTTACCTTTATTTCCACCTCAAGAACTTCAACACCTAATCAACCAATTTTGATCCTTTGCAATAGTTGATTGTTCAAAGCTGGAGGCATAACTCTAACCAATAGATGAATAAATAGTGAGTCTTAACAATATACTTCTCTTGGATCTTTGCTCGACTTGTTATCTAAAACTAAGGACAGCCTATCAAAGAAATAAATATAACATATAAAAGGTTCTGAGATTTGCAATTTATACTTTAAGCTTGGCTCTTTCAGTTCAAGCCTACCAGCATAAAATTTAATTTTTCATCCTCGTCTCATTAACCTTCGGTATTCAAGTCATTATTTCAGCCACGTTTCAGTGTCAACTGATCGGTGGAACTGAAACTCATCCCCAGTTCAAGTGCCACTGAATAGTTTCGATCTGTAATCTGAGTGCGCACATATGCAGCAGTGTTTTCCTTGATAATAGTGCCGTACTGACGACTGTTCAGTGCGCAAAATCTTTGATCTCCAAGCTTACCTCCATCAACTATATTCACATTGTTGGAAGACTAAGGTAGCATCCGATAGGAAGTATCCAAAGTCATTGTATATTTCAACTGCAGCGTAATTGAATTTACTAACAACACCACAATCCTGAAGCTGACTGCTCAGATCCAAGGCGACACCGTCAAAGTTGCCCTCTTCAAAGATGAGTTGAGCTCCAGCCCCACTTTCAAGGTCAAGGTAGTTTGATAGAATATAACCAGCTTGCTTAGTATTAACTCCAATAATCTACGTGAGATCATCTACCGTGGCGTGCTGTACGCAGAGTATACAGATCTTTCGATTGAATTGCTTTGATCTATCTCTCAGGAAAAGAACGTATGCTTCGCTATTGACAAGGACAAAGGCATTTGCCACGATGACTATGAGGCCACCTTGCTCGTAGGCAAGAAAAATAAGTCTATTATCATAAGCATCCCCTTCATTTTTTCCTATATCAGTATATAAGCAGTTGATTTTAGACTAGATCAGCTAGCTTTTGTTCAAAGCTCATTAAAACCGTCTATCTAATTTTTATGTGGTAGATTTATATAAAAGGTAACCAGATTTTTAGCTTGGATCTCATAAAATTTGAATTCATATATGAAACTACTATATCTGGTATATTGGAGGCAAACAGTCAAAGATCTACCTGACTTTCTCAGTATACAAATTGCTTTTGACCTTGCTAATTACAATATAAGCTACAGTAGTTCCAACGTAGTTTATAGAAAAAGCTATATTCAACTTTAAAGATGCAGTTTGAAATGAATATATAGGTTATTAAGCAGATTGTCAAACAGCTAAAGGTAGATAGACTTATATTGGGAGCCATAATCGAATGCGTACCAATCTCTCCTTTGTAGTTTGTTTTGGCAATTTCAATAATTCTAAGCAGCCCCTTGAAGGTTCTAGCTCGATGTTGAGGACGGATACTAAAGTTAAAATGAAGAGTTTACAATACTTGTGTATTGTCCGTCTTGACTCTTTTTCCATATAAAAGCCTGTCAAAACTTTTTAAGCTTTTGCAGTTGGTTTTGAAAACTTCAATCAGGTCTGCATCCTGAGATCGATATCTTTAACAGTTATGGCAAAGGTTGATGACTTCGAAAACCCTCTTCAGTTATGGAGAAATATAGATGGATGTTTAAACAAAATATATTTGTGCAAAGTTACACTAGGTATATCAAGTAAGTGCATTTAGAAACTTATAGTAACAAATACTACTCGGATCAGAAATAATAAAAATATTACATTATAAATTTATAATGTAAAGTGCCCTTTAATTCTGATCCGAGTAACTATGATAAACATCTAATAAATAAAGACTCAAATTTCCATATTTACTGTGCCTTAGTTTTAGAATACATTAAGATACAGGACATTTAATTTGGAATTGTTTCGAACTTTTCTTCTTACTTGATATAAATTATGACGTAGTATATTGAAGAGATGGTCACATCTGATTGATCCAAATTATTCCTTCAAAAGTCAACTTCTAACACGACACTGGAATTAGCCCAAACGTCGTTTCCACCATAACCTTCAACCCAAAATCTATAAAAACTTCCAACTAAAATATCAACATGAGTTCCACTGACACCACCAACATAGTCACTCTTACCACCCAAGCTTTCAACTCTTACCTCGACAAAACCCCTCAAAACTTGAAGTTGATCGACACCTACCTAGCCTTCATCTTAGCTACTGGTATCTTACAATTTATATATGTCTGCCTAGTAGGAACTTTCCCTTACAACGCCTTCTTGGCTGGTTTTATAAGTACGGTTGGGTCTTTTGTATTAGTTGGTAAGCACTATTTTAAAATTTTATAAATGAAGTTAATGAATTTTTTTAATGTAAAGTCAATTTGCGAATTCAGACCAACGTAAGTTATAGTAAATCTACCTTTGAGATAAGCCCCAATCGGTAAGTTTTTATTTGTTGTTTCTATTCAAGTATTTATGTGATTACTTCTTTTTTGGTATGTGTAGGGCTTTTGTAGAGTACGCCTTCTGCCAGATTATCCTGCTATTCTTGATTGCCAACTTCCTAGGCTAAGATTGAAACTTTATGATTCCAAGCTCCTACTTTCAAAACTACCAATAAAGATTAAGGGTATATATTTCGATATAGATGTTTATCTTTAACCATTCACATTTTGACTGGCATATATTTACATGGAATACAATGGAGCTTTTCAATATGCAAAGTGGTATATAGTTCTATTTGATAGAAATGTAAATAACTTTTCAAATCGATTTTTAAACTATATACCTATATATAGTATATCCGATACAACTGCAGCTTTACTTCCATATAAAACTCAATGAACTTTAATTACAGACACTATTATTTGAAATTCAAGAATCGATTCAGCCCAAAAGTTTTACCGGGTACATTTGGTTGTTGCGATGTTCCATTGTAGTTGATGGTTGGCGAACTAGGGGTCTCCACCCTTGCCAGTCCTTCTACGCCACTATCTTGACCCGGTACCTGGGGCAAAGGGTTCCGCTGTCCAGCCACCGACTTCCTGTGATCTCCCTTCAGTAAGGTACCTTTAGCCGACAATACTTTGAGATCCTCAATAAAGCTAGAAGGTGTAAGTAAGTTGGTAGTACCAACTACGACGTCCCGTTTCATAACTTTAACCACTTCGTAGATGGAGCGGACTTCACTTAGAGATAGGCCTCCAGCTACAAATATTAAAATTCGGCCTCCAATCGACTTGGTAGTTACAGTGGTACTGGGCTCAGAACCATGTACCTGGTCTTTCTTCTGCCAGTTAGGACGATTGACACGCAGGGAAGCTATGGGATTGCGAATGAGTTTGGCGGCATCCTGGTCGACGAAGGGGAACTCTTCGGCAGTAATTGTCTTGGTCACCTGCATCATGAGGATCTTCTTGAGCTGGGGAACATACCTTGACAGTGCGTAGGGGTTCTCCTCCTCTTGGCCACTTATGGGTTTCTTGGACTTGCGGAAAGGGTTGCTGAACTTGGTACTCTCCTTGGGCTTGACCTACAAAAAGAGTAAGCTTTTGAATTGATATAAAGTAGTTACCAGTGGTCGATTGGAGGCTAAGTAGGTTAGGTTGGTGATAGCAACTTTATCGGCTTCCGAAATCCCGGCGTGGGATTCCAATCTCCTACGGTCGTAAAAGTTACTGGAACTACCCACTATCGTTGCCAGTAGTAGCAGCAGTCGCAGTTTATCATCGACACTGACTTGTCTATCAGTCAATAACGGTGCTAGATCGGTCAGAATCTGGTTCGGTTTGACGGGGAGTCCATCGGCCGTTACTTGACATACCAGGTTCTGCTGCAAATCGAGTAAGGCCTCAGCCGACGGCTCCTTGAGTTTTTCGAGGCACCGGGTAGCCAACTCCATGTGAGCTGAGTATACTTTAGACAGATTCTGTAGTTCGGGTACCGAAGCTACAATATCTCGCATGCCTTGTAGCGAAGCTTGGCCCTTCTGGAGCTGACTTAGTGCAGCTGGGTTGTTCCCCACCGCTGACTTAAATTGCTGAACAAGCTCGGGTACCAAATCAGCGATGTGCATGTGACGTAGATTGGTCCAGATGCCATCGCTCTCGTCGAGGTTGATGGGTTCTTCAATCTCTTGACCCAATCCGTTGATGAACGTATGCCTTTAAATTTCAAAGTTAGTTTTATATTTGGATGGAGCGGCTAAATAGTACTCGTAGATTTTATGCTCTTTGAGGCCAACCACATCTTCCACTAACGCTTGGTAGGTAAGTTCGTGGAGTAGGGGAGCTGCCAAATCGACTGACCGGTCTAGAACTAGCAATATACTTTTGCTCTTACTGCCATTTCCTTCTCCCTAGTCTCAATTAGTACTGGATGTCTAGTTTAAGCTTACAAAGTCGGGATTTGCACTTAGGTAGTTGTCGAAGCCGATCCTGCAATTTTTCAGCTATTAGACGGGGGTTGTGTAGCCCTGAATCCAGGGCTTGATATCTAATAACTGGAATCTCATTTAAGCTTAGACATAGTGCCATAAGCTAAAATTTCAAGACATAAATAAATTGAATAAGTTTAAAAATTACTTTGTCAGTTATAAGTTGAATTTCTTTACTCGAAGTAGTAGCAGTTGCCGAATACAGGTTGGATAAACTGTCCTTATGGTTGAAGGTAAAAACCCTACTTTCGAATGGAAAGTAGGAGATATTTAGGACTTGGATACGAACCTTTTGAGCTACACTAGATAGAGCTGAGCTAGTTTCATCATCGGGTTGGGAGGTTAGTAGGAGGTGTCCTCCCTTGTACTTGTTATTCACTATTAGGTCTTGACTGACTAGTTCAATGTTGCCGACCGAAGGTTTTATAAAGTAGAGGCAAACTAGGCTGGTGTTGTTGGCTCGCTTCGAAGTGAGGTCTTCGATAGCTAAATTGGTTTAATTTTGATATTTTGAATATATGTTCTTACTAGTCACATTTTCGGATAGTAGGTCAAAGGGTTGACATACTGAATCAAAGATCTTTCTGGTGAAGGTGTCCATAACTACTACCTTCCAGCTGTCGTCATTTTGGTTGATGTTTTTAACGGTGTCGATGAATTCTAAATATTAAAGTTTAAAAATTAGCCTATCTAATTTAATTTACTTGATCTAACTAACTTGATCAGGGAAACCATCTTGAACCTTCTCCTGTTTAATGCCGGATGTTTGTAGTTGAGCTGTTGGTCTTGAGATTTGAGGTGCTATTTTTCCTTTCTTCTGTTGAACAAAGCTCCAAACTAGAAAGTTGCGTCAAAGATCCACTCTGATTAATCTCAAATCCATCACTTGAAAGTAACTGAACTTTCAGCCAACCGTTTGCTTTCATTGAATCCTTTGTGCTATAAAATCCATAATATAGAGAGCTCATTAATTCCAAACTAAACAAGGGCAAAGTAGGTTTGATTTTCATCCATTCAAGAAGCTAAGTTTAGGATCAGCCAAGAACCTTGACTTTAATAAGTGCTGAGATGCACGAAGCTTACGTTAGTATAGTCAAGTACCAAGGATCAGTATCTAGTTGTAAAATAAAGCCAGTATTGAATTAGCTTTAAACGGTACTGCTATAGATATCGATCTTAATTATACATTTTATTTTAATATGCTCGATATAACTATAAAAACCAATGGGAAGCTAAAAACTATAGGTAATCAAGAACATAGCCCAGTCCTGTATCTAACTATACTATTCCAGTAAACATACTCTAAAACTTTTATCAAATATCAATATGTATATAACATAAACAGCTAATAAAAACTCAAAAATTAAAACAGAAGTTAAATTTAATATCAACGGCCCCATCCCCAAGAAAGAATTCCCTTACAAAATGAGAAGACTACAACTAAGTTTAAATTAGTCGACGAGCTGTCTGAAACGTTCCTCAATCTCCTTCTGCAAGGCGGCGTATCGCTCCCTCAAAACGTCTTCTCCATCAGCCGGGTCCTCGAACTTCATGGAAGAGAGCTTGTACAGCAAGTCACCCATGGTGTCACGGATCTTGGCCCAAGTGATCTGGTTGTTGCTAACTTCTACAGCGTGGGTGGCATGGTTGTAGAATCCAATCATATTACGCAAAAGCCAAACCGTCTTGTAGAAGGGACAGTACTTGTCGTAGGGGGAGTACCCGTTCTGCTGCAAGAAGTCGTCCTTGATAATACGAGCGATCTCTAACGTGATCTTGTCGCTTTCAGCCAAGGCGGATTTACCAACCAACTGGACGATTTCAGAGAGATCCTCTTCCAACTGCAAAATCTCTTTACACTGGGTACGTAAGCTGACGAACTCGGGGTCAGCCTCCTCGTAGTAAGGTTGGAGGGCCTTGGTGTACTTGGAGTAGGACTGGGACCAGTTGACTGAGGGGAAGTGTTTACGCTGGGCCAATTTCTTGTCCAGGCCCCAGAACACCTGCACGATACCTAGGGTGGCGGCAGTTACAGGGTCAGAGAAATCACCACCAGGTGGGGAGACGGCACCGACAACGGAGACAGACCCTTCACGGCGGGGATTACCTAAGCAGGTGACCTTACCGGCACGCTCGTAGAAGGAGGCCAAACGGGCACCTAGGTAGGCTGGGTAGCCGGAATCGGCAGGCATCTCAGCTAGACGACCGGAAATTTCACGCAAGGCTTCGGCCCAACGTGAAGTGGAGTCAGCCATCATGGCGACGTGGCGACCCTGGTCACGGAAGTACTCGGACAGGGTGATACCGGTGTAGATGGAGGCTTCACGGGCAGCTACCGGCATATTGGAGGTGTTGGCGACTAAAGTGGTACGCTTCATGATCGATTCTTGATTTCCGTCGATGTTGACGCTGAGCTAAATATGGGATCAGTAACAGAATGTAAGGCGTGATTTACCTCAGGGAAATCCATCAATACTTCAGCCATCTCATTACCGCGTTCACCACAACCAACGTAGATGATGATGTCGGAGTTGGAGTATTTGGACAGAGACTGGGAGATGACGGTTTTACCACAACCGAAGGCTCCAGGAATGGCGGTAGTACCACCCTGTACACATCTAAGAAAAACAACAGCTAAGTAAATGTTATTCTAAAGCAAAGCTTACGGGAAAAGGGCATCGAGGACACGCTGACCGGTGAGAAGGGGGTGGTTAGCAGCCATTTTTTCAGCGACAGGACGGGGGGAACGGACGGGCCAGGTGTGCATCATAGTGAACTTCGACTTCTCTCCGTTGAATTCGGTCTCTAAAATGATATCCTGGGCAATGAAATCAGTATATCATATATCAACAACAAAGTTACTTCAAGCGTGTACTGACCCTTTTCAGCAATGTAGGTGATAGTACCTAAAGCTTTGGGAGGGAGGATAATGGAATGGTTACGCACCAAAGAGTTTTCAAATACGCTACCAAAGACATCACCACCGGTGATATGATCACCAACCTAAATAAAAGTTACTAAAGAATCATAAGTTCATTTACCTTGAAGTTGCCAGGGGTAAAGTCCCATCGCAAAGTCTTATCTAAAGCAGCAGTAGCCACACCACGTGGGATATAGATACTCTCAGGAAGCGTCTTGAATGGCCTACCAGCTTTTAATACCAAAGTTTTTATACAAAGTACCTTGAGGGGACGCTGAATACCGTCAAAGATGTTGGACATGAGACCTTGTAAAACTTAGACTACAATGTTAATTAGTTAAAGTACCTGGACCAAGTTCGACGGACAAAGGCTTGCCAGTTTTTAATACTGGATCACCGATAGAAAGACCGGCTTTAAAATAATTAGCTTGTCAATTTTCTATTCTATAGACTTACAAGTTTCTTCGTAGACCTGGATAGTCGTCTTATCTTTGTCGATACGGATAACCTCGCCAACCAGCTCTTCATAACCTACACGTACCTACACAACAAGTAAACATTTGAATATTTGTAAAAGAGACATACCAGTTCGTACATAGCTGAACCGTACATCTTTTCGGCGACGACGACTAACAAATTTAGAATTTTGCAACTCTATAAACTTACCTGGACCGGAGACTGAGAATACGAAGCCGTATTTCGACTCCTCATCTTCATCCCTAATCTTTGGTAGATACTTCTTTGCGTTTTCGAGGGCACCGGCCTATTTATTAACGTTAGCATGTAGCCAATTTAGGGGATGTTCAATTAAATGAAGTAAAAGCACGTACCATATTGTGTGTATTTAAGCAGTTAAAGAAGTTGAAAACTAGTTATAGATGTAGAAGGTTAGTTTGCTTCTGTCTTGATCAGATGTATTCAGGTGTACCTTTTAAAAGTTAAATTGGTAGGAATCTAAAGATAACTTTTCGTGTAAATAGATACGTATATTCTGAGTTAAATTTACCCTACCCTCCATTGGACTAATCTGAGCCAATCAAATGGCCTATATTCTGAAATGATAACTGTTATGTTCAAGATTAACTGAGATATTTAGGCGAAATTCAGGACTTTGAAAATAAATACAAAGCGTAAATTGGCAAACAATTTCGAACAGTTAGTAAGAAGTTTGGATTTGAATTGTAAAAGCTTCAATCCAGATACTGACGTAAGATTCCAGGACCTGAATAATTTAGGTTGTTTATTTTGCCACAAAGTACAGCCGCTTCAAAGAGTCCAAGGTACAAGTGCTTGATAGAAGGCTATCGTTGTAGTAGACATCTTACAGAGTGGATAGGTGTAAATACAAAACGATCAGGGTATAATACTATCACTCAATGTGTTTTATAATGAAGATATATGGAACGCTTTTTCATATTGGGTTTATTATGGTATTTTCACCACAATTTTACTTATGAAATGCAGGAGCAGATGCAAATATAGTCGATATAAACATTCGTAAAGATATAGAAATTTTAATGTTAAAAGACTAAAATGGACTATAAGTGCTAAATTCACTAGTACTACTTATCTAAAAGTATATTTGAGCACAGTCCATACAGTTCTAGTGAACAGTATCGAAAGAATATAGCAAAATTCGATCAGTGGAATGTAGGTTCATCAAAACCGTCATAACTGTACTGCAACTGATTCATATAACGAGAATTATTATACCCGGATAGCCATTTAGCAGTTAACGCTATGCTCCATTGATTTTTTGCTTTGTTTTCTAGATTACTCTGTAAAGCTTCGTCTCTAATCGCTTTGACAGCATTATAACCTTTGAGGATCGAATGTCTAGTGTTGGTTGGATTATTCAAAGGACTTAGGTTGGGACGTCTTTGTAACTTTCTTTCAGATCTATGGAAAAATTCGATCTTAACTTTGGGTTCACCGGATATTGGGACACAGTCTTCAACTTCCATTTCGAAGTTACGATAGAATTGCATGTTGGTTATAAGTTGAGAGGGTGATGTTGAGGACTCTTTTATAGTTTGTTGGAGAGATATCAGATGTAAGTAGGTATATTATACCAATAGCTTAATTGAAGTTTACTTAGAGATACAAAGGCAGCCATTACAACGTACAATTGTTTTAAGCCTTCATCTCTAACTTTTGAACTAAAATAAAATGGTATATAAAGAGGCTAACAAAGTAATATAAACACAATTATGGATTATAAAGTGGTTTGTGTCGCAATTTAGTAATTTATCCCTTTATTTTAAAAGTTTTTATGAATAATGTAATGACAAAGTACTATAGCCTAATCCTATAAAACATATATTTAATAAAGTCGTGAGAAAATAGACTATAGCTTATTACTATCTGGCTGATTTATACTTTTATATGACGAGTTTTTGATTACTATTTATGACAAGCCTCGAAAAGTTGGAATTCCACAACTATCTTTGTATGTGGCGATACTTTTGATAGCTATAAATGAAATGTTTTATTAATGTAGTGGTTTTGTGGGGTAGGGATCATTAGTATAGTTATATAGCTTGGGAGCTATAGTCACATATTTACCTCTGCATGGTATATCAGTCGATTTGAATGACTTTGGTTACATTAAAGAGGATGTCCCTTTTACTAATAGTGTCCTTGTGACGAGAGAGAAAAAACTTTTCAATATTGAATTATATACATTATTCTTATTTATATAGGTAAGTAAAACCTTTCTCTAACAATCTTATTTGTAGTATATTCAATCCATTACCTGTATCCATCTTTAACTCTTCTAGCAATGCATTGTTTACTATGCTGAATATCAATATAATGTAGTCTTTATATTCCAGAAAGTTCAAATTGTATATATTATATATGAAAATATAACTATAATATACTTTAATTGGAAATACTATCTATTTTTATTATATAGTGAAACAATTATGTTATTGGTTTTAGGAGAACGTATTATATTTTGCAAACTATATCCCATTATTATAAAAGTAGCAAGTTGATTAGATTAGCTACTAATTATCCATTAAACTGATTCAGCTCAAAGATTCATCCAATAACTGTCGCTGTAGCGCTATTCAAACGTTTTAATTTGGGAATATAGCATGCGGATAAACTCATGTATTTCCGAAAAAACGTTTTCTAAAGCAAATTAAATATAATTACTTTCTCATATATTCTTAATTTTTTGACTATTTATCCATCTTATCTTGAGCTACAGTAAATTGCGAAGCCAATGCTTATCATAGTTATAATATAATACGTAAGCCAATCATTTTAGGATGCAAATTTTTTGCAAGAGGTTGACTTAGAAACTTTGTGAATTTGCGATTCCACTCAAACTACTGTCCAATGAAATTAGCTTATCTGTGGTATTTTCTAGAAACTTCCTTTAGAGACAGTAGATATGCAAAATTGAAGCTAAATTCCCAGCTTCTCAAACTAGAATTTACCTTTTCAACTCGATCACCTAAGAATGGACGGCAAGCCAAATCGCCAAGATGCCTTTAACAAAAGTGCTGATAAACTGAGCAAAGATGAGATCAGAAATCGTTCTAGAGACAATCAGATCCAGCTACGTCGTCAGAAACGTGAGGAGAACTTGTTGAAGAAACGTTCAGTTAATGCCAACGGCTCTTCGTCGGAGAGTGAGAGTGAAGAGGAACAGTTGCACAACATCGACTTTGAGGTAATTTATTTATAAGTTAAAGACTAAGTTGAGTTTAGTTGATCAACAAACTGTACTCCAACGAATTGGACGTCGTCCTAGATGCCACGACCAGCTTCCGTAAGCTTCTATCCAAGGAAAAAAACCCGCCCATCGAAGATGTCATCAATGCTGGTGTCGTGCCACGTTTCGTACAGCTTTTAGAGATCGACCACAGTCTCATTCAGGTACTTTGTAGCGGTTAACTTGAGCTAATTTCCAGTTCGAATCTGCCTGGGCTTTAACAAACATCGCCTCGGGAACTTCCGAACAAACCGCTGTAGTTATGGAAGCCGGTGCTGTACCCATTTTTGTCAGCCTCCTCAACAGCCCAGTTCCCGATGTACGTGAGCAAGCTGTATGGGCACTCGGAAACATCTCGGGTGATTCTCCCGCTTGCCGTGACTTTGTCTTGCGTTCAGGTGCCTTACAGCCTTTGATCAACATCTTTGAGCAAGACAACAAACTCACTATGCTTCGTAACGCTGCCTGGACCTTATCCAACTTCTGCCGTGGCAAGAACCCTGCTCCTGCTTGGGATATGGTACGTAATACTATAAGCCTCATAAGCTAACATCATATTAGATCCAGCCTGCCATTGACGCCCTTGCCAAGCTTGTATACTCCTCTGATGTCGAGATTGTCACCGATGCTTGCTGGGGTTTATCTTACCTTACCGATGGCAGCAACGACAAGATTCAGCGCGTTATTGAAACCGGCATCACCCGCCGCTTAGTTGAGCTTTTGGAGTAACAATTCAATACATATATAGCAAACTAACTTATTTATAGACAAGATTCCCCCAACCTCCAAACTCCTGCCCTTCGCTCCATTGGCAACATCGTTACCGGTGATGACACTCAGACCCAAGTTGTTATTAACTGCGGCGCCCTCTCGGCCTTACGCGGGCTCCTCAGTAGCAAGAAAGAAGGGCTCCGTAAGGAAGCCTGTTGGACCATCTCTAACATCACTGCCGGGAACATCAATCAGGTCAAGGCTGTTATCGAAGCCGACATCATCCCAACTTTGGCTGAGATTCTCATGCGCAGTGACTTTAAAACTCAGAAGGAAGCCTGCTGGGCCATCTCCAACGCTACGACCTGTCTCGTCAACAAGCCCGACCTCATGAGCGCAATGGTCGAGATGGGATGTATTCCACCCCTGGTCGAGATCCTCACCTGCTCTGACGCCAAGATCCTCCAAGTTGCCCTCGACGGCCTCGAGAACATCCTCAAAGTTGGAGACGTCATGAAATCCCAGATCGGCTACAACCCTTACTTCTCCATCTTTGAAGAGGCCCGCGGTATTGACCGTCTCAACGATTTGCAACTGCACGGCTCCCAGGAAGTCTTCCAGAAGGCGTACTCTCTAATCGAGACCTACCTCAACAACGACTTGATGGACGAGACTGGTATGGACGCTGAAGTTGACGAAACCGGGCAGCTGACTTTTGGTGAAGAGAACCAGAACGGCTTCCGCTTCTAAGTCTCCTAACGCTCTGCTACTTACAAGCCGTCTAGTCTAGCACTTGGCCTCTCTCTTTTGCCACGCTGCTCTAACATTTCTTTATATTTGTCAACCTACAAAATGTACCCCCCTGGAACTGGTGCTTATGTCTAATCTATATGCCGCTCCCTCTCTTTTAAAATCTATGGTAGTTTGCTTCTTGCTACCAGCGTCAAAATTACTTTCCCTACCCCAACTTCTAACTCTTTCTAACCCGTTTGTTTGTCTTTGCTCCTTTTTTAAGCGTACGCTTTACGCCGAAAGTATTTTAATGAGGTTGGTATGCATATATCTGCCTTTTTTGTTTTTATAGTGTACTGTACTACGGTATATAAGTTTTCTTAGGTCTTTCCCCTCCTCCATTCTATTAAACTCATCCGCCCCGCTACAATAAAATTTAGTGCCTAAATGACTTATTTCTTGGATACCTTTTTTGTTTTTGCATTCAAGATATGTGATGAGATGGTATAAAGTACCTATAAGTGAAGATGTACTTGACATCGATCTATGTAGGAGTGTGGTTGCTATATATTGATTACCTTTATCTCCAGTTCCATATGTCTATTTAAAAAGTAGTTTGATGATGATCACCAAAGTCCAGGTGCAGATAAAAAAGCACCTTTCTTATCTTCAAGCATCGGCTTATCTATTGTAACACTATTATATCTCTAGTAAAGTGATAGTACCTTTGGCTTGTAAAGCTTTCACCGACACTTGATTAGTCTATATAAACTGGATGCTTACATCAGAACCCTTCCCAAGATGGGTAATATTATATTTCGGTTTTCATTACCATGCTGTGGGAAGTTATTCTCTAAGCCTAAACCTCTACCGCTCTACCAATCGGCACCAATTTTTTACGTAATACGGACACTAACTTCGATTTGCAGTTGAAATGATTAGCAGAAAATCTCATATTTAGAGGAGGATACGTACTATCGGGCCAATGTTAATCCACACATACCTACTAAGCTAAAAATCCATATAGGGGTTAACTCCGGATGGTGTAGTAAAGGGTTGCTGGGAACTTGTAAGTTTGCAGTCGATCAATAGGCTCAGATACCAGCATATAGCTACCTTTTAAATGAGTAGAGATACAGTGACAGATCTTTAATTGGATTTATTCCTAAAATTCGGAAGAAAATTTAAAGGATGTGGAAAACCACATAAATCTGTCTAAATATATTCTCTATCCAAGGGAACAAAGTATGTGTATTTAGCTAGTTTAGGCACCTAGTTATCATGAAGGTAGTTGAAGATGTACATCTACTGCAAAAGCACCCTCATTGTAGTATGTTGTAATGCAAATAATTATATTAGGAGCTGAATTTCAATCAAATAGCGTTGTATATTGTGTTGCTTGATTCACCAATATGTATAAGATATAAAAGGCGAACACCACTCAAATATTGCTCCACTTCTAAAAGTCGGGTAAAGTGCTTGTGATGTTTTTGAATAGCTGGGGAAATTTTGTTTGCAATTTGTATACTTTTCATTACAAACTCAAGAAAAGTTGGTTTGTAAAAGTCCTATTTTCACGCTAATATGTTATAGAACAAGAGCCAAAATCTGGCGGTGTTGAAGTTCAAGAATACGAAATGGTTACCCCCTGTCTCGGATCCTGTTGCCATCCTCACCTGATTCAAATTAATTAGGCAACATTTCTCAGATTACAACTACAAGTCGGAATGTTTACCAATCATTTGATTTAAAAAGAAGGCTATGGAAACTTCATCCTAAATTTCTGTAGGTCAACTTGATCAGAAGCTGGAATTTTTTAAACTCAAGTGCAAAAATAGATTCCCTAATTTTTGTATAAAATGGCCTTTTTATCTAGAAAAGCCTTTTAACTCGAGAAATCGCACCAAGCTAATTATACTAACAAGTCAATATGGCACCCAACAGCAAATCGTTTGAATACCAAAAGTCGACGCAGGAGGGGCACAGCTCCATCTTCCGTAGTCATATCATCAACAACACCACCGACCTGGCAACCACTTTACCCGACGGCTCTACAACCATCTACGAGATGTTGCACAAGACCATCGTCAAGTACGGTCCCAACATCTGTTTCGGTAACCGTAGAATTGTCGACATCATCGAAGAGGTCAAGGAGGTCGAGAAGAAGGATGCCGAAGGCAAGCTCTACAAAGAAAAGAAGACCTGGAAGTACTTCCATCTATCTGAATTTGAATGGGTCACCTACCAGGAGCTGGGTCAGCACCTCACCTACCTAGGCTCTGCCCTCAAGTTCTTGGGTCTGAATAAAGGTGATAAGCTCGCCCTATACGCACCTACTAGGTAACTCTATCTTTGCTGATTGTACTAATGCTCTTTAAAAGTCGTTTCTGGTCTACCTTGGCTAATGGTAAATTTGAATATCGTAATTTTTTCTAAATTCCTTTTAGCTTGCTATACCCAATCCATCACGTCGGTAACTGTCTACGATACCTTGGGAGCCGAAGGTCTCCAGCACGGTCTGACGCAGTGCGAAGTTCCCGCCGTCTTCATAGCTCCCGAGCAGATCAAAACTCTGATCAAGGTCTTGCCTAATATCCCCACGCTGCACACCATTATATACACTGACAAAATTACCGATGCCGACAAGGATGCTCTCTTAGCCATCAAATCCGACCTCAAGATCTTCTCCTTCGAAGAGCTACTCAAACTAGGCCAGGAGAACGAGATTGCCCATAATCCCCCCAGCCCCGATGATCCAGCCCTCATCATGTATACTTCAGGTACCACCGGAAACCCCAAGGGTGTCGTCATCTCCCACAAGAACGTTGTCTCAGTCGGTAAGTTGATGAACTTTTTATCTGTGCTTATTTTTTTGTATAGTCGCCGGTATCAAGTACCTTGTCGACGAGCTCTTGAAGCCTTTAGAGGATGTCATCTGCAGTTTCTTGCCTCTGGCCCATATCTTAGCTTTTGCTGTTGACTGTTACCTGTTGCAGTTCGGTATTCGTATCGCTTATGGTACACCTCGAACGTTGACCGACAGCTCCGTCCGTAACTGCAAAGGTGATTTGAGGGAAGCACGTCCCACTGTCATTGTTGGTGTCCCTCAGATCTACGACCAGATTCGCAAGGGCATCCTCAACAAAATCAACTCCTCTGGTTCCATGGCCCAGGCCGTCTTTGGCAAATCGATGTGGATCAAGAGGCAGTTCTCTAGGGCTGGCGTTCCTACTTTCCTTCTCGACGCTTTAGTTTTCAACAAAGTCAAGGATCAGATGGGTGGCCGACTACGCTGGGCCGTATCGGGTGGTGCCCCACTATCGGAGGAGACCCGTGACTTCTTTTCGACTGCCGTCTGTCACCTGCTGCAAGGTTACGGCCTAACTGAAGTAACCGGTTTGGCCTTTGTCAACACGCCCGATATTAACGCCAAGGAGAACATTGGTCAGATCACCCCTGCCAACGAATTCAAGTTGGTCGATGTGCCCGAAGCTGGTTACCTGCACACTAACAACCCACCCCAAGGTGAACTGTGGTTCCGCGGTGGCTCAGTCTCCAAAGGGTACTACAAGAATGAGGAAGCTACCAAAGAGGCTTTCACCGAAGATGGTTGGTTCATGTCGGGTGATATTGTCACCATGCACCCTGATGGTACTTTGTCGGTGATCGATCGTAAGAAGAACTTGGTTAAACTGGCTAACGGCGAGTACATCGCTTTGGAACGTTTGGAATCCTACTACCGTAACTGCTTGTACGTGCAAAACATCTGCGTCTGTGCCAACTCATACAAGCCCAAGCCTGTGGCTCTCATCCAAGCTAACTTAGAAGCCCTCAACCACTTCGCCAAGGCTAACAACTTGGAACCCTTCCACGATTTGGAGGCTGTCTCCAAGTCCGATGCTGCCCGCAAGGAGATCCTCAAGGCCTTGCATGCTGAAGCTAAAAAGGTCAAGTTCAACGGTTCGGAGATCGTCGCCGATATCTACTTAACTCCCAAAGAGTGGACTTCGGATAATGGCCTGTTGACTACGTCTCAGAAATTGAAACGTAAGCCCATTGGCGACGAATTCAAGCAGCAGTTGGACGCCATGTATAGCAAGATCTAAATGAGCTGGGGTTGATGTTGATGTTGTTGGAATGTACACTACCTAATCGGTCCTTTGGGAATAAATTTTTATATTAGCTAATTTATATGAGTTTTTGATTTGCTATAGAATCTTTGGACTTTTTATGTAGCTGTAATCAGCTTGCCTTGAATATTTTCTAATGTATATCTGTCATATATTCTAAAATTGATCTTGAAGTTTGTGCTGAATATACTATTCTGTTTACCAATAATGAGCTCATTTTTAATCTTAAAATACTCATAAAATCGACCAGAGTAATATCCAAGCTCTACCTTCAGTACATATAAAAATAGTTTTGAACGCGATATACCAAATGGAGATGAAGTTAATAATACCCTAGTTATTTTAATACCACGAATGTTTGAGATATATAGCTTATTTGAAATGTATATGTAATTTGACTGCATCCTCGGCTCATTACATTGCTTATCAATCCAAATTCTTAAAAGTAAATCAAGGGAAACTAAGATAATAGAATAAAAGATAAAGGGCATACGCACTACAGTACAACAAACTTACAGGCTTTGTAAAAGACAAACAACTTAGATTTCCAACTTATCTATACCAAGGAGTTAGCTGAAAATTGGTAACTACCATTAAACACATGCTCTAGGACTTTTGGTTGCAAACTAAACTTTTAAGCGACATTCAAAAACTCAGTATCTAACTGATACCTATTAGATATATTGAAGCTGATGGCGGTGGCATTCTCTCTTCTTCAGGAATATAGGACTTCTCATATCCCCGTTGCCAAAAATGACATTGAGCTTTTGACTGATGCATATGTAGTACCTTTTCAGCAAAGTGCACTTAAAATCTTCCAAATTGAACAGGTAGAACGAGCACAACTGCGCTTTAGTTTCAAGCTGTATCAGGCACTTAGGGTAGGAACCAAGCTGCAGGTGTAACCCCACCTGATGACTGCTGTCGTAGTCCTAGTAGAGTCGACCAATCTACTGCCATTCAATTCTACTTTACAAACATCTCTAATTATAGGGCTGGTTAGCTTCTGGATGACGATGCTATGCTTCTTATACTTGACTACGAAGTTGAGATGCTTGATAGCTTTGTGAATGTTGATCCTTTGACCCCTCAGCTTCAGAAGCCGAAGTTAGATCGTTGTGATAATAGTGAATCGAATACTCATTGGCAGGATAGGCTGAGCAAAAGACAGCTGTTACAACAGTGATAGGATTAAGAATGATACCGCTACAAATTGGGTAAATGCCAAGCTGTATTATAGTTTTGATCGTTGGTTATTTATTTTTCTGAATATTTATTTAATAACTTTGAATTTTAATAGCTTGCTTATACATATACTTGAAGTTTTAATTGAAATTTTAATGATACTTATTGCTTATAAATATACATACTTTATTTTCTGAAATTCATGTCTTGCTCTTTTGAAGTTCAAACTCTTTGATGGAAATGAAGAGAAATGGCAAATGGGCAAAGCTATGGTAGGAAGGCTATCTAGAGGTATTTGTGCTCAAAATTGACTTTGTAGCCTTCGAAAATCTGGCATTGAAGGGTATTTAGAGATGAAGCTTTAGTACCCAGGGCTAATAAGGCTAATGCAGAAATATTTATTTTCATGTCAAGGTTGACTCAAATGGGTTTGAAGTTAGAAAGGGTGGATTTCAAGTCCTTGCGACTCATTTATACTATAAGGAACATCCTCCTGCAAGTTGATTTTATCTTTTGGGGTATAAAGTCGTTCAGGTATTCTAAAATGGAAATTGGTATTAAAGCTATCTATCTTGCTAAGCTATTGACTGGAAGTGCAGCTTGTCTTAAGCAACCAACTATAAGAAGAGTTAGAAAATCAGGTTGCTCAAAAGTGATCTCAAAACAAGAGTAAGAAGGTTTATTTGACCACATTGGCATTGGTTTGACTCATCTAAACTTTCCTATAAGTTTAGGCTTCACGATAGAAACTCAAAGCTTAACTAAGGATAAGTATACAATACTGCAAAATTCTACTATATACCCAAAGCCGAAATGCAAATACTAAAAGTAAATCAAATTTAATACCAGTTAAAAATCTTAGTTAGCTTGCTGTAAGATCCACTGCTTGTAAGAAGCAGTTCTAGCCCAGACGGTAGGGATGCCCTTGTAAGCACAAGGCTGACCAAAGGAAGTAGTACCGATGATATGAGCCTTACCATCCTTGACGACAAAGAGAGGGCCTCCCGAATCACCGTTGCAGGCATCTTTACCACCTTGGGCAGCAGCACATACGTAGGCTTCTTTGGTGATAGGTCTACCCCTAGGGTTCCAGACTCGGTTGCATTCATCATAGCTTATCAAAGGAACTTCGACTTGACGTAGGACGTCGGAGGTAGCACCGCCAGCTTGAGTTACACCCCAACCAATAGCTGAGACGGTAGCACCAGCACCATCAGCCAAGGCACCATCATCAAGTTCGACTTGGCCGATATCACCAGTAATGGGGGTAGCTAACTTCCAAACGGCAACGTCGTTCTTGGTGAGGGAAGCTTGGTAGTTAGGGTGACGAGTTACCTTGCTAACTTTGATCTGCTGACCACCTTCGGCAGCCGGGGTCTGGCTAAGTTGGTGGCGGTGGTAGTTTACAGTGTAGGTAGAGACGGTACCAGTTGAGCAGTGGGCAGCAGTCAAAACGGTGGTGGGGTTGAGGATAATACCACCACAGTTGTGTCGGCCGTTGACTTGCAAAGATACCATCCAAGGGTACTTGAACTTGGGGCTGACTTCATACCCGCCAACGATACGGTCTTGGGGGAGGCCAGGAACTAGAGCTTGAATACCGCAGATTACTGAAACTAGGGTGAAGATGGTGGATTTCATTTTTGAGTTGGTTGTTGTTTTAGTTTAGGGATTTGATAGAGGGTATTTATAGTGCTGGATTAGCTAACTAAAACTTGTCACATTTGATGTGATCGTAGCATAGGGTTTTGGACTGATGACCTAGTGCCGCTAAACTTTTATCTTTGAACAGTTGCTAACCTGTCATCTGAGAAATTTTGTGCTATTTCACTAAAGCTTGTATAGCTTCTTTTGAACCCAAAAGCCTGGTTTAAAAACGTGAGCATGTCTACAATTCAGCCATAATAGTTGAATGTTGGCTCAGCTACATATGTATAGCTTTATATTTGATAGTCGGATCGGTTTCTTTACCAAACTAACTTCAGTTTGGCACAGGTGACCTTTATGTCAGCTAGATGAACTAGTTTGCTAAATTTTGTAAACTTGATTACAAACTTCAACCCACTCTTTGATGCAGTTGCAATCATAGGAACTTTTAAAACCTTTCAAGTTTAGACGTAAAATATCACGAGTGGTGGCCTTGCTACCTACCTTCTGATCGAACTCGAGACGACTTGTCTGTCATTTTGTAATCACGCACCGTCAAAATTTTTTCCTAATACGATTGAAAGCTATATCTCTGTCAACAAGTCAAGACCAAAACCCCTTGTTAAGAATCCCTTGAACTGCTCATCTGGGTAAGTTTATTCCGAAGGCCAAGCATCCGATTTATAACTTTTTGCTATTTTGGGAATTGAACTCCTTGGGATATATATTTACTATAATCTATACATATGTCAAAGTCGTTGGCTTTCAAAAAATTTCTACCCATATCAGAGTTGAAGAATGCAAGGTTAAAAATAAATTTTTATGTATGCATAAAAATAGACTCCATCTCTTGATTAATTTTATAATATAAGCTTTTGCAGCTGATGCATGCAATGTACGTACGTTTACTTGCGTTCCATGGACATAAGCATTAGAGTTTAATATTTTGGATCATGGGTAAGCTAAAGAACATACAATACATAGAATGAACCGTTTATAAACCAATATAACTAAAAGCCAAAATTCATTTTATATTTCAAAGTTTAGTGATACCATTATAACTATAGTAGCTATCAAAATACCTATATCAAAAGATCTACCACATCAAGAGAAATTTAACATCCCAACACTCTAATTCAACTCCACCTACTGTCTCCAATATTGAGCCCACTTATGTATAGTCTCCATAACCTGCGGTAGTAGAGCGTTGACCGACTCCTTGATGAGGTGTTCGAAATGCAGGATGGCACTGGCGTCATCCAGTTCCAAATTAAATTTATCTTGCACCTTCATGACAGCCTTGTCCGGTTCAACCGCTAAATCAGGTATATTGGCCGAAGTCATCATAGCCAACAGGTTGAGTAGAAGGGGTGCCGACTGACGTAAAAGGTTATAGGCTTCGTAACAGTACCTATGGAACTGATTGTAAGGTTCAGCGTTGACGCCACCCATGGCTTCAATCATCTCCAAACATAGCTTCATAGGTGGTGGGAAGGGTTTGGGGTCCCTGCCTAAGAGGTATCCAAAGTCAATGTGGAAGAGGTTACCATCGATCGTCAGTAGTAAGTTGTCTAGATGTCGGTCCCCAACTCCAAGCAGGTAGGTGATAACGCAGTAACCGGCACAGGATCGTAGGTAGCAGTCCAAAGTACTGGGCTCCAACCCCAGGGGGGCGTTGTCAGAGGGATGGTACTGGCGCAAAAAGTTGAGAAGGGAATTGTCGTTCTGGGCCAAGATAGTAGCCAATGGTGAGGATGGAATGAACTGGATCATACCTTGGTCGGAACCGGTGGCTAGAACTCGATACGGTGTCAACTTGAGGTCCAAGTTCTCTTGGCGTAGCAGGTTGTCGATCAATGTGATGATCTGTACAACCAGCTGATCCTGCCGCAAGTCGTCGCCATTTTTAAAGATAAGCTAGACGGGTGTTAATAAACAAATTGGTTTAAAATTATACGCTGTATTCCCCGTTGTCGATTGTTCTGAACGTCATCTTCATAGGCTGGAGATTGGATTTGAAGATGGAGCATTTTTCTTTGAATTTCAATTAACGGCATTATACAAAGTCAATTTACCTGGAATTACACCGATTACTGTGACGCTGGGGTCCAGTGGGAGAGGTAGCGGGTCAAAAGAGTGCAAAGGGCATTTAACATCGGCCAACATGGCCTTGAATTTATCTTTCTATTTTAAAAGTTAGTTTGGTCTTACACTTAGCTTACCTTGCGAGCTAACGTGTCCTTACTAGCTCTAATGTCCTTGGAAAGTTGGAACAGGTAACTGACAAGATCGGTTTGGCGCCTAAATACGGTGCGATCGGGGACTACTCCCAAGAAGGTGGACATGATACGTTGGTACATAGGGCCAAAATTCTTATCTTCGCTCTCGACCTTCAAGTACCTACCCAGAGTTTAGTTCAATTGAAACAAAACCAAGTTACCAATAGAAGGTGATGGCCAAATTGGAGTTTCGACTAGCTCGCTCCAGCAAAAAATCGATTAGACTGGATGACTGTAACTCAAACTTCAGTGCTTGTACAAGTTGTAGCAGGTACAAGACTAGTACCTAAGACCATATAAATGGTTAGCTAATGATGAAAAATACCTCGTCGCTAGCTTCACGAAGTTGAGCCACTGCATAGGACCGCACAGTAGGGTCGGAGAAATGGGGACCTAGCAGCTCCAGGCTATCGGCGATGGTACAGCTCTGCCATGTCTGCAGCAGCTCGATGGCTTGACTGACTTCGACACTATCTTCCCAGATCACCCCCTTTAGAAACTTGGTCAGTGCCTAAATTAAAAGTTTAGTTAAATTCCAAATACAAATATTTACCCGCTTATCCTTGGTCAAGTAGTATCTAAATTTCCATAATAGATCCTTTTCCTCTCCGGTTAACTCCATAGTTGGAGGGTAGTTGATTATCGTCTATATTTGGTGAATAAAATATAGGAGATTTAAATTACGTTAATCTTATCTCGAATCTGTGGGTTGGGTTTAAGCTCCTTGTCCAACGGGTTGGAGCGATGTGAACGTATCAGGCGACGATGCTTCGTTTCACAGACGTTATCTTTACCTATATCACGATCCACCACTACAACCAAATTTTGACCTCCTTTCATTATACAACTTCGATGACCGACATCCTATTTATGTCATCAGATAGCTTCCTTTATAAAAGTTTACTTCCTGGAACACCAATGGAAAGTCAAATTTTGGTAGGTCGATGTATAAACAAAGTTTGTCAGTACGCAGTTGTGCTTCCTATATTTCATGAGTTGGGGAAGTAGATAGTTGGTACCTTTCGGAATCGATCAATCTGTTGAAAAGCGAGTCTGTCCAGCCAGTCAAGAGTAGCTATATCCCCATTTTGCTGCTTCTTCAACAGCTAAAACAATTAAAGGTTGAAAGACTATAGTTTTACCTTCTCTAGTCGATCTAGTTCGTCAAAATGGTCGATTGGCTTAGCTGGAGTTGTAGATTGGTTGTTAATTCCATCACCTTTGCAATTTGGCCATAGGTAAAGTTTCTGTCTCCCTTGTCGCAACTTACTAAATAACTTTAGAACGGGTTCTTTATATAACAATTACTGGTTGTTGGTAAAAAGGTCGAGGCAGGTACCCCCAACTAGAATTGGCTCGTCGGTTGGAAACTTGATGTCGTAGATGTCTAAAACCAAACGACTGTCCAAAGGTAGGTTACTGTACTTGATAGGTAGGTCCAACCACTGATGCCAGCTTCAAAATTTGAATAAAAAATTTAAAAACTATTTACTTCCAACTGGTACTAAAGTTCTTATATTTAGTGCGAACCGGTAGCGTCAGAGGTCGTCCCCTAGACCATATCTGGCAAACGAGGTAAAGGTCCGCTTTGTGATACCTAAAAAGCATCAGAACAAAAAAATGGTATTTTGCATTTACGGCAAATTCAATCCTGAGAAACTTAATTCAGGCTGCTCAATTAGTTGACTGTAGCTGTCGGGTGTACGGTGCCCCTCCAAATCTAAACTGAATTGTAAATCGATAGCTTGTTAAATTGTACATTTTGATCGAGAAGGGGAGTTCGAGTTGGGAGCTGTAGCAGAACGAGTAGTCTCGGAACTGTTGGGATGACTTTGTAAAGTCCATTTTTAGTGTTGCAGTTGAAGGTTAAAGTTGAAGTTGACTTGCTTCTTCAAGATCAACCTTATTGTCCAATTGGTAATAGAAAAGTGACGTAACGGGTGCGAAGTTAAGGTGTGTATGGTTTTGAAAAATATGAAAAGTATAGATCAAGCTTACAATACATAGCTCAAAATAGCCAGATAAAAGAAGTGTAGCTTGATATATATGAGCCTTTTACACCAATTAAACGCTGTAAAGGTAAAGATATTTAGTGGATTAACGATTTTAGCAGAAAGCCAAATTTAACTATAGAATTTGAATCAGTATAGTAAAACTATAATAGCAATGTATCTGCTTCATAGTGATTTTAGAAAAAAAATCTAAAATATATAGTGAATCTCAATTGAATACTGTAATACGAGATGACAACGATGAAACAATATCCATGCCAATATAAATGTAAACAGTTTATTTATACTGTGCCTCCAACTCTACACATCACGAGCTGTAGAAAAACCAAGCTCATGTAATGTGCTTTATAAAACTTCTAGTCTATAAACACCGATCTAAAGTTAGACATATAGCTTTGAATCTACAAATATTTCACCTTACAAATCTAAAAGTGAAGGTAGAAGCACTATAAAGCCTTATATATAAACTATATTTCAACTATAATGGTACCTTTTAACAACCCACGAAAACATTCCAAAACCTTCTTTACTAATAACCCAAGATCAACTATATCAATCCTTTATTAGCACTAGCAAACTATCATCCCAGAGAACTAAAAATCAAGCTAATTACCACCATGCATCTTACCAATCTCTTGCAGCATCTGTACCCAATTGAGTTTCAATCCAGCCAACAGACACGATTCAGCAATGGGACTTGTCAAATTTTCAACATCAGCTACAAAATTAGAAGGAAGATGTTGGGAAAAGGTAACGATAGGTGTTTCCAAACCTTGTAGAGCGTTGACAATAACAAAATAAAGTAATGGTTGGTTGGGCAAAGGGGCAGCTCGTAAGATTCGAATGGAGATTGAACTTTGTAAAGTTTCGATGGGTTCCATCAATTTGTTTAAGGAGGAGTTGGATGGTGCACTTACTAAAGCTTCTTGATTTTGCTTAATAGCTTGGATTTGTTCCTAAGGTGGAGGTATATGACATTAGCTTTTTAAAAAATAAAAAATTACTAGAGCTTGGTCGTGTCCCTGCTTAAACCCTTGGCTCAACTTGATTAT
Organism: Capillidium heterosporum; assembly: GCA_016630905.1. Classification (NCBI taxonomy): domain Eukaryota; kingdom Fungi; phylum Entomophthoromycota; class Entomophthoromycetes; order Entomophthorales; family Capillidiaceae; genus Capillidium; species Capillidium heterosporum. Next base: position 271,843 of record WBMQ01000010.1, read on the forward strand.
AGGTTGTCCTTCCTTATCTTCTTCATGTGAATATTCTTCTATAGTAACGTCATGAAATTTAGTTGGACCGAAACCTTCTCCTAGCTCCAATGCGTACTCGAAAACTTGATAGAGTTGAGGTCGTAGAGCTTCAAACTTTATAGGGATAGCTTGAACATCGATACTAACTTTAAGTTGCAAAGGTTTGGGGCCGTCGATGTCGGTAGTTATAGTTTGGTACAAGTCACTGACGGTAGTTTGGGTAAACGTTTTCAAGTTAGAACTGAGGGTAGTTAAATTTTCTTTGAGGTGTTGGGAGTTGGTGAATAGTTGACTGTTCTCGTTTATTTTGGCATTGACTTGCTTTAGAAGTTGACTAGGATCGGTGGAAGTTGGTAGAACGGATGATGCGGTTGACCATAAATTTTGAACAGACCAGAAGTTGGACTTGGGCTCTACGAACTTTTCCTCTGCTACTTCTTGCTTTGGAGACTGGGTTGCTTCTTCTACTACTTTCTTCTGCTCCTTGACTTCGGGTTGAGCTTTACCAACAGCTTGTTGATTTACCTCATTCTCTTCCTTTTTAACATTCTTTTCTTCCAAGAACTCCAATACATCAGGGATAGGTGAACCTTCGGCTTTATCCTTCTTTTCACGCTTAGGTTTATCCTTCAAGCTGAGCTCCTTGAGAAACTGATCCACGTCATCCTTGGCGGTAGCTTTACGGTTGGATTTTGGCTTTGTCGTCGTGGGGTTACTTGTCTGTTCGGAGTCCATTTTCTTGAGAATGAAGCTTTGGCTGAAGGATGAACCTACTTGTATGATGTAAAATAAATCAATTGGTTGGAATTGATGATGAAATTGATGGAGGGTTTTGGCCAAAACTTTTCATCAATAATTTGAGTAAAAGAATTGTATATTTCACCTGTCCAAAATTTTCAATATACATCTGAATATAGGACATATAATTCTGGAGGTAGTAATGCTTTAACTTCTAGCTTAACAATAGCTTAAGATAAGTTATTACTACAAAACTCAATTTATTTGATCTTTCTCCAAGAACTATAAAAGGCAGAGTAAATAACATCAAATCGAACTGGTATTTAATAGGACAATTAGAAATATATACACGTATGTTTAGTTTAGTTATATTATTATATGTGAATGAATTCCTTAAAATGATTTGAATTTCTGTTTGTATTCCTTTTATTCAAAGAATAAACAGTTTAAAACAATTACTTTTTTATCAAATACCAAAAACTATATAAATACAAACCTACTTGAACTAAAACTTTATTTCAAGCAAATATTCCTTACGCCTTAACCTGATCCAAAATCCACTGACGGTAGCTAGCAGTTCTTGCCCAGATACTTGGATATCCCTTGATCGCACAAGGTTTCCCCGAAGATGTAGTCCCAATAATGGTAGCCTTACCATTCTTTACTACGAACAGTGGGCCACCTGAATCCCCAATACAAGTATCTTTGCCACCTTCGCCAGCTGCACATACGTAAAAGTCCTTTTTAATAGGTTTACCTTCCAAAGACCAAACTTTGTTACATGCCTCATAGCTTACTATAGGGATATCTACTTGCTGTAAAATATCAGAGTAAGGTCCATCTTTACTAACCATACCCCATCCGATGGCCGATACTAAAAGACCTGCCGAATCAGCTAAACTACCATCGTCCAACTCGACTTGACCAATATCGCCAATTATAGAAGTGGCCAATTTCCATACAGCGACGTCGTTCTTAGTGATACCATTGTAGCTGGGATGTACCTCTTTAGAGGTTACATTGACGATCTGACCATTTTCGGCTGAAGTCGATAGTAATAAGTTGTGACGGTGGTACTTGACTTGGTAGTCGGCGGCGAAATTTTGGGAGCAGTGGGCCGCTGTCAATACAAAGTCTTTGTTCAGCAGTATGCCACCGCACCACTGCGCTCTTTTCAAGGTAGTAGTTACCATCCATGGGTAGCGGAATTGAGGAGACACTTCATAACCGCCTACGATGCGTGATTGAGGTAGGTTGGGGATTAAAGCTTGGATGGCAGTGATAAGTAAAGGAAGGGCAAGGTATAGCTTCATAATTAGTTTTTAAAACTGGGAACTTGTCTCTACCAGTTACTTATACAAATTTTCAAGTGGAAAAGGGTCGGTTGGATAACATCTGATTCACTCATTTAGTGTTTGGTAACGTCAGCTGTACTGGCGATAACCAAACTGTACATCTTTTATAGTGTATACTCAATAGATAGTGACTAAAATTAAGTGTAGTGATCATTACTGCTTGCCTTGAATGTGTTGAGATGATTGCTCACATGATAGCAAATAGTATTAAAATTTTAAATAATGGTAGTGCAGTTGTTTTCGGAGTTCACTATCCGTCCGATCTATACTCATACCTATACAAACATATAAGGTGGAATTAGATATACCACACTGCATTCTACAAAGAGGTTTTGAACTTTTTGTTAATTTGTTTCCTATATGGTCCTATCTATGTAAACAAACTTAGCGTTCTTGGATCGAAATCTATCCCATGAAGTTAGGAATGTTATTACTTTGACTAACAATTGCACTACTTTCAAAAATACATCGGTAGATCTAGTCGATTAAAATAGTATAGTTTATCGATATTTATTAGAATTATATGGTCGGTATGAAAAGTAGGTTTCCAAGCAAAGTTTTGGATTGTGTTTACATCTACACTTTGAAAAGTTATAACAAGTCTCAATATCAAAAAATTTGGTTAATTTAAAAGCTTTTATTAGTTTGATAAACATCCTTTGTTTTCGCTATAAGATAAATCATTTTAGCATCACCTTCTATTAGATAAACATATAAAAACAAGTGATATCAATTCTACTAATACAGTCGTTTATTAAATTTCAATTACGCTTTAACTTGATCCAAAATCCACTGACGGTAGCTAGCAGTTCTTGCCCAAATACTTGGATATCCCTTGAGGGCACAAGGTTTTCCAGACGAAGTTGTTCCGATAATTACAGCCTTCCCATCCTTTTCGACGAACAAAGGACCACCCGAATCTCCTTCACAAGTATCTTTACCACCTTCACCAGCTGCACATACATAAAAGTCCTTAGTAATTGGCTTACCCAGCTGCGACCAAACCTTGTTACAATCATCATAACTTACAATGGGAATATCTACTTGGTTCAACACGTCAGAGTAAGGGCCATCTTTACTAAGTTTACCCCAACCTATAGCCGATACTAAACGGTTTGCTGAGTCAGCTAAACTACCATCATCCAATTCAACTTTGCCGACGTCACCTAAAATTGAAGTCTCCAGCTCCCAAACGGCAACATCGTTCTTAGTAGCCCCGTTGTAGTTGGGGTGGCTTACTACCGACTTCACTTTGACTCTTTGGCCGTTCTCTTGAACAGTAGTGAGGCTGAGGTTATGCCTATGATAGTAAACTACGTAGTTGGCAGCTGGATCTTTGGAGCAGTGAGCGGCCGTCAGCATGAAGTTTTTGTTGAGCAAAATACCACCGCACCACTGCTGTCCTTTGTTAAGAGTGACGACCATCCAAGGATAGCGGAATTTAGGAGATACTTCATTACCACCAACGATCCGTGATTGAGGTAAGTTAGGTACTAAAGCTTGAATGGTAGTGATAAGTAAAGGAAGAGTAAGATATAACTGCATTGTTTTTTGATATGTAAGAAATTGATGCTTTTTGTTATTTTTATACTTAAATTAGCATACGATTGTTTAGATTTAACTGTCTAATTTCATATATAGTTTGATGTTTACTGGGGCGGGTACCTATGTAGAATTAAAGATATGTAAACTGATCTTCTGATACTTATATAGCCACAGGATGTGTCAGTTTTACATGTCAAGCCTTGGCTCCCTATGTGACACATCCATTATATATAGGAGTCATATGTTTACCGGTAGTCTCCATAACATTTTAATGCTATTGAAAATAAAGTATGGAAACTTGGTGCTGATGATGAACCTACAGTAGTTGACATTTCCATGTGGTAGTCTACCTTATTAAAAGCTCTAACATTTGCCGTAGTGCCTGCCTCGGAGGATTAAGGTCCGACCGATTTTACATAGATGTTTGGCTTGACATAGTTTCTTATCGAACTAGATGCATCAAAGTAAATTGTATAGGTGGGAAATATAACTACATAAACTGGTATTTGATAAAGGAGACGTACATAACAAAATTTGAACAGCCAATTTTTGGCAGCTTTGAGATAGATTTGCTTCGATGCCTATAGAAGCTCAAACAGTTGCACTAGCTTTAAAAACTATCGGTAGTTATAATTAGCTAAAATCGGTGTAATTTTCAAATAGTATCACATAGACTTTGTTCATTTTGTCAAGTGGATATTCCAATTGAAATATATATATCCCTACAACAGTTGAATGATTTATTATTGGCATTACTATAGAATAGTACTACCAACTTAAATAGTTGGATGAAAACTATGTATATATTAATAAAAAATTTAAGCAATATACTTGAGTTTTCTAACTTATTAAGATCCATCAATCGTACTATTGGTGTTTTCATTTAAAACTCACTTTACAAAACTATACACTTCTTAAAGCCATCCTGGATATTCATTTGAATTTATTAATTAAACCCTGCTCTGGTCCAAGATCCACTGTCGGTAAGAAGCAGTTCGAGCCCAGATACTAGGGTAACCTTTGTTGGCACAAGGTTTACCAGAGCTGGTAGTACCAATGATAATAGCTTTACCGTTACGTTCAATAAACAAAGGACCACCCGAATCTCCTTCACAAGTATCTTTACCACCTTCACCAGCTGCACACACGTAAAAATTCTTAGTAATCGGCTTACCCAGCTGCGACCAAACTTTGTTACAATCGTCGTAACTAACAATTGGAATATCGACCTGCATCAAAACGGGGGAGAAAGGCCCATCCTTACTGGTTAGACCCCAGCCTAGAGCTGAAGCTTGCATACCAGCAGAATCAGCGTAGAGCCCGCTATCCAACTCAACTTGACCTACGTTACCAATGATGGGGGTAGCTAGCTTCCAAACGGCAACATCGTTCTTGATACTGAAAGAGTTGTACTGGGGATGGATTATTATAGAACTTACGTTGACTCGTTGACCATCTTCTTGCTTGTCAGGTAGGTAAACGTTGTGACGGTGGTAGAGTACGGCGTAGTCGCTAGGTGAGCCGGGCGAACAGTGTCCTGCCGTCAACAAGTAATTATTGTTGAGGAAGATACCACCGCACCACTGACGCATCAACTTGGTGGTGATTGCCATCCAGGGGTAGCGGAACTTGGGCGAAACTTCGTAGCCGCCTACGATGCGTGATTGGGGTAGGCTGGGGGGTGAAGCTTGGAAGCCGGTAATGAGTGTTGCTAATGCTAGGACTGAGAACTTCATATTTGAGTGTATAACTTTAAGATCATTGGATTAGGCTGAGTTATATACCTTTTGATATGGGAGAGCTTTTCGATGGTGTAGCTACTATAAAGTAGTCATCATATGTGCCATGACTTGTGATGCTAACATATGATACTGTGACCTGGTACTTCAAAATAGATTGAGACTGTATTTAACTCCTTTTGGGATTAGAAGATATCAGTATAGTTTTCGAAGTTTAGGCTTGGATACCCTGTGATGTGGCTAAAAATTTAATGAGTCAGCCTTTACATATTCTATTGAAAATAGTGCTCTAATTTTGAACTCATATTCCTGATTTGGTCATATTGATTTCTGTATCTTATATTAAATGTGAAACTACCAAACAAGTGACAAGGTCCAGGGTTTTGTAATTGATGGTTGACCTATTATAATTTCGCAGTAGCAATCACACTACCGATTGCTATAGATTTATAAAATTCATAGGATCGATTCGGAAGACACTGGTTTCAAATTAATTTATTTCATTACTGAGTTAGATAAGCATGTCTTCGAATATCTACATTCTATTTTTAGCACTTTGCTACATTACTATAGTAGATACCTCCCATCCAAATTCACTATAGCATTAAGAATTAACAACTTGCATTTAGTATACACTATATACCATTTATATATGCACTTCAAAAGGCTATACAATATATATGTTTCAAACTAATTCAGTAGCCTTCAACCTTTTGAGTTTTTCTGTTTTTACATGAAAACTTAAACTATGAATATATCTTAGTGAGTTCCGTTAGAAATTATGTGTATTGTGTGGGTTGGGCCCACAGGGTTGAAGACCACTAAGTTAGTTCATCCATCACCATTGAATCCAACATCATTCATCAGCTGTTCAAGTAATTGAAAGCAAAGATCACAAGGGTAAGCAAATTATATAGACAGTTCAGATGTCCCCGCTTTCAGCTACAAAAGGATACTTTCATATACAATTAAGCTTTTTGGTAGAAGAGTAATGTGGTTTGGTGTATCGATCTAGACTTTGAAAGGATAATTTTATTTTAGGAGGTTGGATAGTTGATTCATCTGTAGCTTCTCAATTTAACTTGATAGCTATAAAGCACCACCTTCAGTGCTAATATTAAAAGTCTTTATATAAAAGCAAACTCATTTCAAACATATACAATAGAAGTTTTAATAATACCTTTTAGTTAAAATCCTATAAGCAATCCCCCCTCCTAAATTATAAGTTTAAAGCTCTCCACCATCGATGGAGAACGATGGGTGCAAAATAAGTACCGGGTCATTATTCCTTGGAGCAATCCCTACATTCTCGACGTTGAATCCTTGTTCCAAGTTGTCGGCATCAACCTCAACAACGACTTTCTCGACGTTAACCAATTGGTAGATAACGGCTCGCGCCAGCTGCGATTCCCTTTGTACGACGTCCAAGTCACTTAGATCAGAAAGCACAGTAGTCAAATAGGTACTTATCAACTCCGAACGTAAAGTTCCTTGGAAGGCGGCTCCATCTCCTTGACTTTCCTGGGCCGAAAGTAAAAGTAACAGTAGCTGTCGGATGGTATTGAACTGCTCACGTGCAATTACCAGAGGCTGACTTGGAGTGGAACTTTCCATATCTATAGCATCAGCAGTCGATGTAGTTTGGAAAACCTGGGTATCCTGGACGACGTCAGACTCGACAACTTTAACAATGGAGCGTTTCAACAGCCTATAAGCCTCTTCGACGTGGTCAACCAAAATCTCGCGACTCAAGTTGGCACGGGCAATGGCTTCACTCAAGCGTAACATGGATTCCAACTGACGTACTGTTACCCTGTAGGTGTTTCTGGATAGACCAGTAGCATCACGGTTGCGGAGTTCGACGTAGAATCGTGAGAGGGCAGCCTTGGCATCTTGGGTCAAGATGGGTTTGATAAGTCGGGCCAAAGCGATAACCTTCTTGAGAAGGTCGGTGCGGATGGGTGGTTCGACGGCGTGATCGAGGTACCGGTGCGAGTTGATGATATGGCGGCCGATCTGGGCGTCAGCTTCAGGGTCAGGCACATCCATAACTACAAAGAACAAATCGAAACGTGACATGATGGGAGCTGACATGTTGATGTTCTGGCGTAGAGTGAGCCTTGGGTTGTACCGACCTCCAATGGGATTGGCGGCAGCCAAGATTGAGGTACGGGCGTTGAGAGTGGCTTGAACGCCGGCCTTGGCGATAGATATTGTCTGTTGCTCCATAGCCTCGTGGATAGCTACCTGGTCCTTGTAGTGCATCTTGTCGAATTCGTCAATAGGCGCAGATACCTTGGTCAGCCAACATGAGTGCACCAGCTTCAATGGTGAAGTCGCCGGTATCTTCATCACGGACAACGGAGGCGGTAAGACCAGCGGCACTGCTTGCTTTACCCGAGGTAAAGACGGATCTGGGAACGAACGAGGTCACGTACTTGAGAAACTGGGATTTAGAAGTGGAGGGGTCCCCCACGATGCACACGTTGATGTCACCACGTAGGTTCATGCCGGAGTGAGTCACCTTGTGTACGCCACCCAGCATCTGCAGTAGTACACCCCGCTTGATGTCTTGGTGACCGAAAACTGAGGGGGCGATCGATTGGACTAGCTTGGAGTATAGCAAGTGTGGGTTGCGGATCTCCATCTCCAGTTCCTCGCGATCCTTGGGGGATAGCATCTCGATGAAATACTTTTCGTTCTCATTCTCACCTTCATCCATGAAATCTACAGTAGAGTTCTACATGGTTTAGAGCTAGAGATTTAATAAACTGTACCTTGATATCAGTCGTCTTGACGTTGTTGGCCAAAAATGCCATCTTGTAGCTAAGATCGCGGGCACCTAGAGATTTGAGTCCGGTGACACCTTGACCACCGAGCCCATCGGTACCGACGAATTGGATGGAGCGTTGGGAAGTAGGCTTAGTGCCTGGGGCGTTGATCTGGCTTACGTCTGGCACTACGATCAAGGTACCGGTGGCTACAATCTTGTCCCCCGGTTTAGCGCGTTCTACCATCTCATTACGTACGATGACGTCGAAGCTATACTTATTAAATAAAAAATTGCTTTAATTTTACCTTCTGGGCATAGAACCGGAAGGAATGGCATCGGGATTTTCTTGGATACGTACCTTCTGCCAATCGGCGAACTTGGACTGATGAGGTAGCAAAGTCCATGAACGTTGGTTGGTACAGTTACCAATTCGATTAGGGCAGTGATCAGGCTACAAATGGTTATAATCTATCAAACAAAAGCTTATACCTCGGTGTATTTGAATTGTTGGATAACGTCATGGACCACCGTTGAACAGTTGTTACATCTAAAAACGCCAACTATCAGCTCAGGCCTCACTTCAGTAGTCCTTGTTACGGTACCAGTAACCGACATAAGCTCTCCTAACCTATCGTTGCGCAGGTCACGCTACTGTAGAAAGCTTTGGAAAGTTACGGAAAGCAACGAACAAATCCCGATGGTAATCAGTTAATTCGACATCAGTGCCTTGGAAAGCATAGCGGGTACTTCCACTTTTGGCTATGGAGGTTATAGTTTCATTTAGGACCGGCTCGTAACGGTGGTAGGATGCAGTTAAGATGTGAGCTAAACCGGCGTCGAATTCGCTCAGGTGAAAAAAGTCGATATACAAAGTGGAGCTGTCGGTACCGGGTAGGTTAGCCAATTTGTTGCGGTAGATTGCATCTTGGTTCCCCTGCACCTCTAAAGTGAAACTGAAGTTGTTAATCGTTGTAAAAATGTAAAATTTACTCTTCTAAAAAGGTGGTGAAAAGTTGAGCGACCTGAGCGATAGTGTCGTCCACTACCTTGGGTACATTGACCGCATCTGCTTTCTGATAGTTGGGACGCCCCTGCATCGAAGCTTTAGAGCGGGAATTCAAGTTGTCTTGGCTTTGATTGTTCTCTAAGCTGCTATTGGGTTGGTTTGGAGTGAAATTTGGTAGTTGCGAGTTGTTGGGCGTCGCAAATTGGTTTTGACTGTTGATTGAGTAACCACCTTGTAGGGGGGCTGGAGTCTCGCCAAACATCTGGTTTTGGGTCGATGGTTGACTGCCACTTGGTGTTCCACTGAACCCGGCTGGCGTGTAACCTAATGGGGTCTGTCCCGACATAGCTCTTGTTGATTTGGTTCTAAAAAGTAAAGGTCGTCGAAAGTTCAAATTTTACAAAGTAAATTTTGTATCATCAGTAACCAATAAGCTCCGGGCTGACTTGTACTTTTAGCTTCATAATCATCGGTTTAGACTATTTGTCGCCTCGGAAAAGATAAAGTTTCTTGTTTTAGTTGAAAAATTCGATTCACTATTATAAAAGCGAAAATTACTTCCAGCAATTCCATTTTTACTTTGGTAAAACTGAATAATTTCAATTAGAGTTGCTGTAAAAAGCTAATAATGAGAAATTAATTCATAGAAATCTAAGTAACTCAAGCTTGAACTATATAATAATATATTACTACACTTATAGTTAGCATACAAACAGCATTCTTAAAAGCTTAGTCTAGAGTATACTAGAGTGATATAGATAAGGAATTGTCGTTTACTTGGCTGATAACCAATTGAAAATTTGTATACAGTATATTTAAATTGCAATGCAATAGTTCTTTGTAGCTCACAATTAATTTGTACATCAATGGGATTATATAGCCTATGTATTCAGTAGATATCGTAAAATGAGTTTTTGAAGAAAGTTTCCAAAAATAATAGTCTCATGTATTTGGACAGGCTGTTTTCTTGTTCGGCTAATGATTCCCTAAGCTAAAGTTAAACCAAGATAGAGAATTGCTAAGCCATCGAAAGAGAGTTGAATTGACTACTGTGCGCTTTGATACAATGTGTAGTTGTTAGCTGATTACCCTATCTCGACTAATATTTAATTTAACTACTGTCACCTTTGATTTAAAACTTTTGGATAAAATGTATAGTTGTTTTTGTTAGGATCTCTTCAATATATACATGAAAGGTTTTATTGAGCACAAATTCAGTATTCTAGGTTGATATATTTATACTTATGAAGGGTTTGCTACTTAATTCTTGGATAGACAGGATGCCTTTGAACAAGTTTCCTAGAAGCCAGTATTTAAAATCGCATAGACTATAGGTAGTGACTTGTTGCAGATGATCGATGGCCTAACTATAAAAGCACTTCACCTCATGTTTATTACTACCTCGAATATCGAATGAGATTATACCAAATTTATATCAGTGTTTAAAGGTAAAAACAATAAAGAAAAGCTATGTATTAAGAATCCTTAAATTACGACAAGCGTAATCTAGTATAAAATCAAATAACTCGCAAACTTTGAAAATTAAAACAAACCATTTACTAAATAAAACGGCTAAGGAGGGTTCTAAATAAAGATGAATTACTTTAGAATCACGAACATTTTATCCGATGATGAGCTTGCCCTCGGCGTCGTTGAAGCTGTACTGGGGGATCTCCAAATTGAGGGGGGCAGGTCCCTGACGGATACGTCCCGAGATGTCGTAGTGGGAACCGTGGCAAGGGCAGTACCAACCACCAAAGTCACCGGCCTCACCAAGAGGTACACAACCCAAGTGAGTACAGATACCCAACATAACTAACCACTCAGGGCGCTGAACACGGTCGGCATCGGCTTCCTGGTGACGTAAACTAGAGACATCGACGCTGTTGGCCTCTTCAATTTCCGAAGCAGTACGGTGGCGTACAAAGACGGGCTTACCACGCCACTTGATGACGATGTTCTTACCCTCGGGGATGGCATTCATGTCAATTTCAACCTTAGCCAAAGCTAAGACATCGGCTGAGGCAGCCATGTTGGATAAGAAGTCGGTGACGGTAGCCTTGGCAGCAACAGCAGATAAGACACCGGTCGAACCTACCATGAAGTAAGCGAAGGAACGGTTGGTGTTATCGCCAGAACTCTTTCGGTAGGCTCCAAAGTCGGGAACTTGGGTCGTCGACTTGACGGCTAAAGCAGTGGAGAAAAGTCGTTGCTGAGCCGAAAATTTGTTGAGGGCTACATAAAAAACAGGTTAGTCAATGTAAAGGGAGTTGATTTGATAAAGTAGAATTAAAAGTACCCGTAAAAGCCGATTTATTAACTAAACCAATGGGTTGGACTGAGGTGTTGGAACCCCAAGCTTTTGAAGGTAAGGGAAGTTTACCTTGTTTGGCGGCTACCCTGGTTGCGGTTTTGGACCAGGAGGTGGAGTTGAGGGGGGCGGTTACGCGGGTAGCGTTGACTACACTGGCGCTAAGTTTCGATGCTAATGACTGGACCATCTCTATCGTTTAGTTGCGTAGGTTAGGAAACCTTCAAATTTTCTAAATCTTAGATTGAAAAAGTTGGATATCTTGAAATTTCTAATCTTGATCTAAAATTTTATCGATGTTTACCCACCCAAATTCAGCCAATCGGATTTGAAAGGGAAGGCAACTCCAATTTAGATTTTCTAATTGGCCGTAAATTTGCAAGGAAAGCTTCATCAAGATTTGGTCAGACTTTTGAGGTTTCGTCAGATCTATCAGAAAGATCATAGCTGTTTGATAGAAGGTATATGGAACCAACTATCGTTTCTCATTCAATGCTTTAGATCGAGGTCATTGGATTTTCGATTCTCTGAAAACCAATTGGAAACTAAATTTGCCAATATGCTATCTGAGATCAATAAAAATAGTATATGTATATTTTGTACATATTCTACTAATAAAACACTTTATATGTGCTTTTATCGCATCAAGTAGGAGTATAATTATTGTCATACCAAACAGAACTATTAAGTGGCTGAAAAGCTTATAATTGCTGCTACAGTAATAGTTTTATGCAAGGGTAGGTTGTAAATCCATTATGTTAAGCTGGCTTTAGTAAGCCTTGTAGACAATATATTAATCCAAGAGTAACCATTAACTACAAAGTTGACAAATTAGGCATAAATTTAAAACTGGACAAAAATGTAACCATATAAAACATATATACAATTTAGAAAATATTAAAATATAATTAAAATCTGAAGGTTTAATTCACTCACTCATCAACAAAGTGCGGTTTATCAGTCGCCTCCCTGAAAGCCTCTAGATGTTCCTTAGTGCTCTCCAACATGTCCTTTGCCATCTGATGGACCTCTGTATCGACTCTATTGTACATCAGCGAGTTTTGGAACATCAGCAGTATGTCTCGGATGAATTCATCGGTCGTATTGATAACCTACAGCTTTCAAGTTAATTTTATAGATAAAAAGTTCCTTTACGTTGTTTTTAACTCGGGTTCGTATGGTGTGGAGGTCCATAGGCTGCAGTACGATGTCATAGTAGTTGGGTGCCATGTTCTCCTTGATGGGGCGCTGGAACAGAGCAGCACACCTATGGTTCCCAATATCCTTAAGGATCATGTAGGCCAGCTTTTTCCACTGCTTCTGCTGAGGGCTGTCCGACGGCTTGCTCATAGGGAATGGGGTACCGCCATCGATGGGAGTGTCAGCGACGCTGTCAGTGGGAGGGATAGGACTGGGGTTGTTGAGTTCGCTTTGACCTGGAGGACCGGGTGGGGACCATCCAATTCTTGCGCTTACGGGGGCGCTTTCTAGGCGTTGACTGAGGTGTTGAGAGGTGGGGGTCGGTAGTTGGAGTCTGAACGGTGCCGTCACCTTCGATATCACCGTGGGGATAGAAGTGATCTGCAGGTCGTCGAAGTGGGGTGGGTGTATCGATTCCAGTTTCGTTGGTTTGACCTTCATAGACTGGGGAGAGTTGAGTGGGCGGCACTAATTAAATAAATTGATTCATTGTTAACTATAAGCAAAATTTACCTTCGGGGGAATGACTTTCCGATCGTTCTTCCATCAGTTCACCTTTGATATCGATCGATTCCATAGGTCCCTTGGCCTCAACTTCAACCTCAACTGGAGTGGCTGGACTTTGGTCAACGGGTTCCACCTTCGTATCTATCAAAGTTGGGGTAGCAGATTGGGTACTTCCTCCTTCTTTTAGGTGCAGTTCTTCTTCCAAATCGTAACCTTCAGTTTGGTCTACTCTCTCTCTACCTACTGAAAGAGCATATAAGTAAAGTTTTATAAACAGATAAACGTACTTTGAGCCGATGATTTTTTTTCCTCTGAAACTGAGACGGATGATTTTGGTGAATCTGATGTTTGAGCCTCTTCACTAGATTCCCCCTCCTCTTTTAATTTCATTTCTTGCACTTCATCTTGAACTTCCTCTTCCTTGACATGGGATAGAAGTTTATCCGTTTTAGCTCCATCTATATTATATTTGTTAAAAGCTTGAAGCTACTAAGAGTTGAATACTTTGAGCCAAGTCGATACTCTGTTGGCTGAGTTCCCATTGAGAGAAGGGGATTACCGCATCTTTAAACTCCTCTTCCATTTTATTAACAGAGATGGGATTTACTTCTACATTCTCACCATCGGAATCTATAAAGCTTTTATTAAAATTTAATCCAATAGTGAGCATACCTTGAGCGTTTTCTTGGAGAGGTGAAGATCTACTAGAGTCCAAAACCTGGACCTCCTCACTGGATTCCGCTGCATTTGAAATACGTTCTTGTGTGTCAGTTGGAGATGGAATCCTCGCCATCTCCTTCTTCAGTTTGTTTGGAAAGGTCGGATTGGGAAGGCATGGGATCATTACTGGGGACTAATGGAGTTGATGTAGGATCATAGCCTTGCAGGTGTAAAGATGGCTTCCCGATCGCCTCGGTAGTGTTGGTAACAAGATACTCGTTTGTTGGTTTATCAGCTTCCAAGATGGTTTCGAACTCGGCAGCCAATTTCTCCAATTCCAACTTCTCTACTATCAACATTCAATAACAGTCTTCAAATGCAGCAAGTCATTTACCTAAGTTTTCAACTGATAGAGGCTCTTCAATGTCAAAATCAATAGCTTCATCGATAGTCGGATCAACTGTAGAGCGGAATTTGGGCGGAGTTGTGTTTTGGGAGTTGGATTTACTTTTGAAGAAATAGTCCAACGTTAAAATCTGTTTCGCTGATGCGCTTTTGGATCTTGCAGATTTCCTACCAAAATCTATTGGTCAAAAGGTTAGAGAATAATTAGAGTAAGTAAAGAGCCAAATTTACTGAATGAAGTGTCGGCCGATTTGGTCTTCCAGAAGGTAGAAGTGTCTGGTAAATTGCCGAAGCTGGTGTCACTGAGACTTGCTGATTTAATTTCTTCCTCATGGGACCGCTTTGCATCCGAGATCGCACTGAAGGGATCAAATTTGTCTTGCTCTTTAAAGATGATCAAATGCAGTGTATTAGAGTTTCAATTAGTGGAAGAGATCCTTACTTGTGTCCAAGGGTGTGGGTTCTTCAAGGATATTAGTATCAAGTGGCCCAACTTTATCTATTTAGATTAGATTAATATAACTTGGATTCAAAATACTTGAAGTCAGATCGATGGTATCTTTAGAATCTGTAGAACAAAAGTTAAGTAGAACTCATTATATAAAATTATTTAATTTACCCTGTAATTTTAGGGAGTTGGAATCTACCAAAGCCCCTTCAACAACCTTACCTTCAAATTCAACTTGATCATCAAACGCCGATGGGATAGGAATATCAGTCTCATCATTTGGTACTAAATATTCAAATTAGTTCAATGAAAAGCAAAAATTGATGTATTTACTTTGTTCAAAAAGATTAGGTTGATTGTTCAGATCCAAAGGGTCAGGTAGTTGGTAAAGGTTATCCACAGCTGAATTTAAACTATTCGTTGGATGGACAACTATACGAAGATTTCATATTAGCCTTATAATCTTTAATATTTATCGAATAGCATAGACAAAAAACAAACGATTCCTTAAATAGAAACAATATAAATAATTATAGTGCTAAGGTGGCAACTAGGATTCAACCACTTACTGTTATATTCTTTGGATGCATCCATTAATTCACTTTCCTCTTGTTGGTCTTTCGGTAGAATCGAAGGAGATTCTTTAGTTGGTAGGTCGATAGGGGACAGCAGTTTGAACTGATTGTCGAAAGATGCATTTTCAGAACTTATATCTATATCATCAAAATATAAAAAAGCAAATATTAATAAAGTGATACCTTGCTTTATAACTTCATTGAGTTCCTCCTCCGACTTATCTACATCAAAAACAGCTTAGTATTCAAACATAATGTCTAACTTACCTTTAGTAAACTCGCCATCTTCGTTATTTAATTTGCATTCCTTCAACCAATTTATTTTTCTATTTAAACTGTCGATCTCATTCTGCGTTTCCTTTATATACTTCTTCCGCAGATCACCAATAATAAACTGCATGGAGAATTCGGGTTTATTTTGGCTGGTGGTCCTTCTCCTATATTAAAAAATGGTTGGCTCTGTTTTAAAATAAAAACTAGTGTACCTCTTAAATTTGGTAGACACGTAGTAGCTTTCTAAAAGGGATATATACTGGTCTTGGCATTCCTTTTAATGTAAAGAAAAAGTATTTAGAAAATGAATGAGTATCGAATAAAAGTAATATAAGGCTACCTTTGGGTCCAAGTTACATTTTGTCCATGGATGGTTTAGTATACCTAAAGATACCTTTTCCCAACTTTCGATCCCATGTTGCTTCGTTAAACTTAGTAGAACAAGGTGGAGCTTTACGATAGCCAATTTTTCACTCATTATATTTAAATTGTTGTATCTAAACAGTCCAAGATCGAACTATGAAAAGTTGAAATAATGCTTAGCTTGAGTTGTCTTTGGTTGGTAATTTTAGCTTGAATATGTTTTTGGATGAAGAGCAATAGTTGGATTGCAGCAAAGAAAGCTTTGTTTGAAACGAGTTCTGAAGGACCTTGAATTTTAGGATGCACTTGACTAGTGCTGGAGCCGATGCACTACTGCTAATCTGTTGAAATTTGTCGTTTTCTGGGAAATTTATGGCGGCAGTTGTAATGGATGCCTGGATATTCATCCAATAAAGTAAGCTTTAAAGTTTTACTAATGAAGATTGCCGATATATAATAAACTTCAGTATATATAATATTGTACCACCCATTCCGAATCCAATGTCCGGTATCGAGATCCTAATATTATTGTATATCGAATTTATGTTGCTGCTATCAAATAGATATAGGTAGTATATAGTGGAATCTGTCATATTTACTAATGAAATGTGCTATAAAACTTAGCCCCATAATCGATATTTGATGGCACATCTTATACTACCAGCTTCCTTCAATTTCACAACTAATTTTCTACGATAAGATAAGTTCTGCAAACCAAAATTTTGAAGTCTAATTTGCACAAGTTTGGTTAGGGCCTTCAGGAATTACCCACTGTTTCAAAGCGTTTTGCAGCCAAAGTCTTGAGCCAACTACAAAGTTTTTAAGGGGACTTCACCGACAACCTTTTACCCATTTTGAAAAGTGCATGTATCCAATATGGCAGAGGACAACATTGGTACCATTGACAGCTTCTTACTACAAGCATTACAGATTCCAAAGGATAGGATCTTTATATTGAAATTGGACAAGGAGTTGGAGACATTTATAAATGATAACAGGTAAATTTTTGCATAGCACAGTACTGAAGTTTGGGATACTTTAAAGCCGCAACAGGTTGATTTTCCCACAGATGAACAGCTATCAGCGAAGGGTGGTGCATCGAGTCGCCTGAATATTTCAAATTAGTCCACGTGTTAGATGGGGAGAAGAAAGCGATAATAATCTACAAGAATGAAGGGTCTACCATGTAAGCTCCAATATACTTTATAAAATAGTTTATATAGTTTTTTACTTTTATAAAATAGACCAGTTATCCGATTGAGTGACCTTGTTGAAATCGATGAAGCTACTCAACCGAACTTGAAGATAATGCAGCGAAGAATGAAAGCTGATGTGGGAGAAAGTAGTAGCCGAGCTGGCAATGAAAAGACTAATGGTGCAAATAAGGAGCAGTCGGAACGATCAAAGCTTAGCTTACAGGAGCGGGAAGCCAAGTATTTGGAAGCGCGAGCCCGTATCTTCAACGAGGGGAGCAGTACTATCAGTGATGACGGTACTGTGACTGGAAGCACAGTTTCTTCCACCTCCACCTCACCACTACCTTCTAAGTTTAGCAAACCAGATCAGACAATCAACAAGTCTCAAAGCTATCAATTCAGCTCACCGGATGTCAACAGTGCGAATGTAGAAGTAAATCCCAACCGCATAGCCACTCAAAACTATCGTCCCCGATACGTGGAACAAAGCCGTAATAACCAAGTGCCAATGCAACCCTACCACCAGGAACAGTACTATACCTATCCGTATCCCCACTACGACGCTAGTCGACCCAACTTACTACCCAATCCCATGGCCAATCCTATGGCTAATCCGATGGCCAATCCAATGCCTGATCCCTACGGGTACCCGGCCATGGACCCTAACGACCCCAACGCCATGCAGCTACGATACCCCTACGGCAATTTACCGCAGATGAACGTACCTTACTACAACGCCAACCCCTATTACAACACCAACCCGTATCCCAACTTCAACATGACACCCAATGTACCCCCCAACCTGGCCAATCCTACTCCGCTGTATTCGTACGGCGGGGCCATCCACTATTGGCCCAACGAGTTTAACCGGAGATCCACCAAGCAGCGCCAACTGTTTGACCCCAACCGACCCAACGATCCCAACGTGCGGCAAGTTAACCCCAACTCCAGATCTACTTTGATCTCACCACATGTCAACAAAACTGACCCTGAATTTATGGACACCGATTTAGATAGCCTCAATGAGAAGCTAGCTGAAGTCAGCATCCACTCCAGCAGCACTTCCAGTCCTAACCAAATGACGCGTACCAAATCCAACTTGATGTTCGAGTACACGGTAGATAAATACGAGGGGGTCAAGCCCACCGACCTCCCTGTTACACCTAATCACATCTTACTTATCGAAGGTGTGTTGGATGACAAGATACGCAAGCTACCTCAGCTCAAAGGAGCTACTTTGAGACCATTAGAGGATGCCAACAAGTTTTTGGCTGTCTTCAAATCGAGCAAAGCGGCTGACAAGGTACTGCACAGTTTGGTAGATAATAAAGGGGTTGATGGACTAGGCAGAGTTGTGCGATGGGTACCTAGGCTCGAGGATGAGGCCAAACCTAGGCTGAGTTTGAGCAACAATGGCTACTCCAAATAAACTTTTTGTTTAGTTGGCACATGAAGCTTTTGAGAATTGTCCTTGAATCGTTGGTCAATCCTTTTCTAGCTAATTCAATATGTATATTTTTATCCCTTATCTATAGATTTTGTATCAAGTAAATTTCTCTTCTACAACGCAGTGTACGACGTGTCTAGTAATTTAAGTATAAATTTGAACAGGTAGGAATATAGGTTTTATTTACAAAGGTGAGCTTGGGGCTATTTAGATGTAGTTTGGACTATTATGTAAAATCGAATCTTTTGAGTTAATCTCCAAGTCCGCGACTAAAGAGGTACTATCCAAGATCTAGGGGCAAGCTAATCTATTTTTAAAAATTAATAGGGCATATATTTTCTGGAAGCAAGTAGGTGGGTTGGGTAGGTATTCATTAGTGATCAATATTCTTCCAATTTCAATTTTTGTAAAGATATATTTTGAATATAGTTTGGAAATCGGCAAGCTTCGCTATTAAAATATATATTTCTTTTCTTATTCTTTTGCTCTTTCATTTATAATAAAATACGAAGCAACAGATGGATAGAAAGTATAGAATGATACACCACTGTGCTTAGCATTACATATTTTAGGTATATAATACAATACTACTATCAGAAGTCTACAAATACAGTTTATTACTCAACTACTATTTACCCACCTTCATCGAATTAGAATCAGGAATCTTGACTTTGAGACTCTCAAAATCAATTCTAGTCATAGAGCCTGCAGTTGAGGTAGCCGAGTTAGAGGTGGATGTAGGGGTTTGGATAGGCCCTGAACTCGCTGTTGAACTGGTAATTGTATTTAAGTTGTAGGGAATTGAATTGGCTGATGTAGCAGTGGTAGATGTAGGAGTAACAGCAGTTATATTACTTCGATCTGGTATCGAGGTCGGTGCTCTATAAGTATACACATTATTGTTGCTAGCTATAGCTAAAAGTATTAACGAAGGTCTAGCACTCTCGTTTGCAAACTCACTAGGTAAGCTTATAGTGAAAGTAGGTAAATTGGGAGCTGCGATCAGACTTTTGGATATCACCTCGTTGTTCTCTTGCTTGATAGTAGGCAGCTGAGCCACGCTGGTAGGCTGCATCGTGCTGACATTACTTGTAGGAGGTGGTGGGGATAAACTAGTAGATAGAGAACTCGTCGTCGAGGATTGCGGTAGTACCAGTCCCTTGCTATCTAAGTTTTTAAACCCTATTTCAGGGTGCCACTGCCCATCGTCGAAACAAAATACCAATTCGAAGCTCAACAGATACAAAAGTAGGATCGGTAACATCTTGTGTGTAATAAATTTAGGAAAATGGTACACCAACTTTATTGTCATTTTATTTATATACAGGCTTTTTGTCTATAAAACGTCTATCATATACCTAATAGTTTAATTGTCATAGAAATTAACTGCTTGATGAGCTGAAATTAAATTCTTTAGTAAAAATACGAATTTATGATAGCCCATTCTAGAATCGAAGGGCATGGGTATTTAACGTCTTCATATGTCATTAAGGATGCTCTTACTTTCTTAATGTACTTGAGTTTCAATGAATGAAAGGTAAATGTACGGTGATGTTATGTCCAACATCCAACTTAGAAACGGCTGTAATTTGTCTTGATGCTGGTATTTCAAAATTGCATTCGTACATGTTTATAAGCTGCTATGCTATTCTTTTGAAGGGCAATTTGAAAGGACGCAGTGATTTAAATTAGCACAGGTTTATATAAATCTCATTTCAATTTGTCGCTATATTTTATAATATGTTAAAATCCAACTTCAAGAATATTCAAATGAGTTTATCAAATAAATATCCATCAAATCTTGTGAAACATAATAGAAGTTAAAATTACAGTTTAATATGTTCATTTATAATTGAATTCATTTGATGGGAGTGTGTACAGTGTCTAATTTATGATTGAAAAATTAAAAGTATACTAAAGTAGTGCTGTAGTATTTTTTATTTTTTCCTCTATATTTGTGCCACTTGCCGAACCGATTCTTTGGACTGTTCCAAATAGCATAAATTCCGGTTTTCAACGATATGGAGCTAGGTAGAAAGATGCAACCAGAACTTTCTCAATAAACTGTACAATTTACAAAGCCCATTACTTTCAGGGCCAAGGCTGAGTATACAAAACCAGTTGCCATTATAGCGAAGTAAACGATCTCCCATTGAGTTTTTGCTTACAATTTCAGTCAGAGATTTTCATTTTAGGGAATGCTCAGTCGTACTTAGTTTCTCGTAAAACTATTGGCTAACTGAGCCAAGCACTACGTCATTGATCCATCCATTAAAGCGCTTAAATAGAAGTATGTGACTGGCCAAGTTTGTTTCAATTTCAGAACTTTCACCTACCTAGCTAATACACCAGGTCGACTTCCAAGCCTACACAGCCCTATCTTCAAATCAAATTTACATTTCCTCAACTTTAAATAAACTACAGCAAGTGAGATGCACAGCAAGTTCAAGGACGACCACCCTTACGGTACTTTGGTTTATTTTGGTAAGCCTAACTTCTAATTTAGAAAAGAGGGTAAAGGAAGCAGCACGCATCAGAGAGAAGTACCCCGACCGCATTCCGGTAAGCTCTATAGGCATTCATAACTTAACATTTTGTAGGTTATTTGTGAGAAGATTGAAAAGTCGGACATCGACCCTATCGACAAGAAGAAATACCTTGTGCCAGCTGACCTTACGGTCGGTCAATTCGTCTATGTCATCCGCAAGCGCATTAAGCTGAGCCCAGAGAAAGCTATATTTATCTTTGTCAATGAGGTACTGCCACCGACTGCCTCTCTCATGTCAGCCGTATACACGGAGCACCAAGATGAGGATGGGTTCCTATACATAAGGTGGGTTTATTTTTATATCTGATTGATGCTAATTGCAATTTAGTTACGCTTCCGAAAACACCTTCGGTTTTGATAACCTCTGACTGTACTTCTACCTAAATATAGCTTTTATTCCATTATTCGCAATCGTAAATTTATACATGAATAATAAAGTATATGTATATATATTGTATGTAGTAATATACTTCTTTAATAGTACGTGAGATTATACTTTAGTTTTATAGTTTTAAATGAATTATTTATGTGAATGCTTAGAGCTAGCTTCTTAAATATTATTATAAATATATGTTATAAAAAGGAATTCGTTTGATATTAGGAAATTTATTTTATGTTAGAATTTAAATCTGTAGATATAAGAACATATGTAACCGATATATCTAAACTACAGTGAACCAATGATGCTAAGAGAAGTTACTGTGATGCTGTTACAAGCTTTAAAACATAGATACTACCTAATGAAAAGGCACTTTACTGTGCTATGTTTTTCCACGTATTCATTTTCTCTGGATTTCAAAGCTAATCTTCCAACTTTGAAAATAATTTTTGCTGGTCTTTACCACTAAAGCTTCTAAAGAATTTGCTAAAACGTAAGGTATGAGGTAGCAAAGGCCCAAGCGGACAACAAAACTAAGCGTATATTTGAATGGACAGCACCAGATTGCATATAGGTATGTTAGTCATATCTATTACAAGGTCTATGTTGATCCAAATAAAAGGGCTCCACAGAGTTATAATAATATTATCAACAGAACACTGGCTAATAGAATATCTTGCTAAATATTTCTATTATAAAGCAAAATCTATGTTTATAGCTGGTCAAAATTGTGAAAAGTACTAACTACCGTTATGTTGCAAGCTAATATAGTGCCTATATAAAAGAGTTCCATCCATCGATGCATAGATCTTAATCAGTATCTTGAAGGACTGGCAAGCTTTTGTTATTATTGTAAATATCGAAGCTATTACTCAAAATAGATCGATATTTGAAGTGATCAAGTATGTAAGCGCTTGATAAATAGTTGAAGAAGATATGATGTGCTTTTTAAAACTAACCTTTATACTTTTAGAACCTAATTGCATAGTATAGTAACATTAATGAACACCTATCCTATTGAATATGTAGAAAGGCTAAAATCAAATAGAAATAATTAACAAAGGATCTATTTCTCAACTGCTGGTTTGCCAACAACTAGCGAAATGAATGTAGTTTCAACCTTATACATTATTTTCAACGTTAAATTAATATAAAAGCTACATAAAGTATGCTGGTTGCTGATAAACCAGTAGTTAAAACTTAAGCCTAGAGTAGATAAGGAAAACACATCTATAAGGCTGAACCCAACAGTTAACCTACAAATACTATAAAAAGTTTATAGCTCAAGTAATTTAACTATATATTCACGCCTTCATAACTTTCATCATTATATCGAATCAATTTATACTCGAAATATCTTATCCAGCCCCAAAGCTCTAAACAATTAGTATTTATATTGTAAATCATATATTAAATTTAATAGCTCCTATGAAAGGCTCCAGCATTTCCCATTAAAAGTACAGTCCAAGATTAAAAATAGTGCTAGTACAACTACTAGTTAGGGGTTCGTCACATTGTTTCCGCTGTGCCCAACATCCTCATCAATAGGGAATTGAGCGATCCGCGAAATTACATTTACAGCCTTGACCATCTGGATAGCTGAACGGAACGACCTTCTCGGTTTAATATCCGAATTATTAATAGCTTCACTGTCGTCGTAGGGTAAAAGTTTGGGGATCTGAGGGATACCATCGGAAATGGGTTTGGGTGAAGGTAAATTCAACCAAGGGTGACTGAGAGCTTGCTCAGCAGTCATGCGGTGGAGGGGGTTGATGACTAAAAGACTCTGTACAAAGTTTTTGGCTAAAGGGTGTTAGGATTGAAGAGATATGGGGTTACCTTGGTCGGAGATATGGTCCCACAGCTGCGGCTTGAACTCGTACCGTGCGTTAACAATGGCTTCCAGTTGGAGCCCAGGATCTGTGTTGTAGAAGGGGGGTACTCCAGTTAAAAGGAAGTAAGTGATGACGCCGATGGCCCACATGTCCCTAGAAAATTTTGAATTTAGAAAGAAAGTAAATGCTAAAATAAATTTACACCGGTTTGCTGTACCCAGTCTTCAAGTAGATTTCAGGAGCCTACATAGAAAAAAATGAGAAGAGCCCTAAATACAAAATGCACCATGTAGCCAGGGGTACCACAAGTAGTAGTCAATGAATAGAATTGATCGGGATCCAGCACCTTGCTCAAGCCAAAGTCGGCGACTAATAAGGGGCTATTGACATCTTTGGACTTGAATATCAAGTTCTCAGGCTTTACAAGTTAGTTTTAAACAATTGGTAAGGTTTTTATAGCTTACTTTAAGATCTAGAGTAAAAGATTAGTACTTTTATAAAATGGAGAATTCACCTCTATGGACGATATCCAAATTGTGGAGGTACAATACAGCGTCAACAACGGTACGCATAAGTTGGGCTGCCTGCTTCTCATAGAACCCACCGTTGGACCAAATACGGTCAAAGAGCTCGCCACCCGTACATAATTCCATAACTAGGTATACTAATTTTTTGTAAATAGATGTGGAAAAGTAAAAATAGTACAGTTGTTACTCGTCTCAAAGTAATCGATTAAGGAGACTATGTTGGGGTGACCTCTTGAAACCTTGGAAAGTACGTGCAACTCGTTGTGGATCATCTTTTCCCTACCTTTGAGGAGGGCTTTGTTGAGGACTTTGGCAGCATAGGCGTCGTTGGTTTCCACCTTTCAATTGAGTGAGCTAATTGTGAAAAAATAAAGAATTGTTACATGGTAGACCTCTAATAAAAATAGGTTTAAGCTTTAGTTGTGATTTGTTTAATTGAATATTTACCTTTGACTATGGCGTAGGTACCACTGCCCAAAGTTCGACCGGTACGGTACTTGCATGGTGGCGGTTGGAAGTTTGGATTGATTTGGTTTGGATTTTGTGTTGGTAATGTTCCTACTGGGTGGGGTGGTACCATATTCGTAACTTGAAGGTTGGATGTTGAAAGTTAGTAACCGATGTACTCTTATACTTGAAAACTTGGAAAAGCTAGGACTGCAGTTTTCACTTTTATGAACTTCTGGCTATCCTGTCAGATTTAATTTGTCGGGGAATTGCTAGTTTCGACATGCAAATTGATGTTGATCAAATGAATGAATGTTTTAGGAAGGTAGGCAATTTAAAAATTCTTTAGAAAGTATGGGAAACTTCCCAAAAGCTACAAGCCCATCAAATAAAGTAAAAATAGAAACCTCCAAATGCGGAAGTCCAACTCGTTGACGGCCATTTGGATTTATGGAAGATCTACAAAGCTTTTGTACGGAGCGGTAGTTTAGCTGCAGTTGCGTTCCATATGGATAGAGCTGTTCCTAATATTAAGTTTGAGGAAACAGCCCATCTAATTGGAAACGATTAAGCCGTCTCATAAAACATTCTCAGGTCTTCCATTTGATACAGAACCTCCCAGCAATTTGAGTACATCGCATGGATGCATTGCTGTAGCAGTAAATTTAAAGTGTGGACTAGCAACGATAGTAAAGGTGTACCTATGAAGATATGATAATTATCAATTATTCGTCTAAGCTTATAGTTTATCTGACCTTACCTTGAAGTTTATAAAGCAAAAGATCTTGATAGAAGGGATGTAGTGAATCTTCTTTACCCTAGATTTAGAAAACATATGTCAAGGCAGCTTTGAACTTTAGGAATCAACGTCGTTCTACCTCACTATCCCTTTTAGAAGAATTATAAGCTTTATATAGAAATCGATGAAGTCTGATGGTACTTGATGTCCCTAAGTTAAAGTTTAAACAGATCTACCAAACCCTTGCATATGAAATATATAAATGCATCTAAAGGAAGATACTCTGGAACTTCAACTGACATTACTATAGGTAAAAACTCAATGTGGCTAGTTATATAAGCCTTTACATTTAAATTATGGATGTTAAACTTGGTACTTGATCCAGCTAACAAGCCAGCAACTCTGGTACGGGCAAAAGTGAGTTTGATTTTGATAGAGTAACTGATGAAACGTATTGGCACCGATAGGACAGGTCCTTTTACCTTTTTCATTGTATGGAGAAATATCTACCATCTCCAGTGTTTAAGTAAATCAGTTGTACATGTATATACTTACATTTGTCCAAATTAATGAGTCGTTGCGCCAATTCAACATGTATTGGGCGCAAAAACAATCTAAAGTCAAAATCACTAGCTTATTTAGATCAGCCAGATAATATGTAGTATTATAGATAGTACTCCACTCGACTGTGACAGCAATTATATAAATAGTGATCAGCAAGATGTTACTACAAAGTGGATAATTACTTTCGGAATAGGAATTGAAAATCATCAGTTCCCAGATAACAAAGCTATGGAGAGTTATTATCACAAATGACAGCCCACAGAACGTCAAAATTAAAGCCGTCTCATTTTGGGCTTGAAATCGGTTGGTTGGGGTAAATATACTTTTTATATTTAACAACTAATTAAACTTCAAAGATACATGCAAATTCAAGTTGAATAGATTATTACACTTTGACTAAAAGCTGGGCAGTTTGGCCCAAGATCCACTGCCGGCTGGATATGATACGAGCTCAAATGACTGGGAGATTTAACTTGTTACAGGATTTTACGTATAAAACCAAGTCAGACAGGTAGAACTTTCTAATAACTTTGGGGAACAATGAACCTCAAAATCACCGATGCAGACATCGGTATCGGAAGATTTTGAGGTGCAGATAAAGTGGTTGGGGTCGATCAAATAACCGATATCCCCCATTTAACTTTGAAATTTTGGACATATTCCTTAGTGAAGGTAGTTTTGCGTAGGATTTCAGATAGAGTATCATTGTAGACGATAGTACTCCATCCAATTGTCAAAGGTCTTTAAAATGGTTGTAATACCTCCCAGGTTCAAAAAGCTTTTGTAGGCGCCCAAAGGTATTGCATCAGCCAGATTCCACACAGCAATGTCTTTTCTTCCGATAGAATTGTTGGCATCAGAGTAGAGGTTAAGCTATGCTGGTAAGCATTGACAGTGAAATTGGCTAGGAGATTAGAGGAGCAGGTTGCGGTAGTTAGGGTGTAGAAGGAGTCAAATATTACCCTACTACACTTTTACATTCCATAAAATTGAATTAAGACGGTCCATGTATAGTTGAAATGCGATACGTAGCCACATCCAGATATTCTTCGCTGAAATTATATTAAAACTAAAGCTTAAATACCCAAGACTATAGGAAATAGCATTGAAGTGGTAAAGTTTATAGTTAAGTTTGATTGTAGTGCTGAAGTTAAAGTTCTTAGCAGTTGAACCCATTACTTACAAGGTTCATTTTAAAATTTTTGATAATGCCGATTGCAAATATAAACTTTATCTCTGAAAAAATTCCCATTTGGCTTCCAAAAAAGGAGAATATTGAAGGCTGCAGTAAATTTTCCAAATTGAAGACTTTGAAGCTAAAAGTTGAGTTCACAATTTACTTTGAAGCGTCAAAAATCTTTGATTATATCAGCACTAAATTAGTGGTGTCATTTCCTTCCTATAGGCTTCAAATATGAAATAAAAAGATATAGGTTTTTAGACGATTCAAATGCTGTACGGTACTGGATGTTCCTTTAAACAATATTTATAATTTCCAGAATCAAGGTAAAGAAAGAACTGGGACTTAAATTTATAAATGAAGTTGTATCCAATTTAAAATAAGAGGTATACTACAGATATATTTAATTTTCATAAATGGACACCATCCACTGCATTACGGTCAAAGTATCCAAAGTTAATAGTAGTAGGTGTAGAAATTGATGTCCAATTTGAATGGTATTAAATTCATCGGCATAGATTTTACCAGTAACTATATTTCAAGCTTGTAAAACTATTTTGCTGGACTCAGCTTCTAGCCTTTAATATTGTAGATGATAGGTGTATGTCAGTTAATAGAAAATTTTAAAGTGAACTGCTATAAGTTCAAAAGTAGACTAAATCTTTAAAATGCAAATAGTAGAAATTACACTACCTTATATCCTTAATTCGGTTTCAAATAAGCTTATAGCATTCGTACTGGATACTTAACTTAATGTAGTAGCCTTGAAAATTTGAGTAGTACAGTCTCCCATCCTGAGAGCTTGCATGCACCTTCCTAAATTGTAACTCGGGTACTTTTTATATTCGATTGCACTGAAATGATGTGGATCGTAAGTACATAAGCTGTAGCCGTCGTCGTAGAATCCATTTCTGACAACTTTTTGAGGCATTGTGTCTTGTTATACAGAGAGCATAAATTTCTCATTGGCATAGTAGTCTTTTCATCCCGCTTCACACATTTACTACAGGTTCCTAGGCTGACAGGACATTCAATGGGTTTATCTTCCTGATTAAAGGCTAATGAAGCTAGAAAAGTTAAAAGTAGGATAGGTTTTTTCATGGTTGAAAATTTTAAAGCTGAATTTTAAGCTTCAATCCACTATTTATACCTTTAGATACATCTAGCATCTTCAAAATATGCCTTATACTGCCCCAGGCCTACAAATATTTTCTTTTGTTTTTGATTAGTTGGGTGTGCGACACTTCCTCTTTGTAAAAGTTAATTTATAATATCTATTATGCCTCAGTCTTATAAAATAAAGAGTCAAATGGCCCCTATCAAACTAATTTCATCTCTACTCAAACTAATGGATAGCTCTCAATGTTTAGTTTGGTAATTTATCTCTTGTATCTAATTTTAGGAAGCTAAATTTTAACGAAGCTGACTCTAAATGATTTTTTTAAATGTAAGTCTTGGGAAATGAATAGCAGTTGTAATGTCATCTCATATCATAGTTTTGACCATTGGCCATTTATTTTTTCTAACCACCTGTTTAAGCACTATATAGGCACAATATCTTATTTATACATAAATTTAAAGTTTTAACGATATGTATACATTGCTTATAAAGATACATATTTTATTTTCTAAAGTTCATTTTTTGATGGAAAAGAAGTTGTTTCAAGTTAAACGCATCCAATATTGCTCCAATTGAAGTGAGAACCAACAGTCGATGTAACTCGCTGACTTATATCAACTGGTGGGATTCTTGTTTTGATTGAAGCTATATAAACTGAATTCAACCCCAGAAACAAAGCAAAAATGATGAATTATCAAAACTATGATAGAACCTTGACTCCAAAGAAAGATATTTCGCCAAGTTTAGTGAGGCATCTGGAAATCTATCCAACTGTCGAGCAACTCAGTTTTCCAACTTGCCTAGCTTTCGCTTTGTTGAGTAATAGATCTCTGAACTTAAGATAGTTTGATACAAACCATAGTACATCAGTTTGGTTGCTTTTATGGATTTGGAAAAGCTTCCATATATATCTGTTTTATAATAGAAAGGTTAGTGAAGCAACTGAACACTAGTTTCATCGGTAACTATTTTTAGGAACTTCAGCTAGACCAAAGTTATGAACTAGTTATATTCTGTCTCCAACAGTTCAAGGTAATTTGGATAGCAGTGGTCTCGTAACATTTAAAAGGATGTGAAAAATTGGATAGAAACAGCAAACTTCAAGCCAGCATAACTAGAAGAAAATCAACATTAAATTTAATAACGACAACAATGATTGAAATTTAGGTTAGCCTAGATCTCAGTAGAGATTCCAACTTGGTTTCGATAGGCTTATCTTCTTCATCTTGATCTTCTTCGTCTCCCAACTTTGAAGTTCGAAGTTGTTCCTGTTTGTTGAAACTTTCATTCCTTGGCTTCAATTTTGGGAAGGTCCTCGACATCCTCCTTGTCGAGCAACTCGGCATCGTCAAAGTCGACGCTATTCATATGGTCAGTACCCAAGTTATCGGTAAAATTCCGAGGCGGTTGTAAGGTAGTTGGCTCGACGTTCGGTTCGGAGCTGGTGTTCCGTATCGTATTCAAATAACTCTTCTGCTTGGTGATAGCCCCATCTAATTCCAAGCGCATTTGACGTGCTTCGGCCAACTTGGATGCATCAGGTTTCACGGCTCTAGTTTTAGTTCGAATGGCGAGCAAAGGTTGGTTTTCTGATGTAGGTAGGGCATCCAGCTGAAAAACTTGCTCGGGTTGGGCTAGTAAGGAGCGATCTAGGTCTAGATCGTCGGCTTCAATCTGGATTGGAGACGAGTCACTAGGCTCAGTTCCCAATTGACTTCCTTTGTTGTAATCTGAGGAGATGTCAACTAGGTCGCTATCATCCGAACTCGAGTTAGAACTGCTCAAGGTTTTGTTGATGGAATCAATGTCATTTGTCAATCGCTTGATGGTGTTCGTCATCGGTTCGACTTGCAGCTTCAAATTGGTAATTAAGGCTTCTCGATCCGAGGATGTTTCAAAGCAGTTGGTTGCCAAATACATCTGGGCCAGTAACGTCCGCAGTTCGAATTCCAAACCGTTTAGGCTGCGTTTCAGCTTGAGGATGTTGGGATCGTCGCGTTGCCATGCATCTTTTGTTGGCGACGAATGTGATAGATCGGGAAGGTTGGGTGATGGAGGTGGGGACATTAAATTGGATTTCTTGGATGATATGAACCGTGATTCCAATGCCTTTATCTGAACTAAATGTCCGTTCCCTACGAAAGCCAAGAAACTGAGCTGATGGCCGCAGCACCACAACCGTTTCTTGGCCAGCTCTAGGTTTTGAATTGGTTGGTCTAAAGTTAGCTGGCTAGCAATCAAATTTAGAAATTTGCTACGGTTGGTGTGACAAGCTTCAACTTGGACCTTCAGCTTCGCAAGAACAGAGTTGGATTGACCTAATCTAGAAGTGTCGGCTGAGGTATCCACAAGTTCCTGTAGTCTTTCGTCTATAGGATCCGATGCCAAGGGCTTCTTTTTCTCTACCAGTACATCTGGGTTGAGTTCTAGATTTAAAGCTAGGGTAGCTGCCTCAAACTCCTTTGATATTTGGTCTAAAGTCGGACTAAGCTTGATTAATGTAGTATCCAATTTGTTGGCCTCTGGTGTGATGCTGGAGGCTGAATTTGGGGCTGGGAACGTGCGGAAGCCTTTCAATACCAGCTCTACTTCGTTCAATCCGTCGCACAAGCTCATCTTCTGATCTATCTAGATCGGCGTTGACACTTAGGAATTGGTTGCAAAAGTCAATAAAGCGTCTGAGTCGGTTGGTCCATTCTACTACCAACTACATAAAGATATATTTAATAGATGCGATATTAATTAAAAATTACATATATCCTTAAACTAAATAGAAAGAGTACCAAGAGATTGAGAGTTGATAAGTACGTGGATAGGCCTAGTAGTATTGTTGTAATTAAGGTGGCTAGGCTTGTTGATAACCCAACAATGGATAAACTATCGACCAATTGAAAACGACTAAGATTATCTAGGCTCATGTGGAGCTGTAATGGCTTTGGTCTCTTGGAATACCTTGTCGAGCCACTTTCGGATTCTAACCATCGTAACTTTGCAATAATCGAAACGAATTGGTTGCTAATATACTCAACTTGCAGCTTAACAACATCAAATCCAGTCAATTTATCCTATATTTGAAATTTAAAATAAAATACAAAGTTTAACTTACTTTGAGATACCCACTTCCAATCCAACTTTGAAATTTAAGCTCTAACCTGGTGGCACGTCGATGCTCGTAGGTTCGTACCTTATACTGGAAATCATCATCCTTTCCTAGCAAAACTAAGTTCATTGAAAATTGTTTTACATACCTTCACCGTTGTTTAGCAGTAGTATACTGTCGTCGCTGTTTACCTTGACATTACGAAATTTTAGTTGTGATTGTTGGTCTGAATTCGATGCTTCGTAGTTGAGGTTTTGATAACTGTCCTCGTCTTCGCTGTTGGAAACCGGCTTCATCGTCAGCTTTGAAGCTATATCAGCAAGTCGTTCTTCTTCCATTGGTACGTTGTACTGTATTTCGATCAAGCGGATATTTAAGTAGGCCAATATCGAATTTTGGGGTGAGGTGATTGCTTATGTGTAAAAGTGAACTGAAGCTGATCTCCCAAGTTGAGTCAGCAACCTGCCCAAATTAAACCAAACCTTTAGTCCGATATACTCGAATCAACACTTGGAAACGACGGCTTTAATTTGCTGAAACTTGGAATCTAGCAAATCATATAGGCCAAATTCCAATATTCTCTGAAAGTGCGGGGGTTTAAAGAAGCTTACAACTGAATCAACCGATAGTTCTGTTCAGAAAATGTAGGTAAATTTTTACAATTAAGCTCGTAAAAAGGCACTCATATTTTCTGAGCAGAAGTAGTACAATTTCAAAGTGAAGTGTTGCAAAGGATTCAGGTCCATCAAAAAGATTAGAAAGTGCTAATCCGCATCTGATCCTACCTTACTACATATGTACAATATATATGATACGATTTAAAATATGAAACAGCCATAAGCTATGTGAAAATAGGAAAGTAATGAAAGACCAAGCTTGGAAACTTCTAAAGTACACTAAAACCTTTATTTGTTTAGAAGGTGGGAGGCTTGATAAAGCAAAATTTAAATATACGCCTCCACCTGCAAACCCAGCAACAGATATAGGGCGACATCCTATAACAAATAAACTCCTGTAAAAGTATGCCTTGCCACTTAAAAAAGATTAATCTTTTGGAGATACGCTTCCATTTTTTAAACTATTTACTGCGTTGGCGTTCGCGTTAGTGAGAGTTACAGAGTTACCTCCACTATAACCTTCTAATATTGCTTTGGAAAAGTTCCTATCTAGTGAACTGAGAATTGGTAGAGTAAACCCATCGAGCGGCAAGATGATGAAAGTTACTAGTATATACTTGTGTATGGAGATGGTCTTAGAGTTCTTTGATCTAAAAGCTTAATAATGGTGCTTTTATATAAACTATTAATATGTATCGATATTTAAGTGTTGCGATTTATTAAATATATCAAACTTCAATTGAGCATTTATATAATCCAGTGACAAATTAAATAAAGTGATGAACTAGTGGAAACTATCCGATCGATGCATGTTTTATACCACTACTTCAGGTTTCAATTTACTTGATAGGAAGTTGGTTCTCCAAGTCTTTGCTAGAAGCAACCGTGCCTAGGGTTAAGAAAGCTCTAAGCTTCAACAGGGATATTTACACTTCCACTTGACTTTTGAATAGGTTGATTCAAAGTAGTTTTCCTTTTTATTTAGTTTTTGACCAAATTAGTTATATAATGCAAAGTTTTAAATCCAACTGCTCAAATATTTAAGTCCATTTTGCACCCCAATGCAGTTGGAAATCGATGATATTTCATAATAGTAGATTGTATCTGAATGTTTGTTTTATTGGAGTTAATTTTTATAAAACCTGTACTTTTCTTTTTGTACTAAGCTGAATAACTTTGAACTCATTGGTGCAAATTTAGTTCTGCAAGTTCCAAGCATAGCTGGACTGACTAAAAGGATGAAGCCTATTCTTGTCCGATTGATGAGATGAAGAGAAGAGTCAAATTCAAAAGGAAACCCGACATTATAACCGAAAGACCTACGAGTAACCTAGAGAAAAATGAAAAATATGAGATGATCGACAATGAAAAATTGATCGACAAAGAGACAAGTGCAAATTTTGACGACTTACCCTCATTTATCATTGAGGAAATTTTAAGCTACCTGGACAAGGATGATTGCTACGATTTACGATACCTCAGCAGAAAAATGAATAGCTTATTGTTGTCTAAGATTTATGAGGTAGTAGGAATAAGTGACCTTGGATCGAAGGCAGCTTCAAAGCACGTAGAAAAATATCCAAAGTTTATCAAGCATGTAAAAGAAATTGATGATTCCAACCTTTATAAATTCAACAAAATTAAGGACAGCCTTCCTAATGTTGAAAGTCTTGAACTAGCTTTGTCCAAGAAGCCTAGGATAATCGATCTAACCCGAACATTGGCTGGAAGATTAAAGAGTTTGAGCTTACAGCTTAAGAAGCCTATCCCAATCGATGCTGACCTTCACCATGTCGTCAAGAGTCTCGAGCATCTCAGCTTAAAACCAAGCTACAACAACCCAGAGAGCTCAAAACTTATAAATCAGTTCTCCATCTTGTATCTCAGATCATTTCAGGTACATTTAACTTTCATTGATCAGCAAGTTTTAGTTCAAATTAGCAAAAGCTATCCCAACTTGAGGGCACTAGCTCTAACGGTTGACTGGCAAGAATCGGAACCTTATGTCGTTCCAGCGATATTTGCAAATGTCAATAAGTTAACGCTCGAAATCGAGGATGACTTTGTCCTAGAGGCCATTCCACTAGCCTGCTTCCCAGAGCTGCGAACTTTCCATGTAAAGTACTCCGAGTGCAGTTGTGTGGAAAGTTACTACAGCTACTTTGTTGAGCATACCTTTGATAAGCTGGTAAGTTTAAGCTTGGTGGTAGGACGCATACTTCTCGAGGACTCTTACAAATTTGATGGCCTGCAGTATATCAAATTTTACCTACTCGATGCCTTCGACAACAACTCCATGAAGCTGTTACTTAAGCTGCCCAAACTATCCCAACTGGACCTACACCTTAAGATCTATGACCATCTATTTGAAGACGTCAATTGTATCAGCCCTATTGTTCGACTACAACTTTTGGGGGATGTCTTCCTAGGCCCCAACTTCTTCAAAGTTCTGATTTTTCAGTTCTCTCACCTTGTAAATTTTACTATACAAGTTCCCGTCAACTGCTCACGTGTAGTTGACAACTCGGTCTTTGATGAAATTGGTAAATCGAACACTTTAAACTTACAGTTTGCCACCCTCCCTGGTTTCCAACCCAAACTTATCGAGTGGATTAAAGCTCAGGCACCCGATGTCATCCTCAGCTACAGTGAATTTTATAGAGATTTTTAGTGGTAGTATACACCAAGTATTATCTGAGGTATCCTACCGAACTTTAAGCCATTAGTAAGAATAGACAAATTCGCTTGAGAACCCCCGAGTTATCAGCAACAGAGGTAAATTCTAATATAATTTGATGATTATACTTTACATGTGTATCCAAGCACATAGTATATAGCCTTTTACGATCCTTTAATACTATTATTTAAATATAAGCACTAGTCAAATTCCACCTTTATATATCTACGGTAAAGCTACAAATACTGTGAATACTATGTTTATAGGATATTACTATATACTGTGCCATAAATAGAGTTTATAATTCATTTTTACCTGTTATACTTGATTTCGATATATTGAAAATATTTATGCTAATTGCTATAAGATGCTAATTTAAAGGGTTTTGCAAACTTTTTTGAAAACCATAAGGGTAAGGATATGAGAGAGATCAAAAGTACATTTAGAATTATTTGAAAGTATAGTATTTGACCTTTATCAAAAGATGCTACTACATTGAGTATGGTGGTTTTTACGACAAAACCAGATTTAGAATCTTGAATCTATGTTGTAAAGCTTCAAAGGATTAACTAAGAAATTATTCAAGACACACTAGCCTTTATTCCATTAAATCTTATTGTACATGTCCAAGATATATGAAATTGTGTATAATTGTTTAATACAAATAGATATCTGCAATTTCATTTAACTTTTGGACAAATATACTGTAGCTGTTTTAAACCCATTTTGCACTCATCTATATTAGGACTTGAAATGGTATATATATTGTAGCGGATTATATTATTATAAGAATAGATCCATTGGATATAGCTTTTATAGAAAATGTGTAAATTTCAATTTATACTAAACTAGCTAGCTTTGAGCTTATTGATAATTTGAATTGCTAAACATTCTACCAAATTGACTTTGATCAAAAGAAACAATCTTTACCTAATAGAGGAAAGTCGAATTCAACAGCATGCCCAACAGTACAATTGAAAACCTACAAGCCGAACAAAAAAGGACGGTAGCTACGAGTCATATGAGTGTAGTGAGCAAGAAAACAAAAGAGATAAATGCCGAATTCGATAATTTATCAACTTTTATAATTATGGAGATTCTAAACCATTTGGATAAGAGTAGCTGCTATGATTTATGATATTTTAGCAAGAAAATTAATAACACATTGTTTAGTCTTTACAAAATACTGAGGATAAGTATATATGGATCAAAAGAAATTTTAAACTGTATAAAAATATATTCAAAGTATTTCAGGCATCTAGGGGTCATTAAAGATGTCAATATCTGAGAATTCAACAAAATTAAAAACAGCTTCCTCGGCTTTGAAGGATTTCAATTAGCTTGGACTAAAAAGTTAGACAAATCCCTTTATCCAAGTGCTAGCTAAAAAGTCAAAAGCTTTGACTTGAGACTTCTTTCAACTCCTTCCAACTAATGTAGGTATCTTCCATTTATTAAAAATCTTGAACACATGCATTTAATAATAGATTACGACCGTTTAGATAATCCAAGGTTTATATATATATTGTATCCTACAACTCAAATCAATAAAACTGCATTTAAGTTCTATTGACTAGCACATTCTAGTTTAAATTAGTAAAAACCTTTCAGCTTGAAGGTTTTAACTTTATCACCTACTGGAATCGATTCGTAATAGATATTGCTCTAGCGATATTTTTAAATGTTAATAATTTGTCGTTTGAGGCTGTAGACGCTTATATCCTGAAAGCGATTCCTTTAAATTGCTCCCAGAGCTTTGGGCTTTGCATCTGCACTATTCTAATTTGTTTTAGCAGAGCGCTACTACAACACTGATTTAATAAAGAAATATATATTGGTAAGCCTAATTTTAATAGTAGGATGTATATCTCTTGAAGATTTCTACAAGTTCAGCAGCCTACAATACATTAAGCTCTATCTGCTTAACTTCAACATTGATTTGATGAAGCTATCAATCAAGCTGCTCAATCAATCCTACCTGGAACTCCATTCCAATGTCCACAACCACTTATTTAATATACTAACTCGAATTGCTTCAAGTTTCTAGCTTTTTGGTTACTTTGTCTTGTAAAATTTATTCTGTGGGCTCCCGTGATCTGCAAGAAGGTAACTAGCGACTACATCTTTGATGGAGTCAATGGAACCGATGCTTTGAATCTAGTTTATAATAATCCCTAAATCCGAAGTAAAGTTTGGTGAATGAGTTAAAACTTATTCATCCGATGTCTTTATTAGCTACAGGAAATACTACAGAGGCTTTGATGAATGGTAAGCTTTAAGCAGTTTCTGAAGTATTATTCCAAACTTCAGCCCATCGCTAAGCATATTCAAATTCATTTGAGAATGTTTGAGACTTCAATAAAGGTATACTTTTACATATGTAGTTTAAATTTTCCATGATCTCTAAATTCTATAATATAAAGTTTATTTAGCTTACTATTTTATAAGTACATGGAAAAACCACCATAAAATGTGAGTATTTTATTTAGAAATAAATAATGTATATTATTTTTTAACAAAAGTATACACATTTACTATTTGACCCTTTCTCTTTCGATTTCAACACTTTGATATCATCTATGTTGTAAAATGTAGAATATCTTTTTTGATATTTCTGCCCAGTATATTTAAAATTGATAATATTCAATAGTATGAAGAGTACTGAGTATAGCTATAGCTTAGCTTAAAGTAAAGCATATAGGTCTGCTTTTGGTTTATGGAAATAAATACATTTGTAAAAAGCTAGTAGTAACTAATGTAGCCGATAGCTGACAGCATTTATAGTGTTAAGGGTGGCTGATGCTTTCACTACCAAATATAATATAACAAAAACACTTGGTAATTTCTTTAGAACTTATTTAGAAACGTATATATATAATAGATATATTTCTGAATTGGAATGGTACCCATTGATTGAATATAAACAAAGAGTACTATTAAATCCATTACTATAAGCTTGATAATTTAGTTAACCAATATTTTATCATCTATTTATATTTTAAACTGATTGCGATATATACTATTTTATGTGGAAAGTATCTTGTTGCATTGAGAAATCGGAATTAAATCTCGATTTACATTTGCACAAATTGCTAATTTGTTTTGAAATTTGGATGTTGACCAGAATCTAGTCACTTTCAATAAACAATTTGCCAAAC
Organism: Capillidium heterosporum; assembly: GCA_016630905.1. NCBI lineage: Eukaryota > Fungi > Entomophthoromycota > Entomophthoromycetes > Entomophthorales > Capillidiaceae > Capillidium > Capillidium heterosporum. Next base: position 309,296 of record WBMQ01000010.1, read on the forward strand.
TATATATTACCATACCTTTTAGATTTGAATGTCGCTTAGCAACTATTATAAGCTCAGCTTAGTGATTAGTAGATGATATTTCCAGCAACGTAGCAAGTTACTGAATCTGACATCAGCTTTTCATTTTAAAAATAAAGTACTAATTAAAGGCATCACATCTGTCTCACGATGCCTATTCCTCATCTGTAAATTAAAAGCCATGTTAGAAATGTATCATAGTTAACAAATTTATATCAACTGGCCCACCTAATCCTCAGCATTTTCAAAAATTGCCCAATAACTAAGTTAGAGTACTGAAATTCAATTACCAGGGCGTTTCTACTGGTTATATATTAGGATACGTATATATTTGACATATAAATACCAAAAATAACTCTTTGAAAAGAAGACTTTAATAAGTTGGCTGATTATCTTGCAAGTCAAGTTTATATAGTTGTTAGAAATAATGTAGTTAGCTTTTTGTATCAGCTGAAAGATTGTAGATTTATCAAGCTAAATAAATGCCTTCACTCTATTGTATACTTGTATCGATATAGGGTTGTGCAAACAAACAACTAAAGCTTTACTGGCTGGTAAACTTGACAGTTATTGTAAGGTCCAGGGAGGTATCGCTGGATCCAGTCAATGATGGCATCATATTGGGAACTCATGACGTGGTAGGTCAGGAAAACGGAACTAAGGCCCACTACTGCATTGGTGACAAAAGCTTGAATTCTCCGGAGGGCAGGCCGGACAGCCAGGTGAAGGAGATACAACATAAGGAGCGCCCATACAATGGTAGTCAAGTCCCAGTTCCAGGAGGGAACTAAAGAGACGGGTTGGGACTGGGAAGTGGAGTGGTGCTGAACTAAAGGGGGCCGGCTAGGTGGTGGTTGTGCGACCACCGGTGCCACAGTGTTAGGGTCAAAAGTAGGAGTTGGTTGATAGGTCAACGTTGGTTCAAAGGGGTAGACGGTATTAGTAACATTAATTGCCCAAAGGAGATGAGATCCGAGGGTAGCGAGGATCGTCAAAAGGTAATAGGAGGCTGGAAGGACAGGGAGACTAGACCACATAGTATTACTATGCTGAAAGTAAAAGTACGGGTAAAGTATAAGTTTATTTAGGGACAAAGGACGAGATCAGGCTGCTGGGAACAGCTATGGCTAGGGACAGGGGGTGAGTAACAGCTATTTAGAAAATAGCAAGGTGGAACGTTGTCAAGATGCCGGCTTTTGGTAGTCGTCGAGGGGTTTAAATATCTCTTTGGCATCGTGGTTGTAGTGATGCTAGCGGGATTGGTTTCCCCTTCGGCAATCCACTACTCTATAGATTAATTGAGTGTTTACCAAGTTTATCCAAAAGAGCCGGTAATTCGATTAACTACTACTGGTGCGTTTCCATGGTTGGAAGGTGTGGATCAGCTAATGTGCTGCTAATCGCTAGAGTTCCCAGGTTATGGTCAAGTTTAAGAAAATAATCAAGGTAATCGAAATAATTGATATGTGGGGTGGATTCATAACTAAGATAGTTATGAATTGGAGAACAAAAAAAAAAGAATTTGAAAATTAGTAAGAAGTAGAAAGAGGAAGGGAATCTAAGAAAGGAATAGGTCTATGACCTAATAATCGGGGTTGTGACAACCAGGGTTGTTACACTATCCCCCTTCTTCCCCCTTCTCATAGAGCTTCTTGGTCTTACAGTGAGGGTTTGATAAGTAGTACTGGTCCACCTTGTCTTTGCAGTTATTGCAGTTCCGAGCTGGTATCCAGGAATTTTCTACCTCATCATAATCTTTCCATTTGATCAGGAACCAAGGCTTGTGGTAACGGATTTTGGCTGCTATGATTTTCTCAACTTCAAACTCTTCAGAGGGTGAGATTTCTATAAGGTTGGTTGGAGGTTGTTCAGCCGGCTTTGGGGATGGTGTTAATTGACTTACATGGAAGATATTATGGACTTTGACTGTATCGGGTAGTTTTACTTTATAGACTAACCTTGATTTGCGTTCTAGGATCTGGTAGGGACCGTAACGTTTCCAGTCTAGTTTTTTCAAGGGCCTTTTACTGCGTAAGTTGGGGGCATCAATCAATACCCAGTCTCCACGCTCGTAGGAAGGTTCCTCCTGATGATGTTGATCGTAGTATTTCTTATAGTATTCTTGGCTACGCTCTAGGCATCCTTTAAGCTGAGTCTGGACAGTAGCGATGTGACGGACTCGTTCTTCTGCTGATGGTATCTGCTCTTTATGGGGTCGACGAGTATTGAACTCTGGATGGAATCCATAATTGGAGTAAAATGGAGAAGTGCCTATGCTCTGGTGATACGAGTTGTTGTAAGCAAATTCGGCCAATGGTAGGAGTTGGGACCAATTATTCTGCTGATAGTTCACAAATCGTCTCAAATAGCCTTCCAACGTGCGATTGGTTCTTTCGGTTTGACCGTCTGTCTGGGGTCTGGCTGCTGTACTCAGCTTTAGAGTGATACTTAACAGTTCACATACTCGAGACCAAAAGGCACTCACAAATTGGGGCCCTCGATCTGACAGTATGCTGTTAGGAGTTCCGTGCTTAGCAAAGACCTGGTTAATGAATACTTTGGCCGTTTCTTCTGCGGTAATAGACAACATTGGAATGAATAAGGCGTATTTGGTCAGACGATCAACAATAACCATCACATAACGATAACCTTCTGAGCTGGGGAGTTCACCAATAAAATCCACTGTGAGTTCTACCCATGGCTTTGCTGGTACCCCCAAAGGTTGTAATAAGCCTGAAGCTTTTGTATTCCTATCACGGCAGCGTGCACAAACTAGGCAATCCTTCACATACTTCTCGACTTGGGTCTTTAGCTGAGGCCAAAAGAACTCGCGTCGAATTAGATCCCAAGTTTTCTTTACCCCTCCGTGGCCGGCGATTGGGTGGTCATGCTTCAGGCTCATTACTTCTGCCTGTAATTCTGGAGTTGGGACTACACAGCGACAATTGAAATACAATAGGTCATCATAGAGTTCAAAACCCTTTGGTACTTGTTTCTTTTCTTTTAGTGCTAGGTAGTACGGGTGAGTTCTGTGACTTTCCTTTATCCTTCCAAACAGATCCGTGGGGGTACCTTCTTTTGAGAAGACAGCTCCCATGATGAACTTTTCGGGACCTAGGAGGGTTGTAGTATTAACTAGATCACGGTACTTCAGGGCTTCCACTAGATCTGGTCTCCTGCTTAGGGCATCAGGTAGAACTTGCTTACTACCTGGTCGGTAGGTGATGAAGAAGCGGTACTGGGCTACGAGTTGGCTCCAACGAAACTGTCGTGGTGTCAGTTTCTGGGAAGTTTTAAAGTATTCCAAGTTGCGGTGATCGGAGTACACTACAACGGGGTACTTACTACCAAGTAAGTACTGTTTCCAGTGGTCAAGGGCGTCTAGGATGGCAAGGAGCTCCTTATCATATACTTCATAATTTATTTGGGCAGCAATAAGCTTCCTAGCGTGGTAGGCTACTGGTCGTAACCCTGTTCCATCCTGTTGGAGCAACACTGCACCCAGTGCATAATCACTGGCATCTGTCTGAAGGAAGAATCGCTCTTCCACGTTCGGGATTTGCAGGACTGGAGCTGTACATACCAATTTCCTTAACAATTCGAACGAATGTTCACATTCCGGGGTCCAACTAAGTGTTTTTGACGTGCCTGCAGTTAGCGCAGTCAAGGGTAAGGCGATTTGGGAGTAGTTGGGTATAAAACGGCGTGAGTAGTTCACAAATCCTAGGAAAGATCTGACGTCCTTCTTCGTCTTTGGGCGACCCCAGTCTAAGACGGCTTGTACTTTGTCTGTAGAGATTTGAACTCCCTTATCACTAATAAAGTAACCCAGAAACTCTGTTTCTGTTTGATGGAAGATACACTTTTTGATCTTTAGGGGGAGCTGGTTGTCGTTGAAGATCTTCAGTACGGTTTTGACATGCTGGACATGCTCCTCTAGAGTGTTACTAAAGATCAAGATATCATCCAAGTATGCTGTAACAAATGTATCCAGGTAGGGGAAAAGGAGCTCGTTCACCATGTTTTGGAAGGTCGCTGGGGCATTAGTCAAGCCAAAAGGCATAACTACCCATTCAAATTGACCATAGCGACACTTGAAGGAGGTCTTCCACTCATGGCCTGGGGCAATTCGGATCTGATGGTACGCGTTAGGAAGGTCCAGTTTCGTGAAATACTTTTTTCCCTTGATTCGGTCCAACAGCTCTTCTACATTTGGGATAGGGTACCGATTCTTAACAGTAATGTCATTTAACATCCGGTAATCTACACATAAGCGCCGGGTACCATCTGACTTGCCCACAAACAACAAAGGCGCGCACATTGGTGCCTTACTCTCTCGTATGAAACCTTTGGCTAGTAAGTCGTCAATGAATAGCTTTAATTCCTGCAATTGCTTTTCGGACATTGGGAACAGTTTGGGTGTTGGAAGTTTAGCATTAGGGATTAAGTCGATTGCATGATCATGTTTGGTAGGGACTCTCAGTCGGTTTTGATTTGAACTATCCCATACAAAGTGAAACTGGCGGTACTCTTCAGGTGGGAGAGGGAGGAGGTCATTTTTCGTGATTACTGGTTCGACTTCAGGAAGTAATGGGATATCTAGTAACGCTTCTGGAGGGACTTCCAAAGAATTGGGATATTCCTGGAGGCATTTGAACTCCTGGTCTTGAATGTATAGACTCTTCCGATCCCAGTTAAAGATAGGTTTTGCCTGAGTTATCCAGGGGAGCCCTAGTACCAGTGGGAATGGCATGTTTTCTAGGCAGATTGGGTCAACGGTGTAAGATGGTGGGAGATTTTCCTTATGTAACAGTAGGGAAAAGGGGACTTTGGCTCTTTTGGTGCTAGAGCTTAAGGGTGAACCTGTTAGTCCTTGAAGCTTAGGGCCAAAAGGGTCCGATGTGGTAACGATTGATGTGGCATCTACAAGCTTTTGGGAAATTAGGTTGTAAGTGGCCCCAGTATCAATTAAGGCAAAAGTATGGAAGGGGACCTCCAATGCTAACGTTACTGGAAGGAGTAGATGTTGGTAGGGACTAGGGACAAAAGAGGTTGCTTGTACTTCATAAGGATCTAGCTTGCCCAAGGCAGGAAGTACCGGGCTTATTGAAAACTTGGCGTTACCTCATTATCGATATTCTTGGTGGGGCATTCGTTAATATTATGGGTATTAGAGGCACAATAGAAGCACAAGCTATTGTCTTTACGTCTTTGGATCTCTTCCTGAGATAGCTTAGGTCGAGACTTAGGGAACGTTGCAAGAGCCCGAGAACCTGTATCCCCCAGACTCGGGGCATAGCCAGGGCCGATGGCAGCAATGACTTCAGATGGGTTATTATCTGGCGGTGTTAGCAGGTCTCCTACTTCATGTATCCTTGGTGGACTTGAGGAAAGATTAGGCTCCTGCTCTACACTTTCTTGGTTAGACAGTCGTGCGGTTTGGGTCATGGCTTCCAATAAGGTTTTGGGAAAAGGTAATAGGCGCATTTTTTCGTACAAGGGCTGCTTGATACTCTTCAAGTATAGGTCAATTTTCACTTGCTCATCGTAGGGAGTGAGTTCAGCGTACTCTAAGAACCTTAAGTTGAAATTACTGGTTTTTTGAGCTCCTTGTCGAAGACCTAGGATCTTAGTGTACTCTCGCTCTGATGAACCAAAGAAGGTAAGAAAGCGTTCGGAGACTTCCGCATAAGACAAGTTTTCCTGAGCAGTCGCTCTACCCATGTTTTTGCTCCAAGAGCAGGCTGGGCCTGATGTAGCGGCTAGTAAATGGGTGATCTTATCTGCATCTCGAGTGATAGGAGGTTCTTGAGTGTGGAAATAGAGTCCAAGGTCACGTAAGAAATTGAGGATAAGGTGCTCTTCACCATTGAACCGGGGAAATGGGTGTTGTGCGACTGGGGGCTTGTGAATAACGTTAATCAACTGGGTAGGGTTAGCTTGGGTCGTAGTGATTTGATTAGCGACAGTATTCATAGCCATGTTAGAATTAGTCTCAGAGGTAGTTTTAGTTGTTACAATGGTAGCGGCTTCATCAATTGGGTCCACTATTTTTTGAACTTCAGTTGAAACTTCCTTTGCTTGTTTATCTGTGACTGGAATCACCCGGTCTTGAGTATCTTGAGTTGAGGCGATCATTGGCAGGATATAGGCGTGATAGAGACAAATCCCTAAGACGGTACATCCGGGGAGCAGGGCCGACAAAACCAGAACATTGGGGTGGGCTGGCATGGAGTCGGTTAGAGATCTTGACAAACTGTAAGGTCCAGGGAGGTATCGCTGGATCCAGTCAATGATGGCATCATATTGGGAACTCATGACGTGGTAGGTCAGGAAAACGGAACTAAGGCCCACTACTGCATTGGTGACAAAAGCTTGAATTCTCCGGAGGGCAGGCCGGACAGCCAGGTGAAGGAGATACAACATAAGGAGCGCCCATACAATGGTAGTCAAGTCCCAGTTCCAGGAGGGAACTAAAGAGACGGGTTGGGACTGGGAAGTGGAGTGGTGCTGAACTAAAGGGGGCCGGCTAGGTGGTGGTTGTGCGACCACCGGTGCCACAGTGTTAGGGTCAAAAGTAGGAGTTGGTTGATAGGTCAACGTTGGTTCAAAGGGGTAGACGGTATTAGTAACATTAATTGCCCAAAGGAGATGAGATCCGAGGGTAGCGAGGATCGTCAAAAGGTAATAGGAGGCTGGAAGGACAGGGAGACTAGACCACATAGTATTACTATGCTGAAAGTAAAAGTACGGGTAAAGTATAAGTTTATTTAGGGACAAAGGACGAGATCAGGCTGCTGGGAACAGCTATGGCTAGGGACAGGGGGTGAGTAACAGCTATTTAGAAAATAGCAAGGTGGAACGTTGTCAAGATGCCGGCTTTTGGTAGTCGTCGAGGGGTTTAAATATCTCTTTGGCATCGTGGTTGTAGTGATGCTAGCGGGATTGGTTTCCCCTTCGGCAATCCACTACTCTATAGATTAATTGAGTGTTTACCAAGTTTATCCAAAAGAGCCGGTAATTCGATTAACTACTACTGGTGCGTTTCCATGGTTGGAAGGTGTGGATCAGCTAATGTGCTGCTAATCGCTAGAGTTCCCAGGTTATGGTCAAGTTTAAGAAAATAATCAAGGTAATCGAAATAATTGATATGTGGGGTGGATTCATAACTAAGATAGTTATGAATTGGAGAACAAAAAAAAAAGAATTTGAAAATTAGTAAGAAGTAGAAAGAGGAAGGGAATCTAAGAAAGGAATAGGTCTATGACCTAATAATCGGGGTTGTGACAACCAGGGTTGTTACAGTTATAAATCATTTGCATACATTATCAAAATATTTAGAAATGCAACAAAAGCTACTACTGTACTGGTTCTACGAATATACTTCAAATAAGAATTATGGAAACTGTCAAGTACATCGATACTTGAGATGTATTTAAGCCTATACCTAAGGCTGTTATGGGGATCTACACATTTAATTAAAAGGCTAAACTGAATCAATAAAAAGATTTAAGATGATGAACACACGGTATAAGCGTATGGTTGTAAGTACAAATATTAAATTTAAATGGCATCATTTAATTAGGCTTAACAAAAAACTGTAGAATAAACATCCCATTTCAAATAAGATAATGATGCACTGTTATTTCTATTAAAAACCATTGGTTATAGAGCGATGCACTACCTACAAGTTCTATACTAAACATCACTAAGTCAGTGTCATTTTAGCGTGGTAGTTGAAAAATACCCAAGGAAATAAAATCTCATTACCTGTACGATTTAACTTGATATTAGTAAAATGGGCATCATCCCCATTGATGATTTCCCATAGATTTGTAATATTTCAGACTAAGTCCATGTTCAGTTCATTGAAGCTTATAAGAGATAGGATAGAACAACTACCCAAAATATCAAATAAACTAAATATGAAGTTGATGATTTTGTAACTTTACTCCTAATTCAATCGGTCATAATCATTAACCTCTTGAACAAGAAGGCCCCAACTCTAACCAAGGTCCTAGATGTAGGGAAGTCTCCCCAAGAATGCTGGGCTAGGCTTAAGGTAAGCCAACGTAGTAGTGATCACATCAATAAAACTAAAGAAGTTCAACGCTATTGCTTTAACAGCTGTTACTTTAGTGGAAATCTGAACCCAAAGTCGGTTCATGAAGACAAACGAGGCCACAGTCGTGATGAGGCCAAGGAGAGCGGTAATATCATCAAGGTTCTATACTTAATCCCGTCTAATCGGCTCTAATCCTAATTCTGATCTAATTCTATTCTGTGAATCCTAAGCTATCCTCGATTCAACGCTAATAGGTATATCAACTTTAAGCTACTCAAAGCTGGAAATGTTCTGGTTCGACTCCTGGTTAATTCAACGGTTACAGGAAATCGATTCTAACGACGACCAGTGATTATAACAAGGGGAAATTGAAATATTTATCATGAAATAATCATTTGTCGAAAAGTTACACAAGTCAGAGGGGTTTATATAGGGGCAGGAGACGAGGACGACGGGACGATGGAGATGCCGATGACCAGTGCTTCATTAGGCAGATAGCTTGTATCCATCACGCTTTGAAAGTGGACCAGGATAATCCATTCGTGACATGTCATGGCCTAATACGATAATTGTTATTCAGTTCAAGCAGAGACTGCCTTTTTTCGATTAATTATTAAGCAACTAAAACCTAATCTATTGCAAGGTTGAAGCAGTATTAGAACTAAGGCCTCACAGCTAGAAGGGTTATCAAGCTGATTCTCTACAGAAGCCGTCTGAGGTTTCGTTACACTAGAGAACCAGTAAATTGACACTCGGTACACCATTAGTATGATTCCCGAAATGACCAGGAAGGCCAAAACTCTACCCAAAGTCAAGTCTATTGAGAAAGATAATATCGCTAAAGCTTTAGATGTTCAGAGTAACACTCTCTGAGGCTTAGCTATAGTATTACATTGTGATCACTTGACTGATTCCAATTCGCAGGAGCACCTCTATTATTTCAGCACCAGTCAAGAGGTAGTTGCTTATATTACCGATACCGATATCAACATTGCTCACATTCAACTGTAAAGTCACGTTATATGGAGAAAAACTTTTGCTGGAAATCAACCTAATCTTAACAACAGTCATGGGTCCCACTGTGTTGATACAGTCAGTTCCTTGGCTTACGGTGTGACCAAAAGTGTCAGCTTAGTCGCTGTAAAAATTCTGAGTGACCAAGGTTTGGGATCCTACTCAAACATCATTGCTAATATCAACTGAGCTATTCAAGATAAACGTGATACCTCTGTGAATATCATCAATATGGGTTTGAATTGATCCTTCAGCCAAGCTATAAACCATGCTACCAATGCTGCTGCCTAACAAGAATTTGTTATTATAATCTCAGTTGGTAACGATACCCAAGCTACCTGTGACTATTTCCCAGTTTCGGCCCAGTTTGCTATTTCAGCAAGTGCTACTGATATTCAGGACAATGGAACCTTCCTCTCCAACGTCTGTCAGTGTGTATCTCTGTTTGGACCTTGCCAATATATCTTGAATATCTAAAACTCAAGCCTTGGTTCTACTAATACTGAGTCAAGTGTTTCGATGGCTACTCCCCATATCGCAAGTCTAGCTGCTACTTTACTCATCAACAACTCGCTAACGCTTGATCAAGCCAAACAAAAGTTGGTAAGTCTAGCTATTATCAATTTGATCAACGATGTTCAAAGTTCTCCTAACCTTTTGGGCTACAACAGGTACCAGAACTGATAGGTTTGGTTTGAAATGCCTCATAATGTCTTGATACAATATTGTCTTTTCAATGGTCTAGTTTATATATACGTAGATTTAAAGTAATTGTTATTAGTTTGTATTATCCCAACTAACTAACCCTACCCTTCACACTTTTGAATCCTTTGTGGTATGAAATATGCTCTATAAACACATGTAGTTGAAAGTTTATGACTTTTATATGTCCACAAAATTAATTTTGTAATCAAAAAATATATTCATAAAAGTTAGCCGATATAGGTTAGTAGAGGTTTGATAATGTATAACTAAGACGATGTATCATTGGATAAATAGAATCTTAGTATTTATCTGGTATTTGATAATACCTTAACCAATATAATCTCAGTAGCCTTTAATTAAATATCTACAAACAGAAGCTATACGATTGTACCTAAACCCAACATTTGCTGTCAACGGACTAACAAAGATAGTCTAAATACACCTTGTGCATGTTAGCAAGACACAATAACCTCAATAACTGATTTCGGATCTATACTCAAGGTCTATAGGTGACGAAACATCGACGGTAGGATTTGACCATAGCAGTTGGGTGTTGGGTCGTTCGATGGGTAGATGGCTTAGGTGATATCTAGTACGGCTGTACTTACCAAGGAAGTACAAGGTTATTGCAGAAGTAGTGAGCCCAATAATCAAAACGGTCAAAACGCTTCCAAGTGCAGTTGCCAGTTGGATTAAAGCATATTTTAGCTCGTAATAAACAAAACTTATATTGTAGTCATAGTAGATCATCTCATGCGTCGAGTTATGCTGGTCAACAATGTAACCTACATATTGTGAAGTGTTGGTTAAGCCGATGTAGACCGAATCTCCATGTTTACGTTTCTCCGAGCAAAGTAATTTTATATCTTGAAGAAAACTCAGCTCGATCCTAGCCCAGGTGAGTGTGATCAAATTTAACGAATAGGTAAACTTTTGGCATTCCCAGTAGGATTCTGTGTAGCTGCATCCCCCGCTGTAGATGTAGACAGTATACCCATCGAGGGTTGCCTTTGCTTCTAGTAGTGATTTGGGAACTTGACCACTCGTATTTAGAACTTTCCACTCTTCAAACAGTAGATCATAGTAATGGATTTGGTGTAAACTGGCCAAACTATCAGAACTATGATCATACCCACCAAATACGTAAAGCTTTTCTTGATAGATTACTGTTGAGTGATCAGAACGACGTGGACCTTCGGGCTGCATTAAGATAAAAGAGTTACTCCTCCTAGTAGCTAGTATCACGTGGCCATGTGTCCGGAATGGATAAGGATATTTTTTATTGGAATCCAATAAGATGTGTTTGTTACCTAACGATGGGTAAAAGCCACCATATATTAAAAGTACAATTCTATTGCCGATATAAATGTGGTGAGTAAATCGAATCGGTATGCCGCTAGTTTCTTTTTGGATTGTCAGAGGTAATACCGACTTGAATAGTTGCGAAATTGTTTCATTTGAAGTTATCGTACTATTTGCTTCAGAAAAGTTGAAAAACATAGAACGGTTGGAGTTGTTGTCGTTTGATTCGATGCTGATGTGGCCTCCAAACAAATCTAAATAACTAATTTGAACAGTTTTGCTTACATCTGTTATCGGGTAAAAGTAGATCCTTCCTTGATTTCTCAAAGGTTGATCATATTGAAATTTCCTTGCTTCAAAATCAGAACCACATCTTCCTAGAAATATATTATTGTCATATCTATAGTTATGTTTATAAAATAATAAAATTATTAGTATAGCGTATACGAAAAAAAGTAATTGAAATAGGGTTTTGGTCAGCATATCTGAATTGTTGGCTTTAAATGATTAAACTTTATAAAAAAAATGTAAAAAGTTTACTATAGGATATCTATACAGCGGTTGACAATAATGTGAACGGCTCTTGGTTATATAGTAATAAGAGATATTCTTCCTGGGACTCTTGTTGACTTGAAGGTGCTGCTCCATCTCTTATAATTTCTAAAATTTCTATAAAAGGAGTTTCTATTATTTCGGATCATGAAATTTGCATGTTAAATACCGACTTTTGTTCAGACTCACTTTACGCTTTTAATCAACAAGTTAATAATAAATAATATAATATTAAATTAAACGAAATCAATATTAAATTTACAAAACTCGTGATCCAGGTTAGTAGTTGGGTATAGTTCCAAATTATACAGCTAGACCAAATTGCCCCCAAGTGTTTTATTTAGAACATGCTGAGGGTGAGAATGTAGACATATACTATTGGCTTAATCATTAGTGCCGGAGTGTAAATTTGGGTATCAAGAAATATATCACTTTTCACCGTTCCTACAGGTTTTCAAGCAATGGAGGTATTTTCGGAGAAAAGCCAACTGATAAGCTCAAATTAAAAGGGCTCCTTGCAGATATTAAGGCAATGAGCTACATACCCGTATGTAGCCCTCTTTCCAACTGAGTTCATATTGGCAGAGCTTGCCTTGAGGAACGGAATCATAATTAAGTTGCCAAGGTTTATGGTAAAGTTAATGTAAATCTAGAACTCTGAACTGGCAGATATAGGTTTTAGCCAGCCGCCTAAACGTTTGTTCTTGACGGTTGAACTTCTTGTAAAGGCACCTTTGGGCTTTAAGTTTATAGAACACGGTATGTGCATAGTTAAATGCCACTTCCATCCGCCCTTCATCTTAGGATCTCTCAAACGAACAAATGGAAATTGGGCTACGTATGAGGGGTGGTGCTAAAAATGTTTGACTCAGATACGTTCCTATCGAGCACCCGCTACCATTTCAAATCTAACGGATGCGTCTAATAGAAATAAGCTTTCCTAGTGTCAATGCAGTTTGTAGATCAAAGCCTAAGCGCTATAACAAAAGGCCTTCCTCCACTGTGAAGGATCTGATACCTAGTCCTTTGGTCTTCGATTTCGAACTTTACTTGCCATAAGCTCCATTTGCTAAAATTGAGTTGACGAATCATACCCATTTAGTTTCCTATTTAACTATGAATTATTGGAGATAGGTTTAAAGTGAAGTAAGAACACTTTGAAGAAGCAAAGTTTAAGGGTCAAATAGGATGAAATTAAGCCAGCCGTAGAATATCAAGACATTGAAGCCTATCGTTTCATGCTAGAGAATAAAAGGAAATTTTCAGTGAAGGCTACTTCCTAAAAGCTATCATTCCAACAAACCTAATAACAGGTCTATATGAGCACAAACTACCTGTCGAAGCAAGCCTGTGACAAATGTCGGCATAATAAAGTGTACTGCACTAGGCAAATTCCCAGTTGCTATCGATGCCAGTTTTTGAACGAGCCCTGCAGTTACCTGTACGTAGCCAAGAAGCGTGGTAGATCCAAAAAACCAGCTCCCTTGATACCACCCCCCAGCTTGCCAACTTTAAAGATCAAACTTCTGACCAACTCCAACTTTGTAGGTAGATATAACGATGCAAACGATGAGGACGATGATTACGATTATAGGAGAGTAGTTAAAGTCAATAAAATAAGGTTTTACTACAACAACATAAAAGTGCAGGTGGATGGAAATAGATACGTAATGGCAACCAATCTGTTTAAAAACAGCTTCATGAACCCAAACCAAAAGGTCTTTGTTTCGACTACTGGAAGATTGGATTACTTTGGCCCAGGCCCGTTCGCATTGCTGCTGACTATGTATGTAGTACATCACATCAAACCCAAGAATTTGGACAGATGTATTGCTGCTTCCAATAGAAACCGAAGTGATGCCACTGATGAGGATAGATTGCCAATAGGTAGACGTATAGAGCTAGCACACCTGGAGAGTATATTGGTCGAAGAGAGGATAAAAGATCTGGCAATAGATGCCTTCTTCACATACCAAAATACGCATATACAGATCCTGAGCCGTAGAGATTTCGTGCTAAACTATAATAACCAACCTAGAGTGTTGAAGTTCATAGTGATCGGTATAGGTGTAGGATTCCTTCCCTTCATATCTAAGGATGTTAAACGATACTACTGCCATCTAGCTCAATTGGAGTTAGAGAAAGTTTATGGCAAAGTTGCCTTGAGTACTGTTCAGGCCCTGCTAATGATGTGCAACTACCAGCACAATAAAGAGGATTGTAGATGGGGGTTTCAGAATTTGGGTATAGCTATCCGGATGTCCTACTGTTTGGGCTTGCACATGGAACCCCCGAAACACATTAGTGAAGATGAACAGGAATTGAGAATTCGACTTTATTGGTTGATCCACATAGCTGACAAACTATACGGGTTCGGCAATACACTGCCCTTCAGCCACGACTACCGTCTTAGCAATATGCGAAATCCAAGGCCTATGCCGTTTGACTACCTGGAAAAGGATAGTTCGGAATTCAAGTTTACCATGTTGAGCTCCGCTTACTTCCTAGGCCTGTTTGCGGAGATTTGCCGGTTACTTTATCTCATCAAGCTTAAATTCGATTTCATCGATAACATAAGAGACTTCCAGCTGGTTCAATTGACCCATTTTGCAAAAGCCATCGACGAACACCTACTACTATGGGAGAACAAGGTCGTGTCTACCTTCCATTACCTCAACCAAGGAGTGGATTGGAAGGTTAAGATTACCAATAGATTCGAACTCAATCTGAAACTGCTTTGTAACTCAACATTGATTCAACTCTTTCAAACCTTCTCCAAGACGCAGTCGGAACCTATAAGGACAGAAAGTATGACCAAGGCAACTAAACACTCCAAATTAGCCATCGAATGTGCTTTGAAGTTGGGTAACGATTTCTTCTGTCACGGGACCACTATAAAGTTCTATGCTCTAGCTACAGCCACTTTCTACTGGATAAAGGTTGTTTCCAGTTCCAGTGGTGAGGACAGGAAGACAAAGCTAGGCCTTTTGAAAAAGGCTCTCAAGGTCATCGAAAACTGTACGCCATATTACGACCTAGCTGATGAATCGCTGCATATGTCTAAGTTGTTAGCACAAGCCGAAAATTTGGAGTTGGATTGACCTATAATCTCGTATGTTCCATCTAGCACCTATTAAATTTTAAAAATGGGCTCACCATACTTTCTAATACTTCAAAAAATTTATAAGCGTATTATGGGATCTAAACTTAAGATCAACTTTATCTCGGGATTAAGTAAATTCTACTGATATAGGTAGGACTTCAAATAAACTAGCAACCTCAAACCCTATATTGTACTATAAAATAAAAATAGGCTGAACTTACCTGTCAAAGCATATATTTAGAGGCGTTACTTTGAAAATTATAGTCTTCTTTAGTTGAAGTAGTGAAATTAAATTCGGTACTTTTTGATAACTTTTAATGGTATATTAGCTTTCACAAAAGATATTTTAATGTTAACTGGGTATTAATACAAAAATTCGTATATTGGCAGATCAATAGATAAAAATAAGCCAATAAATACTTTTATTTGATCTTTACTCAAGAACATATTGGAGATATATGCATCATCTGAAAGATAGATTGTTTGAACTATAATAGTACCTACTGATTATATATGATAGATCAAGGAAGCAATATAGTACACCATTATAGATCAATATTTCAATCATTTACTTTTAGCCCATGATCAAGATTCAGCGATGTTGGAATATTGGTGGCAGGGTTAGCTCATAGAAGTTGGTAACTGGGTTTTCCAAAAGTTAGATGATTTATATAGTATCGAGTATAGTTTTATTTACCAAGGAGGTACAACGTAGCCTCTGGAGGGATGAAGTTAATGAGTAAGACTATTATAGCTACTCTTAGCACAATCTTCACCTGAGCTAAAGTATCTTTTAGCTTAATGTACAATTGAATTGTAACTATATTAAATTATACTTCGAGTTGAACTGTATATTCTGATAAGGCAGCCTACGTACTATAAAGTGTTGGCTAGGGCGATATATACGTGCTTATCATCTGGAATTTTGTCCAAAGTACTTTTATGTCTCAAAGTATACTCAACTTGGCTCTTGCTCAAATTTGAGCAAGTCGAATGTGTATACATACTTTTGACAATCTCAGTACGCTTCATCGTAGACACACCTTCCACCGGAAAGTATACGATGTGTTTGTCAAGGCTTAGCTTTGTTTTGAGTAGTGAGTTAAAAACTTGATCATTCGTGTTTAAAGTTTTTCACTCCTTGAACAGTAAGTAATAGTAGTGAATTTGATGTAAGCTGACTAGGCTGTTGGAATCCAAAAAGATAAATTTGCTATCAGATGGTGAGTAAAAGCCATCATAAACCATTAGATTAAAGTCACTTCAAAATGTAAAATCATACGTAAAGCGAATTGGTATCCCATAAGTTCTTTTTTGGATCTTAAGATTGTACTGATTTAAACAGCTGGGAAAGCGTCTTATTGAAAGCAATTACTCTTTTACTAAAAATAAAATTAAAGAGGATGATGCTGTTGAAATTTTGATTATTGATTTTACATTGATGTTGCTCCAAACAGGAGCAAAGGTTTAAATTGATTGATAAAGCTTAG
The DNA here is from genome assembly GCA_016630905.1 of Capillidium heterosporum. Lineage (NCBI taxonomy): Eukaryota > Fungi > Entomophthoromycota > Entomophthoromycetes > Entomophthorales > Capillidiaceae > Capillidium > Capillidium heterosporum. The sequence goes on from WBMQ01000010.1 coordinate 325,545, forward strand.
GTTGGTCATCAAGTAAAAATAGGGTCTCCCTATATCACTCAGAGGAAAGTGTATTTGAAAACCTTTCAATCCAAAGCCAGAGCCGCATTGCCCTACATTTATCATTTTGCTATACTAATTGCTATGGTTCAAAGGCATCAAAGCTATTAATATAGCATGCACAAAAAAACCAATTGAACTAGAAAAACAAAGGAAAGGTACTACAGTTCAGCTATGTAGCAATTGGCATCTATGTGAAAAGTTATTAGATGAATACTGATAAAATATGTAAGATGTAATACCTTTATTGAGTTAAAAGAATTGGATATTCCTTGACAAACTTCAAATATTTTTACAAAAGGAAAGTTTCTATTTCTCAGTTTGCTCTAGTTCTGAATTCTGATTTCACGCTACCTAGACCTCCAAAGTGTTGTTGTAAAGCTCCATCAAAGTAATGCTATTGGCAATATTTATTGGCTCATTTCTAAATCAACAGTTTATCACCTTTCTGATATCCCCAAACTAAACTACCAGCTTTTACAGTCTCTAGATATTTGGATTTAGCAGATTTTTAGAGTCATAGTCAAATCTGTTGTAAAGTATTGAAGTTGGGATGATATGAAGAAGGATATCAAATTTAAGCAATATTTATATACAGATTGTATTGAAAAGGTAGTTTCGGATGGTGGAATTCAAACTAAAGTTGGCTTTCAACCCTAAAACTCAAATTTAACAAAAATCGGATAAGACAAACACACTTATAGCTAGCCTTGTATACATCCTATACTGTCAGCATATTTATAAAACATAAACTTCAAATTAAACCAAATTTTACCTTTATTAAATAAAAATCTCAAAACCTATACAAAGACACATATCCTATCAAGATAGCTTGGCCACCTTATTCCAAAAGTAGTCTACTTCCTTACTACCTGCTCCTTTGCTTTCCAGTTCAAAGAACAATCGATCCTTAGTTACCCTACCCGTAAATTCCATAGGAGTTTTGGTATCTCCCAATACGACTCCAATGGCATTCTCATCTTTCTCCTTCTCACCCTTAGAATTAACATTGATATAGTCGCTCCTCCGCAGCAAAAACATCTCACGTAAAGTAAAAGTAAACTGGGTACTTATAGGGAAGTTGTATCTAGGCGAAAGAGGATGATCGAGTAAATTGAACCTCTCCAAATCTGCCATCAGCTTATCGTAAAAGTACAATTGACCACCCTGCATGTTGTGAGGGGCTGGTAAAATGGTTTTACTTTCTTTTGAAACAGGCAGCCCGTCGTTATAGTAAACTTTGATCTTTCCTGTTTCAACTAGACCATCCAATAAAGTAGCACAACTGGACAAACATATGCCATTGGAAACAATAGTTATATCTTGCAAATCAAACGGAGCACGTTCCTTCTCGATCATACTTTTGGGGCAGCGATCCATAATCAATTGGGAATAGAGCTGGGTCTCGTTGAACTGACTACGCTTAACAAAATTTGTTAACCAACTGGCATTTTGAGCTACATCGTCGTTACTATCTAACCATCCCAAGTTGCCCCACACGCGGTAAGTAGGATCGGATCGGTAGGCACGTCGAGCTAGTTCGGCAAATAAGTGGTTGTATTTCATATCGGTAATGTACTTGGGGGCTTTTGATTTACCCAAAAAGTAGTCAAGAAGACTTAAGGAAGCGCATATAGGCCCACCCGTATTGTACGTTAGATCTAGGATCAACTTTTCAACTTTTTGATCCTTGAGGTCAACTAAGGCTTTGTGGAAGACCTTCTGGAAGTTGAACAACTCGCTGTAGGTCGAAGCATCATTGGTAGGGTAGACTAGTACTCCAGTTTTCTTGTCGTCTAGGATATAGGTAGTTACCCATTCATTACTGGTGTCGATTCTAGCTTCGTTGGATCGCACTTGGACTTTGGGTTGGGCTATTGAGTTCTAGGTCGTTGTTAGCATCTACTTCGGCTTGGACTTGAACAGAAGTGGGCTTGAAATTGAAGTTGAGTTCAATCTCATCAATTAACTTTGGATCTTCGGAGTTGGAGGAACTGGACCCTTGCAGCTTGTCGATATTCAAACTATCTTTACCGTTTTTGGAGGGTAGGCAAAACTTTGTATAATAATCGGCAGCATCCAAAAACTCCTTAGTTACTTTGGACATGTAGGGAAGGGTTATAGTTTTCTCCTTACTACCATCTATCAAAAGCTTCAACTTCAACTCTTTGCGGCTAGGTGTCGAGGTAGGTGCCGCAAACTCACCTAGAAAGTACGACTTGGACTTGCTAGCTCCGTTGGGAGTTGCAAATAGATAGTTGAATCGCGAGTTAGGATCCTTAGTTACGCCTACCTGATCCAATGCTAGTTCTTTTAAGAAGCTGACAGCATCCTTATTTTCGATTTCCAGAATTTGGGCACCGTATAGGGATTCAATGCGAACTTGAGTTAGGTTATAAACCTTGTCAAATAACTTGTCACCAAACTTCAAATTTGGTGTCACTACCACTTTGATTTGACCCTTTGCATCGTAGATAGGTTGCAGTGTCAATGGGAATAGGAAATTGAATCCGTTGTAGCAACTTGTCTTGAAAGTTAAATGCCCATCCAATGTCGATCGGAACAACTTTGTCAACTGCTCGTAGAAAGCTCGCTCAGTCCTAAAATTCTCCTTGGAAATCTTATCCAACTCAGCTATCAGATCGACCGGTTTCAAGCCCCATCCTAGATTAGCCTGCGTCTTGTAGATATCGTTACTGTGCTTACTAAAGTCGTCGAAGATGTAAAAGGGTACTGTTTTCTTGAGAATATCCAAGGTACGTTTGGACCTAGCCAAGTTGAACTGAAACATATCGAGACATTCGATTATCTGGGCGTAGGTGAAGTAGCCTTCTGTCTTTGATTTATGCAACTTTCGACACCCATCTACCTTGTTGAAGATATTGAGTTCAGTTAAAGCTTTGGAGTTGATGACTCCGGTCTTACTAACGGCATTTGACTTCTCAACAGGTCTCTGGATAGTATTGAACCCGTTGAGTTGGGTTCGTTGTTTTTTGAGAAAGTTGAGGCTTTCGACTGGAGGTAAAGTGATGGTTAAGACTAATGCCAAAGTTAGTAAGTTAGGGTAGGTTTGGCATAGTAGTCGGAAAAAGTCCAAAAAATATATATTTCGATAAAGAGAAAAATTTTCCAATTTCTTTTCTAAGGGCAGGAGTCGATACGATCATCGGTTGAGCCACCATTTGGATGTAGTCGATTTCTGTAGTTTGAAACTTGGGATGGACATTTAGCTTCCCATCTATCGTCGTCATTGCCTAACCTGTACGACTATTTGATCTTGCTTATCTACCTTTGAATATATCTATTTTAACGTCAAGGGATTTTCGGTATTTATAAATAATACATTTGCATTTATGCTAACAGAGTATTGGCACATTTTATCCTTGAAGCCAAAGTGAGTTGGATACAAATTCAACGGGATTAAGGCCTTGGATCTAAAAGGAAATGGAGTGGGATGGCAGCTATACTGCTAACAAAATCTTTTAATTTTATGTGTAGGTCCATGTGCCTTCTCTTTAAGTTGATCCATCAGGCTAGCCGATTTGAAATTGGTCATTAGGTTATCACTGCCATCCTAAGTTTTTAAGCTCTCTGTGTTTCAACTGGAGTTGAAGATGTGATAAGTAGATTTCTTACTATTATTTGGATTTCAAATCAATGTATAAGCTTAAATCAAAGCACTTGTTTCTTGATACACTATATCCAAATAACCTTTAAAATCTCTTTTCGAAGCCAACTTTTACATTCCTGTAGAAATATATTTTTGTATTGATCAATCGGAGTCTACTATTTTATTCCTTCAAATCTAAACTATCAAAGAACACTATATCCAAATTTTATCATAGTTACATCTTTATATATATAAAGCTATTTTCATTATACTTGGTATAGTTTAATCTCAATAAGTATTTGGTGTCATTTTAGTTAAATTTTCCTTCTATAAAAACTCTGCCAAGATAGCCTATCATTTAGAAATACTTTGAAAAACCGAGGTTAGTCGTAGTGCTCTTGGTAATGAAGTTCAACTTTTTGAAATGGCTGGGAATTCTTGAAAGGTATATCTTATTTTAAGATTAAAGAATAGTGTTCTATGGACCAATTCTCCGGTTAAACCTGCTGCTAAAGCACCATGTTGGCGACTTTTACATATTACTACATATCTGTAGCTGGATGTAGAGTTTCTACCAAACTCAGTCTTTTCCAACTAATTTCTACAAGTCAGTGACAAAAACTACACAACTTTTGGTAAAATTTGCCGATATAAGACAATATATTTTTTGAGCCACTTTTCGATATTGGTAGTTTAGTGGGGTATAGTCGGAAATTTAATTTTCAAGATCAAACTAAACTAAATGTAAAGCTATCAAATATCAATATCTAGTTAGATTATTGTTTGCATGCTTTCTCAGCACAAGTATGCTGGATTTCCTAAATTAAATGGTAGCATAGACGCATTAACCATGTATTTTAAGTGTTAGCCTATTTCGAACTAAAGATTTCCCAACATTTCTCCTTTACCAGCTTCCAGTTTTGATTTTCAAAGATTTGAGCTTTTCTTTGAAGTCTAAATGAACTACCAAAACTACTCCACCTATGACCCTATAACTCAGCCTGAACAAACCGACGAGACAGATTAAAGAGCTGCACAACAAGGTAATTATGCATCAGTTGTAACCGTACATCTTATCTCTGCTACGTTCTTTTACTAAAAGCTGGTAGGAAATTCCTAATTTTCCAGCAGCAATTAATTGCTTTCCCATGGATAAGTTAAAATTTTTACAAGCCTCGGAACATAAAAGATCTTAGACTGCCCCAAAAGAATCCAGGTTTCCAAGTTATTGGTTGTAGGTGCATCAAGATCACAGCCTATTTGGAATATATCCTGTATAAAAGGCAGGCTTACTCCACAACTATTGTACGCTTTCGCTCTTGCAAAACTTACTTTACTCCAAATTTTAAATTTCGACGCAACCGTTAACTTTCATACCAATCTGGACCAAACTCAATCGAGCGCATCAATTGGAGTTCCCATAATTCATTTCATTTCAGGAAGATCCACCAATTTCAATTCCAAGCCCAAGGTTCTTAGCTCACAATACTTTTCAAAGGGTTTATACCAATACAGTGCCTTTTCAATAGCAAGGTTTAGGAGCGGGAGCAATCGAAATTTAATATAATAGCCTTAATCCAAATTCTACTTACAACTAATTCAGCAATAAAGTGTAGTCGACCTACTTTATCGCCTTCATATCAATTATTTAAGCTCAGCACCAACTTTATCCTTTTATTTAAATATTAGCATGGCCAGCCGACCCAACTACTTGAAGTCGCAACCGATCGAGCCTTCCAGTTTAGGCATACTCAACATGAACATGAACCATGGAGACGACCAGCCACTGAGTAGTTTCAAGCCGGGTCACAGTCAGGATGATAGTACCGACGACATGGAGCTGTTCAGCCTTATGCAGCAGTTCTATACCGTACAAACCGAAGTAGATTCCTTGACTTTGGACGACTATTTGCCTACGGCAGCTATCCAGAGTGAAGGTTGGGTACCACCCGATTCCATTGCTGACTTGTCGGACCTGATAAACGACTTGGAGAACATCGAGCTAGGGAAAGGCTTACTGGCTGGATCTAGGCTGTCGATGGTTATTATGGATGGCAAAGATAGGGGTAAAGGCGGGAGGAGACCTGGTTCGGTAGGAATTTAAACTAAAGTCGTTGAAAGTTAACAAGAAAATTTTTTAGATTGCTTTGAGTCCCGAATTGGAAACCAGATTGAACTTGGCCAAGGATAAACTTAAGAATGTCAATTTGAAAAAGGTACTATATTTTATAATGGGCTATTTTTGTAACATATATTTAGTTGACAACCAAGATCTTCTTCAACAATGAAGAGAGTTTTGAAACCGTGACTCTAACTTCCCTCTCCACCCCCAAACTAATAATCCAAGGATTCATCGACAACCGTAGACTTGAGAAAGGTACCGAGTACGTTTTGGTCGAAGTCCACTCCAATTTCCTAGTGGAGCGAGCAATCAAGTGCTGGGAACCAGTTTTACCTATAATCTGCCATTGGGCAAGTGAATCCAACTCAGCTTTGCTAATCCGTAGCAAGCAGTTTGAGATCCCCATGAACTCAGTACCCACTTTAGCTCCTATCTTCAGCGGCCCCATCCATTTCCAAGTCAAGCGTAACAAATGGGAGAAACGGTTCGTCATCATTAAGAAGGGGAACGTGTACATTGCTAAGAACGAAGGGCTGACCAACCTTAATTTGCTGTGCAGCTTGGTCAACTTCGACATCTTCAATTTGACCCAACCCAAGAAGAAGTCGCCGACGCCACATGTGATTGCCCTTAAAAGTCAACAACCGGTCCACATGTTTGAAAAGCCCGAGGAGGATTTCATTCACTTTTTGGCCTTTGATAAACCCAATCTCAAGGATATGTTTGTCCGCAGCTTGGCCTACTCACGGTCTTGGCAAATGTACCAAAATTACCTAGCTAAACCAGACCCACTGTCCCCATTCACTGACCTTTCGATGATATCTGATCAAATCGCTGGACTCGAGTTCGACCGAGGTCAGTTTTCCGAGATCGAGAACGGCACTAAGGTGAGCGGTGGAAACAACGGGTTGACCAAGAACACAGTTGGTGGTATCGCCGAACGGTTCTTCCGACTCGTACTTACGGGGGATCAAGGTAAAACCGACATCGACAAGGTCATTGGTGCCAAACCTCTGCCCGATGTCTTTGCCCAAGGCTCGTTGCTTAGCAAGAACGAACCGGCCAAGCCGCCAAGTACGCCTTCCGACAAAGAAGAAGTCGAAGCCGAAGCTGAGGTCAAGGATACATTTAAGAACGGCTCCTTGCTGTCTAAAGGTCTTTCATTCAAGAAGTCCAACTTGACCAAAAGCAAACCCGTCGAGCCACCGACTGGTAGCTTGCTGGCCAAAGCCAACACCATGCTTAATGGGAAATCTAACAAGGAAACTAATCCACCTAATACAACCTTACTCGGGAACGTGACCACTGCTCTCAACCGAAGTCTGAAACCCAGTCCTATAGCCACCGCCAACGGTACTGGTAATGCATCAGTTACCCAACCCCAGAGGAATGGACCCTTACTACAGGTCAAAGGCAAGGACGAAGGTCTCTTCAACACCAACTCCCTACTCAGCCAGTCGGCTCCACAACCCCAGCCTCAAGTTCAAGCCCCTTTAACGCGCAAGCTCTCGGTACCTGTTAACGCCGCCAGTATTCCAACCAACTTTGCCAACAGCAGTGACAATGACATGCCTCTCAGCTACCGTATGCGACCTAATCTCGTACAGCGCACCAACTCTATGAGCAATACCAATAACCTCCAAAACTACTCTCCCACTTCCAGTAACTCACCTAGCCCCCGTGTCCCCAACACTTCGGCCTTTACCCCTAACCAGTATGACTCGAACCGACCTCCTATAACCAAAGTCAATGAACAAGCACCCCCGCCTTTGTACCGCAAGGGTAGCCTCCTCAGCTCCAGCCCTAGCCCCAACGGTGGACCACTTACCAATATCAAGGACCTCAAAGTCAACGAGCAAAGGTACAAGAAAGGTTCTTTGCTTGACAGTCCCAATTCGCTAACCCCCATCACTGAGACTAAAGAGCATATGAAAGGGAACGGCATACTACCTAGTGGAAGACCCACCTTACTGAGTTCTAAAAAATCCATCAAATTTTCAAGTGGCGTTGAAAAGGTGCATCAAGGCCCTCTAGTCCAATTGGAAGATAATAGGTTCAAGAAGCATACCGATCAGATTAGGGAAAAGAACTTTAGACCGCTGTTGTCGTTTAAATAATGGAGGATGGCTGTGTAGGAGTTAATACTTTATATATAATTTTTAAATAGCGAAAACTTAATTCATAGGCACCATATCTTACCTTATAACATATACTTTTATATAAACCTTAATAAAATTGGTGGTTGTAGGTTTTGGTTTTCGCAATCTAGACTTCTATCTTTTTGAGGTTGATAAAGTCCTATTTGAATCAAATAGCTACCCATTAGTTGGATTTGAATACAGCCCTGTCTATTATATGCTATTTAGCACTTATCTAGATCTTTCTGCCTCATCGTTCAATTTAAGTAGGTTGAATTTGAGATACTGGAGATACATGGTTATTGATTAATTATAGATGGCATCCAGGTACTGAGACTTGATACTCATTTAAAAATAGAAAAGTAGATGGATTGCACCTGCAATATAAATAGCAGTATATTACAACCAGCTTGAAGGATTTGGATATGAAGAGCAGATATTTTACTAGATTGAGAATATAGTTCAAGGCTACATGGGAGTGCTTTAGGATATAGGGAGAAGGTACTTGAACGAGATTGAGTTAAAGGGATATGTGATAACAGGTGATGTAAAGATAAAACTCAAATTAGCTTGAACTTTATTATAGAATTAAAAGAATTGTCAAGCAAGATATGAAGGGCAAAAGGAATAACAAAATACATCAAAAATTAGCAAATATGTATATACAAAAAAGTATGCACAGTAGGTGAAGCTGGGATCCAGAAAGCTGAGGCTGGTACTGGGAGGGCCTAGGACCCAACATGGACACGCCATGACTGTGGCCGTGATTATGCCCATGGTTATAGTTAGAGTTAAAGTTGGAAGGACCCAAGTTAAGTTCCCCAAAGTTAAAGTTTTCATTCCTTATAGTCGATTCGCTAAAGCTGAAGGAAAGGTTGGAGCTACCCATTATTAGCTCGCCAAGGTTGAGGTTAAACTTGGAGCCGTCCATATTTGGTCCATCAAAGTTCATTTAATTTGAGTTATTTACCATAGGCTCCCTTTGGTTGGAATTGTATTTGAAATCATTCACTATGGTGACCAGTTTAGTAGGTAAGGCAGGCATTGATACCAAAGTGAGGGGAAACTTCTTGCCATCACATATCAAGTTATGGTACTCGTTTATAGTAGTTTAGACCATCTCAGCGGTCTGGAACGTGTTCATGACATACCTCGTACTGTTCTCTTCACTATCATAGAATAGGTTGGCTCACATAACTTTACTTCTCAAGAGAACTGTACTAAGTCCTTGATACCAACGCTAGTATCTAAACTGCCTACCAATACCGTGTTGGAAGCTTGGGGTCCTGGTAGTAAGTATATGGGTTCATATGAGTGATTACATTGAGGTGGAATACAAATGTGATTAGGACCAGAGTAGTTGGGGTCATGAGGATTGCAGTGCTTACATAATGCTTTGATGGTAGTGGATTTGGACCTTGGGACAAAATCATCGTCATCAGGCCATTCTAGCATCAGTTTGAATTTCATTCCTACGTTCAACCTTGAACATGTTTTGCGCTTCATTCAATCAGTTGAAGTCTCGTATTTTCTAATACCCGATATACTTGTACAAACTTATATCCAACATGTTGACTCAATTGTCACCTAAGCCAGTGTAAAACTATTTTGATGACCATTATATGTCACCGATTCCTTTTCTCCGTTTATGGCAAAGGTTTCTGAGACTAGTCTCCATGTAACTTCACTTATCCATCACTGTAGAAAAAGGATTTCATTGTTTGATCGGCTCCCCTCAAGTTCCTTTACCAAATTAAATCATCAATAAGTGTTACGTGGTAAATTTCGTCAATGGTGATGCTGGTTTTTAGGAAGTGGGATTAGAAAGCTTTGCTATGAATTGTTGAGAATCCTTGATTTTTACATATTTTTATATTGGATGCTCGAAATCAATGCTACTTTATAGTGTAGCTATAGGTTTTCTAAATAAGAATTTAAGCCTTTAGTGCCGATTAAATAAAGGATAATATGAAAGTTAGTGCAGTACCAAAGATTATTAAAACAAAAGCTTGGTTTACTTTCACTTTTCTGATCAAACAAAAAACATGCTTTGAAGCGATATTTCTAGACACTTTTGATAAGTAAACTCACTATTATTTTACTTTTAGTATAATCTAGAGCTTCGGATGGCTAAATCTAGTAAAAGTTCTACCTACACCTATGGTAATGGCAAATTTTCATAGGAAAATATATTTAAACTTGAGACGAAGGCAATCTTAAGTTTAGATCTCATAATACGCCTACCCATCTTTTAAAAGTAAGGGATATCAAGTTTGGAAGTTGGAAAATAGGGTGGGATTTACCTTTATATTTTAATAAATGTTAGATATGACGTGCGGGATTCCAGGTAAATCTAATTCTAAATTTTCAGCTCGTGCTAGTAACTTAGACATGTGTAAGGATTCGCCAGCTACGAGGTAGTAAGGTGTACAATTCTTGATGAGCTTGAGAGCTTCCTTCAAAAGGTCTAGCTTTGCCTTTCGATCTGCACCGCTGGAGTTGGAAACCACCTTTATCCAGTAGAAGATGGCCGTAGATAGGGCGTAGAACCTGATGGTGGTCCCGTGACAGAAGAAATCGTTACCCAACTTCAAGGCACATTCGATGGCTAATTTGGAGTGTTTAGTTGCCTTGGTCATACTTTCTGTCCTTATAGGTTCCGACTGCGTCTTGGAGAAGGTTTGAAAGAGTTGAATCAATGTTGAGTTACAAAGCAGTTTCAGATTGAGTTCGAATCTATTGGTAATCTTAACCTTCCAATCCACTCCTTGGTTGAGGTAATGGAAGGTAGACACAACTTTTTCCTCCCACAGCAGTAGGTGTTCGTCGATGGCTTTTGCAAAATGGGTCAATTGAACCAGCTGGAAGTCTCTTATGTTATCGATGAAATCGAACTTGAGCTTGATGAGATACAACAACTTACAGATCTCTGCAAACAGACTTAGAAAATAGGCAGAGTTTAGTATCGCAAACTTGGACTCCGAGCTGTCATTGTCCAAGTAGTCAAACGGCATAGGCCTTGGATTTCGCATATTGCTAAGACGATAGTCGTGGCTGAAGGGTAGCGTGTTACCGAACCCGTATAGTTTGTCAGCTATGTGGATCAACCAATAAAGTCGAATCCTCAATTCCTGTTCATCTTCACTAATGTGTTTCGGGGGTTCCATGTGCAAGCCCAAACAGTAGGACATCCGGATAGCTATACCCAAATTCTGAAACCCCCATCTACAATCCTCTTTATTGTGCTGGTAGTTGCACATCATTAGCAGAGCCGAGATGGTACTCAAGGCAATTTTGTCATAAACTTTCTCTAACTCCAATTGAGCTAGATGGCAGTAGTACCGTTTAACATCCTTAGATATGAAAGGAAGATATCCCTAAACCTATACCAACTACTATGAACTTCAACTACCCTAAGGCTGGTTATGATAATTCAACACGAAGTTTCCTACGGCTCAGCATCTGTACATGTGTATTTTGGTATGTGAAGAAGGCATCTATTGCCAGATCTTTTATCCTCTCTTCGACCAATATACTCTCCAGGTGTGCTAGCTCTATACGTCTACCTATTGGCAATCTATCCTCATCAGTGGCATCACTTCGGTTTCCTATTGGAAGCAGCAATACATCTGTCCAAATTCTTGGGTTTGATGTGATGTACTACATACATAGTCAGCAGCAATGCGAACGGACCTGGTCCAAAGTAATCCAGTCTCCCGGTAGTCGAAACAAAGACCTTCTGATTTGGGTTCATGAAGCTGTTTTTAAACAGATTGGTTGCCATTACGTATCTATTTCCATCCACCTGCACTTTTATGTTGTCGTAGTAAAACCTTATTTTATTGACTTTAACTACTCTCCTATCACTGCTATTATCCCTATCGTTCATATCGTTATATCTACCTACAGTATTGGAGTTGGTCAGAAGCTTGAATTTTAAAGTTGGTAAGTTGGAAGGTGATTTTAAAGCATTGTATTTTTTGGATCTACCACGCTTCTTGGCCACGTATAGATAGGAGCAAATCTCAGTTCAAAAAGCTGCATTTGTAGCAGCTAGGGATTTGCTTGTCGCAGTATACTTTGTACTGCCGACATCGGTCACAGGCCTGCTTCGATAGGTAGGATGTGCTCATAAAGTTGCAGTTGGTTTTGTTAGTGAAAGTTTTAGAAAGCAATTTAATTGGAATTTCCTTTTATTTCCTAGTATAAAACGATCTGCTTCAACATCCCACTTTCTCTAAATGTTTCATTTCGTTATATTTGGCCCTTAGACTTGCTTTTTCAAAGTATTTTAATTTTGAATCTGTACCCAATAGTTCGTAGTTAATTAACGAATTGAGTGTGCAGTATCTTTTATACAAAGACTAGTCCAATGGTAAGATTTATAAGAGATTCAATAGCTTGCTTTATTTCACTGCTCCAGCTAAAAAACTGTTTCAAAGTAATGCCTCTATACAAACACTTTTGATAAGTAAATACAATGCTATTTTTGGTGTGGTTGGACTGAAGTTACTAAGTCTATTCAGAACCCTACTTAAATATTTGAAGACGCCATATCATTATAGATAGAGTCTTCTTGAATTTGAACTGAGGCAAACATATGTTTATATCCTATAGCTATGTCTATTTATCTTTTGAAGATAAGAGAATCTAAGGTTTGAAGGGTTGGCAAGTAAGGTAAGCCCATTTTGGGTTTTAACAGATGTCAAATGTGTCGCAAAAGATGTCACTCTAACTCCAAATTTTCTGACCTTGCCAGCAACCTAGACATATGCAAGGATTCACCAGCCAGAAGGTAGTACGGTGTACAGTTCTTGATGAGCTTGAGAGCTTCCTTCAAAAGGTCTAGTTTTGCCTTTCGATCCTCACCGCTGGAACTGGAAACCACTTTTATCCAGTAAAAAGTGGCTGTAGTTAAAGAGTAGAATTTGAAGGTAGTGCCGTGATAGAAGAGGTCATTGCCCAACTTCAAAGCACACTCTATAGCCTGTTTAGAATACTTTATCGCTTTTTCCTTGCTTTCGGTTCGGATAGGTTCTAACTGCGTCCTGGAGAAGGTTTGGAAGAGCTGGATCAGTGTGGCGTTGTAGATCAACTTCAAGTTAAGCTCAAATCTATTGGTTATTTTAACCTTCCAATCCACTCCTTGATTGAGGTGGCGGAAAGTAGATACGACCTTGTTCTCCCACAGCAGCAGATGCTCATCGATGACTTTGGCAAAGTGGGTCAGCTGAGGCAGCTGGAAATCTCTGATGTTGTCCATGAAGTCGAACTTGAGCTTGATAAGGTACAGCAGCTTGCAGATTTCTGCGAATAAGCCCAAGAAATAAGTAGAGCTCAGCATGGTAAACTTGAACTCCAAACCGTCCTTTTCCAGGTAGTCGAAAGGCATGGGTCCTAGGATTTGGTATCGTACTGAGATGGTAGCTGTGGCAGAAGGGTAGAGCCATGCCAAATCCATAAAGTTTATCCTGGATATGAACCAGCCAGTAGAGCCGAACCCTCAACTCCTGCTCATCCTCGCTAATATTTTTCGGGGGTTCCATGTGTAGGCCCAAGCAGTAGGACATTCGGATAGCTATACCAAAATTTTGGAAACTCGACTTGCAATCTTCCTTGTTGTGCTGAAAACTACTCATGATTAGTAAAGCCGAAATGGTACTCAGGGCAAACTTATCGTAAACTTTCTCTAATTCCAATTGGGCTAGATGGCAGTAGTGCTGTTTGACATCCTTAGAAATGAAGGGAAGATACCCTAAACCTATGCCAACCACTATAAACTTGAGTACTCTGGGTTGGCTTTGAAAGTTCAGCACGAAATTTCTACGATTCAAAATAGGCAGTTGGGTGTTAAAGTATGCAAAGAAGGCATCAACCGCCAGGTTCTTGGTATTCTTTTCGACTAGCGTATTCTCCAAGTGTGCTAGCTCTATACGTCTACCTGTCGGTAATATATCCCCATCATCAGATTCGCCTCTATCGCTGTTGGAGGCAGCAATATATATATCCAGGTTCTTGGGCTTGGTATGATGCACTACGTACATAGTCAATAGCAATGCAAACGGACCTACTCCAAAGTAGTCTAGTCTTCCGGTAGTTGAGATAAAGACTTTTTGGTGAGGGTTCACAACACTGTTCTTAAATAAGTTGGTAGCCATAGCATATCTACTGCCATCCACTTCTACTTTTATACAACTATGATAGTACTTTAGTTTAATAAGTTTACTGTTGGTTTTAGCCATCTTTTTATCACCACCGTCATCTTCACCGCTTCATATTGTTGTCTCTACCTACAAAGTCGGATCTGGTCACAAGTTTGATATCTAAAGTTGATAAGTTGGAAGGAGGGGTCAAGATAAAGCCTCTACTAGGTTTACCGCGTTTCTTGGCCACGTACAGGTAGCTGCAAGGCTCGTTTAAAAACTTGCATCGATAGCAAGTAGGGATCAGCTTGTCGCAGTACACTTTACATCGCCTGCATTTATCACAGGCTTGTTTAGATAAGTAGGGTGTGCTCATACAGGCTGGTTGTTAGATCTGTTGGAGTGAAAGTTTTAGAAAATGGCTTCTAACTGAAGTTTCTTTTATTCCCTAACATAAATCGATAGGCTTTGACGTCTCAGTATCTTTTTGATACTCTATTTGACCCTTTAATTCGCTTTCGAACTATTTTCATTTGATATTTGCATTTTACTCCAATAGCTTGCAATGAATTAATGAAGTGGATGGATATGATTTATTAGTTTAACTTCAAATAGAATTCATGGAAGTTGGACTTGAATGGGTCAAGGGTCAAACACTGACTCCTACACGTGGATCCATGCCTTCACTATGACGCCTAGACACTGATCCACATATTTTATCAACACCATTGAAAAGTTTATTTTTAGTAGATGTATCTGTTAGATTTGAAAGTGAAAGCGGGCACTCGATAGAAACACACTCGAACCAAACCTATACCACTACCACATTGCTAATACAATCTAATTTGTACTCGCTCTTTTGAAAGGTTGAATTATAAAAGGTAAGTGATAGTAATATTTGTCCATATACACTATGGCTATAAACTTAAAGTTCAAAGCTGCCAGTACTGAAGTTTTAAACCTATAAAACAAAGGCTTAGGTGACTGACCAAAACCAATATCTGTCAATTTAGAGTCTAGTCTTTAGATAAGCTTACCTTTAGTTTTGTATCCTCAATTTGGCTTCTGCTCCTAAGACCAGCACCTCCAATATGGATTCAGTTGAAAGAAGTGCTATATTTACTCACCCTCAAAAAGGAATCCAAAAACATTTGAAAAGCTGGAAAATAAATAGTCAAGAGGAAGGTATTGAAGCAGGTATTCAAAAACTAAAACTAATAAAGACAAATTGCATGCATAAATTAGTGCTGGTTTTACCTATAAAAGTATGCAATCATTATAACATTAAAGCAAAACTTACCTTGAAAAATAAGCAATTTGTTTGATTGAATAATTTGAGATCGTAAGAGCTTGCAGCTAAATTATTCAATATCCTTACAACTAAACCTTTTTAGAGCTTCAAGTTCCACCAAGAAATTGTTTCCCCTTCCAGCCCAGCTAGCCACTTTACGGGAATATACTAATCTACAGTATAACCAATAACTGTTCGCAACGACGACAACCGCCATATATCTATACTATACCAAGGTAATTTTCATTTGTTTTGCAGTTTAGATTTTCAAAATTGTCAAATTCGACAATGGTGCTTGGCAAATGCATATTTCAATTAATCTTTTTTACTTACATTATCTTGCTCATCTTTTTGCTTTCAAGACATAACTCCAGGTACGATGAACTAATAACGGCAAAACATTGTTTTTCAGAGTATGGAGGGAATGCATTTCGACTGGAGTACAACAAAGGAAATGAAAAAAAGGCATCTTTTTACAAATTAACTGATCCCGAATATCATGGCGACATCGAACTTTACTCACTGTTTGGAGTCCCTATTCATGTAGAATCAAACAACTACAACTCCAACCATTCCATTTTCTTTTCCCTCTTTCAAAGCGATGAATTCTTGACTCCAAATGAGATGGTTTCGCAACAATTCCAAATGGCACAACCTTTAACGATCCAAAAGGAAACTGATAGTAAACCGGTTCGATTTACTCATCACCAAATAGACAGCGACTTCATCGAGCTAGTAGTTTACGGCGGTTTCTACCCGCTGTCAACCAACGATCATCACCGCTTAAGGTCAAACGAAAGGTATTCTTACCCCTCAAAGACGCATGGCTATGTGATAGTGGTTTATAGGAAGAAAAAATCTTTTGATTTAATGGGGCCTGAAGGTCCACATCGTTCTGATCACTCAACGTTCATCTATCAAGATAAACTTTACGTAGTTGGCGGGTACGACCATAGCTCCAATAACTTGGCCAGTTTAAATAAAATCCATTGCTACGATTTACTGTTCAAAGTGTGGAAAGTTCTAGATATGAGTGGTCAAGTTCCCAGCTCGCTTCTAGGGGCAAAGACGCGACAGATTGGACTTGACGTCTACTTCTATCATGGAGGATGTAGCTATACTGAAGCGTATTGGGACTGCCAAAGGTATTTGTACTCGTTAAATTTGCATACTTTGACTTGGGTTCAGATCGAGTTAAACCCACTTCGAGACGTAAAGTTACTTTGCTCGAAGGAGCTTAGCCCCAACAAGTTTTTGTTCATCGGTTCGATCAACGCTTTTCAGTATATGGGATATATTATCGATTTGTATAACTCGACACTGAGGTTACGGTACTATGACTATGATCCACTTTCAACGCACCACGAACTAAGAGTTACCTTAACCCGAACGTCGTTGGTCCTGGGAATAGCATTGACTGTTTTGATTATCAGCTTCACTGCTTCAGCGACTACTTTATATTTTCTAGGTAAGTATAGTTCTACTCGATACCACTCCTATAGTCTACCTATAAAACAACCCAACAATCAACTGGTATGGGCTAACCCCACCATCAATTTTTCGACGTCTTTGGATCTTGAGCATGGATCGGAAGCTAGTTTTTAGAATCGTAATCTATAGTAGTATACTAAGCACCTTTTGGTTAACTATGCTTAAAACCATATCTTTGAATGCAGAATAAGTTTCTAAATTCACTTCTTTGAAGATGGTAAGTAATAAAAGTTGTTTTAATTTTTTTAATTTTTAAACTGAAAATCAGCAACTGTGTGTATTAGAGTCTAATGTTGTTTAATAGTTATATTGGCCTTATCTATAAGCCATTTGATAGATTATTTTAATGGTTACTATATTTATATTGAAGATTCTGAAGATAGTAGCTGAGTAGTATAACTTTCGACCTGTAGGATATAATCCTTCCGCATATTCAACCAATAACTAAACACACTATGTCAATTTCACCATGATTGTTATATTTGAGGTATTTTTTGCTTTGTAGTACATTTCAGTTATTTATCAAATTAATTACTCCAACCCAACATAAAATACAAAGATGTTTGTCAAAGTCATATTTCAACTAGTATCTTTTGCTTACATTTCAACTTTAACTTATATTCTATTGAAATATAGTGAAGAAACTGAGTGTACAAGTAAAGCTGTCAATCAGAAGCTGGAATAGGTCAATTTCAAAAGGCAACTATTAAAAGTAAGCATTGTTTTTACTAGTATTTGGATCTCAACTTTCGTAGTTCATTTAATCTTATTGAATTATTTGGAGGTTAGTTTCATTTGTAATCAAACAATAATTTCAAAAGCTATATATTTTCCACCCAAGTTAGAATTGTTGAAATATTTACTCCAAATGAGATGGTCTCTCAGTTATTCAGATTGGTACAACTTTAGATGATTCAAATGGAGACTTACGATAAGCCTGTTTGCCTTACTTTTAACAACTACCTTAATATGAACTTTCAAGTAGTTTTTATAGAGACTTCTACTCACTAATAAGCAGTAATCACAGCTTGTTAGAAGCTGATGAAAGATATTTCCTTCCCTCTAAAACTCATGGCTATTTGGTAGTTGTTAGATTTTGGAACGATTCCTTTTCCTTTAAAGAGTTTGAGGGTCTTTATCGCTTTGAGCACTCTGTGACAACCTATTAGGATTAACTTTGTATAGTTTGTGAGTATGCTCATGACACCAACAGTTTGGCGACTTTAAACCAGATCCATCACTACAGCTTTTTGAATGAAGGCTGAGAGGTTTCAACCACCAATAGCCAAGTTTTTAATGTGTTACTGAGTAAAAGCAAGACAATGCAAATATACGGCTTACTTTTACCACAGTAGATGTGGCTACATCTAAGAATACTTTGACTACTATAAGTATATGTCGACGTTAGATTTAATTAAGCGCCCCTGGATTTGACATGAGCTTTGTTCATTCGAAAACTTGGCTTTACTCTGTTCCAATGTTCAAGAAGGCATCGATGGCTCTATGCATAGATTAATGTATGTTGGCCTAACCAACACGTTACAACTTGAAGCCTACACCCTCGACTTATATAGCTCGACCAACAAGTTAGAGTATTTAACTTTACCCTCTATTTAGTTCACATTGCACTAGAACCATCTACAAGACATGCCTTACCCACCTTACAAGCAATTTTTGAATCCATTTTGATTCTCTTGTTTATCAGTTTACTACCTTTGGTGCTACTCTATACCTTGACAAGCATAGCTTTCCTAGATACTATTTGAATCATATACTTATCCAGAAAATTGATGATTACTCGTTTCAGGCTAACCCTACCATCACTATCTCAGCGTCGATAGATCTTGACCATAAGTCGGAAGTTAGTCTTTGAAAACTCAAGTTACGACATCTGATCGAAAATCGGTTTTAGCTCTGTAGCTAACTCTTAAGTAAATTTGTATATTAAAATGGGTCTTTAGATGATGGCTGTCTTCAAATGGATTTTAAACGAAATACACAATAAAAGCCTTTATGCTGAACTCTAAATCCTAATGGTAGATATATACTTTTAGTTATGCTTTTAAGTACCCCTTAAGTATTTTCATATATTCAGATATAGTAATAAAATTATTTTTTATCTAGATATAAATCTATATTTTTCAGCCTATTTAAATATATATACTCTAATATACTTTGGTAGGCACATCAACTTGCATCAATACTAACTATCAAAGCGAAGGTTGAAAGATCACCCATAGCTAGATGCAATTGTTGACAGCAGTACTAGCACTTATGCTTAGAATTGACATGATCTTTAGAATTAAAGGATGTATTTTCCTGGGCTATTCCAATTTTAGAACAGTTGATAGTGGGCTTAAAGGTCCATATTTTCCTATGCCGCCATAGTAGCTATTCAACCACCTACTTTGTAAAAATATAAAAGTGGCAAAATTTTGAAATATACTTTGATCAAAACACCACATATATTATTTTATCAATGGTACCTATATAGGGAATAAATATAGTACTCTACTATAGATACATATACCAGGTATATATCTAGTTGTACTGTAGCTTCATACGACTCCAATCTTTATAAACTAAAACAAAATATTTTATTTATTTAGTATCCGTTATAGCCTAGAAGGTTGGGAGAACCCTGGACATCATAGATCAAGTTCCTAGTCGATAAATTGATCAGCTGCTGTTTGACCTGTGCTGGCGAATAATTATTATAAGTCAAGATACCAGCCGCAAGTCCAGCAATATGAGGTGTAGCCATTGAAGTGCCGGAAATAGTATTATAAGCATCAGGTCCGTTGTTCCAAATACTGAGGACATCTTTACCAGGACCAAAGATATCGACGCACTGCCCAAAGTTGGAGAAAGAAGCCCGGTTGTCGTTGATGTCGGTAGCACCAACTGTAATTACAAATTGGGCTGAAGCTGGGGAGACCGAGCAAGCATCTTTAGAATCATTACCAGCAGCTACAACAACAGTTAAGCCTTGGCGAGCTGCATTGTCACTGGCATCGTTGACGGCTTGGTTATAATCACCACCTAGGCTCATGCTGATGACGTTACCGGCGCGACCCCTGCGATCTTGGGCAGCCCAGTTGATTCCGGCGATGATGTCGGACCAGCTACCTTGACCGTCACCACCTAAAACTTTAACGGCTACCAACTGGACACTCTTAGCTACACCATAAGCGTAAGAACCTATAGTTCCGGCGCAATGCGACCCGTGGCCGTTATTGTCGTAATCGGGCTGCCCAGTTGCAAAGTTGGCACCCCAGACAGGCTCTACCTTGCAACTGGTTATGGTAGATAACGATGCCGGAGTCGATGACGTAGGCTGCTACCCCTTGTCCTGCCTTGGGGTCGTAGAGGTACTGCTGGTAGTTGGCGTTAGTGAGATGGCCCCTATGTGATACACGAGCTAATCCCCAAGGTGCGTTGTTCTGGACGTCAAAGGCTCTAGCAATACCGTCCTTCTCGATGGACTTAACTTCTGGCAGTGCTTTTATCTTCTCAACCATCTCGGGAGTCATGGTAGCAGCGTACCCTTTGAGAACTTGGCCGTAGATGTGACCTAGCTTATTGAGGTTGGAACGTTCGACGTTAAAGAGATCCTTGACCTTGGAAATGTGACGGTTCAAGTCATTGGTATCAACGGCTCTTACACTGAAGTTGGAGTGGGTTTGCAAGTCACCTTTCAAGGTGATGATGTACTGGTTCTCGAGGACCTTGGTTGGAGCTGATGCTTTGTCGGTTACAAGACTGGTAACTGCGACCGATTGCGTTAAAAGTAAGACAATAAAATGTATTAGTTTCATGTTGTTTTGATGTATGTTTAATTGTCCACATCTATTGACTTTATATATGCTTCTTTTAAGCCAATATTTATATAGATTAAATTTTGGTAGGAACCTATGATAAGTCATAGCTATAAATGATAGTAATTTTAATAGTATTAAGTCACATCGTTTAGATAGCAATATATATTTGCTTGGGATATTTTACAGCACGTAGATAGTAAATCTGCAACCCTGTTATTTATTTTGATAGTATGACTTTTAGAAATTACATCGCTACTATTTATATAAATAGGAATCTGGATGTAGTGCACCTCCCTTTAGACCCATGACTTTTTAAATAGTGATAGCAGTCTAACGCTATTATAAAGTTAAAATCAGATGCCACTACCATAAGTTTTAATTTTGCTAAAGCCACTTAAATGAACAGTTTACCAAATTTGGCTTTTGAAAATTGGTGGTTGTAGACTCTGTACCGTGTGCCCATCACTATATGTTGGATTTTACCTTTAGTTCAATCTAGACTTGCAATTAAATACGTTGATCTCATAGCTTTTAGAGTATAAGTGAAGACTTACCTTGAGTTACATGAAGTAGGCTGGCTTGGTGATAAAGATCTTTTAGAGGTACTTTGTCGTGGCTGAGGCGACATTTTGGATTACTATTAGTTTATATAATATAACCACTATGCCAATAACACATAAACGTACTTCCTGCAGCTACAATTAGAGTTTCTTCATTGGTGGAAATTCTAAATTGACCAATTTTGAAGCTATTCATATAACCAGCATCGCCATGTAGACAGATAAGATCGGAAATAGATATAGATTTATGTACAAGTTTACTGCTATTCACCGAATTTGGATACTAAAGCTGGTACTCATAAGTTCAATTGTCTTGCACTCGAATCTCAAGGTAATCATCCGACCCAGCAACATTTTGGCTTTTAACAAAGCACCTGTATGTCGGGTATATCCTTCAACCTGATGGAAATTACAAAATTTTCCTAGTTAAGGCTCTTCATTGTCTTCATTTAGGTATCATATAATTTCATATGGATACTGTGGTGCAAGCATACCACCTGATGTAAACAAGGTAAACTATGGTGCTTATTATGTTTACTTTCGGTTTAACTTTAATTTGATAGAGTTTGTCAAGTGATTTCTGTAGGGAAGTCTCTCTAGGGATGCTGGGCTAGGCTTAAGGTAAGCCAACGTAGTGATGATCACACCAATAAAACTAAAGAAGCTCAGCATCATTGCTTTGACAGATGATACTTTAGTTGCGATCTGAACCCAAAGTTGGTTCATGAAGACAAACGAGGCCACAGTCAGTGATGAGGCCAAGGAGAGGCGGTAATATCATCAAGGTTCTAGTACTTAATCCCGTCTAATCGGCTCTAATCCTAATTCTGAGCGATTCTAATATAATTCTATTCTGTGAATCCTAAGCTATCCTTGATTCAACGCTAATAGGTATATCAACTTTAAGCTACTCAAAGCTGGAAATGTTCTGTTTCGACTCCTGGCTAATTCAACGGTTACAGGAAATCGATTCTAACGACGACCAGTGATTATAACAAGGGGAAATTGAAATATTTATTATGAAATAATCATTTGTCGAAAAGTTACACAAGTCAGAGGGGTTTATATAGGGGCAGGAGACGAGGACGACGGGACGATGGAGATGCCGATGACCAGTGCTTCATTAGGCAGATGGTTTGTATCCATCATACTTTGAAAGCGGACTAGGATAATCTATTCGTGACATGTCATGGCCTAATACGATAATTGTTATTCAGTTCAAGCGGAGACTCCGCCTTTTTTCGATTAATTATTAAGCAACTAAAACCTAATCTATTGCAAGGTTGAAGCAGTATTAGAACTAGGGCCTCACAGCTAGAAGGGTTATCAAGCTGATTCTCTAGAGAAGCCATCTGAGGTTTCGATACAATTTCTACCTAGTTCAGGGCTTCAAATACCTTTTCAAAATACTAAAATATAAGGCTTCATTGTAAAGATATGATTTTGCCTTGAATTATCCTTTGAAGATATCAACTTTCAAGTCAGAGTGGTATTATTAGAAACTTTGGTCTAATTCTTGGATACTATCTGATTATATGTAAAGATATGTAGTTTTTTTACTCTGATTTTAATGATAGGAGATATAGCTATTTAAAAATACATTATCCCTAAGGATCACTAGATGAAATGTAAAATTAAATACATTTGGTAGATAATAGTATCTAAGAAAGTAATGTATACACCTTCGCATATTTAGTTTATAACTGTAATTAAATTTACATCAATAGTTCGTTTAGGTATTATCTTTTTGGCTATATTGATATATTCTATAAGATCTTAGCCATGGAGTGAAGTTCCTGTGGACAATTGTAGTGCTGCTATAAAGTTTACTGGTATATGCCTAATTTATTGGATAGAATTATACACTCATAGGATAGACGCTGAATTGTAAAGTTTTGATTCCTATTACAGAGTTTGAATTTCAGAGTGCTTTATCAGCTTTTTAATCCAACAAGAGTTCAAATGTTAGCTGCCTTCTTCAAGCTCAATCGATTG
Source organism: Capillidium heterosporum (assembly GCA_016630905.1). NCBI lineage: Eukaryota > Fungi > Entomophthoromycota > Entomophthoromycetes > Entomophthorales > Capillidiaceae > Capillidium > Capillidium heterosporum. The sequence continues at coordinate 348,755 of WBMQ01000010.1, forward strand.
TTTATTTGATAGGTGGTAGCTGATACAAAGGTGTAATATAGAGTGACTTTTAAGTAGATCAAAGCCGGAACGAGACTTTTAATTAAATATATAGGTAAGCATTTATTAGTACTGTTACTGAATAGCTTTATTCTTAAATTAATACAAATATGCCAGTTTAGAATAATATTTAAAGTAATTATCCTTATATATTTTACAGCTTTTATATTCGTCTTGTATTTGAAATATTTTCACAATGACGAGCATGTACGCCTGGATGGATACTGTAGGGCTGCAGATACTTTAGTCAACTTTGAGATAGGGAAAAAGGAATCCAAGTACTACTTTGTCCAACGTAGTGAACCTCAAATGAATCCAGAGACAGGTAGTGAGTACCTGTTGCAAGGGGAGGTCAGCACACATTTCAATTACAGGCGTGATTTTATATCGATACGGAGCCCATGGTGGAATATGATGGGAAAGTACAATCCCGATTTGATAGTCACCAACAAGCTCAAAGAAACTCTACCTTCAGTGATTCAAAGAGAGACTGACTGTAAACCTATTCGATTTACCACTGCCTATTCCCGTAACTCTAGTGACATGATCATGTATGGGGGTTTCTACAGAGTGCAAGGTAATGAACCCTACCTGTTGAACCCGATGAGAAATACCCTTACCCAACTAGGTCGCACAGCTACTTGATAAGATTCAATCCTAAAAACTTTAGCTTAGTTCTGATGAGACTGCAAGGTCCACTGCGATCCGACCATGCAACTACAATTTACGACAGTAAGTTGTACGTATTTGGTGGATACGACCATAGCACAAACAATTTAGCTAGCTTAAGTCAAGACATTACTATGACCTACTTTTTGAAGAGTGGAAGGTTTTAAACACTAGTAAGCAAGTACTTATCTCACTCATAAAATCCAAGTTGGTGAATGAGAGACACATCACCTACTTTTACTACGGTGGATGTAACTATACGAGCTACTATTTAAAATGCCAAAAGCTCATCTACTCATTAGATCTGCTGTGATTCATTTGGAAAAAATATTCAATTGACCAACTCAACGACTTAAAACTACTCTGTGCAATCGACATCGCCACCAAGAAGTTCACTTACATAGGTTTAACAGACACTTCCAAGTTGGTGGGGTATAGCTTCGATGTACACAGATCTACGATAGTTCACATGGAGCATTATAACTTTTATATATTCACTACACTCAAATACATTAAGGCTTTTTACATGAACCAACCTTTGGTATCGGTATGACTTTGCTGCTGATGGTTATATGCTTTACGACTTTAGGTGTCGCATTATACCTCAGTAGTAAATACACTTTGACTAGACGGTACGTCGAGCACATTGCGTTCGAAGAGTCTAATAATCAACTTCTGTGGGCCAACCCAGTTATCGACGTCGCTACATCTTTTGACTTTGAACATGAGTCGGAAGTTAGTTTTTAATTTTCAGAAAGTTGCTAATTGACCTGCTAGATATTTTTCTTGAATGGAAATAGTAGATCCAATTAAATCGCCTCTTTCCTTCCCAGTTTAAAGGAACTTCGATCTTGGTGGTGGTTAGTATGAAATAGTTAGTTGAGCTTTCAGTTAAAGAAATATCATATAGTTTACAGTTACAATAAATTGAAGCCCATCATTTTAAATTTCGAAACTAATATAAGTTCAAATGAAAAAAAGAACTTGGATAAAAAAATGGTATATAGGCGACTGATGTGGGTTTGGACTTATTATAATCGATTTGGAAATTGTCCAGCATAGTGATAAAAGCTTAATACATTTGCATATGGTAGAGATGCCAATTTGGAAATAGCTAGAAGCCTATGCTATAAAAATAAAGATCAATTACTATCTTTGTTTTCTTAAGCTAAGAAGGCTAAATAGCTTTCTTTTTACTGTAAATTTATAAAGGTTTTTGCTACAATCCTATATCAAGGAAATTTAAAAGATAACGAACTATATTTAATAGATTTGATAAAATGTATAGTTGATGACGCTAGCATCACATTAAACTACCAAACTTCACCGTACAACCGACATCAGACGAACTTGAGCTCGCTGTTGCCCTTATTTGACTTCAAATCGATACTACCTGCCTCATCAGACTCCTTCTTGATACCAACCTTGATGTTGTTCGAATCTTGGACGTACTTCAAGTTAGGATCCGAATCGGTAACATAAGCTTTGCCAGACTCGGTCGTAGTGCTAAACTTCCCTTGGAACAATTTAGGGACTTGGAGGTAGACGTTACCCAAAACAGACTGCAAGTTGAACTTGGGGACAGTCGTAGCGTTACCGCTGAGGTTGGTAATATAAGCTTCGACGTTGCCGTTTTTGGATTGTAGCTGTAGGTTGGAAGCTGAGTTCAACTTCAAGCTGATACGCTCAGTAGCCATTCCTTCTAAAGTGTCGACGTTCAAGTTACTGTTGCTCGATTGGATAAGTCCCTTTTCGGTGTTTATAGCCAGGTTGTTGATGGTAAGCTTAGAGTTCAAGTCAAAGTAGACATCCCCCAACGTTAAATTGAAGTTTAAATTCTGGATGGAACTCAATTTCCTAGGTACGTTGATTCTCAAGTTGGCAGTATAACATCCATAGTTCTCGAGTGGCAGATCAGGTGTCACAATCTGGAAGGAGTAACGGTCATCTTGCTGCTGCTGGACAAATTCCACCTTGTTGGCGAACCGGTCGGCACTGACGTAGAACTTGAGGTCCAAGGTAACTTTATCAGAATCATGGGACTGGACATTGATCCAAGAGGATCCCGACAAGCCTTTAGTCGAGATATCTACCGAGTTTACAGTTTTAGGGTCGAATTCAAAGGTCTTGTTGGTGCGATAGATGTAAACGGCTGAACAGCTTCCTGGTCTCGCCACCCCGTTGGTCAGTTCAATCAACTGTTTGGCATAAATCTAGTTGAAATTAGGTTAGTTGGATGTTGGAGTATTGGTCTTACGCCCAACATAATGACGACGAGTATGACAAAGAGCATCCCAATCATGAACCAGTACCGATGCTTCTTGACTATTAACTTGAGCATGCGGTTGTTACGCTTAACTACATTTGGAAATGGTGATTAGTCAACGATATGAGATATAGGATGTAATATACCCTTCTTCTTCATGACAGCGTGCTTCTCCTTGCCTATTTATAAATGTATGTCAGTTGTGGTTTTTATAAGGAGGTGGTTACACATAGTATTCAATCCATGGTGTACTTCTTTGCCTAGTTCGAATAGATGTTAATAACACTGATCAGCACAAAGTTAGTTACAGGTCTCATTAAGCTTATGGTGTGTCTCTTTACCTAGTTCAAATAAATGTTAGTCATATTGCTTCGATGAGAAAGTAGCTACAGGCATCATTCAATTTGTGGTGGGTCTCTTTGCCTAATAAATAATGTTAGTTATGTCGTCTAGTATAAAAGTGTTTACAAGCCTCATTCAATTTATGATGTGTCTCTTTGCCTAGTCCATAATTTTAAGTTCAATGTTGTAAAATTGTAAGTTTACATGCGGTTTTAAGTTCGGTATGCTTCTCTTTGCCTAACGTAACCATTAATTAAGCATTTTATAACTATATCCTATACATGTGGTATGTAGTGCGGCATTCTTTTCTTTGCAGGTCTTGGGTTTATGGGTACTTGGTTGAGTGGAAGTTGGGTCCTGCTCATCCTCCGAGTCTAGGGAAGTGGCCTCTATCTTTGGTGGATGTTCGTCAATATCTTTGAAAATTTAGTCGTTATTTCGTTGTATTGACATCGATTTACCGTAGGGCATGCTTTGAAAACTTTAAAAAAGATGTTGGTACGTTAAAAGAAGAAAGAGATGTTGAAATTATATTGTACAATATAATTTTTAGGTCAAGCCTCAGTATTTATAAGGATGCCAGGGAATCGCGCTACTTTAGTAACATGAGTAGCCGTTTTGGGAAAAAATTATTAATCTAGAGTGGGTCGATTGGCTTGCTGACTAAGCAGGCGTTCGCGCTTTAGGCTCTATAATGGTGTTTGCATTGCTCTCAAATGCGATATTAAGTCGATATACATATTTAGTCGAGTTCTAATCCCTCAATTGTACCTAGCATTTGATAAGGATAGCCTTAGCTATTAGATATGTGTTTATGTAAATTTGAAGTTTGTTGAAAGTACAGGCGTATATTAGCCTAAACTTTTTGCAATTCACATTGAGAACCCTGACTTGTTTATAGGAAGAACAAAAAAGTAAAATTTTAATCTAGCGCTTAAAGTAAGTACATATGAATTCCGATTAAACGTAGTAATCCGATGTAGGTGCTATGCTGCCATTTGTAAACCTATTCCGAGCCATTCTTCAATTTAAGCCCGATTTCTCGGCTCCCAGCTTAAGCTTATTTAACTTTACTCAATCGCAAAGCTTAGCGGCACAAGGTTACTAATAAAAGGAGCTCTTTTTAGCATAGAAATTATGAAAGGGTGCATTTTAAATAGAGAAATGTGGCTTGTAAAATGATGCAAGTTCAATCCTTGGAAAGATTGATCAAATCCAAACCTGAACATCTCAGCTTTTCATTTTCCAACTTCAATGCAAATGTTGAAAAGATTCAAACTTAAAAGTAGCTTATCAAGTAAAACCAACACTAATAGCAATGAATCGAGCTAACTTATTTTAGTTATGCTTTTATGTTTGTTTGAGCAATAACCAACTTTTATAGTGGATTTTCAAGTTAAAGTACAGTTCCATTAATTAGCGATACTAATGGGAAGGAGCTTGATACACTATTTCGCACTACCGCTTCAAAAGCTCACTTCAGATTCATGTTCAAAGTCGAAGGAAGCTACTATATTGATGGTGGGATTCACTCAGAAGTTGAGTGTTGAACTTTTCGATCGGCAGATGTTTTATATAATGTCTAGTACTATCGTATTTATCGATTAAATACAAATGAAACCTAAGGCAGTAAAGTTGATACTAAAAATCATCAAAACTATTCCAACAATAGTCATTAGATTTAGGAAAATGATGATATCTGTGAAGGTAAGGTTTGAAAAATTAATATTTACTGAAAGCACTGATTCATTTTATAAATTCACCCAAAAACTTACTTGTTTAGATGTATTAGTTAACTCAACGAAGTAGAATACGTTTTTATAGGTAGTAATTGAGCAAAGTAGCTTTATATTATCGGATTCATGAATTTTGTGCTGGATTCAATTGTCTAAGTAAATCTAAGGAGCATATATACTTTTGACAATCCCAATAGCTCTCTGTGTAGTTGCACCCACTGTTGTAAAAGCATATCATATACTCTTCCTTCCTCAATTTTGGGTTTACTAGTGAAATGGGGATCGTACTACTGGTGACCTTTACCATCTATTCCTCGTCTAATAAGCTATAGTAGCATATTTTACTTAAACTGGTATAACTATCGGTGGTATTATTGCATTCATCAATACTATATAGCTTGTCTTGATTTAGCGTTGATGAATGATAGAAACGGCGAGAACCTTTGGATTCTTTGAAGAATATGGTATTTGTTTTAGAATCGATTATTAACAGGTAACCATGGGTTCTTGAAAAGTAAGAATACCTTTTGTTTAAATATAATTAATATTTCCGGCTTTTCTGTAGTGAGTAGAACCCGTCATACATCATTAAATCTCCTTGCCCTCAAGAATACTCGCTGATGCTGAATTGCTATAGGTTGGTGCTTCATGAACGGCTTAGTAGCCGTTTCGTTTGAAGTAATTCAAACTCCATCTAGTGCTGTATATATCGTTAAATTTGAGTTGCTATCGTTTGGTAGTATCACAATCAATCTTTCTAAGAAATCATGAAGGTATATAGGCTTCTCGATATTTCTTTTTGTTAAACGTATGTAATTTGATGTATCTACTGTCTTGTATGTATTGAAAATGTTGACCCCTTTGCCACCATAACAAGAGTTTCCAGCCTTAAAACACCAATAATCTCGCTTATAGTATAAATATACAAAATATGACTTTCACCAGTATCTTGGCGAATCGCTTCATAGTCGAAACGATTTTTGGTCATGTTGGAACTAAGAAAACCTCGAAATATCTAACTCTATCTACAAGTAATCTGCATTTATTACTAAATGCTTTTCTACTTGCATGCTAAAAAGATATGATGACTATTATAAACTCACATATATAAATAATTGGCTAATTGGTACATTGTATAAGTCATGAAGTTGTACTATAGAAATCAACATAATACTAAAGTATATGACAAATCCAAACCCCTACCCATTTATAATGAATTTTACTTTTAGTAACTGGATTCTGGCTCATGTTCAAGGTCAAGAGAAGTTGAAATATCGATAATGGGATTCGCCCATAAAAGTTGGTTGTTAGACCCTTCAATTGAAAAATACCTATTTATATACCTAGTAGAGCTATATCGACTGTTGAAGAACAACGTGACTACAGAAGTAGCGAAACTAATGATTAAAACTAGAAAAGCTATTCCTACGATAGAGGCCGATAGGTTTAGGGATTCGTCGATTGATTCTAAGGTATAGTTTGAAAAGGGAAAGTAGGAATCCATTGTACGTACATTACCACTTTGCAAGTCCACCTGGTAGCCTACTTGTTCAAAAGTATTGGTTAGCCCAATGTAGTAAAAAATACTTTTGTAGCTAGCAGTCGAGCAAATTGGCTTTAAACCATCGAGTTGATAAATTTCGTGCCGGATCCAGTTGAGTCGAAGTAGATCTAAGGAGTATACATACTTTTGGCAATCCCAGTAACTTGCTGTGTAGTTGCACCCGCCACTATAGAAGGAAGTCATGTATCCCACTTTATTTATTTTAGCATTTAGTAGTGAGGTAGGAATCTCACCACTGGTGTTCTGTATCTTCCATTCCTCGTTCAATAAGTCGTAGTAGTGTATTTGACTTAAGCTGGCGCAATTATTGGCAATATGATCGTATCCACCAATTATATATAACTTGCCTTGATGCATAATTGACGTATGATGTGAACGGTGAGGGCCTTCCAATCCCTTAAGGTATATAGTATTCGTCTCCGAATCAGTCAACGTCAAATAGCCTTGGGTTCTTGAGAAATAGGGGTACCTTTCATTGGGATTCAACACGTACTCCTTGTTGTTCCGTAAGGGATAGAACCCGCCATACATCACTATTGCGCATTCACGTCCTTTAAAATATCAATCGACACTAAATCGAACTGGGCTGCAATTGGTCTCTTTTTGAATAATCGTAGGTTGGGATCTTATGAACAGCTTGGTAATCGTTTTGCTTGGAGTGTACAGCCAACCTCCATACATTGTCTGGTACATTACCGAGTTTGAATTGCTATTGTTTGTTTGTATGGCAATATATCTTCCCAAAAACTCAGTAAAGTATAAAAACTTTCCTTTTACATCTGTCGAATATTTGTAACCCAATTTATCTACCATCTCGTGTATACTAAAGAAATCGGTTCCCTCATCGACATTACAGTACGCTACTGGTCTAAAATTTAAATAGTGACAAATGTAGTACAGGTATACTTCGAATAGTAAAGTCGACAAGTATAAAATAAAGACTACTTTTATAAGCAGTCTAGTCAATAGCCTCATGCCTTGAGTTGAAAGAAGGTTGGAAATGGCTGAGAAAACTTGAGAAGTTCAACTTGAACTATGGCAAGTAGTATATGCATATAGTAATTGTAGATAAACCTTGGCTTATAACTAAGATCTATTGGTCGTTTACCATAGAATATAAGTCACGATGTTGTCTTATCAAGTATAGCATATTTAAATCTCGGTAAAGTAAATGTTCTCAAACCTTTCGACGTTGGAGCCTCAAATAAGCAAATTTTCTCTGATATTTTTCCATAATCCTCGGTATTACTATCACTACTTTTCACCACTCTTGCAGTGGTGGAATTCGTATCACCTATACTATTTCTTTCATATGAACCAACAGCTACATAGATCTGATTGGGTTTTAGCGTCTTATAAATAACCATCATTCTACCTTGATGCATAAGTCCTATAAACTTTATACAGATGCCATATTTTGAATGCAAAGTTAGGAGGAAAAACAATACCTGATAAAGATAATAGATTGTATAAAAACATCAATTACCAATACTAAATAAAAATATATCGGTTTTCAAATAAATTACCTTTAATCTAAAATAAAGCTGATAGGAATCGAAAATTCTAATTATTTACTATTATACTCCCAAAAGATCCAACATCTACTTTGACTAAAATACTATTCTAAATCTAAACAGCCACCCATAAAACCCACTAGTTATTCGTCCCATAGCTGGGGTTGGTGTTGGAAGGCTGACGATATACATGGGGATGATCATGACCCTCTTGATGTAGCAAAGAATCTCGTTCCGACTCCCCTTCCACATGCTCGAGGTGGTTGTAGTTGCGGATGGAGACGACAGACTGAGGTCTGGATGCCGCCGAAATTTCAGCAGCTCGGTCGTGAAAGTAGTCATCATACCGCGACTGCAGAGCACCATCCGGAGTCAAGGTGAGAATGACTGATTTAGGTCGGTCCGATCGGATACAATTGGTGTCGTGTTCATGCTCGTGCGTGAATTCGAGTGGAGCACTGAAAGGTCCGTCGGTGTTGATCGTTATTTCAGTAGGGATTGACAAGTGCGGTTGGTGTGAAGAAGGTCGTCCATGATGAGTACCGTAGGGGGTGTTGGCCTGGGAAATTATAATTTCGGTGGTTAGGTCGGAGTTACGGCCGATGACAACGGTCTGACCCGGCTTGATAATGGGTAGGCGTGCCACCATGTCAGTGATGGAGGCGATGTTAGTAAAGGTACCGGTGGTCAGTTGGGTTGATAGCTTGAAAAGAGGGACCGTCATACCGTGTACGAGGACCGAAGCTAGGATCAGAAAGGCAGCGACGGGAAAGACAAGATCCCTAACATGTTGATGCGATGCACCCATGCTGGATAGCTCCGACTTGGTTACCATGGCGTAGAATACAGCACCAACGCCGATGGGGCCGAACCAACCAGTGAAGAAGGCTTCGTGATAGTTGTGAAGGGCGGGGGTCCAAGGCTTGAGGGCGAGTACGATAGGTACTCTGCGGAACAGTAAGATGATGACTGAAGCCACTATTAGCCTCAAGATACCGATCTCGTAGAAGACACTCCACGGTACGATGGTCCCAAAAAAAATGAAGAAGGACAGATTGAAGAACATATCCACCACTTCCTGCATGTGGGTCCGTTCAATCTCAATACGGAACCAATCATCCCAAGTGAATGAGTTTCCGGCGATGAAGCAGGCTAACAAATCATCACTACGCATAAGACCTACCATTCCCATAATCATGAGAGCTAAAGCGAATCCAAAGACCAAAAAGGACTCCTTATCGATCATCTCGCGAGTCTCACAGTAGAACAAAAGCTTACGAGCAATGTAACCGACTACAAACCCGATGACGACGCTGAGGAAGATTTGGTACACCCATATCGAGAGAGCCCACTCTGACATTGCCTGACCGAAGGTTGCTGATTTCAATATTAACAACGGGAAAAATACGTAGGGGAAGCCTAACCCGTCGTTGGCCCCTGATTCGGCTGAGATGATGTTACGTACATGTAAAGGGACATGACTCTCGGCGAAACGGCCTCGTACTATAGAATTGGCCAAAACTGGATCAGTTGGCGTAATACAGGCAGCTAGGAGCAAAGATTCCAGCTTAAACATAAAAATTTAGTTTCAAGCCCAAACTATTAAACCAAAATAAAAATAATTACCATGTTGAAGGGTAAGAGGTAGTAGAACACTAAAGCGGAAACTCCCCACATGACAAACATAACTGGGAGTAAAAGTATCGACAACGATTTAAGCTCCTTGTACAAATAAGCTTTGGGTAAATTGACACCGGCTGCAAAGACTTGAAGAGCGATTACTATTCGTGCGAACTCCAAAGTTAAACGGTCGACATCTTCCCATTCGGTTGGGTTGACCAAGTTGAAACCTAAGGGGCCTACTACTATACCGAATAAAGTGGCGACGACTATATATGTATAGATAGAAATAAAGGCATCGTTAAACAAAGAATGTAAAAAGGAAAATAAACAAGAACTTACGTGCTTCCGACAGAAACAGCCATTCCTTTATAATCATGGAAACTAATGAAAACGAAACAATAAATCCACCAATTAGCAAGGGAAAGTACTCCCAAGGGTCTCGTTCTACTACTTCTTCGAACAGCTTCGTTCCAACAGTTTTGGCTAATAGTTGTATGCCCATTCTTCAAGCTAATGTTATTTATTTGAGGTGGAAAAGTTGGACATAAAGTTTTTGATAGATTTAAAAGCTTTGCAAATCTAAATTGGTGACGATACTTTATAGTAAATTTTGGGTTTTGATGCCGGACAAACTGCACCTCCTATTTTCATTGTAGGTGGGGGTTTGGAGTAGGTTCTATCAAAGTTAAAGCTGTCAGTGATTGCTTAAAGCATTTGATGTAATGGTACATGTGGGTAAGTGGTGTTGGTGGATGATAAGATAGTGGGATAACTAACCTTTAATGGCTTAGTTGCCTCCTTTTAAAGAGGATGGGTTTCTTTGGCTTGACCTTTTGAAGAGACTAAGTGCTTGTTTGCAAGTGGAAGTATATTCCTGTTATGTGTTTAGATCCTTAGAGACGTATTTCTTTAACTTAATGAGCTTTTAAGATCATTTAATTTGATTGATGGTATAGCTATATGCATATAAAGTTGCTCATGTGGCTAGCTTTTTATAAACTACCCATTATTTGGCTATGTAAAAACAATGGTACATTTAGATCCATCAAGTCAATTTTACTTCAATTTCCAAATCTATCGAAACAATATCCTTTCATTCATTTACAAGCAATAGTTAGACAGAGCAGTAACTATATCCAACTTTACACTATCATCATGATATCTTTATGAGTTATATTTTTAATATTAAAGTATGTACTCAGTTCGATGAACTAGTAGATTTACTGATGGAATAGTAAACTATTCAACATACCAGTAGATAAAAAGAGTTGGCAAGTTTGCTCTACAAAGGTTCAGTACTGTATATACCCATATATGTTGGGCCTTGAGTTAATTTTCCTTTGATACCAAATAAGCTTTAAAATTTGTCCGAGATTTTAATGAGATTCGAAATTTTAAATGGAATAGAGTTATGGGTTCTAATGGAAATTTTGATTCTGATCAGTATGATTTTAGAAGTTTTGGCATGAATTTGAATTCAAACGTTGGAAGAGGATTATCAAGTAGCTATATAGCCAAGTAACATATACATTTCTGTATATATACTTTTGAAAGTTTAAAAATCGGTACTATATATATAAATCCGTCTGATTTAGTATTTAGCTTAATGCAAATGAATTACTGGAATGTAGACTTCATCAATTGTTGGAAATTACAAATTTAGCTGAGAATATCCTTTGAAACAAGTCTTTGAACATTGAATTTTTATTATCATCAAATCTAATAGACCTTCTTCTTATCGCAAGGCTTCTTAGGCTCTTTAGTAGGTCTACCGTACCCATCCTCCATGTCATCAGGGAATTCAGTCGGATATTTGGGTTTGTTGGGTTTGTTGGGTTGGGACTCAGGTTGAACTTCCGTTTTAACTTCATCGACTGGTTTCGTTTCGACTTTTTCCTCCTTTACTGGCACCTGTGGCATAATATCGGGTTTCCTAGCTTCGGGTTGGTTTGACTTGGCATCGTTCACTTGTTCATTGCCCTGCGGTTGTTCAGGCTCTTTCTTGGCCTCCGGCTGATTTGTCTGATTCTTTTCCTCATTTCCACTAGTATTGTTGTTGGTGGCAGGTTTGTTAGCCTCAGACCCTTTATTAGCGTCAGATTGGACGGCTTCCTGAGCCTTTTTTGCTTCTACAATCTTCTTGATGAACTCCTTGAACTGGTCTTCATTCTCGAACTCCAAAGGCATGTCGCTGAGATTCAAACTCTTGAGGTCATTCAACTTAGTGGCATCCAGCTTGCTCATTTCGGTGGCTGTGTTCAGCACTTTGTTGTCGCCACCCAGTGGGATCGCTTGGTTGCTGGCAGCCAGTGCCAATAGTACAAAGATTGTCGAAAGTCTCATTATAAAATTAAGTAAGTGAAGGAAGTGGATTTGGTGGTGAATGTAGTCAATACAGTCAAAGTTAGTGGAAGTGAATGGAAAGATGAATAGGTTTGGTATTTAAACGAATGGTAGGCTTATATAGGTGGTGCCGTCCAGAGGTTTTAGTTCGTTTCAAAGGATTATATAGGTCCAATTGGAAATTTATTAAACTTGAGAAAATAACCTCAGATTTCTGGATATAACGGGCATATATTTAGCTTTGAAGCACTCACATCGATAGAGGTTATTTTGCCACAGTATATGATGCTTATTTAGTTACTTTTATATAACAGCTTTCAATGTGTGTTCCCAATCGATTAATTCACCATGTTTTAAATCCTCTGAAAAATTTATTGAAGTTTATAGCTAATATCCAGCACAGTTTTAGAATTTACGGTTTCGTTATAGGAATAAAAGTGTACTATAACCTGGCATATGCCTATATAGATGTCGATATAAGTTGCTCAGAACTCACTGCATTACAGTATATCCATTTTTTATCAATATATTCTAGCTTTATTTGACAGAAGCAAATCTATTAATGCCTCCATTCGGGAATAATAGCACTTTTGACTATAAATTTACAAATATATATCGCCATTATATATTTTGATGAAGTAGTTCATTTCTTGTTATTATGCCCAGGACTAAAGTAAAAGATTTCAAAGGATAGCATTACCTTCTAGCTCTTAGAAAGCGCTACATATCATAAAGAGATTACACACATTTGCTTGCCAGAGACAAGTAGACCAAAGTGATCAACTAATACTATCCTTACTTAGCTAATAAGAAAAGGCTGGATTTTAAAATGGTTGCAAACTACTTGTAGCTGTAAATCTCTATTACATTACGAAAGCTACATTTATAAAATAGTTGAAAGCTTTAGCTTTACAAGCTTAGAAAGTAAATCAGAAAGCGATGTAAAAAACAATAAAGCTTATCTAGCTTTTGCTTTTAGGTTTATGAGCTGCTACTTGAACAATAGGCCATTTCATCTAAATTACTTCAACCAAACTACTATCAGCTATTCATTCCAGTTTGAAGATACCACCTTCCAAATCTATTATCTGAATATTTTCAGTAGTTTGGATTTTAAGGATGTTTCAAACCAGGATAAATGGATAAAGGAGAGTGAGTAGGCACTGTTTGCTTCAATTTATTTTAACGCTTTAAGATATGATCTGGTTGAACCAGCTGCGGGACATAGGTATCTTAGCTCCCGTTGACTCCATAAAAAATATCTTGACCGAACATGTCTTATACTATACAAGTAGTAGCGTCACTTTTAGTAAAAAGAACGACAAAGATTGATCTGGAATAAAGACACTACAACCCAATCAGTTCCTGCTCAATATCAATGAAATGGCATGAAATTGAATATAGTCAATATACTCAACTATGTAGACTAAGTTTTGAATTTAAACGTGCATTGCACATCTTGGATAATGCCATACTAGTGCTGAATACGGTAAGCGATATACAGCCTCAAACTATTACCATTGCCTTATAGCTGAAATGGTGCAAGGTGTTACATAGTTTTTTTTGATAATGTAAGCCAAGCAAAGGCCGATTCCGACAAAGTCTTAGCACAGCTTTGGAACGATCTCAACATTTTGGAGATCACCTTACACTTTCCGATAGATTGAATGGATTGCATTAACGACATTGATTTATTATTATGGATGCGATATGTAACTGAGATGAGGATATAGTTGTCAAGATTACCCCCACAAATCTGGTTGAGTAAACTAAAATTAAATAGGATAGGCTGGTCCAAATTCTAGCGGTGATCAATGAGGAGCTTATGGAGCTTGATTCAGTAGGACCTATACCTTTCAAAGACCAGCTGAACTTAGCTATATCTAAGGCTACTAAATTTTTCAACTTTGTCTCGGCTATTTTTGTCCTTTCACGAAGGATAAAAGGGTCCAAGCTCTTCTGAGTACAGCTATACACTATCTATCCAAATCGTTCCAGGTGTATAACAGGACCCGCAACATGTCAAATCAAGGAGAATTTGTCAGTTTGGAACCGTGTTCCGGCATTTACTTGATCGTGCTCAACTTCAAGCTGGAGCAGAGTAAGATTGGTTACATATTCTACATCTGCGCCTACTCTGGCCAGTTGATTATAGAATCCGAAATCACTTGCTTCATAGCTAGGAAGCGTACTAAAGTTACTCGGTTGATAAATTTTTACGATAATATCATAGAAGTGATCTATCTTTCAGTTTTAAAGTGCTTATCATACCGCTAACTCCCAACTTTAAGATGTCGAAAGCATAGCTACCAACGACATCGATGTCTTGAACAACCTGAGATATATGCTTAAGAATACTTTTACTGATGAAAGCTATTTCTTTATAATATCTACTTTTATCTTCGTACGTTTTAACTCTCCACTTTAGACTTTTCCATTCAACGCCAATGCCATCCTCTCAGTAACTCTAACTACAAAAGTCCAAGATGCCGAAACATTCTCCAAAGCCTACGTGGGCTTTGAATTCAACAAAACTATCCTCTCTTACCATGGAGATTATAGTGGAGTTACCATGTTCTCCAAGGTACCCGGCTCTATCGTGCCCATCAAGTATATAAAACTTAGAGGCGAAGTAATGTAATCAGCTGAAAGTAAATTTTCTGAAGAGATTACGATTGGCAAATTTTCTGTAGACTTGGTCCGAGCCGTATAGTAGAGATTCGTGGTCTTTTGAAGAATCATCCAGCCAGGTACTGTAATTTCATATTACTGCACGTTTTGATCCATCCTAAGCATTTCTACGTGCGAACTTTTCAAATGGTGGCCACCAAAGCCTTCCATTTGGCTTTACAGGACATTCAGCTCTTCATCACGGAGCCTTATATGATAATCTCCATCTCAATCCCCAAGAGTTTGCGAATGTCATTACAAATGACATCAGTGCAAAGGGAACGAACTTTTCACTCCGAGGCTGATGAAGGTAAACACAAGTTGATCGATGCCGTCCCTTACCGGAAGGTATTCAATTACGCTAATGTACCCAACGTTTTTATTGATAGAAAGATGGAGTTGACTATAGATTACTAGCTAAACAATCCTGCAAATTAGTTTAAATAAAATACACTGGTAAAGAACTTTCCAGGTCAAAGATAGGTAGTAAGTTTAATTCTTAAGTCAGTTTATGGCTGTATTTAAATTCAATTTTAATAAGCACTATATCCTCCACCTTTCAAGTTTGGTAAGGAGCATGTATTAGATCTTTTTTGGTGATTAGGGTCCTTAAACATCACTTTTATGTTGGAGGTGATGTTTTTCAGCCTTTTATAGCACTGGGGCCTTGTATATACAACATTTCCCCTTTAGTATAATAGCAGCTCTAGAAAAGCTCATCTGTAGTTTGAACGTTGGAAAAAAGCAGTGTCAGCTTGTTGACTGGGTAGAGTTCATGCTGTATCTATATAAGTTTAATTATATCTAGCGAGTACATAAACCTGTGGCAGCTGGTATATTCTTTAGTATAAATGTATCCATCGTGGTGGAAATGAACCATGTATCCTTGACTTTTGGCTTTTGTCCTCAGTAAAGAGTCGGGAACTTGGCCACTCGTGTTTAGAACCTTCCATTCTTCGAATATTAAGTTGTAGAAATGAATCTGGCTTAAGCTAGCTAAACTATTGGTGCTGTGGTTGTACCCGTCAATTATATAAAGCTTGTCTTGATAGGAAAAGACAGAGTGGTCAGAATGGTGTGGTCCTTTGAAGACAAAGAATCCATCATCGAAGCTAATAACTATCAGATATCCATGAGTCTTGGAGGTACATTTCGTCAGCACCTAGCTTGCTGTACTTGCTACCTATCAGTGGATAAAAACCTCTATAGAACACTACTTTGAATCTTGCATCGGAGTATAAGGTAAAAGTGATGTAAACTGGCCTATTATAAATATTCTTTTGAATAGTTGGAAAACTGTCTTGTTTTGAGTAAACTTCTCATTTCCATTACTGAGGGAGTAAAATATCGAATTATTGGAGCTGTTTGGTTTTAAATGGATCTTACTTTCAAAAAAGTCGAGATTGAAGGAGTTACGATACTTGGGGTCAGAATATTGATAGAAATAGGTTTTACTTTTGATAGTTACCCTTTGAAATTTACCAATTTCATACTCTGGTTAATAATTTTTCCTATCCCACCAACTATTACCTATATTGTTATACTTTAGAAATGCTATAAATACTAACGTAAATATGTAAAGAAAAAGGCTAACTGGAATAAAAGTCTGCCAAACATCTTTAACTTCTGAGTCAACTTTGAGTAAATTGAATTTATTAGTTGAAAAAAGTTTACTAAAAACAACGAAGCCTTGACTTTGCATATAAAGCTATATCGAGGTTGACATTATGAGCGTATTTTATTGATTAAAGGTGAGAAGGGCTATATCTCACGGTATTTTGTAAGTTAAAGGTTGACATATATTGATAGGGAACAAGTTATAACTTTAAACTTTTGTTTACTTTGAAATTAACCCTCCCTTCAAATGATTTACTTGTAGCAAATTAAAAAAGGTAGTCTGATAAACTTTATTGACTTACTAATCAACACAGAAGTGGTAAAATCTTGAACTGGTTGGTCAGTCGACCCATATTTAAAACTTCAAGCCTACATTAGAGGTATCTGCTTCCTTTAGACAAATTTTATATCGAGTTACATATACCACCTTTATTTGCAGATTATGCTTGGACTTATAGAAGTTACTAGCTCGTTGCCTTTTAATCGATAGGTAAATTTACATCCTTTAGTTGAAATTCCGTTATGCCACAAATATATCGATTCCTTCACTTATTAACCCGTAATAGCTATCAAAAGCAAAAATTAAAATCTATATAACTATAAAGCGAAACCAGACTTTAGCAAAAGGGTTTCTAGCATTCAATTAAAAGTCTGATAAAGTTAAGGTGACTTTAAGTGATTCTTTTTAGAAGCGATAGAAGCCTACTTTACACTTGAAGGTATAGCTTAAAATATGTAATAAACTAAATAAGGTGGTCCAGAAGGTCTATAGATTTTGAAATCAAAAGCTAGCATCCAATTCATGCTCCAAATCCATAAACACTGGAACATCGATAGTTGGATTAGCCCATAGCAGCTGATTATTGGACCGTTCTAAGAATACATCCCTCACGTGTTGTCTAGTAAGACCATATTTTCAATAAAATATAGTATGTCGCCAGAAGTAGTGAAGCTCATAAGTAAAACTACTAAAATAATTCCAACTGCTGTCGATAGTTATAAATAGTACGCTATATTTTTAAAAACCTAGATGAGTATTAGTAGTGGTACTCTATCTTACTGGCAATACTGTTGTACAAGTTAAAGTTAAATCCATCAACTATGAGATGTTGGTCAGGTCTATAAAGTAGAAGTAAATGTAGTCTTTGAGCATAGTCGGTGAACAGATAGCCTTTATGTTGTTCAGTGGATATACTTCGTGTTGCATCTAGTTTCGGCTAATTCAATCTAAAATATAAATATATCTGACAGGTCACATACGCTTCGATGTAGTTGCAACTTCCATTGTAAAAGTGGACCATATTCCGCTCTTTTAACACTTTTGACTCAAGCTGTATATCTTTATATATTTTCGTTGAATGATTGGATTGGCGAGAGCCTTCAGATTCCTTGAGAGTGAAAGACATATTTTTATTATCCACTACCATCAAATAGCCATGTACTTTGAAGGGATAAGGGTACTTTTCGTTAAAATTTAACGATATGTTGTTGGTGCTTAGTAGTGAATAGAGATCTCCTTAGATTATGGTTGCCTTTTTATTTTTGTAGTAGGTGTCAATACTGAATCGAAATGGTTTACAGCTGGTCCCTTCCCTTATCAGTATCGACTGTACTTGGCTAAATTGCTTAAAAATATACTCGTTGGGCCTTGGCCTTTCTTTAGTGCTTCAATATATAAATTCGAATCTATGTGCAATAACATATTTCATCTTCATATATATTTTTGAGAGATTTCAAAGTAGTGGTATCTATTTATGGTCTCATCACTCTTACAAAAGTAGCTCCTATCCTTTTTCTGTACATGTCGAATTTGTTGATTCCACCTCCATGCCTGCATCTTCTCACTATTGAATTTTCTGCTACTACGGTCATATTTAAGGCATACTATAGTGATAAAAGAAGCGATATATATTATGAAAGCTAATCTAAAGGCTAGTTTGATGAAAATAGTTAAAAGCTGGGTTATTTTGATTAGTATCTCCTTTGAGAGCAAAAGGTAGGATGCCTATTTATATGTAAAGCATCGAATGCCCATTATGTATTTAAAAGTATCAAGTAATCTACCACCTGAAGCTTTAATAATTGGACAGTTATTCAAAAATTATAGGTATGAGAGAAGCATAATATAGTATGAAGTGAACTTGAACGATTTTGGCAAATCTTCTTGGATACTTTAAATGTTTGAGTTGAGTCAAATTGGGTTTATAGTAGAATGTTGATTAGTTTTACAATAGACAGCATGCCATTTAATTATATTATTAGCGAATTGTTATATTTGAAATAAACTGCCCTATTGTGCAGGTCAAAGGTATGTATTTACACTGATTCCAAGTAAAGATGTACTTCAAGCTTCAACTGTATTCCATCATGTTTGATTTTGATAAAGCTTCCTTCTCATAGATATCCAATAAACAACAACCAGTATGTTGAACTTCACCAAGTACCAAGCTTAACAAAGTGCAATTCATCATTGGCATTAAAATTGACAATCGTTTTAAATACATGACTGACTGCTTCTTGTATGAAAAATCTATTAAAGCACATACAAAAGATTATAGCAACTAAATGAAAGTATAAATATTTGTAATGTTTCAAGGGTTAAAGGCATAAGAACCACCTTGTAAACCCGTCCATCCTAAGAATGAGGGGCTGGTTTCCTATGTGTGCTTTTTAATATACTCTATTACAAACCTGTTCATATTGCAAATGAAAAACTCCACTGGTTCCAATTTACTTTAACAGTTATTTTAAATCGACCTCAAATATCTGAACATTCTATTCGGAACCGATGAGCTACTGGATTGAAGTTCTCCAAAAGCCCAACTTTTCCGAAGTATCTTTTTGATGGAAATCGGGAAAATTCCATTTACCAATTCTCTGATCTATTCTAATTGGAAGTTTCTACCCAATCAAATCAAATGCAAGAATCAAATCTATTCCTAGAAATCTTATAATTCACTTCTCTCGAGCCTAAAGGTACAAGATAACCTAAGTAGTTAATCTAAAAAGTAGTCACACTTTATATCACGCCTGTCAAAAGATCAAGAGCTTAACCTACTCGACAAATCGATTTACATCTATAACTTTGTAATTGCAGTGACCTTAATTCAAATGCTTCCTAATCAAAAAGCCTTAACAATTTTGAAAATTTCCTTTAATACTCCCATCTCTTTTCCAAGCATTGTTATGCAACAATGGCAACCGTTTCAGCAGCAGCATCGTTCAGTTCCAACTCTAACTCCTTCTACCTAATAATAGTCATAGTCATCTGCGTTTTGGTATCTATATTGGCCGTTATAATAGCTAGACGTACTCGAAGTCGACCTATGTTAAGTATCACCAAGGAACCACAGCCTTTGCCTATATTCCAACTAACTCACAACAATTTCTTCAAAACTCAGATCTTCAATCAAGGACAAACGGTTATATTTTTGAAGAACGTACCAACGACCGTACAATCTGACCAAAGTTTTCGACAAATTTTACATAGCTACGTCGAGGTTAAAATTGTGGAGTTGAAACCAAACGCTACGTTACGAGTTGGTCTAGCGCAAAGAGATATCGTAGGTTGTGAAATACCAGGTACTTAAGCCTACTATTCCAATGAGAACTAATTTTTATTTATTTTAGGTCAATCCGTATTCAGTCTTGGCTACGACGCCAGTGATGGCGACATCCGTATCAACAACTCACAATCACCAGGCAAGGAATCCAAATCCAAAGTTGTGCAATACGGTGAGCGCTTAGAAGTTGGCGACACTTTAGGTCTAGGCTACAACTCCTACCAGCAAGTTGTCTACTTTACCAAGAACCAAATCGTGTTTAGAGGCCTCAAGTTCCCTTTGAAGGAGTTAAGGACCGATCTATTCCCTACTATCTACTGTGATGATGAATGTGAACTTGCCATAAACTTTGGTCATGATCTGATCAATTGTCCATTTACTTACAGCGAGGCTAACGTTTGGTTTGAGAAATTAGCCTTCAATACCAGTGTTCAACCTCCGGCCTACGTATTCCCGCCTCCAGTTTGAATTTTTCTGTATTGTGTCTTATCTTGCCTTTGTGAACTAACCTACCTTTCTTCGTTGTCTGCTCTTACTAATTAAACACTGGCTATTGTTTTATTTGGCTAGCTTTTGAAATTGCCTTTTGATTGAGTTATTTCTTTAATATAGCACTCAGTTATATTTGTTTACATATATGCCTAGGAATACTACCTTGAACTTATTCCAATTATTTTCGACAAGTACTATACATCCAATTGCACCAAGTATACTATTTTTATATAGAAACTCTATTCATCAACTTTTTAGTTCAAACCCTTGTTCAGTTTGAAATCCAATTCACTCAAATTACGACTCACCAGTTACGCAGCACTTCACAGTTGATAAAATCATTTCAACAATTCAAAGAATCAGACCAAGATGTTGAACTTCGACGATCTCAAGGCCAATATCGAAATCACTACGTATGAATTCCTATGCACTATATGGTAGGTAACTTTTTAAATAATTTGATCCAGATGTACTGACCAGTAGTTTCAAGTGAAGTTCAAAAAACGGAACCCATCAGTTGTACAAGATGCAGAAGTTGTTTCTGTAGGCCATGCATCGAAGGTGAATTACAGTTGAAAAGAGGCTGCCCAGTTTGTATGTCATCCTACACATCTTCAAAGTTTACTGTGCTGGATAAGGAGGGTAGTTCCACTCTATTTTTTACCGATTTTGTAGACAAATTGACCGACTTCTCCAACTTTATTGAGGAGATCGTGGAAGGTATTTTTTGTTTAAATGAAAGTATGAGTAAAGTTTATTTTAGTGTACAAAGAACAAAATGAAGACGAAAAGTTTGCTGATAAAATGGAGAATGAGCCCAAAGTCAAATTCAATGTTAGAGAAGGTGAGAGCAATTCTCCTAAACATAGAGAGAGCTTAGCCGAGGTACCAATAGCACGGCTAATGGACGATCAAGCTGAAAATCGACTTGCAGAGGATATACATCCTGAAGACCTCGAGCTCAGTCAAAAACTTAATCTAGATATCGACAAGTTGGACGGGGTAGGTCAAGTTTCGCAAAAGGATGCGCGCCAAATACTCATTACTCAGCCAACGTATTCAGCAGTACCAGGATAAAGTTCAAGCTGAACAACTCTTCCGACTTCAGTCCAGCCTCTTACACAACCTACGTAACATTGAAGTTTCGGAACTTAATACGCCACAGGGCAACTTGGAAATTGACAAAGGTAAGGAAGTTGATGCAAATTTGGAAAGGGAAATATGCACCCAAGTTTCACCACCTCCTTCCCAGGTCAATTTTCTATCCCAATCATATCTATCGAGGTTAGGAGATCCTAAAAACTTTACCGAGGTAATCGCTGCAGTTTATATTGTGGTACTAAACTCATCCATCCAGCTCCCTATTGAAAATGTAACAAGGAAAGATGCTGAAGGTAACCCCACTTTCTTAAGATTTGTCTAAATTTCACAACTACAATTTAGCATTTGATAGCTTTATGGGTGACAACGATGAACAAGATTCTCATTTCCGGCTACAATCTAATACTATCTACACTACTGATGACGAAGACGACCCTCTGTTAGAAGAGATCTCCCAATCACTTAAATCAAAAGCTGCCCAAACCGCTATTAGATCGTCCCAGAAACGACCTCGAGTGTTGAGCCCAGTATCCTCAATAGAAAGTTCCCCACTACCCGATTTGGACGAAAGTCTCCCCAACCTTCATTCGATCAGTCCAATCTCAGCTTACATCCAGAGCCAGATCGAGGTCGGTAATACACATGGGTTACTGCTCGTCGCCTTTGCTGGCTTCACCCCCAAGGAGCTGGTAATTTTCTCAAATGTAAATTTTGTATTGACAAATGGCACTGATAGGATACTCTAGCTAAGAAGGTCGAAAAGTTGCAAGGGCTAGGGGTAGCTATCCAGGACTTCAAAGACAATTACTCTCAGAACATCACCCATCTGGTGGCAGCTCCAGTTCCCACCAACGTACGTGCGTTCAAAGGGAAAGTTCTATGCAAGCGAACGACCAAAGTCCTGATGGGACAGGCCAGTGGTAGCATCATCGTCACTGACAAGTGGTTGAGTGCCATGGTGAAAGCCAAAGGTCGGGTAAGCGAATCCGATTTTACCTTTGATGGAACAACCCAGTACTCCCCTCAATCGTACAAACTCATTCCCTACAACCGACCTTTCCTCCAAGGCTACAAGATCTACCTCAAATCCGAAAATTTGATCACCAGCCCAACGTTACTGGACCAACTCGAGAATATTATCCTCCGACTTGGTGGTAGATTATTAGATACTCAACCTACCGACAACTCAAAGCTACTTGGAGCCGAAGCAAAAAGTACCAGCTTTCAAGAGCCGATCTATGACTTGGAAACCAACTACGAAGGGTTCCCCTACCTCCACCTCGACCCCAAGAAGTACGACTATTCCTTGCTGAATAGGTGTACAAATGCTACTTTTGACACCAAAGGCCGCAACGTAAGTAATTTGAGAGAGTACAAGGAAAGTGGCAATAAGTTAACATACATCCAAGGCTCCGATTTAATTGTCGATGTTGAAGTCAAGGAACGTACCAAAAAGTTGCACAGCGCTACCACCTTGGCTTGGTTTAGCGACTGTATATCAGCGGGACACCTTCTACCTATATTTGTTAGTAGCAGTCCCCAATCCTCAGAAACTTAAAGTAAAACAATACTTCATATTAGTTTTAAATGCAAAAGTTTAGCTATACAAACTATACTTTTAAAAAACTACACTTTTACATTTATTAAACCAGTTTTGCAAGTAAGGGATTGGACTTGATGGTAAGTTTGACCTGAGGTATAGGGGTCTTGAGAGTAGCCGTCACCTCCTTCTTAGGTTTGTTTACCTTCCGGCCCTTTTGAGGTTTTAAATCCGAATCCCAACTCAAAATTCCTTGATCGTCTAAATTGCTGAAGATAACTTGGAGGTCAACATCGAACACTTGGGAAAGTTCCGAGTTGCTCTTACAGATCTCATCGACTTTACTGGTCAGCTAAAGTTTATAGGCAATCAGTATTAGAAGAATAAAAAATAAAGGCAAGTTACGTTCGTTTTAGTCAACTCTTTCTCCAATTCTACAAGCTGGATAGTGGCCAGTAGGATAACTAAACTGGATAAGTTGAGGTTACTTAGACCATTGGCTGTACGCGCTTTGGTAAAATTTTGGATCACACCATTGATATCCCCGATACCAATACTTCGTAACTTAGCACCGTTGCTTTTAAAGGAAGTTTCGATGGCCAGTCTAACAATATCTAGAGCCTTACGTAGATCTCCCTGGAAGTTGGAGACCACCGACCTTGAGCAAAATTCCAAGGCCTTGCTATCGATCAACGGCTTAAACTTTCCTTCGGGTGAACCCTCTTCCTCTACTTTAAAGTTGGGATCATCAATTTTTAACGATTCCGCCATCGAAGTTAAAAGGTCAAAGATTTGTGGTTGGGTATAGGGAGTGAACAACAGAGTCTCTGGCTCCACTTTTAAAATTTAGCATTTTGAATATAAAAGTGAATGCTTACATGTATCAATCAGTAGCTGTGGTAATTTGTCATTAATTAAGTTCAAGTCGTTAGCGACTGTCACAAAAATTACACCCTTGTTCATGTTGTTTTTGTTACTCAACTTGAATAAATTGAGGATGGTATCTAAGGTGGTTTTATCATTTTGAACTAGTAAATGGTCGATTTCATCCAAGACTATCAATCTAAAATTTAAACTGTTAGCTTTTTTAATTATAAATATACTTACATGCGTTTACTTTTGTTAGCTTGGACCCTCGATAGAAACCTCTCCCAAAGCTTATCTTTGGCCACATCTTTAACATCAACTTTCAAATTCTTTAACAGCGCCTCCAAAAACTGTTTAGCTTGCAAACTTACGCAGTTCAAATAGCTAACTTCAACCTTCTTGTTGGTTTCTAGTTTACTCAGCAGCTGATTCAAAGTGTAGGTCTTCCCTATACCGGGTAAGCCACATACGTACAATGAGTTGTTAGTATCGTTAACTAAGCTATCGTCTACAAACTTGATCAGCTTCTCCAACTCTACATTTCTTGGGTTGCTTGTATACCATTGACTAAGCTTACTTCGGTCAAACTTGGAACTCGCCTCTTGGAAGCTACTTACCGGCTCTTTTGAAGGTTCAGCTTCAGCTTTAATTTTGGCTTCTTTCTTCGGTTTAGGTTTAAGTTTGGGCTTCTCTTCCTTATTGGTGACTTTAGCTCGTTTGGGACGTTTCGTTTCGATCTTAAAAGTCTCCGGCTTTCTAATTGAGTCACGCGATCTTAGGCTGTAGGTCATCTCTGTTGAAAAGTTTTTTGCTTTCTCTGAAACTGGTAACCTTGAATCTAAAGGTTTAGAACGACAGATATGCACCCAATAAAGTAAGCTTCATAGGCCGATTTCATTGGGTATTTCTCTCTTAAAAAGAAGATGGTGAGGTCAGTCTTTGTAAAGTTATATAACCTACTGCAAGCGCAGTGAAAATTTTCTCTTGAAAGTCCGACTACAGATAGATGTTTAGGAAAGAGTTACAATTCAAAAATCAGAGTCTGATAAGTGGTAGTGAGCGCAAGAAGGTGCAGCGTGAACTCAGCGAGAAATTAAGTTTAGATGTCGACAAGAGTGGTTTACTAGTTGGGAAGGAGACTGTCCTCGGTAAGATGCTGTTGACGAGTGGTAGCATAGTTCAGGTATACTTCTTCCGTAAAGTACCTATCTTATTCAAGGTGGAGGATGCTATATTGCCTACAAGTAAACTTTTAATTATAAACTTTTATTTTATACTTTTGATAGTCTATAGTTTGAATCAATTTAACTTTAAACTACCTGTTCTCTATACAAATGACTTTGTCAAATCTAAACTTATCAATGGAGCCGGTAAATGTTTATTATAAGTCTCTTATCTAATTTAGTACTATTGTAGACCTTATGGTACCCGGAATTTTAATTCCCGAAGACGGCTTCCCATCACTTGAAATTGGTCAGGTTGTTGCAATTGCTACTTACAAAGAACCTAATCTGTAAATTTCTCTACAAGTATGTGTTTTTAAGTTTGTGTTAGCGCAATTGCTGTTGGATGTATGGCAATTGATCGGAAAACCTTGATGGCCGACGAAAAGGGTAAGGCGGTTGTCATTCACCATACAATTGACGATAGGCTCTAGTAAGTTCGACATTCATATAGATGAAATTCATTCGTTCTTAGTAAAATTGGAGAGAAATACATTGAAGAAGCTTTCGTCGAGTTTAAATCAGAGGCACCAACTGAAATTAGTGAGGATTCTTGGCAGGTTGTCGAGATATCTGAGGTGGAGGCTGGTAATTTATCACTTCAATTAGCTCTTAATATTTTTGATTCTATAAGTTGAGGATGTTGTTACACCACCTGAACTCGAAAAAACATTTGAGCCTGAAGTTGAAGTCGAGTCTGAAGCAGTAGAAGAAAAACTTAAACCCGAAGGTAATTTCCTCAACCTCAGCTTTTATTAAAGAAACCAGAGGTGGACGAGATACTCGTCAAGTCTTTGATGAGGGCTATGAAATCGAACCAAAATTCGTCGACAATAGCATTGCCTATTCCCACCACCCAGTTGTATTCCCAGCTCATGCTGCCGAATAGGCCTTACAATCAACTCGTCGATATCAAAGACTCCAGTTTCAAAAAAGTATTTTTACAATAATATGGTTTGTTTA
This sequence comes from Capillidium heterosporum, assembly GCA_016630905.1. Taxonomy (NCBI): domain Eukaryota; kingdom Fungi; phylum Entomophthoromycota; class Entomophthoromycetes; order Entomophthorales; family Capillidiaceae; genus Capillidium; species Capillidium heterosporum. The sequence goes on from WBMQ01000010.1 coordinate 374,887, forward strand.
ATTGGTGGTATAGTTGGCCAAATTTATTAAGTTCGTCGAGAAACAGGGATTGATTAGTTGCAAGGATATGAAGGGGGTCACCTACGTAAAAACCATACATTTCCAGCACCCAAGGTATATTTATAGAACATGGATAGGAAAAATAACTTAGCCGCCCAGTTTAAAGAGTCTGGAGCCTTATAAGACGGTGGCAGCTGCTGAACTGCTTTTGGCTCGACAAAAGCTGCAAGAAGTTAAATTGGAGAAGGCAGCCGAACCCTCCATCGCCTGTCAACTCCTGTACAAGCCTACCAAAAAGACACCCATGCCCATGGAATCGTAAGTTTAATATATTGACATATTTTTTATGTAACTGAAATTTAGAAAACTGCACACAATCAACGAGGTGAAAACGGTGGTAGATGCTTACGTCAAAGACAACCAGTTGATCGATCCCACTAACAAGCGAATGGTGACCTTGGACCCAGTCCTATCTGTCATCGTTAACAGGAACGAGAAAGGAGTGGTTCCTGTTGCTACCTATCCCCGCGACAAGCTGGCTCAGAGGTAATCGCTTTTCAAGCTCGATTTTCTAACCTCCATCCTGATGAAAGGCTTCTTCTGGACCTTGAGCTCCATCATTCTATAACGTTACCCAATCAGCCTCCAACTTTTTACAAAGGGGAACCGCAGCCCATCATCGTCGAAATTAAAACTAAGAACAACAAGCAGATCAGCTGCATCACCAACCTAAGTACCTACGGGTTTGACATCGAGACTTTGGAGAAGAAATTAAGAGTCTTATGTGCTTCCTCAACTACCGGTAATTTTTGCACATTTCCTTTTAAAGTTTCTAATCGAGTTGAATGCACTTTACTTTAGTCGATTCTAAACCAGCTAAGGGGGGAGGCACCTACACCGAGTTAGTAGTCCAAGGGGATCAGCGCAAAATTTTGACCAAGTACTTTGCAGACCAAGGCTTGTCATCTGGTCTTTTATCTATCGTTGATAGTCTAAAGAAGAAGAAGAAATAGGCTACCGTTCTGTTTGTAAAGGTTTCAACTCTCACTTTTATGTTTTTTAAAATGAAAGGTGATAACCTTTGTTCTATTGTTGACTTGTTTTTACCTTTAATTTTGTTCAAAAGAGATATAAAATTGGTTGGGATTTGCCTCTAGTTCCTTATGTTTGTAGCTTTATAAAGGTATGTACACTCTAACTAGATGTATGAATTTGAAATAAAATCATATACACCTTGTTTTTAAAAGGTATCGAAAAAACTTGAGCATAAAGCAATAAAATATATATTATACTGTGTTTAAGTTTTTTAAGGTAACCAACTCTTCTCAAAATCCTCCAAATGATCTTCAAAGTCATAGCAATCCAAGTACAACTTGCCCTTCAATCCATCAACTAAACCTATCAACCCTTCAACGCTTGACTTTGCTAATTCAACATTGTCTAAACTTTCTTGGAGAACTCCGTCTCCTTTTGACAAACTGTAAGCTTTAGGCTCTATACCGATAACCTTGTAATTTTCATCTTGGATATCTTTACTACTGAACTATGGACATTTGAGAAACTAAAAGTATTAAAGATATTACCTTGAGTACAAAAAAATCCTGGCTATTTTCGGCCGACAAATTCAACTCGAAAATTAAATTGGTAAAGTTTTCGACTACATGTTTGGGTATGGCTTGATGTTCTTTTGTAATCAAATTCTCCAAAGTTGAAAAGTAATAGAAACCCAGCACTTTCAATCCTTTAAATTTTGGTAAATTTTCTACAGATGCTTTTACCTTTCAAAATAAAAACCGAATGCAAATACTTTAAAAATAAATATACATTAAATAATTACCTGCTGTAATCCTAGTTCGATAGTAGGCAAGAGTTGTTCCCAGGTGTGACTTAGTGGTATTGCCAACTTGATTGTTGAATCGCTACCTAGGAGTACACCGAATATTGAGTTGAACCGATGCTTGTAGCTGTGGTGAGTTATCATCGTCAAAGCTGGAAGTTCGAGTTGTGCCTTCATGTTTGTTTTGCAATTCTTATTAGATGTGATGAGAGTTGAATTTTCAACTTTTTGGGATGAGTAGGTCCAAAAATGACGTTAAATTCAAGGAGCAGATTTTTCTACGAAAATTTCGCAAAATTAAAATGAAGAAATAGCTTATTCTCTATTATTATTGGCTACTGTTTACTATACTATCTAATATTTACAATAGTAATGCTGGTATTATAGGGTTGTTTACAAATCTACAAAGGTTTAGTAGGGATTCTGTACAAGTGATTCAGGACTGCTCTAGCAAATAGGAATGTCCAAAGTATCATTATTTTCCTGCACCCTATTTCTATCCCACCAAAGCAATACTAAAGCCCTCTCCGTCTTAGCTATACAGATCTACAGAGTAATAAAACATATGTATCACAAACTGTAAATTAAGTTCAATTCAGGCTATTAGTACCCATATATACAAGATAACTAGACTTTTTCTAATATTACTTACATAGTTAAATTTCAAGTCAAATTCACTTCAAATTCAATTTGTTGATTCTAACATCTACATTAAGGTAAGCTATATATCAAGCCACCTATTAAACGTTTATTAGAATATATAAATCTTACATCACCTCTCTTCATTTTTTTAAATATTGCGACATTAAAGGGTAACTTTAATATATTAATTTTTTATAAATGATATCGATATACTAATGCTTTTTGTTGAATTTTAGCTATGATAATCGATTTGGATAAACTTATACTTGCTTCTGATAAGTTAGCCAGCTTTGTAAGATCAGCAAGAAGATTTTCTCAGATAATGGATAGCGATAGTATGGATTTTGCATTGCTATATCTTGAGATATCTAAATTCTTTGTCCCCGAGCCGGTTGTTAGTAACCTGAAAAAGTCTTTCTCTTCATTGGAAACATATGAACAAATCAGTTCAAATAGCACTCCATCTGTCCAAAGACCATTTAGTCGTTCACCACAAAAGCCAACTGTCGGCCAACATGATAAACCTGTCTCAACTTTTGAAGCTGGCCTTACCGTTCAGAAGTTATCTGACCCACCTCGGAAAGCAACTATTTACCAACATTATGATCAAACCCAACCTTTTAACTCGATTCCCATAACCAGTATTAAACGTCTGGCCTCTTCTATTCAAATCCCAACCTCAAAGGAGCCAGAAGAATTAGTTTCAAGCGATTTTGATGAGGACAAATTAATTACCCAGCAGGATTCAAAATTAAACTATGAAGATTCTCGAATTGATATCAATGATGGTTTTTATAATGATTTGGATCGGATCGAAAAAATGAACGGAGCTGTAGAGCCCAATAAAAATGAAGTAGATAGAAAGCTTCTTTTAAGGTATTCTTCACTTTTATTATATGTTAATGGTTTTTAGTGCTTTGGAACTACATAGTTCGTTTTATTCTCTTCATGATGCAGTAAATGCAATAACTGTTCTAAATCAAAGCTCAGGCTTTACATTTGTTCGTACTAGTTATACCAACCCTGCAAAAGGAAAGCATATTGGCTATCACTACTATAAGTGCGATCAACATAAGGTGTATGAAGATGACCTCTTGGACAGCTCAACAGCCAAGCGAACCTAAAAGTTCCAAGAAGACGAAGAATCCTAAGAAACTACTGAAACGAGCTGAAAAATGCCCAGCCATCATCACTCTTCAGGTCAACTATACCAATAACACTCAAACAATTGTCACTGCTAGCAACATGGAGCATTCTCATGACCCAATACCGAAGATCAAAGATCCGAAAATCCCTGGCAATATCCTCCAAGAGATTATTGAGCGTCATTTAAAAGAGTGTACAGCTTCAACAGCCATCAAATCAGCATCTAAAAAGCACTAGCTTGGGATTTGTGATCAGATTTTAATTAAAAACCTTTGTTATATCCAGCATTACAAATATAGTTTAATCCCAAGATTTTCTGAAATTCAAGAAATCTTTCAATTCTTGCAATGAAGGGGTTATTGCGCAAAAATGACAACCTTTGACCTGTCACCAGACCTCTAAGGACTCAAGTGTTTGCTCTAGTCGAATGCCTCTCAGATTACGTTATTGAAGACAGAGATTTCGGATGTTTTGATAGATTGTACCTATCAGATCCTGAAATGTGACTTCTCCGTCCTTGCCTTTTCTGCAAAATCTAAGCATATGAAGACGATCCCAGTTGCCTATGCTACCATGAATAATGAGATTCAAGATACTTATGCTATTGCCTTGGAGTTCCTACGAATATTTTTAGAGCAGCCCTGAGTTACTTGCACAGAATCCCTACTAAACCTTTGTAGATTTGTAAACAACCCTATAATACCAGCATTACTATTATAAATATTAGATAGTATAGTAAACAGTAGCCAATAATAATAGAGAATAAGCTATTTCTTCATTTTAATTTTGCGAAATTTTTGTAGAAAAATCTGCTCCCTAAATTTATTCTGAACTAATTACACTTTGAAAATAGAATTTAGGTTTGACGAGTATTTTATACTTGGATTCTTTCAACAATAAAGTTCAATTTATATCAAGAAAGTTACCGACTTGAGAGATGCACCGGAATGTATAGATATTCGAATAATCGTAAACTATTATAAAGTTTCTATATAGTAAGTCTTTTTTTTTAAATTGCTTGCCAATCTTTTAAATGTTGGTCAGAATCCTATTCCAACTCATTTTCTTCATGTACATTTTGACTTTAGCATATCTGGCATATTTAAGCAACTTGTACGTATATCAAAATGTGGGTGGCCTGTCGGTTTGCTACCTCGAGTATGGAATAGATGAGTTCAACCTAGTAAGAGGCAAAGATAGGACCTATTTCTACCAACAACCGAATACTGGGTATTATGGGGAAAACGGGATGCCTTATTTGCTGGGAAAGAGTATATACGTAGACAAAAACTACAACAACTCCAACAGCTCGCCATTCTATAACTTTCCTTACAACACTAGGCTAGTGACTCCGAACAAGACGGTAACGCAGCTGTTTAAGTTGGTACAACCACCTACAATCCAAAGAGAAACCAACGGTAAACCAGTGCGATTTACTTATACCTACAATACCTATGCTGGATTGAGCGATATATTTTACGGTGGCTTCTACCCATTATTAGACAACGAATACCGTAGGTTGCAAACGAACGAAAAATACCCTTATCTCTCCAAAGCACATGGGTACCTGATACTTGTCGACAATATGAGTAAGTCGTTCGTACTTCAAGGACCTGAAGGTCCCCATCGTTCCGATCATTCAGCAGCACTCTATAAAGATAAATTTTATGTAATCGGTGGATATAACCATCGTTCCAATAGCTATGCCAGCTTGAAGTAGATCCACTACTACGACTTTTACTTTGAGAGGTGGGAGGTCCAAAACACCAGCGGTGACGTTCCAGCCTCATTACTGAGAGCGAAGACAGCAATACTTGGTCAGACAATTCACTTCTACCATGGTGAGTGCAGCTATACCCAAGCGTACTGGGACTGTCAAAAATATAGATACACACTTAACTTAATCAATCTCATCTGGACAAAGCAGGAGGTTTATCCGCTCCAAAATGTAAAGCTATTATGCTCTATTGCCAATTACGATGGCAAGATCCTCTACATCGGCTTGACTGACACTTTACAACATATTGGTTGTATCTCCGACTTACGTAACGCGACTCAAGTGCTAGAATATATGAGCTACAGATCAGACAAACTCTACTACAATCTAAAAGAATTGCTTTCCAAAGTGACGGAAGTTATTGAGACTGCGTTTATATTTTACTTTTAAGTTTAACTACCTCGGCGGTTACTCTGTACCTCCTTGGTACGTATAACACTACTAAGTACTACTTAAACCATCCACTCAACGAGCAGTCCAACCTCCAACTCTTGTGGACTAATCCAATCATTGAAGTTCCGGCGTCAATGGACCTTGAACATAGATCTGAAATAGAGGATTAAACTATTAAATTATGATAACACGTTTGATAAATTTTAGTTTGTTGTAATTTATAATGGATACTGTATACTTTCTATTGTAGTTTTCAATGTGGAATGAATTTTTAAATATTCCTTAGGGAAATACTCAGTACTGTAGGAATCTATAGACAGGTTTTTATAAGTAACTTTGATTTCTATACGTATATTGTATAAAAGGCAAAAATGCCTCTAGAATCCTGATAATAGGCTACATCCTTCCAATAAACTAGCACGTTCAATTTCATTGCAAAATACACATATATATACCCGAATTTAGAATATAGCTGCCCGTTTTAGTACCAATGTAAAGTAAGGATTTCTGCTCCTTGTACAAAAAGTAGCAAAGCTGCATGTGATTCAGTTCAGTTGAAAGCGAGTTATGACGATCCTCCCTCAAAGGATAGCAACTTAAATCGAAGACAAATGTTTTCAAGAATTTGTAAACCTTCAAACCTTTGACTTTAAACTATTTTGCGAATTTAGGCCGAGTTCTTTATGACAGCTGAGTTAAGAAAACGCAATACCAACTCTTCGAGCCTGGGGGACGGTAGTTCCGATCCTAAAGGTGTAGCAAATCCCACCAACACTGACAAAGACATTCAACAGGCCAAAAACAACATAGATGTAAAAGTCTTCCCCTACAAGCATGCATTACCGGTCCATACTCAAGAGGTGCCCAGCATCTTGGCCAAGAACGCACCGGCTCTCAATTACCGAGGGTTCTTGACTCTGGCAAGTAAGTTTATTTCTTTTATTCAGTATTTAATTTTTAGTGTTGTTGCTTCTGGCTACCAACATTAGGCTAGTCGTTGAAAATTTCCTCAAGTACGGCGTACTTCTGACCTTTCCAACCCGCTCAGTGTCCAACAAAGATTGGGGGATTGCCCTGTACCTCTTCGCCTACCTGCAAAGCTCAATCCTTGCTACCCTACTTATTGAGAAACTTAGAGTACCCAACCTGCAAGCCAGCGCTACCTTAACCAACCTGAAGAACAAGGTCCTTTGGTACCTGCACATTGCCAATATTCTAGGGGTAATAATCGTTCCGACCTACGTAGTCTTCTTCATCCTCTTCCACCCCATGGTTGGATGCTTTATCCAACTGCATGCAACCGTCAACTTCCTAAAGATGATCTCGTTCGTCGCTACCAACAAAGACCTTCGATTAGCCTCTTTAAACGAGACAAGCAACAGCTTGGAACGTACGTACGGTGTACAATATCCCAACAATTTGACTTTTTTCAACTACTACTATTTTATGCTAGCACCAACTCTGTGCTACCAACCGACGTACCCACGTTCATCCCGTATACGTCGCCTCTTTTTGGCAAAGCGCCTCGGAGAAATTTTGTTGGCATCGTTGCTCATGTACTTTTTGGTGGTACAATACGCCATCCCTACCTTACGCAACAGCCGCCCTCAGTCTCGGAATGGACAACCTTTAGTAGCTCCGCCTCTAGTTTTGGTCGTAGAACGGGTACTCAAGCTTTCGACAATCTCAGTAGTCGTTTGGCTGCTAGGCTTCTACGCCATCTTCCATTCTTTTTTAAATGCGGTAGCTGAGGTAGCATTATCAAATTCTATTTTTACTAAATTCTATAGATAATGTACTTTGGTGATCGTAACTTCTATTTACCTTGGTGGAACAGCGCCTCCTTGGCCCAGTACTGGCGCCTGTGGAACCAACCGGTACATCACTGGATGAAACGACACGTCTACGTACCCTGCGTCAGTGCTGGTTACCCACCCTATGTTGCCTTAGGAGCCACTTTTCTCTTTTCAGCCATCTTCCACGAGACTCTATTTGGCATTCCTGTCCACTCCATTCAAGGTTACGCCTTTTGGGGCATGTTGGGTCAGATCCCTCTAATCATGCTGACCGAGTACCTAGTCAAGGTACGTGGCCCTACTAGCTCTATCGGCAACGTTATCTTCTGGTTAGCCTTCTGTATTATCGGTCAGCCTCTTTTAGTTGTTCTATACTACTATGACTGGACGCGTCGCAACCCACCTATCTAACTTATTTGAAATGTTTGGTTCAAGGGAATCTCAAAAATATATGCCTTCATCTCTTAAAGTATATATATTGGTTTTGTAGAGTTATTTTACTGTTGCTTTAAGTATATTGATAACTAGCTGTCTAACAGATATCCTATACTCTTGGAAATAAATTTTCCATAAGAATGATCTAAATATATTTTGCTAACTATAGTATATTCGATGCATCGATATACATATAAGCTTAATTTTTCACCCTTTAACGATTTGGCCTTTGAAATAAATTTATCAAAAAAGCCAAACGAATCTTCTAGTACAGGCACTTTCTGGCTATTCCAAATTCGATTTGAAATTCCTACCAACCTTACATGTAGGACAGCTATCTATATAACTTTACGGAAAAAATATTGCAAAGAATCTTTAGAATTAACCCGTACTTTACTATCAATATCTCGACAAGTGAAAGTACTTGGTTTTTAGCAGAGCATAAGGTAATGTAAGTGGTATGGCTAGATATAATATATAACTTCCATCGAATTTCTTCCAAAGTTTAATTAAAGTCAATTTGTATGGAGCACATATGTTTAAATGTAACCATGCTGTAAAATAATTGAAATCAAAAACATGTCATCACCAAAGTTACCATAAATATAAGAGTACTACCATCCAAGCCTACAGCCAAATATAAAAAGTAACATTAAAATATTTACGACAGAATTTAAAAAAGATATACGCATACAGGAATTATTATGGAAGCATTATCGCAAAGTAAAGTGAGGTAGGTTAGGTGAATCTTAACAAAACAAATTAATTGGGACGGGTGGCATCGAGTCAGAATTGGCACCAAAGTTGGTAGAAACATCAAAGTTGATAAGTGTTATAGGTTCTGGTAAGGACCACTGACTAACGAATGAGCACTTTTCCTAATTTGCAAAACTTAGTTAATTGAATAACGGATGACTTACTTTCCAATGTTGGACGACGTGATTGATTGCAGTAAATTGTTGACATCGACGCGTGAGCTAAGTTCACGTGGGGACTATAAAACAAAAGACCAAATTAGTTACCTAGTATGATCAACTAAAGTTACCTTTTTGGAGGTAGCGATGGAGGGCGACTGGACGTCAGAATCGGAATCGAGGTCACTGACATCCTGTGGAACCGCTTCAAAGAGAGTTAGTAAAAAATGTTTAAATTCTAGTACCTAAAGCATCCTTCAAATTTTCAATACGAACAATACGTAGAGGTTCGGGTGGATTGGCGGCAACGGCATCCTTGTTGTGGCTACGTACACTTCTTGACTGTCGTACCCTAAACTTTGTCTCCTGGAAATCGTACTGGCTTGATTCGGGGTTGTACTCTTCCAACAGCTGGCGCTTGGTGTCGTCGCTAAAGTACTGCAAATCGGGGCTGGCCAACAGAATTTCGGAGACTGTCTCTGGCTCTATAAATTTGTCGACAATCTTCAAGGGGACTGGTGGTTGGTCCTTGAACATTGAGCTAAAGACAGTTAGTTAAAAGAGTTGGGAAAGTAATTACGTAAATGAGACGTTGAGTAGTTCTTTGACGTTAGCGGAAGGTATGGGCTCGAACCCAGGTAGGTACTGCGACTGTGTTTCACGAGCAGTTTTAATCTAGAATGTATATGAGCCAGCTGATATTTATAGCATAGCTATGTACCTCACTGATGTACGTTTCCAATGGTTGGCAAGGGATCTCCTTTCCACTGGAGGTGAAGAAGTTGAGAACTACGCTGGATAGGGCGAGGTGGTGAAGGAGCTGTACGTCGGTTTCGTCAGCTTCCAAGGCCTGATAATGTTAGTACGTGCGATAAAGCAATAGGTACCTGTAGGCGGAAGATCAAGGGAACAGTTCGAATGAGGGCAGGCTCGCCTAAACCAGGGTACAGCGAAGTCAAAATGTGGTGCAAAATGTGGTAGTCCATAGGTAGGTTGTTCGTATTGGAGGCAAAGTCGAACAGGGCTCGATGTAACGAAGACAAGAACTAAATAAGATGAGTCAGCCTAAATTTACAAAGTAGTAGGCTTACATCCATCTCATGAGATTTACTTATTCTGTCATCGATTGCAGTTTAAAATTTAGAGCTTAAGAAATAATAAGATACCTTTCGTGATCGTTTAAACCTCTAATAAGCTCGAACATAAAGTGGAAGAACTCCAATCGAACCACTAAACATACTATGTTAAAGTCTAAATCAAAGATATCTAGTTACATGGTGCCTCACTCAATAGCAGTGAGATGGTTGAGGTGAAAACGTTCAATGATATAGTAGCTTTGGACCTGGAAGGCTTTTGAGAGATTTCATCGTGGTGCGCCTTGAGTACCTCAGTCATAGAACGGAGTACCAATACACGCCCAGTCATGATAGATATAGTTCCCATCTTACCATCCTTACTTCCAATCTTTAACTTGTTGACGAGGTAGCTAAGTACATCCATGATCTGATCGCTATAATAGATCTTGGCGCCCAATTTACCGATCGTCTGAATCAATAAAGTTTGGGCGGCTGAGATCGATGGATCAGCAGTGGTACCAGTGGCGACATCCCATTCACCCGACAGTCCAACTAACTGCTGGACAAGGGTGTTCAAGATCTCGAGAACCGAGATACCAACTAGACTATGCTTCTTGTCCAACAAGGATTCCAATACACCGACTAAGCACTGCATCTTTACAAAGTTGTGGGCATTGTCTTCGACTTCGAGCAGTTTTAAAACTACAGCCACTGGTATGTATCGGAATTGGGGCTGCATACTTATTAGAATTAAAAATTATATATCGCTTACCTGTGCAGATACTGAAATCAGCTGAATTAGCTCGATAACGAATTGGTTTTTGGACCAGTAATTCTTTTCTTCAATAAAGCTACAAAATTAGTTAGTACAAGTTCTTAAATGAGTGCATACGTGAAAATACAATCCAAGGTAAATCTTAGGTGGATGACAGAACTCAACTTGGCTAGATCGTAGAATCCGTGGCTAGCTAGTCGATTCAACTCTTCAGCAGATACAGCAGGAACAGCTTCATTAGTAACCATAGCTTTAACCTGAGGGTCTTTGAAAGATAGTATATTTTAGCACATATTTATAAATCTAAAAATACCCTTCAGTAACCGGAGTGATAGGCGCCGATACGTTAATGATGAAGGCCGGTACCAAAAGCTTTATTATGGATTTGGAGTCGGAGTTGTGTAAAATATCGGATCTACTGACTGCTACTAGAGCTTCGATACCACAATGCCTTAGCCTTTACCAAAAGATAGAAATAAGCATTGGAATAGAATAAATGAAGTTACTTGGATTGGACTTCAGCGTTAGCGTTTTCATTGGCAGCAAACTCACAGTAGATTACAATTATCTTGTAGTAGAGGTCGAACATCTCGGTATCGGGTAGTAAGGTCATCTTGCCATTGACTTGGCAAAATTGACTAAACTAATTCAAGTTAGCACTTTACTAAAATTAAAAGCTTACAGTTTGGGTAGCACAGTGGTATGAGCTTGTATCCTCGGAAGTTATAACTGCCTTTATAGTCTTCAACAATGGCTCAGCAAACAAATTGACTTGGGATGGAGAGGTTGTGAGCAAACTCTTCCAAATTTCCATGGAAACTTGGACGAAACTATATAAATGAAAAAATATGTAAGCAAAGTTTACATAAAATTCAAAGCTTACTCTGCCCGCTTCTTCCATAAATCACTTTCCACTCGCTTCTCCAAATAGAAGCCAACTTTCGTCAGTTTCTCGGGTCGTGATTCGGCATAGAATTGGAGGTAGGAAAGTTCATTAGATCTTGGGTGGACTTCCCCAGGTATAGTTGGGTAACAGTTATTGATGAGGGTGGCGTGTTTAGCTGGGAAACAAGGCATCCCACAATTGGACATTCTTTTAGGTGTGTTTAAAGGTAAATAGTTCCGGTTTATTGGTACCAGAAGTTGAACGTAAGCAAGGTATTAGGTAGGGTTCTAAGTGGGTTAGTGCTCGCAGTTGCCTTGATTTCAAGTTGGCCTTCGTATAGATAGGAAGTTGGTATCGCCTCTGTTATAAAATTTTCAAGTTACAATCAACGTGAAAAGTTGAACTTGATTCAAAATTGTAACTTTCTATAGAAAGTGAATTAGTGGCTCTTGGCCTATTAATTTGAAATTTTGCTTGTGATGGTTGGGAACTTGCCCCGATATTCTAAATGAAAACTGGATTTTCGTTGAATTTCTCCATCAATTTGCTAGAAATATTAGACATTTTTAGGCGTATGATGGATGATACATATCTTTACGGATCATTGCTATGGTGCAGCAGATATGTACACTAGTGCAGTCGCCACAATCTTAGTAAAAACTATATACTTATTTGGATCTTCTATTATATTTGTTTTGAGAGCCAGGATCCTGACACTTCCAATTAATAATATTGCCTAATATGTTTGACTAAAATACTCCTTTTCTTGAGATTTATCCGGTATGAGGAAGTAGGTGTAGGCAGATTCAATAAGGTTACTTTGTTATCATGTAAGACAAAGTTTCTACACATCTACCAATGTTTCAAATATAAAGACTCCAAGAAAACCATTCCCACTCATAGTATTTGAAAATAAGCTCCATTAAAAAACTATAATGCATATATTCTTAAACTATACTGATTTAATATATATGGTTATTTACTTAAAATTAGATTCTTAACACTACCTTACAGTATTTATTAGATAATTATCATGGTTCAATGACATCCCTTATATATACAAAAGCACTCGTCTAAATGGCTACTGATACTATTAGATCGACCTGAAAAAATTGATACTAAACGTACTATTAATACAAATTAGTTTTGGGGAGGTATATGTACAGTATTTGAATATATAAACTACTTGGATTTGAAGCCGTCGTCGATACCTGATAGTCTACCGCTGGTCAAAGTGTCATGGTGACTATTCCTGTCGTTACCGCTACCGTGACTACCGTACTTATTGCCGTCAAAGCTGTCATTCAGGTACTCAGCATCGGCTCTAAACAGCTCGACGGGATCCTTGGCCAACTCCAACTCGGGTGCGAGATCATCCTTGGCGATCAAAGCCACTTCCTGCTGCTGCTTGACGTGCCGTTCGTACTGCTCCAAGTACTCTTGGTTAGCCTTCTGGATACGTTTGTGTCGCTTGTATAAAAAGACTGCCAGGGCCACAAGAATGATAAACCCTAAACTTCCACCGATACTGGCCCCCAGAACTGTAGACAGTGGTAGTGGTTCCTTGAACTGTACGACTTGGAACTTGCTGTCCTTGGTTTCAATGATCTGGATATTAGTGTTGAAGTTGCTGCTGAATCCCATGCTGTAGACAAGTTTGTCGCTGTAGCTTGCTAGACAGCCTTGGCTCTTGCCTTCCAAGTTGTTGACTGGAAATTTGGTCCACTGCATCTTGTCGAGATCTAGGACCAAAATTTGGTTAGAGACATAGTCGCCATCGGATCCACCAACTAAATAGACCTTATTTCCAACTAGTACGGAAGAGTGTAAGTATCGAGTACCTACGTTATCACCATAGGCATCGATCAGTTCCCAGGCTTTATTTTGGAAGCTGAATTTATATATTTTGTTGAGAGGCTGGGCTTGATCGTTGGTAGGTGAGGCTCCACCGAGGACGTATACGTTACCCTTGTAGGTATGAGAAGTCGAGTGGTAGACGGGTGGTGCAGCTATAGCTGAGGTTACGTTCAGTTTGGTCCAAGAGTTAGATTGGAGACTGTACTTCAGGTTTATGGGGCTAAATGCGGTGTTGACTTGATCGTTGCTGTAGAAAATACCGCCAAAGAAGTGGAACTCATCCAAATCTTGATCATTTTGGTTAAAGCCACCACCATAAGGGTAGAATTGGAGTTGGACGTTTTTGCTTCCCAGCTCGTACAGCTGTGTTGGTTGATTGAGGTTGTTAACACTGATGCTTGGGTTGGATATATCTATTAAACTTAACCCATCACTTAACTTTACGTTCTTGCCACCTGCCAACAGTATCTTGCTCTTACCTTGTTGAGTTACCGTTAATGATGTGCTGTAGAGTGCAGTGCGTGATAGATCAAAGTTGGTATCGTTCCATTTAGGTTGGTCTAAGTTTTTCAGGTCCATCGTGTAAACTCGGTAATTGAGATTCTGTTCCTTGGCTGCCTTGGCACCACCGAATAGGTAGAGGGTATCTTGGACTTTGGTGCATGCTACTCCAGTTAACGCTGGTATCGTCGTATCACTTAGAGTTGAGCTTAGGTTTAGTATAAAAATTAGTAGTATGTTATTCAACTGCATCGTAGATGTTGGAAAGCTGGAAAATGAACGGTGTTTTATCTTACAGCTTCTCTTATATTGATATAGTTGATTTATCCCATACTATAACGCCGTCTTATGTGTATTTGATTCTTTCCTATAATAAATATTTTTGACTTCGGACTAAAGCCCAAATGTGCTTACCTTATATAGGTAAACTTTCTAAAGCTTAATTTCCTTATGTGGGTGAGATAAAGCAGATTACCTAATTTATTTTAAGCTTTCTATTTGGCATCAAGCTTTTATTGGAAGCGGCTTAATAATATTAGGTAGGCTATTAGGTTTCCATCAAGGAAACTACGTCAAAGGAACGGACCTTTTATCAAAAAACTCCATGTCCCAGAATTCTGCTTCAAAGTGTTCAACATTTAGCAAGGTGTTTAGAATTTTAGATGGTATAGTTGACATGCAAATCATGGAACCAAGGCTTAGAGAACTTTTTCTCAAGTTAGTCAACTGCTGTTTATTATCTTCTCAACAGTTGGTGATTTGCTTGTGGGTTTTCTTAGAATTCAGATTCATGAGTCTGCATGTTGATCGTAGATAGGTATCTCACATCCAATGTAAATTCAACTAAATTAAATCTATACTGAGGACGAATATTGGCATTTATATAGGGAAGGTTATAATTTTATAGGCGGAGTTACTCTAGTCATCGTTATAGCCTATAATCTAAAGAGCTATATTTAAACATACCTTTAGAAAGATTAAGGTAAAAGTATATTCTATAATAGAATAGCAAATTTCTTCATGAGTTACATTTTTATAATTTGATGCCAATGTTCACATTCTTTATTAGATATGATTGTCAAACTTTGATATTATTTCCCATCGATATAAAAGTGCCAATTTAAACAAAGAATATTGATATTAGATAAACCAATAAGAAATTTTATACTAAACATGTTATTATTGCTAATTGATTATGGAAAAGTGTTATACAACATATGAGCCAACGAACTATGGGGATTTCAAATTGCCTTCGATGCCAGTTGTCCTATCACTAATCAAAGTGCTGTCGTAACCTCTACGATCGTTATCACTACTCTTGCTACCATACATACCGTTGTCAATGTTAGTGACATTGGTGCCGTGCCCCGAATCCAAGTATTCGGCATCCGGTTTGAACAGCTGGTTGGTATCCTTAGCTAACTCCAGTTCGGGGTCAAAGTTGTCCTTATTTAAAGAGTTGCTAATCTCGTAGATTTCCTGCTGCTGCTTGACGTGCTGATCATACTGTTTGCGGTATTCTTCTTGGGCCTTTTGGATACGCTTGTGCCGTCTCCACAGGAAGATTCCCAGGATTACTAAGACAATGAAACCTAGACTTCCACCAATACTAGCACCTAAGATCGTCGAAAGAGGGAGGGGTTCCTTGAACTGAACAACTTGGAACTTGTTGTCCTTGGTGTCAATGATCTGGACGTTGCTATTGAAGTTGGGGCTGAAGCCCATGCTGTATATGAGTTTGTCAGTTATAGCTAGCTAGACAGCCTTGACTCTTACCTTCCAAGTTGCTGACAGTGAACTTGGACCACTGCATCTTGTCCAAATCGAGGACTAGGACTATATTGGAGACGTAGTTGCCATCAGTTCCACCAACGAGGTAGATTTTGTTGCCAACCAAAACAGAGGAGTGTAAGTATCGGGTACCTACGTTATCACCATAGGCGTCGATCAACTCCCAGGCTTTATTTTGGAAGCTGAACTTGTAGATCTTGTTGAGAGGTTGGGCTTGATCATCGATAGCTTGAAGCTCCACCGAGGACGTATATGTTACCCTTGTAGGTATGGGAGGTCGAGTAGTATACAGGTGGTGCGACTACAGTTGAGCTTACGGTTAGCTTGGTCCAATTGTTGGATTTCAAGTTGTACTTCAAGTTAATGGGGCTAAATTGAGCTTTGACTTGGTCGTTGCTGTAAAAAAAACCGCCAAAGAAGTGGAACTCATCCAAGTCTTGATCATTCTGGTTGAAGCCACCACCATAAGGGTAGAATTGGAGCTGCGAGCTGCTACTTCCTATTTCATAAAGCTGCGTCGGCTGGTTCAACTTGTTAGCACTGAGACTTGAGCTGGAGACGTCTACCAAGCTTAATCCGTCACTCAATTTCACGCTCTTGCCACCTACCAGCAGTACTTGGTTCTTATTCTGCTGGGAAACTGTTACCGATGAACTGTACAATGCGGTACGAGGTAAATCAAAGTTGGTGTCAGTCCACTTGGGTTGGTCCAAGTTCTTCAAATCCATGGTAAAGACTCGGTAGTTAGAATCCAACTCCTTGGCTGCCTTGGCACCGCCGAATAGGTAGAGGGTATCTTGGATTTTGGTACAGGTTACTCCTGTTATGCCCGGTACTGCTGTATCACTTTGAACCAAACTTAAGCTGAGCGTAGCTATTAGCAAAATGTCCTTCAACTGCATCTTGGTGTTTGAAAATTGGAAAGGTGAACTTTAAAGTTTCTTTCATAGCTTCTTTTATACGAATACTTGAATAGATAGATAAGTAGGTCTTTTGGGCGAACAAGTTGAACTGATATAATTTATGTAGCACAAATTATAACGCCGTTTGGTTGCTTCTCTAGATCAGTCCATATGGGAACTTTCCTTGATCTAGGGCTGAAGGCCAATTTTACTTTCCTTATACGGGCAAAATTTATAGTTTTGGGTTTCCTTACCGAGCACAAACAAACATCGATTACCTAGATAATACTAAGTTCCATAAAATAGCGAGCTTTCATTGGTAGTGTCTTTGGAAATTAGATAGGTTATCAAGTTCCTATATGAAAACTACATAAATTGGACGGCCATTCACCCTAAAGTAAATTGACATTACCTTCTAATAAATAAATCATAAAGAAGCTCCTTGTTCCATTTATTAGTCAACAAAGCGTTTACTCTTTCTAGGTCTTGGGATTCGGGATACAAGATAGATGTATAGTACCCAAACTCCGTGAACTAAAAATAGTTCATATAGAAAATGGATAGTAGCACCTTTGTATGGCGAAGGTTATAGATATATGTAGGCAATAGTTATACATTTGACGCTGTAGCATTTAAACAACAATGCTAGATTAAAGTGCTCAATTAGGACGACCAAGAGGAAAATATAGTTTACAATTATATCCAATATTCTTTCTGTAGTACATTTCATGTTATTAACTATAATCTACATTATTTATTAGATAATTATAAAGCATCGATACTAATCAGTATTTGTATAAAAGTTACAAATATAATAAACATTGGTAGATATCAAATAAACCCGGAAAAATATAAAAACATATTATTTGTGCTAACTAATTTTGTAAAAGTAAAGGCCTGCCATTTAAACAGCTAAACTAAGTAGACTTGAAGGTATCGTCAATTCCCGATAACCTACCGTTGATCAAAGTGTTGTCATAGCCCTTTTCACTACTACCACTGTTACTACCGTACAACCCATTATCAATATTGGTGACGTTGGTGCCAAACCCATTATCCAAGTACTCGGAATCAGGTCTAAACAAACCTGTCGTATTCTTAGCCAACTCCAAGTCAGGGTCGAATTCGTCCTTGTTGAAAGATTTGTTGATCTCTATAATCTCTTGTTGCTGTTTGAGATGTTGGTCATACTGCTCAAGGTATTCTTTGCGAGCTTTTTGGATGCGTTTGTACCGTTTGTAGAGGAAGGCTAAGATGACTAATAAGACAATGAAACCTAAACTTCCACCGATACTAGCACCTAGGATGGTTGAGAGGGGTAGCGGCTCCTTGAACTGGACGACTTGGAATTGGTTATTCTTGGTGTCGATTATTTGGATGTTGCTATTGAAGTTGGGGCTGAATCCCATGCTGTAGATCAACTTATCATTGTAGCTTGCCAAGCATCCTTGACTCTTGCCTTCCAAATTGCTAACTGCGAATTTGGACCACTGCATCTTATCGAGATCTAAAGCCAGAACTTGGTTAGAGACGTAGTTACCATCGGTTCCACCTACTAGGTAAACTTTATTGCCGACCAAGACGGAAGAGTGTAGGTACCGCGTACCTACGTTATCACCATAAGCATCTATCAACTCCCAAGCGCTGTTCAAAAAGCTGAATTTATATATCTTGTTCAAAGGTTGGGCTTGGTCGTTGGTAGTTGAGGCTCCACCGAGGACATAGATATTACCTTTGTAGGTGTGGGAGGTTGAGTAGTAGACTGGGGGTGCTACTATGGTTGAAGATACATTTAACTTGGTCCAGCTGTTGGATTGTAAGCTATACTTCAAATTGATAGGACTAAACTGAGTGCTGACCTGGTCATTACTAAAAAAGTAACCGCCGAAGAAATGAAACTCATCCAGGTTCTGGTCGTTTTGATTGAAGCCACCACCATAAGGGTAGAACTGGAGCTGCGAGCTGCTACTTCCTACTTCATAAAGCTGCATCGGTTGGTTCAACTTGTTAGCACTGAAGTTTGGCGAATTAGAGACATCGATCAAACTTAACCCGTCGCTCAATTTTACGTTTTTGCCCCCTACTAGTAAAATTTGGCCTCTATTTTGTTGGGAAACTGCTAGGGATGTGCTATAAAGTGCTGTACGCGATAGATCAAAGTTGGTATCAACCCACTTGGGTTGATCCAAGTTCTTTAAGTTCATGGTATAGACTCGGTAGTTGGGATCCTGTTCCTTGGCTGCCTTGGCACCGCCGAATAGGTAGAGGGTGTCTTGGACTTTGGTGCAGGCTACTCCTGTTATGCCTGGAATCGACGTGTCGCTTCGAGCCAAACTTAGATTTAGTGTAAATATCAGTAGTAGGTTCTTCAACTGCATAGTAGGTATTTGAAAGTTGGAAAGGTGAGCATCAAATTTCTCTTGTAGCTACTTTTATACTGATTTATCTGATTCGATAAGTTCTATACGCCGTTTATGTTGCGTATCTAGATCCTTTTTATATTTCATGTAGGGCTTCAACAAAGCGTTTAAGGTGAATCAAGGACACAAAATTCGATCAAATTTTAACGATCTTTTCAATCAGTTTATAGCTAAAAGTATTATTGCCACCCCTCGAATTTTCCAATGAATGCTTCCGAATTCCGCCCAATTTGATTAACTTCCAAATGTATAGCTTCGCCTATTTGCCTCTGTGGTAGTTGCCCTCCCTACACCTCTATTTTTAGCTTCAAAATCGTATATTTATCTGCTGTCTGATGTGGGGTTGTAGAATAGGAGGATATTGACCCTGACAGCAGCTTTTGAAGTGAATGGTTTTCAAAAGATCGAACCAAGTTTTGGGATGGAAGGATTCGTCCTTTGAGCTGAGATTCCTGTAATCCAGCTACAAAAGTGTCACCTTCCAATATAAAAGTTTGCATGATAAGTTTCAAAGTTATACAGCTGTAGCTTGTCAGTTATTGAAAATTCAAGCTGATATTCTTTGATGCTAAATGGAGACAAGTTTGAAATTTACTCTATATGGTTTGAAATATAAAAAGGTTTGTAATAGATTGGATTATTAGAAATCGGTGTAATAATTCGAAACAGAAAACAAGCTGCCATCTTGAAAGCTTTTGTTTGAAATTTGAAGAATTCTAGAACGAAACAATCAAATGACGTAGCTACTGGTTCGTGGCCTTTCCAGAGCTTTTTAGCGGAAAATTTAATATTGGCGAGCTCTAGCCCGATCCAGTACCAATACCTTGAATATGTTATTAAAGTTTTGCCTGTTATAGGTTCCTTCCTTAGGTTATTAGCGTTCTCCAAACTTCAATACGTCTAGAGCCATAGACAGACTGATAAGGGATCGTGGAGCGAAGTTGGTCAAAGTTGATGATGATTGATTTTCTTGTCCTTGATAAATATTGGTTGATAGTCTGAAATGTAAAGGCAAAATATTCAGCCTATTATATAAGGTTAGATAGGCTAAAAGTTTAAAAAAAGAATATGAAGAAGCCAACCAATGCTAACCTTCAAGAAATGTAGCTTGAATTCTAACACCTTTTGCTTTAACCTTTAAACTATGAACTGGGAGAGGCCACCTCCCCTAATAACCAATTCTTTGCTTATATTTATTATATATGCTATATTTAAGGCTGAAATTCAACCTATTTTTTCAATATATATGTGAAATATAGTTTTATTTTTTTGCTATAGAGTTAAAGCTGCTCAAATTATTCATATAAAACTCAAGATATTAGATCTCTCTTAGCTAGACAATTTCATAGCCATGGCTACGCAGCTAGAATTTTAGTCTATATTATGAAATCCCAATAAATAAAATTTTAAAAATACTATTTTATGTGATACTATATGATTGATTATTAATTTTAATATGTTAACTTTATATACTACTGCAGTTATAATATTAATATTCTTGATACTATTGAAGTTTTAATGAATGTTTGGATTTATTTTTGATTTTGCATTACAGCTTCATATAGGATATTTAAAACTTAAATATATATACAGATATATATTATTATTATAGGATTCGAAATATAGTACTACTATAAAGGTAATTTATATTATCCTAGCATTGTCTAATATATAAAGTTTTGCATTATAAAGTGAGATATAATGATCATTGAGATTTACATCGTCCAATCTAATATATATTTAATTTTGATATGTAAACAATCAAAATAGATAACTTTTTATCTTAAAGCTAAATATATTGTTTATTAAAGTGTTGTAAATATATAGCTTATTGTATACCTGAATAAGCGCACAAGGATCTGAACTCCCCATCAGCCAATTTCAACTCCATTTGATATCTGTAGTTTAAAGATTAAGCTTTGAGAAAGTTTATTAAAGGATTATTAGAATATAAACATAAACTTCAACCTCTAGATGATACTCCTTAAATATCAATAAAAATATATAAATTGAACCACGCTTATACAAACTAGTTTGTTGTGCAAAGAATATAAGGTATAAAGTTGAGTGTTCAATAATATTCAAACTTGAATTTGATTTCACCTTAAGTGGAATATTAGCATCAATTAGGTTGGAAGTCTTTAGTATTTTACCTAGGTTGGCCACTCTATTGCTGATATTGATTCCGAAATTTTTAACACTATTGATCTAAATGAAGAGTTGAAATTCTAGATAGGTGTTAGTATTCAAAGATAACCTTCCCTATAAGCTTATTGAGTACAGATTTTAAATGTTTATCGATTTATTCCCAGTTATTTACTGATGATACAGGGAAGTATACAAATAAAGTAAAGATTAAGTCACCTTATATCAATATGGAGATAATTTCAAGGATAAAATCCAATAAAAGTTGGCGCTATACCTGGAGTGACTAAACAGGGCGTTTATTCTCTTTTATCAAAACTACTGCTCTCAACCTACTGTTTATTTCCAAACTCTATCTGAAAACTAAAAACAACAGCATACTAAATCTAGTAGAAATTAATGCCAGCAACCTTGTCCATAGTATCTTGCATCTTTTTCCTGAAAGCTTCAAGGTCCTTTGGATTTTCATTGATAATCAACACTTTACCCATGATTAAATGAGCCGTAATATGACAGTGCATGTACCACGGTCCCGGGTTATTGGCTTTGAATCGGATGGCGTACCAACCACAGGTAACCGGTTCGGGCTCCGTACCTAAGTACTTGTTCTGCTTAACAGTTTGTAATAACTGCTTGAAAAAGTCATCGGATTCAACTTGGGCCATGACTGCTACATTTTCAGGGTATGATGTGAAGGTATCTATGAACAGAGGGGCTTGAGTCATAGCGTTGACTTTAGCATCGATCTTGGGTAAGTCGATTTGAGGATTGAATTTGGTTGTACCACTAGCTACTACGTGGAAGCTATGCCCGTGTAGATGCCAAGGATGATGGAAGCATCTTGTAGAACCTTTAGGTACGAAACGCTCTACGATGATTTGGACTACCTCACCTTCATTGATTTCGAATATTTGGCCATCCGGTTTGTAAGTTCCGTCCATCAGCTCATTCATAACGGTGGTGTTCCTATGCTTTTGAACTTTACCAGTTGATTGTTTCTTCTATGTGTCTATTTGTAACTAGCTCAGCGTTCTTTAAGTGGATGTGCCTAGTTACGTTCTTGGGTACGGGGTAGTAGTGGGGGTTACGATTACGTTTTAGCCAGTTGGAAGCGTGAAGCTTACCTTCGACCCACCGATTATAAGGACCAGATGGGGCTGGGTTGGGTAGCTGGATTCGAGCTAGAGGTTTGGGATCAGCAGCTCCCTGGTAGTGTAAAATAGCTTTGGCAGCAAAGGATACCTGAGTTTCACCAGTACGCTGGCAGTAGATGATATAGTTGTCAATCTTCTGGTCGGTCTTCAATATTACAGAGTACCGTTGGCCGCCGAAAATTTCCACGTAGTCGACGTCGTAAGGCTCCAAGTAGGTACCATCGGCTTCGATTAAGGTAAATTTGTGGCCGGGAATGCTGAGCTTCATCTTCTCTAGACCCAAAGCACCGACAAGACGTAGCCGGTAGGTCTTGTTCGGCTCAACGTTTATGATGGCATTCCCTTTGTTGAATGGTAAAGTCGAGTTGTCCTTGCCATCCTTGTCCCACTCGTGGTAAATCTGACCGTTAATCAAGACGGAGTTAGATCTGCCTACCCATTTGAACACTGGACCCGTTAATCCATCGATCAATTCTTGGGGAGGCGTATGCCAAATTTCACTAAGGATTAGTAAACGTTCCTCATCGTATTTATACTTGGAGTTGTAACTGTTGAGGTCAGCTCGGTCCTTAGGTTTATCTTGGATAATGATTGCACCAAAGGCATGTTCAGCATCCATGCCAGTGTGGGCATGGTACCAATGGGTACCTACTTGATCGTTCAACTCAAAGTAGTATGTGTAGCTATCTCCGGGTTTTATGGGATCTTGGCTTACGAAAGGTACTCCATCGTACATAGGAGTACCCTTCATTACTAAACCGTGCCAGTGAATGGTGAAGTCCTTATGCATCTTGTTGCGGACGCGGACTACTACGGTATCACCCATGGTTCCGTTGATGGTGGGCGCTGGAAATTTACCGTTTATAGTGATGCCATGGAACTCAAAGTTGTCAGGAGCTATGGTAGCTTCCTTTACAGCCCAATCCAGCTTGATGAGCTTACATGCTGTTAGTTGGAGAAGTAATGCTGTCAGAAGGTGGTTGAATATCATTGTTCAATTATAAATCTAAGAGCACTTCCCATCTCACCTTTTTGTATGAAAGGCATGGGTTCAGATTGATAAAAGAAATTTTTGCTCACGGTTGCTGAATTATTAATTTTTGCCCAGGAAAGCTTTAGACAAAAGATTGCCAACTAGAATCTTAACTTGCATACTATACTATGGGATTAAAGGAGTTTATAAATCAGATACAGTTATGTTTTAGACGAACTATACTTTGGTTTTGTAGTATAGGATTCATATTGAAGAGGTAGGATTTGTAATGATGTATAAATGTACTAGAAAACGGTGATCAAAATAGAGTTTGAAATTAATTTAGACTATCACTAATAAAAAAACACTGTAAGCTTGAGTATGTGTGTAAACTTCAAATAACGTAGCGAAAATAACGCTATCAATGTAGAGTTTCTTTAGGGCAATTTGGCCATGCATCAATTTCCTGTCCTAACTTCAGTTGAAATTGTAATCTTCATCCAATTGAAACTTGCCAGTTTATATGCACCTTGGAAAGCATTACATATTAAGTTTTCATAGCTCTTGGTTGCAAAAATAATAATAATAAAAACCAAGTTACTCAAACTAACTGTATTGATGAGTCTCAAGACTTGTAAGTACACTAAATTGTTGTTTATTTCAAAGCTTCTACCAGAGAAAGTAAATGAAAGTATGCCAATTCAGTAGAAAGTACTATCCTCAACCTTATTCTTAATAGCCAGCATATTCTGCCAAAACGTTTGAGGGTCTTTGGGACTCTCGTTGATGATGAGTACCTTACCCATAACTAGATGAGCCGTTATGTGGCAGTGCATGTACCATGGCCCTGGATTGTTGGCTTTGAACCTTATGGCGTACCAACCGCATCGTACCGGTTCCTGTGCAGCCCTTGAGTTCATGTTTTGCTGAACAGTGGCTTGTAGCTGCTTGTACGGGTTGTCAGATCTAGTTTGAGCCATAGCTTCCTCATTCTTGGGATAGTAAGTGAAGGTATCCACGAAAAGTGGAGCTTTAGTCATGGCGTTGACAGTAGAATCGATCTTAGGTAAGTCAATCTGAGGGTCGAATTTGGTTTTACCACTGGATACCACGTGGAAGGAGTGCCCGTGCAGGTGCCAAGGGTGATGTTGACATTGGGTAGAGCCTGGTGGTAACCAATGCTCTATGACAATTTGAACTACATCTCCCTCCGTTATCTCGAAGATCTGACCTGTCCGGTTTATAAATTCCAGCCATGAGGTCGTTTATGATGGTGGTATTGCGAATTTTCTGAGTCAAATCATTAATCGTCTCTTGGATGCGTTGACCGGTGATTAGTAGATCGGATTTTATATAGATGTGTTTGGTTACATTCTTGGGTACGGGGTAGTAGTGGGGGTTCTTGTTGCGCTTCAACCAGTTGGAAGCGTAGAGCTTACCTTCAACCCATCGATTGAATGGTCCGGATGGAGTAGGATCAGGTAATATGGTTCGAACTAAAGGCTGGGGATCGGCAGCTCCCTTATAGTGTAGAATAGCTTTGGAGGCGAAAGACACTTTAGTTTCACCGGTACGTTGAACATATATGTTGTAATTACTGACGGGCTGGTTGGCCTTCAAGATGACGGAATAGCGCTGACCACCGAAGATTTCGATGTAATCGACATCTAAAGGTTCCAAGTAGGTACCATCAGCTTCGATTATAGTGAACTTGTGACCGGGGATGCTGAATTTCATCTTGTCTAGGCCCAATGCACCGATTAAACGTAATCTGTAGGTTTTGTTCTTTTCGACGTTAATAACAGCGTTGCCTTTGTTAAATGGTAGGGTGGAGTTGTCCTTACCATTTGTATCCCATTCATAATAGATCTGGCCGTTGATGAGGATAGAGTCAGATGGACCGACGAATTTAAATACTGGACCTGTCAATCCTTCAACCAGATCTTCGGTAGGTTTGTGCCAAATCTCGCTTAGGATGAGTAAACGTTCCTCGTTGTACTTGTATTTGATGTTGTAGTAGTTCAAATCGGCACGGTCGGAAGGTTTATCTTGTATTAACAAAGCACCAAAGGCATGTTCAGAATCCAGTCCTGTATGGGCATGATACCAATGAGTACCTATCTGCTCGTTAAGTTCAAAATAGTAGATGAAGCTGGAGTTGGGTTTTATAGGATCCATACTTACGTAAGGTACCCCGTCAAACATGGGGGTGCCTTTTTGTACGATGCCATGCCAGTGGATGGTGAAGTTCTTGTCAAGCTTGTTACGTAGACGAACCAAAACTACATCTCCCATAGTACCGTTGATTGTGGGACCGGGGAACTGTCCATTTATGGTGATGCCTTTAAAGCCAAAGTTATCGGGAGCCATTAACTTTTCTTCGACCGTCCAATCCAACTTGATTGTCTTGGAAGTTATAAGTTGGATGAAAATTAGCAATGCTGAAATGAGATGCTTGAGGATCATGGTGTGATCTAAATTTTCTAATATGTATGTTTATTAGATTGTGTATGAATGTATTTGATGGGATCTTATTTATGTCTATTAGATGTTAGAGCTCCCTTTTATACTTGTATACTGTTTTATGAAGCTAAAGATAGTATGTAGCATAAATGCCTCATGCGAGTTACAACTCTGCCTTACCTAGCATGTTTGGTAAATCGAAAAATAGATATATAGATATTCTTAGGCTAATACTTTGGCTCTATGAGCCCCTATTAATGCCTATATTGCTACTTGAACGAACCCAGACATCAAATTCTCTATCTATTACTAAAGTGTTTAGTACGGGTTACCATCACATAGGAAAATTGAAACTGGTACATGTTTATACTTGAGTGGAATCAGTATAAGGCTTGCACATCTTAGTTTTAAGTTTAGCTTAAGAGTGCCTTTTCATCAGGCCATTAAAAATGTAAGTATATTTTGCATACATAAAGATTGCGTCTACAAGCCTACTACTTGGCTCGGCAAATCTGAGTAGCTATGCTTAAACTAAAATTAGATATAACTACTCGGTTTTGCTGAACCGAGTAGTACATTTGAAAAAATAGTTGATGAATGCAGATACTTGGTAAGTTACAAAAATCTCTACTCCTGCAAGCCGTACCTACAGGCTAATTAGAAAATTGCCGTAAAGGCTAACCAACATTGTGTCGCAAAAACTATACTAAAGCTTCAAAAACTTGAAACTGGCATGTCAAAGCTAATTGGCTCTCTTCTCAAAAGTCAAATGTGAATTTTCAAGTTTGAAGGAGAAACCGGTAATAGGTCCGAATACTGGAGTAAAGTTGGCAGGATCTAACACTTACAGCTGGATAAACGTTGTGGGGCTTGGGCTATAATGGCTTTACTAGCTATAAACATAGTGTACTGGATCCTTTGCAGATATAAGGTAGTTGACAACAAAGGTGTGTAAATATTTCAAGTCTATTAGCATAGGCCGGTGGTTCTCAAGCCTTTTTGAACCCATCCCATTTTCACGGTTTCCTTATGCTTTAGTATACAAAATTTCAAGATCCTATGAATTCAGAAGTAGGCCAATTCATGGTTGTGATTGGAACATATATCCTGAGAAACACTGGCATAAGTTGGGTGGCTCTATGTACCGCTATGCATTTTTTGAGCCCTGAATCAAGTCTCCTACTCAAATTTTGTACCATCTTTGGGTACCTTGGTTTGAGGGTCTCTTACAGACGATCATAGCTATATGCCCACTTCCAAATGGTTCCTTGCTAGAAGCTGAAGCTGGGAGTGCTATCTGAGCCAAGTTCCTGATAAAACGCACTCAAATTAAGAACTTTTATTAGATTTTAGATCAGCTAATTTGAAACTTTGAAGTTGAACCAATTGATTTAATAGGCTTGTTCATAGCTTGAAAATAGATGAAAATTACATCACCAGTATAAATTCACCAAAGGCTGTATTATCGAACTTTAGATTAATTACCCTATAACGAGTTTATTGAAAATATTCTACTTACACTCATAATCCTTGTAGCAGACAGGTTTCCATACATTTTACAACATTCATCTTTAATAGCTGTATTTAGCTATTTAGATATGATATATGGTGTAAAAATAGACAAGATACGCCCCTACTAATATATTTAAAGGTATGATTTCGAGAATATTACAAAAGTATATTTAAAATTCAAATTTGTCAAATATATGGTACAGCCGATTTCCTTTTTAATATTAAACTCTTCTTTAACTGGAAATTATGTTTACAATTTATATTTGACGATTCAGAGTAATAGTTACAAATGATTACCAAATGTATAGTATAAAAGGGTTTTCTAACCTACTCGGCCAGAATAAGGTTAGGCACTCTCATTAACTTTGTCATATCAGCTGCCGACTCCCAGCCTTTAGTTCGAACCATATTACCTGATCCTACTCCATCCGGACCATTCAATCGATGGGTTGAAGGTAAGCTCTACGCTTCCAACTGGTTGAAGCGCAACAAGAACCCCCACTACTACCCCGTACCCAAGAATGTAACCAAACACATCTATATAAAATCCGATCTACTAATCACCGGTCAACGCATCCAAGAGACGATTAATGATTTGACTCAGAAAATCCGCAATACCACCATCATAAACGACCTCATGGCTGGAATTTATAAACCGGACGGTCAGATCTTCGAGATAACGGAGGGAGATGTAACCTAGATCATAATGGAGAACGTTTTATTGTTAGATTCTACTTAATGCCAAAATCACCCCTAGCACTTGCATGGTCACTCTCTTCACGTGATAGCCAGCGGTAAAGCTAAATTCGATTAAACTGTAAATTTACCTAATATCAACTCTATTGTAAATGATGACTCAAACCCCCTTCTTATAGATACCTTCACCTACTACGCTAAGAACGAGGAAGTTAGGGTTGAGACATGATCTGGTGGCTTTTATAAAATATTGAAAAGTACCACACAGAAGAATATGAGTTTGAGGGTTGCACAAGAGCTGGTTTACTGTGATTGGTACGGTATTATATTTGTTGCTAACAACACAGGCTCATGGTATATGTACTACCACATATCAACTCACTTAATCACAGGTAAACCTGCTATAGTTAATGAAGTTCTCAAGGACTGCAAATATTTCTCACGCAGTATATAAGTTACCTTGAGCAAGGCTAAGGGCAATTCCTTCTATTAAATTGACGTGTTTATCTTTGAATTCATGAGTGGGAATTTTTCAAATAAAGGGCCACTGGTGTACCTACAGTTTCTTGAATTTGTCTATACTTTACGAAAATAGACTTGTATTTACAAATAATGCTTGATATTTTAGATGTAGCGTAATTTTTTAAATAAAGTTTGAGCACTACCGGTAGTTTAGATAAAAGTACATTATATTCACTAGATTGGCCTAAGGTCTGTATATAAAAGCAAACTCATTTATACTTTTTAATGCCATCGCAGCGAATGTGTTTTTGCTCATTGGTGATGAAGTTCTTCAAATAATATGAAAAAATATCCAATATTATAAAAATTAAATGAAATTATATCTTCACTTTCAGAGTTAATCTAAAAGTTACATAATCAAAGCTTTGTAAACGAACTATTGAAAGTTCATCGAAGAAACTGTCAAGCTTAAAAAATTGATTTGCCCTACGATATGTATATTGAACTTTTAAAGCATATACTTATAAATATTTTAAAATATACATAGCTTATACTTAGGCTTTATTGCATCCATTTCTAAGAGCTACATATAGCCTTGGTACTTTAAGTTTTATAATGTATATAACTATCATGTCAAAGCGCTCTATTAGCTGATATTAATTCCATTGGTTATAAATTAAATTTTGTACCATATTAAACTATTGAGATGTGATATATAAGGTATAAATAGACAAGGTATTTCTCTATTAAATCAACTAAAGCTATTATGTTTCAAGAAACCTTATAAAATAACATGCTCATTATTTAACAAGCGATACCTAATATATCTCTTAATAATAGCCAAAATCAGGAGATATCTATCTATTATATAATACTTTTCTCAGTGGAATTTAAGTTAGGATATATCGCATCTATCGATACATAATATATAAACACCTGCTCTTTTCCAAATTAATGTACACAATAGCACATTATAAACGAATGGATTGAGTGCTCAGATATTGAATGTTTCGACTGCCTTTACAAAAAGACCCAGGCACTTTGGCAACCATAGAACAGCGTAAATGTTTAAGCTCCTGGAAATTCCAACTCCAGTTTGCAAAATAACTTCCATCAATCAAATATAGTTCTCAATCAAAGCTACATTTGGATAAAATTGGAGCTTCAATTGGCTTTTGCACCTCCAAAGTGGTGATGGATGGGATGGAGACACTAGCACCTTTAAAAAGGATATGCTTCCTAATTAGTATATTAATATCAATGTGGCACTTTTCAATATAGTTACAATTTTAGAAAGGACCACTGATCTATACCTACAAATTGGAATAAATTGGAGTAGGGAAGAGTTGGTTCCAAAGCTATTTGGTTTTTATTTACAGTCTGACGGTGCTAAAGTTTATGAGGCCTAAGAGCTTCCTATAAGTCAAATTTTCGAAAGCAAGCAGCTTGATTTTGACTTATTGTTAAATTGAGAACTGATCCACTAACATTTTCCATTTTAGCATCTCGTTCAGATTTATATCTTCAAAGTACCAACAATAATTTGTATTAACTATCTGCCCTCGAAAACTCAACCTATATCAAGCTCAAACATACCCAAAGCAAAATTCGAAGGCTCATTAGTAGCTTTATTAGGAAATAATTGGAATAGACTGCAGTACATCTAAGCCTTTGAAGCGTTCTTTATAAATTTCCGATGAATAATCATATATAAATACCCAAGCTGCATCCTATACTGACTTTATAAACAGCAACTCCAAGTCAAAACCAACAACCTAATCGTCAAAATGTGCACCGAAGGCCACACCCACACCCACACTGAACCTAGTGCCAAGCAGACTCAATTCCACATCGAATCCCCCACCATCTCAGAAGTGGAATCCTCCCTCTCAGCTTCTAGCTCCAGCTCCAGCCTGGCTTTATCGCGAGTCCAGTCCCAGTCTCTTATTCGTTCGGCCAGCCCCATTGACTTTGACGGTTTGAGCTGGCCCAGCAAAGGGACTCGCATCCGTAACACCGAGTCCGAAGAGGACAAGCAGAAGCGTTTGGAGAAGATGACGACTGCTGTTAGAACTATGTTGGAGTGTGTAGGTGAAGATCCAGACCGTGAAGGCATCGTCAAAACTCCTTTGCGGTACGCCAAGGCTATGCTCTTCTTCACCAAAGGTTATGAACAGAACATCAAAAGTCTGCTCAACGAAGCCATTTTTAACGAAGGTAGCCTTTTTAGTTTTTAGTGCTTGCTCATTTTTTGGTCTAGATCATCAAGAGATGGTTATCGTACGCAACATCGACATCTTCTCCATGTGTGAGCATCACCTGGTTCCCTTCACCGGCAAGGTAATCATCCTTATAATAGCTGAGCATCGACTAACATCTATAAAGATCAGTATCGGCTACCTCCCCAACGGTAAAGTCCTGGGCTTAAGCAAGCTAGCCCGTATTGCCGAGATGTTCAGCCGAAGACTACAAGTCCAGGAGCGCCTCACTACTCAGATCGCCGAGGCTCTCAACCAAACGCTGAAGCCCCAAGGTATTGCCGTCGTCATGGAATCCAGGTAAAATTTTGAACCTCTAGTCCCTAAATCTAACTTTTGCTTTGATCTGTATAGCCATTTGTGTATGGTTATGCGTGGTGTGCAGAAGCCCGGTTCCTCTACCATTACTTCGTGCATGCTGGGTACGTTCAAGGAGGACCAAAAGACTCGAGAGGAGTTCCTCCATTTGATCAAGAACTAAGGCTCGATGTTCTTTGTCTTTCTACCTCGTCAGCTGAATCTGACTTTCTATACTAGTATATCTAAGGTGTAATAAACCTTGCAGTTATAATTCATTGGGATTTATATATCTACTTGTTGTGACTACTGATGGCATTTCTACTTAGCAAATACCATTCACAAATTCTTAGCTACTTTTATCTTGAAAATAGAGCCTGAAAACTACATCCGAGGCAGCAGTAGAATCGTTTGGGTTGTGTTCAATTGTTGGCTGTCGAGAGTTGGACATGTGCTCTAACAGATTCTTTGACTCGATATCATATTGGAATCGACCATCTCGTAAATATTGTGTTGCAATTTAACACAGTATTCAATTGGCATCCAAATATCAAATACATCGTATCTAGTTTGGTTCATATAGGGCTATGTCTTATCTAGGCGGTTTAGTAGTTCTAAAGTCACTTTTCTATGAATATTATCTCAGAGATTTCGTAGTAAAGGCTGTATGTTAATCATTTGCATCTCATACCACCATCATTATGGCAGCTCAGCGATCTCAAGCCAACCCACCGTGCAAATATGAAATATATCACTCTATGCTAATATTTCGGAGGCTGAACTTAATAACAGGGGCTTCAAGTTTAACAGTATTGAATTTTCCAATAATTTGTTTAAATATTTATACAAAAGGTATAGATTGAAGCGCCCTTGCAGCCACCATCTTGAAGTCAAAGTTTCAACTGATGTGGTGGATCCACTTTACGTTTGCATTAAGAAAAACTTAGACTACTGTCATCGATAGGTAGAAATGAAGTTAATTGATGAATAAATATAATTTTACAGTTTTGCTCGAACTTTTGGATACTGTATCCCAATTATATGTTTTTATACTTAATTTCAAAGGCTTGTGATCCTAGCAAGTCGTCTAATGTGAAAGTTCACCAACCAAAGTAGATTGACACCATAGCACTGGTTACGTCCTTTACTTTCTATGTATTCTAGAACATCCTTGTAATTACAAATGCAATTTAGCTACCTAGCAAATATTTATAAGTAGGCTAAAGGAACCAATCTGAAAATTTAAAACTTTCTTATCAAATTTATAGTATTATCAGCTCAAGTAAACTGTATACTAACTTGAGCCGAAATTTAGCTTGCATCAAGTACTGCAAGAATGACATTGGAAGGCTATAACGCTGCTATCGGTATTAACTTATATATAGTTTATCCCAGAGTCACCATATATAAAACCAACGGTGTAAAGACCATATCCAACAATCAAAGTGGCTATTTCACATAATCCCCCATAAGCTTTACCAATGAAGGTTTACTCATCGGTTAAGCTGTCAAGGACCAAACATATTTCAACCCTATCGACATTATCTTCAGCGCCAAGCGACTTATGAGTTGCTCCTTTTGATGCCAACCCTAGGAGCTTTATGGAGGACTTTCTCTTCAAAGTTGTTGACAAAGTAATAGGGCCTACCATCCAAGCACAAGTTTAAATTGAAGTTGAAGATGAGGTTAAGCCTTACGCACCTGAATAGAAATCTGTCACAATAATAGCCAAACCCCATTTAGGTAAAGATAGTATCTACACTATAATAGCCATTTCCTCTCATATTGACGAAATTCAACTCCAAGCCGCTGTAGATTACGGTGCCACTGCTGATTTCAAAATTCTCAGAGTTATCAACGAACCTACTGCTGCCCCCTTAGTCTACGAGTTAGACTTACCTAAAGGTGAAAAGAAGGTGTTCGTTTATCATTTTGATGGTGATAATTTTGACATGTCATTAATTTCCATCCAATATAAGACGCTTGAAGTTTTGGTTACCACTGGTGACAAATTTGAATAGCGAAAACTTTAGCAATCAAGACATAAAGCACTTTATCAAATCCTTCAGGGAGAAATTTGGAAAGTATGTCGTCAAGGACTTTGAAGCTATAATTAGACTTTAACAGGCAGTTGAAGTTGCCAAGGTTAAACTGTCTAGTCAACTTTGCGTTGGCATCGAAATTG
Organism: Capillidium heterosporum; assembly: GCA_016630905.1. Lineage (NCBI taxonomy): Eukaryota > Fungi > Entomophthoromycota > Entomophthoromycetes > Entomophthorales > Capillidiaceae > Capillidium > Capillidium heterosporum. The sequence continues at coordinate 408,180 of WBMQ01000010.1, forward strand.
AATCCTTGATAGGTGATAGAGGCTTTTCTGAAACTTTGGTCCAGGTCAAATTCGAAGAACTCAGCAAAGATCTTTCCAACAAGACCTTACCTTTATTGAAAAAGTTCTCAGGAGTGTTAAAGTTGAAAGTTGGATGCTAATGAGGTTTTGTTAGTTGATGGTTCTGTAAAGATCTCCAAGATGGTTTCTAATTTAGAAATTTTCTTAAACAGTAAGGTCTACCAGAGCACCAACCTACATGAAGCTGTAATATACGGTGCAGGCATCCAAAATGTTAGCTTTAAAGATGAGAAGGAATTTTTTGACATGTTAATAATCGATGTCGCTCTATCCGCTATTCAAATTGAACATGATGGTGGTAACACTTTTGATCTGTTCCTGTTCAACGTCTGGGTTCCTATCAAGAAGCCAGACTTTTACAACTAACTTTGAAAAGCATAATACCTTATCTATCCGAATCTACTAAAGCAAAAATCCCACCAACAACGATGATGATTTCCTAGGTAACTTAGATATAACCAGTATTTTCCTTGCTCTCCTTGATCCCAACTGAGTTGAAGTCATTTTTAACATCGATACCAGCAGTATCTTGAACATCTCTGCTATCAAATTAGGTACCGATTACCAAAGCCCTTTCACTGCCATCAAAGACAAATATCGTCTCAGCAAAGAGGATATTAACCACATGAAGCAAGAAGCTAAAGGGTTTGCTCAAAGGAATAAGAAAAACCAAGGAGGAATTCGTATCTATGAAGAATTCCTATTCTATCTGAAAGCATCTAAAAACTTTCATTTATGGTAGACTATCTGGTGAAATTATTGAAACTGACAAGGCTGTCTTGGTTTCCATTCAAGAGAAGAATGAGTGGATGGCAGCCAATAGCATCACTGCCTCCAAGGCCATCATCGAAGCACAGAAGGCTGAATTGGAGAAAACTCTCAACCCCATCCTTAGCAAAGCTAATAGTCATGTTGGTTCTAATAAAGGCTGTGAAGACCTCAAAGAGGTCTAAGTTCGTTGTATAGCTTATACTTAAACAAATTTATACAATAAATTTGAGTAAAGTTGATGTTTTTCTTTTAGATAGCTGTATAGCTTATCTGATTTTTATCAATATAAAAATTGTAAGGTCCAAGGGGGTGCCGTTGAATCCAACTAATGATGGTGTCATAATGGGAGCGTATGACATGAGAGGTTGGGACAGTAGAACCAATGCCGACCACAGCATTGGTAATATGAATCACCCAAAGGAGGTAAGTCCAAAGGGAAGCAAAGAAAGTTTGAACGGAGTGAGCTAAGAGGGTATAGAAGTCGAACCACATATTCGCACGATCTAATAACTAAAAGGCTGACCAGGAACAATACTTTATTCGTAGACGAAACAGAATCAGGCTGTCAGAGACAGCTATGGCAGGGGAAACAGATCAGGCTGTCAGAGACAGCTATGGCAAGGGAAACAGATCAGGCTGTCGCAACAGCTATAGTTGATGGTTGAGATCAAGAGGTGAGTAACAGCTATTTAGAAAATAGCGAGGTGGAACGTTGTCAAGATACCAGCCTTCAATGGCATTCCAAGGGTTTAAATACCCTTTCGGTATCTTGGCAATACTTGCTGAATATCCGAATCCCGATATCAAAATGCTATGCTGGTAATAGCTGGGGTTCCTAACTTATAGCCAAGATTACGAATATGGGAAATTGTCAAGAATATCTAATAAATAGAACAGATTTCTGTTCGAAACTAGATATAAATGGAAAGTAGAAAATCGAAGATTGGTAAGGAAAAGAAAATAGTATAGTGTGCAAAGAAAATTGGTCGATGACCTTAGATTAGGAATTGTAACAACCAGGGTTGTTACACTATCCCCTTTCTTTCTCTTTTCCCATAAAGCTTGCTAGTCCTGCAGTGAGGTTTAGTCAAGTAGCACTTCTGCTTCCATTCAGCCCACCTGTTGGGCTGAGGTTGAGTAGTAGCAATATGACGGATCCATCCTTCTGCTGGTCGGGTTTGCTTTTCATGGGATTGAGGGGTATCTAACTTTGGACTAAGATACTTCGCTGCAACTATTTGGTCAGGTTTCTTACTTTGTGCATTCGGTAGAGCTTGTTTGCTTCCAGGGCGACTTTGGTTTGAACTATCCTTTCCACAATGGCACCGATGCTGCTCTGGAGGACGGGGTAGAGCATTTTCATAACTAGCTATCTGACTAGGTCTCGGAAGTAATGAGATGCTTAATGATTCTCCTGTGAGAACTTCTAATGGATCAGGGTACTTGTTGAGGCCTCTAAACTCCTGATCTTGAATGTCTACTGTTTTCCGATCCCAGTTAATGGTGGGTTTTGCCTGGGCTATCCAGGGTAGTCCCAGTACAAGTGGGAATGGTATATCTCGTTGACATATAGGATCAATGGTGTAAGACAACAGTGAGTTTTTCTTAGATGATAATAGAGAGAAGGGGATCTTCGCTCGCCTGGTATTAGGATTTCGAGAGGAATCCATTAGTCCTTGATACCTAGGCCTGAGGGAATCTAACTTAGTAATTTCCGAAAGTGGCATCTACCAGCTTCTGAGAGACTAAATTGTCGGTAGCTCCAGTATCAATTAAGGCAAAGGTGTGGATGGGAGTTTCCAACTCTAATGTTACAGGAAGGAGTAAGTGTTGGTGGGAACTAGTGATGAAGGAGTTTGCTAGTGCTTTGTACGGGTCTAGCTTGCTCAAGGTAGGACGTATTGAGCTTATTGGAAACTTGGTGCTGCCCTGTTTAAAATTACTCTTGATGGGGCATTTACCGACATGATGGCCATTGGAGGCACAGTAAAAACAAAGGTTATTGACTCTGCGCCTTGTAATCTCCACCTGGGATAATTTAGTCCGAGTCTTTGGGAACTTTGAAGGAACTCTCGACTTGGTTCTCTCAGGGGTGGTAGCATGGCTATATTTGAAGGCGTTACTTTCCTGTGGAGCTTTCACATGTCTGGTAGTAGTAATTTCGTCAACCGAATCCAACACTTCTTGAGTTTGGATTAAGCTTTCTACCTGTTCTATGTTGGGGGTCAACAGGCTTTGGGAAACTTGAGTAGGGGCGATCATTGGCAGGATATCGGCGTGATGGAGGCAAATCCCTAGGGCAATACATCCAGGGAGCAGGGCCGACAGAACCAGAGCATTGGAATGGACTGGCATGGAGTCGGTTAGAGATCTTGACAAACTGTAAGGTCCAAGGGGGTGCCGTTGAATCCAACTAATGATGGTGTCATAATGGGAGCGTATGACATGAGAGGTTGGGACAGTAGAACCAATGCCGACCACAGCATTGGTAATATGAATCACCCAAAGGAGGTAAGTCCAAAGGGAAGCGAAGAAAGTTTGAACGGAGTGAGCTAAGAGGGTATAGAAGTCGAACCACATATTCGCACGATCTAATAACTAAAAGGCTGACCAGGAACAATACTTTATTCGTAGACGAAACAGAATCAGGCTGTCAGAGACAGCTATGGCAGGGGAAACAGATCAGGCTGTCAGAGACAGCTATGGCAAGGGAAACAGATCAGGCTGTCGCAACAGCTATAGTTGATGGTTGAGATCAAGAGGTGAGTAACAGCTATTTAGAAAATAGCGAGGTGGAACGTTGTCAAGATACCAGCCTTCAATGGCATTCCAAGGGTTTAAATACCCTTTCGGTATCTTGGCAATACTTGCTGAATATCCGAATCCCGATATCAAAATGCTATGCTGGTAATAGCTGGGGTTCCTAACTTATAGCCAAGATTACGAATATGGGAAATTGTCAAGAATATCTAATAAATAGAACAGATTTCTGTTCGAAACTAGATATAAATGGAAAGTAGAAAATCGAAGATTGGTAAGGGAAAGAAAATAGTATAGTGTGCAAAGAAAAATCTATCACCATCCTCAAGTATACTTTTCCAAAACTATATATGCTAAACTAAACTTGAATGCTAATGGCTACCAATATCGAAAAAGGCTATGCTAGTTATACTTACAAGTACGTTTTTTACTTGCTATTTAAAAATATCAGTAACCATCAAATTAAGTCTATTGTAAAGAATGGGTTGGAACTGGTTGATAAAGTTTAATACATAAATGATAAAATAGGTAATGCATTGGAGTTATTTATAGAATATAGATAAATAGAAACTTTTTATTCGCATAAAAATTTGCTTTTTTCATACAATTTAACTTTATATATGTACTTTTGACTTGAAGTCTTCAAATTTGGATCTAGAAAGTCAGATAGGCTTGAAGTTTAACTCACTTTTAAGTTGTATGATATGTGCAATTGATATTCGAAAAGTTTCGCTACGTACAATTGCTTGCATAAAGTAGCTTAAAAGAAACACTATATATATCGCTTAAAATAGATCCATGAAAAATGCCTTATATAAACGTATTTGGCTGAAGTGTCGCATTCGAGTCGGAGATTGTTGGCAAGCAGATATCGCTCAAACTTTTGTTAGATAGATGAAATAGCTACAGCCGTAGCATTTCTAAATAGAACCTATCGGTAATATAGTAAATCCTATATAAGTTAATACTGCAGCCTGCATCAAGTATTACTAAAAATACATTATAGATATTGTATTTTAATAAGAGTTGTTTAAGGGAAGGGTTTTTGACAAGTAGGGAAAGGCTATACCTAAAACTACTCATGTAAAAATCGCTCAAATATCATATATTAAAGCTAAGCATCGAAGGGGTGCCTTGGCTAATATATAGCTACATTTACACTTGAAGGTCAATCGATAAGTTAATATTTGGCTCAAATTTCCCATCGATCTCATAGCACATATATCGCAATATTAATTACTATTAGCCTTTTTAAAGTATGGACAAAATCGTTCTATACAAATTTCGAGAGATACCTATAAAGTATTAGTAACAGTACAATGTATTTAGCAGCACCCTTGAACCCAACATACATTCGGCGATTGAAAACTCTAGTTAAACCAATCTCCGAAAACATACAAATCGCTCAACCTTCACATATTTAAACATGCATGTTAAAGGAGGGGTTTATATGTTGACACTAGTACATGTTTAGGTATGGATTTATAAAGCTAGCCCCTAAAATTAAACAAACCCAACAACCTTTTTCTTGATGTTTAGCTGCCCCATTCCAAGCTATTTCGCAATCGAAATTAGCCTGTTTGCCACTTCATTTGGTTTGGCGTATATGCTACGTGCTAATTAAATATTTTCTAGATTCGGTTGATAGTTGAAGGTGAGGGACCTTTTAGTCATCAGTGGATTTAATTCGACTTGAAAGGCAATTGGATTGTGGATGGAAATAGCAATGAGCTAAACAACACTGACATCAAACCATTAAGAAGGCTAATTACCAGCCCCAATATATTGGTGGATAGCAGGTTCAATTAATATCAGTTTTGATCAGATATATTTATGAAATTTAAGCCGAGGTCCATTATGAAAAGGCTTGAATGTGATTCAACTTTTCAAATTTGTACAGATGCCGAGATCAACTATAGTTTAAACTGATAAATAAGCGACGGGTAGAAGGAATAGAAGGTACCACTGAGGTCAAGTCGCAGATTGTTTAAGCTGGAAGGCCTTACTTTGCTCGCTGCTTTATTGTTTTGCATCCTAACTAATCTTGCCTATTTTCCCATAAATACTCGTCATACTACTTTTCCAACCCAAGTCGGCTTTTCTCCTTCGAACCTAGTAAGGGAAAACGTTTCAAGTGTGGCAAAATTTTTGATGTAGTCTATTCCCATCTCTTGAGATAAAGCGATCTAGGTGGAAAGGGTATTAAAAACTAAGCAGTTTTAGAAATATATTAGGGATTAGACCCTGATAGAATGTGGGATTAAGCTTCCAGATGCAACTTCGACACTGGAACATGGGCCGTTTATCTAGATCCGGTTAATCTTTACTATTTAATTTGCTTCTAATTTTGGTGAACATTCTTGTTTTTCTGTGTGATGAAAAGTTTAAAAATAGGCTTTAATATGTGTGTTACATATGCTTCAAGTAAACAATAAGAGAACTTACAATATATTAGTTGCTTACAGAGTGCTGGATTGGCTTACTCAACAAAAAACAATAGCCGGACATCTACCCATTACTAATTTTTAAACGGAATATCCAAAGCCACAAGCCACTTTATGCTTCCCTTTTAACCACTTTTATAGAAGCTTCTATATCAAATGGAATGATATGTCTACTTTTGTAAAGCTTGGTCCTTTGAAGTGGACATCGCGACCAAAATCGTAATAATTAGCCTGAACGAAAGCATCGAACGTAACCATCAAGTGAAAGCTAAACCAGGCAAGCCGTGAGTCCTTTACGCTACATTCGACAATCTCAGACACTATATAAAGGCAGCCTCCTACCCAGCAAGTTTTAAACTAAATCGAAATCAACATTCATTAGCAGTTTAGATTTATAGCATAGCATGATCCTCAAGCATCTCATAGCACTACTTCTAGTCAACTTTACGTTGGCCAAGATCATCATGTTGGACTGGACAGTCGAGGAGAAACTAATCGCCCCCGATAACTTTGGCTTCCACGGCATGACCATCAACGGCCAGTTCCCTGGCCCTACCATCAACGGTACCATGGGAGATACCGTCATCATCCGTGTCCGCAACAACCTCCACAAGGACTTTACCATCCACTGGCACGGTATCGTCCAGAAGAATACTCCCATGTTCGACGGTGTACCCTTTGTTTCCCAAGACCCCATAAAAGCCGGTAGCAGCTTCATTTACTACTTTGAATTGAGCGAACAGATTGGTACCCACTGGTATCACGCCCATACTGGATTGGATGCCGAGCACGCCTATGGCGCCTTGCTCATCCAGGATAAGCCTGCCGATCGTGCCGACCTCAACAGCTACAATCCCAAATACAAGTACGACGAAGAGCGCCTCCTTATTCTTAGTGAGATCTGGCACCGTCCTAGCGAAGATATCATCGCCGATTTAGTAGGTCCCAACTTCAAGCCAGTCGGCCCTTCTGACTCCATCCTAGTCAATGGTCAGGTCTACCATGAGTGGAGTGCAACTGGAGCCAACAACGCTTCCTTACCATTCAACAAGGGTAACGCCATCATCAATGTCGAAAAGAATAAGACCTACCGTCTCCGTCTCATCGGCGCCTTAGGTTTAGACAAGATGAAATTTAGCATCCCTGGCCACAAGTTCACCATCATCGAAGCCGATGGCACCTACTTGGAGCCTTACGACGTCGACTACATGGAAGTCTTTGGTGGCCAACGTTATTCCGTCATCTTGAAGGCCAACCAGCCCGTCAACAACTACCCCATCTATGTACAACGTACTGGTGAGACTACTGTATCCTTTGCTGCCAAAGCCATCCTCAACTACAAAGGAGCCGCCAATCCTCAACCAATGGTCCGCGCCATTCTACCCAATCCCCCTGCTGCAGGTAATTACAACCGTTGGGTTGAAGGTAAATTGTTTGCCAGTAACTGGTTGAAGCGTAACCGTAACCCTCATTACTACCCTGTCCCCAAGAACGTCACCAAACACGTATACTTGAAATCCAACCCTGTGTTTGTTGGTCGGCACGTAGATGAACTTATTAACGACGTAGCTCCTAAGAAGCGTAACTCGACTGTCATGTACGAGCTCATGGCCGGTAGCTACCAACCCGACGGCGAGATCATCGAAATCCAGGAGGGTGACGTAGTACAAGTCGTCATGGAGCACATCTTACCCGCTGCCTTCCCTGAATGCTTGCACCACCCCTGGCATCTACACGGTCACTCTTTCCACGTCGTTGCCAGTGGTAAAGAGAAGTTTAACCCAGCTGTTGATAATGCCAAGATCGATGCCGCCGTCAACGCCATGACCAAACAACCCTTGTTTGTCGACACTTTCACTCACTACCCTGAAGAAATTAGTGTTATGGCTAAAACTCGATCCAGAACCTTTTACGAACGATTGAGAAACAAAGTTGAAGCAGACAAGAACTCCAGAATCGAAGCTGAACCTACTCTGTGTGGTTGGTACGCCATTCGATTCAAGGCCAACAACCCCGGACCTTGGTATATGCACTGTCACATCTCAGCTCACTTGGTTATGGGCAAGGTAGTCATCTTTAACGAGTCCCCCAAGAACCCTATGCTATTCAAGCAGAGTATGCAGGGTACTTTGGACAAGTCCAAGGAGGCTGTCTTCCAGTAATTGCATTTTCATTTCATGGCAAATTTTGAATTAAATGATAATTAATATATATACGTATTTGAACTCATCAATACAATGGCAAGTTTATATTTAAAATAAAGAGCTTCGTAAGTGTAGCGTATACAGGCTACATATGTAATCTTAAACGTAACTAGTATCAAAATTAACCATTCAACCTTGCATACCAGCAAAAAATAACTTGCATAAGTTGGCCAAATGTACATAAACTAGGTACTTTACAAGTTGTACTTGGAAAGTTCTTTTCGTTCGAAACGAAACACTAATAAGTCAACTTTCGATAGGCTTATGGGATTCTCAGTAAGAATACATCCCTTTCAACTATCAACTTGTACCAATACCTTTAAATGTCGATCATCAAGAAGCTATCTAACGTTTTAAGTGTATAAGGAGATGTATAGAACGATGCATTCAAAATAAAAGAGAATGTATCAAGTCAAGAAGCTGAGTAAAGAGTCCATCATAAAAATTGGTATTGTAAGATAAATCAAAACACTATAGAAATTGCTAATACTTTTAAATAGAAGGATTAACAAAAATTGAAACATATAAAATATAGATTTAAGTTTACCACAGTATTTTTGACCTATACCACTAACATGAGTTTATTTGCAAAATCAATTTTACCTGGGTAACCTTTTATACATTTCTGTTAACTTTAACCTAACTTTCAAAAGTGCTTTTAATCTTTCAAATACCTATACTTTAACCTACTATTGTAATAAAATTTCCCCTTCAAAGCTTAAACTACATAGCCTTATATAACTTACCATGTATACTCTATGGTTGCTCAAAGTTACTGTTCAATCTTCCCACTATATGCTAACTGTCGTTACCTAGGACTTGGATCTTTGTTGCTATTTTTTCATATTATTTTTAAACCTTGCAATAAATACGTTTCCTCTACCCAAACTTGAACTCGTATCAGTTGGACTTTCAACACAAAGAAAATTCAATTTTCAAATCCAGATCTTATCACTAACTATCCAAGTTAGAAAATCGAGAATCTTAGCCAATAGATACATTTAGTATAAACAATTTTTAAGTAAAATAATTCACACCACTCGTAGAAATAGTGCTAGTAAGGACATCCAATAAACTCAACTATTCAATGCAACTATATTGGCATAATAAGATATATTCAAGGTGGATTCCATTAAAAATCTGGTAATTCAAAAAGTACTTGGAATTAAACCAACTTCCAAACAACTTTTATCACAGCTTGATCTCCTCCCCAATCATCTTGACTGTTGGTGTTACCTATATATCTACTATCAAAGCTCATGATAGATTCATCAAAAATCCTGGCACTCAAAGAGATTAACCTTGTCAACACAATTACCAGTTCGGTCAAGGATAAAGGAGGTGAACTGCGGATCCTAAATTTAACCTTGCATATCCGTAATTCTACAATCCAGGAATTGGAAATTGAGTGGAGGAGTTAGAGTTGAAGGGAAGGTTTTGATAAGATTTGGAAACAAAAGTGGTGAGGTATGTAGGTTGTAGGTAAAGTTGATGGTACCGAGGAGTATTTGGTGCAGCTCCTACTAATAATTAAAACTAAAGTACACTGGCCTTAGAAAATTTTAGTTGATGCTGGTTAGCTACTTGCACATATTCAAAAATAAAAAACCTGTATAGAAATTATCAAAAAGTAAACAGGTGTTATACACAAATATATCCACTCAAAGCTATCCAATATCACCATTACATTTTATTTTTTGTTGTTAAAAGAGCGCTACCTTACAACCAAATTTAGACCAGACTATCAAACTATAAACTTTAAAATGAAATGAAATAAATTTGAAGGACGTGAAGCATTGCCATAGACGTCAACCTTGGCTTTAAGGTCGATGAAAGGATAGGTTAGTTACATAAAATCAGAAAGCTTCACAATAGAGTACCTCATACTTCAGCTGACAAATGGAGATTTGAAAAGTGCAGGATAAAGGTAGGTGTATATGAAAAAATTCAAAATAAGTAAAAGGTTAACTGATGGTTACCCCTTCGACCTGCTCCTTCTTGTGGAGGGCCTTGACGTGCCTGGCCAAATCGTGCTTCCGATCAAAACCCCGCTTGCACACGTTGCAGGTGAATCTTTTGATGCGGCTGCTGTCGTGAGTGATCTGGTGAGTCTTCATGTTGTACAGTCGAGTGAAAGCCAAGTTACAGCCTGGGTAATCGCACTTGAACCGCTTCTCCTTGTTATCAGAAGATATCCGGTGGTCGGCGTCGGTGTTGGGTATAATAGTGTCACTGGAACTGGACTTGATGTGGACGCGCTTCAATTTACTTTCCACCTTGACTTTCTTGGATTCATGTTCCGGTTGCTTGTCGAGTGCCTTGGGGGACTGGGATTCTTGCTTGAGGGAAGGCTTAGGTGGGTGCGCAATGTGGTTGGTAGTATTTTGATCGTTGCAGTAGGAGGTACCTTGGACCAACTGCTCGATGAGAATATTGGAGTCCTGCTTCTGCTGATCGGTCTGAGAACCGTTCTGGATACCAAACAGAGATTCTTGCTGCTGCTCGTGGGTCGGGAACAAGGGCATAGCGTCGAATGGGTTCCGTTCTTCGGTGGTGTTCAACGAGGGGATAAGATCTTGGTAGAAATTGGTAGTTGGCAAATTACCTCCATTCATGAGACTATCATCGATTATTGGAGTCGTATCAGGATGGGGGGTGGCTAGGCTGGGGTGTACAAAGGGCGAAGCGTTCATCAGTCCACCGTTGAGCTGGCTCCCCAAAACAAAGTAGTCCATGCTGGGTGAAACGAGGCTTCCTAGGGCTTGGGCGGGGTAGGGTTGGAAGGCAAGGTAAGGAGTGCCTATCAGGGGGACCGTGTTGTCGAAGGTCTGGGAAATCCAGTTGTAGGTCAGGCTATCAATCAGAGGCTCTTCCATGAAGGGAGTCTCCTGAAACCTACTGAATGGGTCAAGTTGCATATTCATGCTAGGACTCTCGAGCAAGGGGAACGCGGGCGACATTAGATTGTTAAATGAAGTATCGAGTGCTGGGGTGTTGGTGGCATTAAATGGCATGAGGGGAGTTAACCGTTGTGAAATGAAATCTAAGGAAGGTGTCGTCAAAACGTTGTAAGGCAAGTTTGGAGTGACGTACGGAGCTGCGCTGTTCAAGTCCAACGCATTGGTGTTTGGCATTTGGGTAAACAGAGGTTCATCACCCATCAGCGGTAAGGTGTCCATGTCGTTAGGGTAAAGGGGCATCTGGGGTCCATGGCCTTGGTTAGGTTGCTGCATGACGCCAAGCTTTTGTTGCTATTGTGTGTCGTAATCTATCGTTGCGTGAAGTTGAGCTTTACGAAGTTGAACTAGGTATTCTCCTACAACAGATAAGAGACTTGTAAAAGTTTAAAAAACAAAGCTGGGACTAGATTACCAGAAAGCTAAACTTTAATCCCAGTTGATTTGAAGAGATTTGAGTTGCGGTCAATTAGATGCATTCGTAAAAGAGTTGAGCCGGGAAAACTGACTTAATTCAACCAAGGGTACAATGCCTGAATCTTGATTGGTGGATTGATTAAAGGATAATCTAGCCCTGAGTTCCAAATATGTATATTTCCAGGCGCCTCTATACGGCTGTCATGGGTATCCAGTACATATAGGAACTTTGTAAGAGGACTATCGCGTCCAATAGCTTTAGTAGTTTACATACAATAACTAACCATAATATAATTTATGTCAAAGTGTCAAACTTTAATATACAACCAGGCCTTACAAAATTAAGGCCAAATTAATTTGTCTACAAGTTAAATGTCCCCTTTAATCTAGGTTCTTATAAAGGAGGCAATATGTAGCAGTAAACTATATTTAAATGACCGAAAAGTAGATATCCCAAAGCAGGGTTTCCCACCCATCTGCCTTTGAAGACGGCGAATTCCAGAAGCCAAAGGTCCACCGTTTTATTAATATTTGGTTGGAGAAACCTAGCTTTTGACGAGCACCAACATCTAGCCTGAGAAATGCTACCTTCAAGCTTCTGACTCATCAACTATCATTAAGTTTGGCTTAGCTTTTAGCTTATCCACTTTTGGAAGTGGCGCATATTTCAAGTGGGAGCCTACTAGCTAGACAGACACTTCTTTACCTCAAGAATCAGCAACTCATAAATCAGCAATAGGTTTTTTACACGACACAATACATCTAAACTATAAACCTTGGGCATTCGACATGGCTATGGAGATGCGTTGTTAGGATGTGGGAGATATGTACTGCTTAGTAGATATACTTATTTATCAAGTAGAAAATTCTTTTAAACTTTTAGATTATATATGCTTTGGGCTTTATTTATAGCTTCCTTATCGAAAAATAACTAACCAGAATATCGTATGAACTACTTCCTTGTAAACAATAAGCTTTATACCCTCCAAGACAAATTTACACAAGTATTTCGTCTATTGATATTAAAGCTTCCAAGAAAATAGACAACTAAGCTTGCTAAAAAATAACACTTGTACTTTAACCATTTTTACTATTGTCATAAGACCTTTCAATACCAATCGTCTTCTACAAAAGTGCTTTACTTCAAATCTACTCAAAAGAAGAGAAATATAACAAAATTTTCGACATTCCAAAACTTAGCGATCTAATTACGAGGTGGTATAGGAGGACGAGGGTCTACCTCCACTGGTAGCGGAACTGGGAACATTGGGTCGTGACGGTATAGCCTAAAAATAAATACATAGTTAGTGTCGATGCCAACTACAGCTTTTAAATAATAAAAGACGTACCGGTTTCTGTTGCCCCTCCTCATTGTACTGTGAGGCAGGTCGATTGGCCGACAAATTCAAATTCCCCTTCAACGCACCTGCTAGCTTGGATACCGAACCAGAAGCTCCACCTAGCCCATTAGGTTTAGCGGGGATGACAGGGGCTGCCCTACCAGCATCTATTTTAAAATATAAGTATTTTGTACACATGTATATTTAAAAGGAAAGTGGAAAACCAATTACTTATACTCTGTCGTGCCGAGTTTGAACTCAGCGGAGATTTGGGTGGGGAACGGAAGTTAGAAGTAGTGTCCTCACTGTCGTTACGCGAGCTACGAGCGGAAGAGGTGGATCCGGATTTACTCTGAGAAGGTTTAGCTAAAAGCTCCCAGTTCAAATATTTTACCTGGTTACGGGCCGCCAACTCGGCCTTCCAAGCCGGTACCGAGGCGTTGAATGAGTTTCCTTGAGAGTAGGATGGCGATGTAACTGGTTCTGGTTCCTCGTACCTTTCCACTTCGGGCTCAGGTTCCGGCTAAATATAAGCAAATTAAAACATAAGCTGTATAAAAAATTGTATACCTCGTGCCGAATAGGTTGGCGTGCTGGCATAGCTGGGGGTGGTGGTGGTGGAGCAACTGCTGCTTTAACTTCCTCCAAGTAGTTGGAGGGAACCCACATCTGTACTCCATCTTTGGTGGAGCCTAACCACCAGCCGTTGTCATCTTTTTGCAAAATTTCAAAAATATCGTCCTTGGCGAAGGAGCTACCCTCAGAGGCGAAGTCATACAGCGCCTTGTAGGTAGGGTTGGCTGGAGGTGGCGGTGGTGGGGGTGGAGTAGCTACCGATGGTGGAGGTGGAATAGATCGGGAAGGCTGCTTGGTTTGATGGCTAGTTTGTACCGGTTTGACCACCTAAATTTTATAAAGGTTAGCCTGGATATTTGTTGGAACGAACCTTGCTAGCTGCTGGTTTAGGTTTGCTGTAGGATGTCGATTTAGGTTTGCTGGGAGGTTCGATGCGAGGACAAGGTGGATCAGAAACTAATAAAAAAATTAGTCGAAAAATAACTTTTGAAATAAAAATACCGCTATGGGCAGGTTCACCCGATCCAACTAGGACGGTGTGGTTCTTGTAGGTATCGAATTTGACATTCGTCTCATCTTTGGTAAATTTGAGGGTACCAGTCTTGTTAGATTTCTTGAGGTAGTCGATACTAATATAAAAATTAAATATGATTAACCCAACTATGAAGTTACCTGGGGTTGCAGTCGACTGTAATGCGATCACTCGTATTGCTGCGGAGGTGGGTACATAACTCAGTCTTGAAGACAGTGGAAAAGACGGGAGCAATGTCGTCCCGCACGTGGAGGACGATCCAATCGTCCCGTAAAGTCGAGAGGGAGGCTTTGGTGATCATAGTCAATGGGATCTTACGCTCCAGCTTTATCTGAACAATCTTCTTCTCGACGGCGGTGGCAAGGATGTAGACACTTTGGGATGTCTACATGGTATCAGTACCCGCTGAAAAGAAAAAATTACCATGATGAGAGATCGAGGGGAAGGTTTGCTGGATCGGAGTGGGCGGGGCACCAGCAGCTGTATCTTGGCACTGAAGATTGCCTTCTCGCCAGCTGAAATTTAAAAACCATTAGATTATTAGCCTGTTAAAGTTAAAAAGCTACCTGCTAGCCCAGCAGCATTGCGGAAGATTGCCCCACTTTCTTGGAAGTTCACACCAAGATAATCCCCGTAGAACCGACGCATCGAAATTAAACTAAAGCGTCTACGCTCCTTCCGATTGGCTAGAACCTCATGGCCTGAATCACGGACGTGGAGCTGGACAATTTGGTCCTTATTCTTGCGGAAGCACCTTTGGATCTTTGCGGCGCATTCGTTGCGGTAGGCGATCAACCTACGCCAAGCTCTCTGGATACGGGCAGCCATGTTGTGCCAGTACTTGTCACGTAAGCTCTCCAAGGACCAGAGCTAAAACAGGTTTAGTTCTAAATTCGTATGTCTTAAATTACCGTTTCGGGATGACGGATGAAGGCCTTGGTTACACCAAGCTGCCACTCCTCAGTCGGAATGTTGATGTCCCGCAATATAGTTTCAGTTCCACTGCGGGCATCTCCATGCCAAGTGTACTCACCGGCGTACGACGTCGACTTGGAGAGTAGATAGAATCTTTCAACAAACTTTTCAAAGGTCTGGCGGTAAGCGAAACCGGCACGACGCACCCGGATGTTCTCGCACAGCCCAAGATATTTGATCTGATGGAGGGACATAGCCCGGTCGTACTCCTTGGGGCTCTTGTTGGAGTTGGGCTTGATGCAACGGATGTATGAGGGTTGGGCACGCATCAGATTAGTAACTAGGGCACCGGCCGACGCCTTTATAACGTTAATACAAAAAATTAAGTATATATACCTTTATACGATCACTGGCAGTTGGAGGACGACGCTTAGAGTCTTGATCCACCTGCTCTGGGAAGAGTTGGCGTATGAAGGCCGACTCACTAGACTTGACGAGGTCAAGGATGTCTTTGCTAAGCTGATCCTTGTTCTTGTCGGTCATACCACGAATCTCGTAGCTCACGTCACCGGCGTAATGACGAATGATGAACGACTGGCCACGCTGATCAAGATGGGGGTTGCTGGAGCAGAGACCAAGACGCTGTACGAAAGAAGAGTCGGCAGCCTGAGGATCAGCATGGGCGGTAGCGCAAGCGTCATTAAGGGCGGCGAAGATACCAGGAGGTCGTTTCTCCTCAATCAAGTCGCATACGATCTTGTTGTTGAAGAATTTGATTGGATTCCACTGAATCTTCTCACTGACATACTCTTCCTGCTCGGCTTTGAGAGTTAGCTCGATGAAAATCTGCTGCAGCTTCTCGTTAACGTAGTTAATACATAGCTGTTCGAAGGAGTTGTGGTCAAAGATTTCGAACCCGTAGATATCTAGAACTCCGATGACGTATTCAAACTTCCCTTTCTGCTTGAGAGCTTCGTTAATACGATCGACGATCCAGTCGAAAAGCCGGTCGTAGAGGGCTTTAGCTAGCGCATCCCTTGTGGAAGAGGCTTGATCAGGGTTCAGTGGGACGTCGTAAATGGAACCACGTCTACCCCCACGCTTGGTTTCCATAACTCGCGACACCAAGGTCTTTTCCAGTTGATTGCTATCAGCTTCGAGGAGGTAACTGACAAAATCGGTGACATTAGGGTCGGTAACAAAACTGTTGTTGTTGTCGCCTTCAGTAAACTGAGTATTTCCTAGCCATAGAATAGTAGCCAATACTCGGTGAATACCAGATTGCTCTTCAGCAGATAAACCGATAACTTGCATAGCTTCCAAAGTCGCTTGGTATTCTTCAACATCATCCATTCCATCTACTTGTAAACAGTTACTTTGACTTGTATACCAGTAGCTTTCAGGGCCACTGATTCCAAACAGATCTAATCAGATAAAATTAATAAAAGACGTCATCGATATTAAACCTTTGTATTCCTGAGAGGCTCCTTTACAGAACTGGTAGAAGATATGGAAGTTTCGCTCATTTTTGATCTGGTTGACAACTCGATTCTAAAGATAATAAGCAGCTGAAAGTAATCATCTTGTACCTTTTCCAATAGGTAATTGGTGATATGGGCTCCATTTGGTTCTCCGTTACCGTTGAACTGGATCTCTAAATATTTACCCTAAACTGGTTAGCTTATTTCTATCTAAAAGGTACGTGGCGCGAAGAGTTATTGTTCCTTAGAGTCTTGGCACAACCAAAGCTTTCAAGGAGTGGGTTGGTTGCCAACACCATATCTTTGACGTGCTTAATAGCATCAGAATTACCACCACTGACAGTAGCGATGTAAGCCATAATCTTTGCCAAAGTTAGTACCTCCGCTATAAATTCAATTTACTTTCTTTGCCGCCTCTAAAAGCAAAAGTTAGAAAATAGGATTAAAAATTAAAGTACCTGTCTTGCCGGCTCCTGACTCACCGCTACACAAGATTTAGCATGTAAAATAATAAAGATACTTACGAAATAATAACACATTGATTCTCCTTGTAACTCACCATATTGTAGTAAGCACTTTCAGCGATTGCAAATACATGAGGAGGCATCTTTTTAAATATAAGTATATGTTTTTTTAAGAATTTACCTCTAGCCTATTTTTACCAGTGTAGGAATGAAGTATCTGGTCGGTATACAGCCCCAAGTCTTTGAACGGGTTGACACTAATCAGTACATGTCCGATGTAGGTCTACAATAAACTTAGTAGGAACTTTTATGGACAATTACGTAGATATCGCCGTTGAAAAATCGTTTCTCCAAGTTGTCATTGATAGCGTCGTTCTCCACCTTGGATAGGAGGGTCATGTCGGAAACACCGACCTGCTTCTTCTTGAAACTTTCGGACCAATCCGCTTTCTTGGGCTTGGGTGGCTAATTACATGAAATATGTACAACTCGATTAATACTTGTTTGAAGTCCCCTCCTTACCATTTTGTGTTGCTAAACTTGAAGTGGGTTCAAGGTAAAACTCGAAATTTGGCAAGTCTGCATTTCACTTGGCTGTTAACCGTCATAATTTATCCAGAGTTCCTTACTAAAAGTTACTTTGATTGGAGTTGTAATTTCTCTATGGGAAATTATAACGGGTTCTGATGACATGGTAGTTCATACCACAGTTTCTAGATGGCAGATGCATATAGTGAATGGAAGGTAGTAGTGCTGTTAACACTGGCTGCTTCTAAAGGTATAGACAGATAAACTCTTGGAATTCCAAATAGACTGCACCACAGCTAAGGATTAAAATTATGTCACGATGCATTTAATTTGGAATTCTATAGGTCTATCCTTGAACATTGAAACCAATTGCCCTTCACTTTTTAATCCTTATAAGAAGCTACAAGTCTTTGGTGTGTATTTCTGCACCTTTCCAATATCCTTTACTAAGCAAATATGTCAATCGTATGATAGAAAATAGTAAAAGGAGTACTCTTCAATAGCAAAATTATGGTGAAAATCAACCTACATTTAGCAAGCCTATACAAGCGTTACATCTGAATCTATCTAATGCCTGCCAAATCGAAAAGGTCACTGGACTCGAGCTATCAATCTTGTATCTAAGTAGTCGTGGTCAACTTCATCTACTGTCAAGATCACAAAATAAACTAAACCAAACTTATCAACCAGCTCCTCAAGACAAAGATTCAATATACCCATCTTTCAATTCAAATTAAAATCTCAAACCTTAAACATCACTTGCTTCTAACGATGTTTTAGATAGATAGATGCAGTATAGTAAATAATAAAGACCAATACAAGAGAAACTTGAGTTGAAAATCAAATTGTAGTGCAGTACATTGGCATATTTTTATTGGATAGGAATGGATGGGAAATGAACTTGCATAGGTTTTATCCTGTTGTAAGTTTTCTCCAATACCAACCAACTTTATATACCAAATTGATGTCTTTAAAGCTCTACTATTAGAACGATTAGAGGCAATAAATTGGACAACGTACATCTCAAACTAAAGTTTATATAGCCTACATACCTCACTTTTATAGGTCAGGTCATATTAGACACAACACATGCTTTTATGTTATTTAATTTTTATAGCAAAACTATAAGATGTACGAGCATTAGATCCAAGACAAGTAAAGTCGAAGGATATAAGCTCTACCAACAAAGTTGGAATTGAGTTCATTCTCGGCATCGGGAACGAGGTTTCAGCTATGAAGTTTTCTTTTACATATTAAGCTGGACCAAGATTAAGATACCTTTCATTTATTGTTCGATTTGACAAAGATTGATAGCAATGAGCTTATATAGATGCGGAAAATTTTTGAATTGTCGAATGAGACGGTGTGGGATAAATTTCATTTTGAAATTGAAACTAACTAATTGGATAGGCTTGTTTTGTTTTGGAGGTTGAAGGTTGAAGGTTGAAGTTGGAATGAAGGATTGGAGTTTGAAATTGATGGAACTGGATCTAAACTTCTAAATTAATTGCATTGTATCTTAAACAAAATATCCCTTTTAGATGCAGTTTATTTGGAATTTTCTTCTGCCAATGGCTTGAGTTAGAACTTGAAACTTACATTTCGTTCACAATTAATGAACTTTTATGTATATACTTTTTATATGTAAGCTTGGAATTAATTATCCTAAATTACTCTATTGCTTTTATACATTGCACTCTCAAAATCTTTGAGTCCAGTGTTGTTGGATGATACAAAGTAGGAACACAAAAATCCAATATAAAGCTACCTAGGTCTATTCCAAATAAAAGTTTTGAAGGGATCCTCTATTACCAACATCCTTTTAAAAGATTATTTCACTAGAATTTATCACAAATCTATACTTTCCAAAAATAGGTAGGGCTCCTACTTTAATTATAGACTTTTGAAGTGACTGTAGTAGAACTGTAGAGAAGCATACATATAAATGAAAGGACGCTTTACAAGTTTAAAAGCAAGAGCTGTATCACTAAAAACTAATTCTTTTATTAGTTATATTGACTTTTGTACCCACGTATCAACTTAACAGGTTGTTGACATGGTCCATCAAGTCTGAATTGAATTGGCAACTCTATCCTAACCCACAGTTTACTTTTATCCATTTCTGTTAGAACTATAAAAAGATTGTCCAATCTCTATCACAAGGGACCTCAAATTTCAAACCTGACTAAAAATAGGTGGCCAATCAATTCAAGCTTATTAATGCACTATTGGCTACACATTTTAACTAGCCCTGCCCAAGATTTCAAATCCAAATTAACTAATTCCCAAACTTCACCTTCCTCTATTTATCTGAACTTATAGTATAAGTAAATCAAACCTATCGATCCGTCCCTCCAAAAAGAAAACACCACCACCACAGCAAGAGCAAATACAATTATAAGATGATGTCCGAAGAGAACATGAAGATAAGATTCTTCATCCCCAGCAAGCAGCGTTACAAGTTCGATTTGGATTCTATCAAAATCTTGGAGCATCACTTCCACATCAACCCCAACCCAGGCCCTACCCTCAAAAAACAACTGGCTTACGAACTAGGCATCCCTTATCCTAAAGTCAAAGTTTGGTTCAACAACCACAGGAGGAACTTGAACAAGGAACACAATTTACCTGACAACAAGAAGATCAAGCTGGATAGTTTTGACAACAGTGGTGAAGGTAGTGGCTGTGCATCTCCTATCCAAATTCCAACTTTGACTTTGACAGAGGCCAGCAACAACTTTAACAATCAACAACCTATTGTAGCACCGATGCATCTGTTGAGTTTCGATAATATCAAACTTTTGAACCAGCTGCTAGAGGTCGACCACTTTTAAAACTTTTGGCTTTAGTAACCTAAGACTTCAAAGGGACACTCATCTTTAACTCCAACTCCACTTATTCTTTTTAAATCCCCTTCGCAAACCTCTTCCTAATAAACCGTTGTAATAGATAACTGGTTCTCTTACCATTACACTAGACCTTAATTGTTATGGCTCTTTAAAATTAACTTTTCAATATTTTACTTTATAGATGTGTTGTTCGACTTCCAGCGTCAAGTACTCAATTATGTAAGGCGACGTTAGAGGACCTGTCATTTGAGTTAATTCTACTCGAGGTCAAGTAAGCGTATCAACTACATTTCCACACCTATCAAACTTTGAACTAACTTTTTTAAAAGCTTCAAGTAGGGTCTCTTATAGAGTCTTTGCACGACAAGCTTGAAGCAAGTAGTTATATATATATAAATGTAGTATATAATACATTCTAAGACCATCATTTGAAATAATAGATTCCAAGATACCTTTTTACATGTAACTGTATATATAGAATGCTACTTTCTTGGTTGAAAGCCAAAGAGTGCCGTTAGCATCTTAGTGACATTTAGATTTTAAAGTAAAGGCTACGGTTAAAGGCGGATACAAATGGTATATTTCAAATAGGATCTGGTAAAGTAGTAAATATTCAGTATTTTATGTAGTATACCTTACTTTATATAATTCATTTATTATTTGATGTTAATAAATCATACTAGGATTAGGTGTGCTTATTTTATAAAGTCAAAGTTAGTAAATTAGAAATATATATTTAAGTTTAATATTTTTGATAATATATATTGTTTAGATAGGATTAGTATGTGCTTCTATACTACTTTATATTGCTACGTTTTAAGATTTAACTCTATATTTAATTTGTCAATACTAAAACTAAATTTTAACTAGCACTATTTCTTTTAAGGAAAGTTGATGAGAGATGCAATATACTTATAATATATATATGCACCATTGATGCCACTAATTTGTTACTATATCTTTAGCTTTAAACTGTCTCAAACTAAGGCTGTGAAGAAGAGATGATAAATACCACCCAGCATAAAGCTGTCCAGTTTATAGTAACATTGCGATCTAAGCAAGTGGTTCTCAACACTTAGATTTGGCAGTCAACCTTCTAAGTGATGGGCAGGATTGATGGAGGCCGCTTTAAAATCCCAATGTTGAATTCTAGTGTCTAAAGCCACTTAACGAGGGCTGATTTGTGATAGATATCACATACGTTTTGTAAACCATCTGATATCTATGTTTCAAAACTATACGTCTGCACCACCATATTTAAAGATAGGTTGATGTATTGGTATCAGATAAATAGAACTAGTATACATTGGAAATTAATCTGACCTAACCACTAATTTCCAACATATGTCTTCGTATATCGCTTTTTTATGAACCCACTGTTTGAGCTACAGTTCAACTTTTGCTACTGTATAACACGTCTCTAGAAAACTAGAACGTGGGGATTCATAGTTGTTAAATTAAAAGTATGGGTACCAAACTAAAAATAATACGATGCGAAATTGTTGGAGAACAGTGAACCTTTACTATGAAAATGAAAATATACATGCCGATTTACTACTTATAGTAAAATAATGAAAGGCTTTATTCAAAAGTACCTTTCGATCAGTAGCATTTACTTAAAACTTCTATAAAGACTACATATATACTCTGTACTTATGAAACTTGTAGATGAGGGATGCATCGGTATGGACTAATGTAGCCATGTGCAGTAGACTTTTACCATCCTATTTTAATAGCTTAATGGGTGTAAGACATTGGATCAATAGCTTGGAAATAGGGTCAACTCCAAGCCGAAATAGTATCCCCTTTGTTTAATTGGATATGAAGAATAGTTATTGCCTAATTCAAATAGGAATTGACTAAATTTGCAAAGCTTAATCGAATGAAAGGTAGAGTTTGAATTTGATTTCACAACCATTACCTATGTAGGATCGGAAAAGTATCTTTAAATTTAGAAATATACATCCAACAATAGCAAACTATGCTGTTGAAATTATCCACCTTTAAACTCATCTATAAAAAGTTTTTGCAATTTCTACAAATTATATGAAACCTAAATGGCCTTCCATTCGCCTAATTTACCATACCAATTCATGCAGTAAATCAGATAGCATCATTTCTATCAGCAATTGGATAGGTTCAATGAAAAATATTCTAGAATTCCCAAGGCGTATAGTTTAATCCCAAACTAAAACCTAATTGGTAAAATTTGATTGAGAAAATCCACCTTCACAACAACCTGCATTCAACTTCCACTTTTCTAACTTGCAGCAACCCATTTTTGTTTGAATTAAATCGAAAGAATACAGGAGATGTTATCGGACGACATCCTGTACCACCAGCCCTGCGACACATGCCGACGACGCAAAGTCAAATGCGACAAGCAGCTTCCGCAATGTAGTCGCTGTCTCAAGTACAGCTACCAGTGTTCGTACATGGACACATTGAAACGCAAAGGCCCCAAAAAGGGCAAGAACATCGACGTTAATTGCACTATCAACCCGTTCTTCGACTCGCTGTTCAAGGAGAAGGATGCCGAGTATGAGCAGGAGAGGGAAATATTAAGCGGAACTGAGAGTGAGAATGGGCAGTCGACTGAAGATATGCCCGAACGTAGGTTATCGATAAAGCGTACTTTGCAGTTCAAAAACTGCACCAAGTCAAGCATAGATACCATATTAAACGCCATACTAAGCAATTCGATCATCGACAATAAGTGCAAGATACAGATATCCGCAACTGGAAAAGTCAAATACTGTGGCGACAGTCCTATGGCTTTGATCTTAACAACTTACTCGTTACACCATCCTAGCCCTTCAACTATGACCCAGCTGTTTCGCAAGTTAGTTCGACCCAACGAAATCCAAACGCCTACCAAGTTGGACTCCGACTTCAAAGTCCTAAAGCTAGGAATCCAAGCCTACTTCAGTTACTTTCACCCCTACTCGCCTCTAGTCGATAAGCGTGATTTCTTTGAAAACTACGAGTCGCAAAGCCCACTATTAGTATATACAGTTGCAGCTATCGGTATTGGATATTTACCCGAGTATGCGAAGTATAAGGAGCCTTTTAGCGACAAAGTCAGCAAGCTGATAAAACAAAACTATATGAACCCAACTATGGCAACCTTGACCAGTCTTTCTCTGGTTGCCTTCTACCAACATCACAACCGCGAGTTCTCCAAAGGCTGGTTCTACCTTGGTATAGCTATGCGATTCGCTTACGCTTTGGGCCTCGATCGCAAGTCCAGCAATCAACCCAAAATCCGTATCTGGTGGTGGCTCCATATCCTCGACAAACTCTACGCATTCTCCATGGATCGACCCTGGGTACTAGATACTAGGCAGACCGAAGTAAGTGAGCCTAGCCCCCATCGCTGCGACAGCTTGTTACCTAATGTAAACAGCATCGATCTCTTGGAATATGAACCTTCAATTTTGCATACGCGGTTGTTATCAGAGCTGTGCCACCTGCAGTGCTTAATGGTTCGCAAGTTCAAGTTCACCGAGTTGGCCAAGTACAACGACTATCAGGATCTGGAGAAGCTGTGTAGGATAACTGCTGACCACATGAACCTGTTTTACTTGAAGGTTGTCCAAAAGTACCAACCCTTCCGTAATCCTGATGGCTCCAGCTCCCATTATGAAGTTTTGTTGAAGATCATCTATTTTGGCACTTTGATTCAACTATTCCAACTCTTCTCTGGTACAACCAACCCCAACCTCCACCTCCACTATTACAATTTGAGTTTGCAAGCGTCCATTGAAGTTGTTCAGTTAACTTTGAGCTTAGGTACCGGCTTCTTTTTCTTGGGAATTACCTATAGGTTCTACTGCTTAGGTACAGCAATTATGTTCTTAATCCGTAGCTTCAAGATCAAGAGTTGCCCCGAGATCTTTTTACTGATAAGGAACGGCATCAATTTGCTGGAGAAGTCGAAGCAGTACTACGATCTAGCCTATGAGTTTGCCAACTTGACCAAGATTATTGCCCAAGTGGAGACGTTGCTGTAATTGGAGTTTTATGATTTGGGTGACGAATTGTACGGCTGGACTTTATTATATTTATCTTGGATCGTGGTACTAATGAAGCAGTAGAGCACTACTGTACAAATCTTTTTATCATTTCCCCCTTGCCCCTCCAATTTAACCGATGTTTTCGTTACTACCATGTACACTTCTTTTTCTTCTATTTTTATTGAGACTAACTTGATTGAGTTGGGTTTAAAGTTAGGTCTATTTATTTCCCACTTATTAAAACCATTTGATTTTTTATGTATACATGTTTTTTTAATATTCAAATTACATATATATCTTGATATTTATGTAAAATAGTACAATGGGCATGGAAAAGTTTACACAGCATTAGTCTACAGGCAGACCAACAGACTACACTTTGAAAGCATATAGTCGTACTGAGATCAGCCATCGACTTGGCTAACTTGATACCGATGCTCACCTGTTGTCAAACATGATGTGATGTCTTGCTAAAAGAGTTTTCGATTCAACTTGTCAGATAATAAACCAGGCAGATGATAGAATAACCCTGGGAAAAGTTGTATTGGAGATGAATAATAAGATAGGTAAGACATTTATATAATATATGATAAACTCATCTATACACTAATTTTAAAAAGCGGAAGAACAAAGATAATCAAAATAATTGCTTTGCAAATAATTTGAATTGATAACAGGTTCATCTATATTGCGATCATATTTAGATGTGATATTGGGATTAACTGTATATGAACATTCAATACAATTAATTCCCTTTTAGCTTATCAAGTATTTTGGATAGCCAAACCTTGGAAATTTGGATGTTATGTGGGGAATTGGGAAAGACAGCTGAATGTCAGATTGACTAAGATGTCAAAAAGGCTGAAAATGCAACATGACTAACAACGACAGGTCTACGTTATGAATAGTGTTGAAGTTCTTTAGTGAATTGGGGGTGAAATGGTTCTTATAGTGGAAACAAACTGTAAAGCCATAACTCAAGTTGGAAGAGAAGCTTATGTGTTTGTATATTGTTTCGAAACAAACTTCCAAAAGCTTTAGAAGGATGTGGGAATTTATATCGCAGTTTAGTTTCAGCTCAGATCGAAGCTACGCACTAGACTGCGGACCGCCTATTTGGCCTCAAATTGAGGTAAATGAATCAAAATCCATTGCCAAATCCAATGAGCTTCGTTGAAAGAGGGTGGAATTGGTAAGATCGTTAGCTCTAGGCAAAAACTACTTTAGAATGCTGGAAGGGGATAATCTAATAACACTGCCTATAAATACAAGCTACATGAGTTACGCTAACTGCTGTCTTCTCTTTCAGACTTTTGTAACTTTCCAATTTTCAAACCTTGATGCAAAAACGGACTACAGTCAACTTGAACGTCCAATTGAAACTGAGCTAACCAATCATTACTTACCAAACTGTAAAGCAATTAGCAAAGTAAAAACGTTCAATCCTAAGCCATGGATTTCTTTTTTGAAGGTTTTCCATTCAGTTTAATGCCTAAGCAGCGACAACTCCCAAGGACTATCAACGACGCCTCCGTGACCCCATCATCATCTAGTCACCGGACCGACACCGTACCTTCAAGTACTACCATCCAGGATCTGCAGTACAGCCTGAACACCCCAAGCTTCAGCGCTATGGGCACCGACTTGGGCACGCCACTAATGACCGACAATGCATCGATGAACGGATGCAACTCCCTCTTCTACCCACCTTGCACCAACGGCTTGGGTCAAGAGTTGATGGTCAACTGGCTCAACCAGCAGCCTAGCCTCGACCAGCTTATTAACCCGGCACTAATGCAGGAGTCCGACCTCCTGAACTCGCTGAACTTCAACCCGAGCTCCAACCTGAATTCCAATTCTCCGTCCATGCAGAACCTGCCCGGGAGTTTAAGCCACTCTCTCTCATCCACCTTACCCAATACGTCAGCCACCTTACTGTCACCCACCATCAGACAACTGCTGGCCGCTCATCAAGAAAATATGAAGCTGAATTTTGTGATCCGCCAGCAGCTGGCCAAAGAGCTTAAGATGCACAACATGGTTTATGCGCCGGTTTCCACCCCAAAGGTCGACGGCAAGGTAACTCCGGGGTCCGCCTACCTCTACGACTTTGACACCAACGTGGCGATCAACGGAGCTGGCCTCCCAGCTACTGGGGACGAGCCCTTGATCGTCAACTTCGTCGACCAGTTCGGCAGCTTCAACCTCAAAGGCCAGACCAACATGGTATCCCAGACTAACACTGACTTGGACTTCAGGCAACAAGCCCCCAAGACCGAACCTCTCATCGACTCCTTGGGCGTCAAGCCCGACTTTTACCAGCTGCCTGTTTCAGCTCCAGCCCAAGTCCAAGACCTACAATCCAAAGCCAACCGGCCCATCGATATCGTACCTAACACGCGCTCGGAAGTCGATAGGTTAGCTGGCCAGGACGCTTCGGCCGCCTCACAGAACCGTAGATTTGTCTGCAACTACCCCGGCTGCAACTTGAAATTCACTCGCAAGTTCAACTTGAAAACACATTCTTACACCCACGACCCCGACCGTATCAAGAAGTATGAGTGTGACCTCTGCCCCAAACGGTTCGACCGTAAGCACGACTTGAACCGCCACCAGCTCAAGATGCACTTTAGCCTGCCCAAGTACCAGTGCCCTCGATGTGAAATCCGTATCAAACGGAAGCCGGTCTACCGAGCCCACCTCAAAGACTGTCTAGGCGGTTACTAAGTTTCTTAAGGGGCTAACCGTATCCTCTTCATTCTTTTCCTTTTTTTTAAAACTTGATTTTGAGTGCTGTTCGTATCTGAGTAAATATATATATGGTTTACAATAAAATTATTTTCACTTATGTGTATATATAAATTCTAGTCCTTCAGTTTTAAGTATAGGTTCGAAGTAACAAAGTATAAAGCTTTAGGGTTTATTTTTGGAGGTAATAGTGATAGCTGTTTGTAAAGTAGAAGGAAACCCCCTACTCCAACTATCTATTTATGGGTAGGTAGATGAAATATGAGTTTGAGATGCTAGTAGTATACGATTCAGCTACTGAGCTACCAAATTGGTAGGAAAGTTAGGAAAATGGCTGGTTTGAGGAGGCAATCTTAAAAAACTATACTTTCAAACCTTATAAAAGTAGTTTATCAACACTAAGTTTGTAAAGGTAAAGGCTGTTTAGTTAAGTTCACCTTGAATAGCATTTAAACTTTTGGAAATGGAGCATGTCTAAGATGTAGGTAAAAAGTAGATATAGGCCAATATAGGAAGGTGTAGGTTTGGTCTATCTATTCAAATAGATGAGTAGAGACTAAAACCTGGTGCTACATTCTATGAGCTTGATGTTAGTATATCCAACTAACTTGCAAGTAGACCATTTTACGTCGAAAAAGTGCGTCAAAGTTACGTTGCCAAAGTGTATGCAACGTTAAAACTCAAGAAATTGAATCATCAGATCTGATAAAAACTTTGCATAGAATTCAAGTTTACAATTCTACAGACAAAAAATAGCCAAGAAATCAATCTAGAGACGTAGCCAACTTCAAAGCCCAAACCACAACCAAAAATAGAGATGAGTTCCTTTAGACGTAAACAGAACATCAAGGTAGAGCTACCTACTGGTTGTCAGATAACCGCTACTAACCAACTTATAGTTAGTAGCAGTGGTATAAAGTCTTTAGATGGTCTACTAGGTGGAGGATATCCTATAGGCTCGCTAGGTTTAGTTTTACAGGAGAGTCAGACCAACTACTACCAACTTGTAATTCAGTACTATCTGAGCCAAGGTCTCTTCAATAAAAATGCATGCTATATAATCGATACCAACGACTTCAAGTTTAATAATTTACCCGGTTTGTACAACTACAACAGAGTAGAGGACAAAAGTAAAAAAGTTGAGAAGGGGAAGGAAATCGAGTCAAGTACCAGCACTAACAAGTTGAATATCGCTTGGAGGTACCAACAGATGCCTAAAGTTGGTAGTAGCGATAACGATGCTGGTAATTAATTTTATTTCATCCTTTTGTATTTTTACTAATTTAAAACATGTAGAAAATTCAAACGTTGATAAGGAAACTCAACTGTACTGCTACAACTTTGATTTATCTACCAAAATTAGTGAAGATAAGCTAAAGGAGACTGACATCTATAAAATCCAGTTCGATAAAGAAAATTTGTTGAAAAGTCTAGATGGATTGAAGCAGCTTTTGCTAGAAGAATACAGGTAATATATTTGCCAACAAAGAAAAAACAATTAATAGCTATTGTAAAGCTTGAAGAGTACAATGAAGCTGTCCCAACGCAAAGTTCTACGTATCGTCGTCAACAACTTGGGCCATCCTTCCTGTAACTTGTCAAGTGATCCAAAGGTAAATTCACTTTTTTCAATTGGTACTGATAGCATACAACAGGTCATCTACAAGTTCCTATACCTGCTCAAGCGTATGGTACGCAACTCGTTGGCTATAGCCATAGTCACATTACCCAGTTCTACGTTAAACCCTACTACTTTGAGTTCCAGCTTAGGGTTAGCCGACTTTGCCTTCAAGTTCAAGCCCTTTTTAGAGCAATGTAAGTATCCATTTCCCCAATTTTACCACCCTCAAACCATGCTAAACCTTCTACAGCTCTAGAGTTAAATGCAACTGAATATACGGGTCTATTCGAGCTTTTAAAGCCTTTGAAGTTGAACTCCTTAGTCCCCATCACCAGCTTCGTAACTACGAAGAAAGAGGTCAAAGTGGGAGGTAGTTGTCAGGACACCTTGATTCCCGATTTGGGATTCAAAGTCAAACGTAAAGGCCTACTGATTGATTCGTACCATTTACCAATTGAGAATAGCTTTGGAGGATCCAATACTCGAGTTACCAAGCCGACTGACAATAAGAAGGGTGATAAGGAGCTCTCTCCTGCCAAAAGTAAGGCTAGTTTGTTGGAGTTTTAAAGTATATATAAGGTGTTTAAGAATATCTATTTGCATAGAAAGCTTGGATCTTTGTAAATTAAAAGCAACTTTTTTGTTTGTGGAGTAAATGAATGGCTTTATAGTCAATGATGCTTATTCTCTTTATCCTTTTAAACAACATATGTGATCAAAGCTCATGACATTCTTTCTTATACATTTGTAAAAACGGATGTGGCTATTCTTAGCGTTTGTTAAATTGGTAAAATTCATCGCATCATGCCAAGTTTTCTATATGTTGGTAAATTAGATGTGAGCTAGATAGAATAGATAGCGTTATTTAAATAGGTATGTATTTGCTTAAACGTTGTTGCTAAAAGGAAGCTGACAAGTTTAAGATATATATCGACCGACTCCTACTGAATAGAGTTATCTGTACCTTCCCAAAAGC
Organism: Capillidium heterosporum; assembly: GCA_016630905.1. Taxonomy (NCBI): domain Eukaryota; kingdom Fungi; phylum Entomophthoromycota; class Entomophthoromycetes; order Entomophthorales; family Capillidiaceae; genus Capillidium; species Capillidium heterosporum. Next base: position 437,839 of record WBMQ01000010.1, read on the forward strand.
CTCTAAATTAGATTTTACATCAGCGTACTCCATAGCCTGATTAAATAAGGATGATAATTTACTAAATGTATTAGTAGAGGCAAAAAACTGTTTCTAAAATAATAAAGAATCAGTGAAAAGGATGTTAGCTAGTAACTCTACTGTCCTTAGATATGAAGAGTATTAATAGTGGCTATAATATCTATGCTTTTTTAAAACAATATACATTTGAAAAGAACTGGTACAGCTTTGTATGGTGCAAAGAATGTCAAAAGAAAGCTATATAAGAAAATATGCCATTCTATTAACTTTACACTCTTTTCTAAACAATGGATCTTAAGCTTTCAACCAGGCAGTAAGATATACTTGATATTTTGCTAGAATATAAAAGGGGAAGATAAGTTGTATATGTATATTGCTAGCTAAATTAAGTTAAATAAACTATATTTCTATATCTCCAGCAGATATGTAGTCCAGTTTGGAGTGTTGAGGGTCGAGTAGATATCCCAGTTAAAGCTGCTTTAATTACAGCTATCCTATCCGTCTCTATAAATTTAACATCAAAATGTGCACTAATGCCATGGAGTTTAAGAGTAAAAGATGAAAACATAGCCCTATGTCAGAAATTAGTAGTATGCTCGTTACAACCAAGTCAAAAGGCTAGATCTGAGTTTTATACCTAAGGCTTATAAACTGCTTTAAAAAAGCCCAACGTGTATCGCTAAAGGAATATATGAACGACGGTACCAAGAATCTTGAAAGTAGCAGGAACCTGACAAATTTCAATGAAGCTAAAAATACCCAAATATACCTATCCTATCTACACGAAACTACACGGACACTTATTTTATTAACATCGTATCACAAAAAACTTAATGCTTGGCGAAGATATCCAACAACGACTGCCAGACCTGCTTGGGGGATTGAGAAGCATCTACTCCAGTGTGGATGCCCTTTTTAGCGTAGTAGTCGACAACAGGGACAGTCTGCTTGTGGTAGGTAGCCAATCGCTTGATGAGAGCTTCGGCAGTATCGTCACTGCGCTGCATCAAAGGTTCACCAGTGACATCGTCCTTGCCAGGTACTTTAGGGGGGTTGAACTCCTTGTGGTAACTACGACCCGAAGCTTGGTGAATAAGACGTCCGGTAATTCTAGAGACCAGTAAAGCATCATCGATCTTCAATTCGACGACGTGGTCCAATTGCTTCTTATCTTGCTCCAGCATGGCGTCTAGCTTTTCAGCTTGAGGCACGGTTCTTGGGAAGCCGTCGAGGATGAAACTATTTTTAATAAGTAAACAAAAGAAAAATAGGTAAAAAGTACGTACCCATTCTTACATTGGGGGTTGTTGGTCAAGTTCTCCTTGATCATATTTACCATAATCTCATCAGAGACTAAGCCGCCAGCATCCATAATCTTCTTGGCTTCCTTACCCATCTCGGTACCAGCAGCGACGGCGGCACGTAACATGTCACCAGTTGCCAAGTGGCATACGCAGAACTTCTCCTGGATCTTGGGGGCTTGGGTACCTTTACCTAATCTAAAGTAAGTGCTCATGATCCAATAAAATAAAGCTATAAAGTAAAGTAGACAAGTTACCTGCTCCAGGGGGACCGATGAGGATCATACGTAGAGTCTGGTTGGTTTTTTCTTGCTGGCTGGCCATTTTATGTTTTTGGTTTGAGGTGTAGTTGGGAGAAGGTAGGTTCTTGTAAAGTTCTCTAGTAAACTGATATCGTATTCGAAATCCAACTTTTTATACATCTGCCCAATTCGCTTATCTTTATAATTTTTGTGGAATGACCAATTAGCCATAATTATAAATAGAAGTTTACGGTCCAATTTAGTAATGTACAGATATGATTGGTTACAATTTAAGGATTGGCTACTTTTCGGAAGTTGTTTACATCACTGTAGTTACGAATAGTGGACAATAGGGATAAGTGCTTTAATAGTGGAATATAAAATGAGTAGACGTACTATAACAAATATTTAACAAGCTAATATATTTTCAAGTAGTATGATGTATTGTATTTGGTATAGCATATATTTTTTGTTTCCGAATCAACTGTTATATTGGTGGTATAATGGACTTAAAGCTTTGCGACTGAAGGGGAATGTATCAGCATCCATCTGCTTTAGCTAGCTCGACGCCTATAAGATCCGTAAAATTTGGTTTATCACGATTTTTATCAGACTTCCGAAAACAGATGGAATTACTACCTCCGTTCAGATATGCTCCAAATTTTATCCAATAGACCCTAAGAAATGGTGTATAGTAAAGCCAAATGAAGTATTACACATTCAAAGCTACCCAAATAAATTGGCACAAAGTGTAAAAGTAATCGGTACAGATGCAAAAAGTTTAACCAGTTGATATAAATATCGAACATGTGTAATAAACTTTAAAGTAGTTTTAATCAATTTTAATACATCCTGCTTACAGCAAAATAGTTTATATTTTATCAGTTGAATAAATAGGAGATCGACCGAAGAAAGACTAGCTAGTATTTAAATCAAGATGGAAACCGGTAGTCTACTTTTCTCAAAAGTTGGTAAATGAGTATAGATTTTTTGGATTCAATAGAGAAAGGAACCTACTCAACTTACATATCAACAAGTGTAGTGGTAGATCTACTTGAATACTATAGCTTATATATGTAACGCATATTTTTAAAATGGGTTTAATCAAATAAACTAAATGAAGTTTGACATATAATAGGGGGATACTAGGATTTTTATTTACAAGGATATCCGTATAGAATAAAATGTGAGTTTTAAAAGGTTACTATCGGCCTTCGTTGATCAAGTCAAGGTGGGAAACTAGAGACTGTTATCAAAATATAGAGGACCAAGCTAGCTAAAAGGAGTTCATCAAATAAAACTGACCTCAATTATTGGAAGTATCCAGGGGGTTACCTTGGTACTGATGCCATCCTCCATTGACATCGACAATGGTTTATGATAGAAATGCAGTTGATTGACCAGTTTTAAGTAGTCAATCGAGCTTTTACAATAATTTATAGTAAAAAATTGTTCGTTAAATAATCCTATATCCATGCAATGTACAGTTTTCTAATTTAAGGTAGATATAATATCTATTAGATTGTCATTTTTGTTTGTATTGGATTTTCTCGAATAGAATATGTAACTATACTGTACCAGTCATAGCTATGTAGCTTCTTTTCGATATTGGTTAGCTATAAGCTTAATCACATACATTCAAAGTTAATTAGATATATGCAGTTTTTAGAAAGTATAGTTGAATGTGGTAGTACATTCCTATATATGTGGAAGTGTGGCAAGCTATGAAACTATTTGAAGTACTAAAAAGCTTACTTAGCTTTAGGATAGAAACCTTATTTAAGTACAAGACACATAGCGAGCTTTGACCTCACTATGATCTCCACCTTCCTTGTCAGAACTAATATGGCCCTTAATTCCCTGGAAGATGCAATGGTGGGTGAACTCTGACTCCAACTTATGTTTTTCGATCTCTTCTCTGAAGGTGATGACACCTTTGGCTGCAATCCACATTTTCCATTCCTTGATGGAAGTTGGAGTCCTCTTTAGTTCCTCTTTGAAAGTGTCGGCTGACTGATTTTCATCAGTTATTTGGGCCTGAGCACGTTTCTTATTCCCTTTATCTCACTCAGCGAAAAATCTAAATTCCTTTGGCGTGAAGTCAACCTCCAGCTAACTCAGATTACTTGTATGGTTTATAATAGCGAGAGAACCAGTAAATATAGTGTCTTTTCGATAATAGAGACATTTGAGATGCCATTGGCATTGATATAAAAGCTGACTTCGACTAGAGTAGTACTACCTGGGGTAAGGGTGATGCCAGTGAGGTCAAATTTACGTAGCAAATTAGTATCCTTGGCCAAGGAACTTTTTCCCTGGTAAATCAAGATCATTAGGTTGGTTTGGTTGTTTGAGGTAGTTAAGAAAATCCGAGAATGCTTGAAGGTAAATCGCAAGTTATGCTTGATCATATTAGTCATGGCACCATCAGTATTTTAATTCTGATGCTCGATGGGATGATGTATAACAGTACTGCATCTTTGAAGTGCTCGTCACTGAATAAGATGTTTCCCTAAATAACAAAACTATAGACGGAAACTTCGTTGGAGTCAATCCTCTTATAGATCTTTTTACTGTCAAATTAGTCTTTTAACATGAAGGCAACCTTAAGGATATTAATGGAACCGTTAGGGATAAATATGTCACTGATTTCAGACTTCTTAACTTTGGTATCCTTGAGAGTTTGGTTGATGGAAGTGAATGTCTTGAACAAATTATCGCTGAGCTCTTTGAATTTGGCAGTCAACACTTCAGAAAAGTTTTGACTGTTCAAAAAGGATGCGATTTCGACATTTACAGATGTCTGTCTAGATAATATATATTTGGCCTTCTTGACCTCTTACTCCAATTTATTTAGAGCTTTTATATCTTTATTGTATTTCCTTTGCAAAACTTGTCAAAGTATTCAAGGACCTGGTTGTCAAAATTAACATTACCTAAGTTTATGTCTCCTAAGATGGCTAGCATTTCAAAGATACTTTTATCGATAGAAAGTACTGAAACGTCGAAAGCACTACTACCCGGATACACCTTTCCTTCATTTTCACACTTACCTATCCTATAGGTTAAGACAGTAGCAGTATGTTCATTAATAAATCCAGAGATACCGAGATTGGTGATAAGTACTGGATTTTATAATGACTTGGCGTTTGATGTCGTCAAAATGGATAGTAATAGTTATTGCAGCTTAGGTAATTTTCTCATCTAGATAGGATTCAGTGTCCCTTTTCATATAAACAATGATAACTACAGAGGATCTCTTCAAGAGTGTAATCTTGTCGTTTCCTTCAACTTCAACCTATACGGCGAATATATTGGTTTTATTGGCAACTTTGAAGAAATGCAACTTAATATCATTCTGAACAACAAAGTCATCAAAAATGTGGTTTAAGACGTTTTACGTTGAATATAGTGTTTATAGGGTTAGAGTTAGCTTGATTTTTTGTAGCTTAACCTGCAAGTTGACCTCCATTAGTGAAGACAATGTAGAATGGAGTGGTGGGCTTATTCTAATAATTGGATGTAATCTCAACACGGCCATATTGGTATACAGAAACGTTGTAGTAGATGCTGCCTAAATTTATACCATTAATAAGACTGCGATCGTATAATGTCATTTTAAAGTACTTGATGTAGGCTAGGTTTTAGTTCAAATTCGTTGGCGGTTTATTTAGATTTGGGGGACTATTAGTTTTGGCAATCATACTTAGAATTTATTTTTTATTCATATATACTTTCTATATAGATAAAAATGGATTCAAAATTGCAATATTTTTGAAGTACATAGAAAGTAGGTACACATAAGTAGCTGCTATCGCACCAACTTGCTTTGGTTGATGGATTTTGACTCTGTGATCTACTGAGGCCACTTGCCTTTGAATTAAAATATACAAGCACCCTATTGTCATCATTCAATATTATTCTTTTTAGGGTAGCAGTGCTTTAACCGACCATTCGAATTCAAAAGTTCAAGTTTGAATTACAATCTGCCATTTGTTTAGCTCTAGCAGATTCATTTCTACCTATCGATGACAGTAGTCTAAGTTTTTCTTAATGCAAACGTAAAGTGGATCCACCACATCAGTTGAAACTTTGACTTCAAGATGGTGGCTGCAAGGGCGCTTCAATCTATACCTTTTGTATAAATATTTAAACAAATTGTTGGAGAATTCAATACTGTTAAACTTGAAGCTCCTGTTATTAAGTTCAGCCTCCGAAATATTAGCATAGAGTGATATATTTCATATTTGCACGGTGGGTTGGCTTGAGATCGCTGAGCTGCCATAATGATGGTGGTATGAGATGCAAATGATTAACATACAGCCTTTACTATGAAATCTCTGAGATAATATTCATAGAAAAGTGACTTTAGAACTACTAAACCGCCTAGATAAGACATAGCCCTATATGAACCAAACTAGATACGATGTATTTGATATTTAGATGCCAATTGAATACTGTGTTAAATTGCAACACAATATTTACGAGATGGTCGATTCCAATATGATATCGAGTCAAAGAATCTGTTAGAGCACATGTCCAACTCTCGACAGCCAACAATTGAACACAACCCAAACGATTCTACTGCTGCCTCGGATGTAGTTTTCAGGCTCTATTTTCAAGATAAAAGTAACTGAGAATTTGTGAATGGTATTTGCTAAGTAGAAATGCCATCAGTAGTCACAACAAGTAGATATATAAATTCCAATGAATTATAACTGCAAGGTTTATTACACCTTAGATATACTAGTATAGAAAGTCAGATTCAGCTGACGAGGTAGAAAGGCAAAGAACATCGAGCCTTAGTTCTTGATCAAATGGAGGAACTCCTCTCGAGTCTTTTGGTCCTCCTTGAACGTACCCAGCATGCACGAAGTAATGGTAGAGGAACCGGGCTTCTGCACACCACGCATAACCATACACAAATGGCTATACAGATCAAAGCAAAAGTTAGATTTAGGGACTAGAGGTTCAAAATTTTACCTGGATTCCATGACGACGGCAATACCTTGGGGCTTCAGCGTTTGGTTGAGAGCCTCGGCGATCTGAGTAGTGAGGCGCTCCTGGACTTGTAGTCTTCGGCTGAACATCTCGGCAATACGGGCTAGCTTGCTTAAGCCCAGGACTTTACCGTTGGGGAGGTAGCCGATACTGATCTTTATAGATGTTAGTCGATGCTCAGCTATTATAAGGATGATTACCTTGCCGGTGAAGGGAACCAGGTGATGCTCACACATGGAGAAGATGTCGATGTTGCGTACGATAACCATCTCTTGATGATCTAGACCAAAAAATGAGCAAGCACTAAAAACTAAAAAGGCTACCTTCGTTAAAAACGGCTTCGTTGAGCAGACTTTTGATATTCTGTTCATAACCTTTGGTGAAGAAGAGCATAGCCTTGGCGTACCGCAAAGGAGTTTTGACGATGCCTTCACGATCTGGATCTTCACCTACACACTCCAACATAGTTCTAACAGCAGTCGTCATCTTCTCCAAACGCTTCTGCTTGTCCTCTTCGGACTCGGTGTTACGGATGCGAGTCCCTTTGCTGGGCCAGCTCAAACCGTCAAAGTCAATGGGGCTGGCCGAACGAATAAGAGACTGGGACTGGACTCGCGATAAAGCCAGGCTGGAGCTGGAGCTAGAAGCTGAGAGGGAGGATTCCACTTCTGAGATGGTGGGGGATTCGATGTGGAATTGAGTCTGCTTGGCACTAGGTTCAGTGTGGGTGTGGGTGTGGCCTTCGGTGCACATTTTGACGATTAGGTTGTTGGTTTTGACTTGGAGTTGCTGTTTATAAAATCAGTATAGGATGCAGCTTGGATATATATATATGATTATTCATCGGAAATTTATAAAGAATGCTTCAAAGGCTTAGATGTACTGCAGTCTATTCCAATTATTTCCTAATAAAGCTACTAATGAGCCTTCGAATTTTGCTTTGGGTATGTTTGAGCTTGATATAGGTTGAGTTTTCGAGGGCAGATAGTTAATACAAATTATTGTTGGTACTTTGAAGATATAAATATGAACGAGATGCTAAAATGGAAAATGTTAGTGGATCAGTTCTCAATTTAACAATAAGTCAAAATCAAGCTGCTTGCTTTCGAAAATTTGACTTATAGGAAGCTCTTAGGCCTCATAAACTTTAGCACCGTCAGACTGTAAATAAAAACCAAATAGCTTTGGAGCCAACTCTTCCCTACTCCAATTTATTCCAATTTGTAGGTATAGATCAGTGGACCTTTTTAATATTGTAACTATATTGAAAAGTGCCACATTGATATTAATATACTAATTAGGAAGCATATCCTTTTTAAAGGTGCTAGTGTCTCCATCCCATCCATCACCACTTTGGAGGTGCAAAAGCCAATTGAAGCTCCAATTTTATCCAAATATAGCTTTGATTGAGAACTATATTTGATTGATGGAGGTTATTTTGTAAACTGGAATTGGAATTTCCAGGAGCTTAAACATTTACGCTGTTCTATGGTTGCCAAAGTGCCTGGGTCTTTTTGTAAAGGCAGTCGAAACATTCAATATCTGAGCACTCAATCCATTCGTTTATAATGTGCTATTGTGTACATTAATTTGGAAAAGAGCAGGTGTTTATATGTTGGCTGGTCGCCCTCGCCGAGTGTCTGACCGCTGGCTTGGACTTCCAGTTGAGTAGGTTTGGCCGAACTTGGTGAGTCCTTCAGCATGGGACGTGATGTATGTATCGTGTTATGGGCTTGGCTAATATAGACGCAGTTGAATCCTCTACAGCCAATAAAAATACTTGAAGCTTTTAATCCCTGCAGAACCACTGGCTAAGAATCTTTAAACGTTTAATTAAACTAATCCAACAAAATCCTGACTCCCCTCCTTCCTATGCCAAAGCCTCGATATATATCATAACTTAGGAGATAGTCATAACTTAGCAATCTGTAAGTGGATTCTTTTCCAACAAGGAGGCAGACATGTATTTTAATTGCAGTAGTCCACCATCAAAGTTAGGATCCAATGATTCGCATTTAAAATGGATAATCAATCCCAGATGGGATGAAGTGGACTGGTGGTTGATTGATATTATGTGAACAAAATATATAGTGATTTAAAGTGAATCGTCGGTGAAAGATAAAATACTTAACCCGAAGTATTTTGTCAAGATGTAGCACAATTATAAGTTACCTATGAAAAATGACCTGATGTTTGATATACAACTTAGTTGAAGAGCTAAGTTGACATAATGTATAATTAGTGAGTACTATATACCTTTTAGATATTTTCATTAAGAAACTAATTGTTGTATAGCGAATAAATAATTACTAGCTTTGGCTACTATCAAGAGGTCCACTAAAATATAATTATTTTCATGCTATATTGCAAGGCAAAGTAGTTGAAAGTAGTATATGATTTACTTTATAATCAATGGAGTTGATTTTGCCGTTGGTTAGTATGGTGATCAAGTTTGATAGTAACTGTATCCTAAACTTATAGAATCGAGTTGGATATAGCTATTAAGGGAAGATGCAGTGTGATTCATACGATAGCCTCAATATTTATAATAAGTATAGGCTATGCGCATCATAGAATAATCAGTTTATCGAGGTTTGACAGTGTTTCTTTCGATGGGTTTCCTATTGTTCGTATTGTAAAGTTTGAAAGGATGAGGTTTTAAATGCTAAAGCTAAAGTTGATTTCTAAAAATAATGTAATTTTAAATCACATCTAAATAATTGCAATAACTCATTTATGCTTTGTGCTCACATTGATGGAACAAAATTTAAACATCAATAGATTAGCGGAAAAATATAATAATCGCTCCGATAGAAGAACTTACTCTCGGTGTCTATTAGTTCAATTACTTTTGTATCGTTTAGGTTCCTTTAGTTTTGAATTGCTCATACTCCATTTGGTGGGCGTATGTAGATCACAAATCTTTGACAAGTTCTTGTAAAAGTTTCGACATTTTGAAAGAAATGAATACCAGGCTTTATAAATTTCCATCCTGCCGCCACTTTCATTACTTTTAAACTAATTTAGCTACCGATACATGTACATGTCAATAATGCTCATACCGACAATTCTACTACTAGTTATGTTTAACTTCATCACAGGTCACATCGAGATGATCCAACCACCACCACGTCGCTCCCAGTTCAACAAAGGCTACAAAGGTGAACCGGACTGGAATATCAATTCCCCTTTGGGAGTGTATCCCTGCAAAGGTTACAATAAAGACTTATCAGTTGCAAGCTACAAGGCGGGTCAAGATATACAAGTCAAACTTTTGGGGGAAAGCCACCACAACGGTGGCCACTGTCAATTTTCTATATCTTATGACAATGGCAAGACCTTTGCTGTCATAAAAACAGTTCTAAGTGAATGTCTAAGAAAGTTTGGCTACGACTACAATGTAACAATCCCAGCTGATGCCCCCAGCTCTAAGGAAGGTTGTTTTTGCTTGGACTTGGATCAATCGAACTGGTATAAGGGAGTTTTATATGAATTGTGCCGATATTGAGATTGAAGGTGGACCGAAGAGTGGTAATTTGACGGGTAGTGAAATTTTGGTAGCTAACCTCCCTAATACGCCCACTATACCTGAGTTTACGGACGTTGGGTCGTATGAGGGATTGGATCTGTTTAAAAAGCTGAAAAATGTGACCATAAGTTATACAAGTAGTTCTACTAGGTTTTTTGTGAATTGGATATTGGTTATAAGTCCTTTAGTTTTTTGGTTTATAATTTTGAACTAGTTTATTGAATAAATTTAGTATAAATTCATTACTTTTCCACATATTCATTTTGCAAAAAGTTGAAGTTTTTGAAGTCATCAATGAAGTACTGTATATATAAATTTTGTATCAAGCTTACTTAAAAGCCTAAAGTGGTTCATTATGTACTTTATAGTTGATAAGCTTGAGATGGATGTGAGTTGTGAATGAAAGCCACATAAAATGTTTGTTTAAACTGAATTAAGTGCAAAGATGTAGGTTCACAATATTTTTCAAAAGTTTGTGTAGTGATGTTATAGTATATTAAGGTTGCCGAAGCACTACTTTTCGAGTTGTATAAGCCACTTTTGGTTTCATTTTATCTAAATTCTAATTGATTTCGAATCTATAAATGTAAAGCAAATCATGTTGATATAAGTTATCTGAGCTAACTTTGAATAAAGTTATAGATGAGACTAAATATAAAAGGCTACAGTAACATTCAGTTGCATTTACAGATGGTTTATGTAAAGCTCCATCACATTATATTACTGTGTTATGGAGGTTCATATACTTTTTAATCCTCCGATGTTCCATCGTGTATTGAGAATATTTATACTATTGGAAAGATTATATCTCTACTATATGTGATGCTGTGATGAGAATTAACTAATGGTTAAACTTATAGCTCCCTGTAATTTACTCTAATATTTACGTCATAGTTTACTTAATCTATATTTTGATACACTGGTATTAAAATTTCAGTAGAATCATGAATTTAGTATATATAGTTTATTTATTCGACTAAAAAAATCCAAAGTTAGACTAAGGATACCATAAATCCATTTATAATCTATAGTACGAATGAGTAGGTTGCCTTATGATGATCACTTTGATTAAATTTTTATATCGATTGAGATAGTGATTGATGACTATATATGATGTGCAATATATTTCTATCAATTCTATTTTGTGGTTATTAGTTTAGAACTGGCACCACTTTAAAGTCCTAGCAACTGTACTGGTTCTAAATCAAAATAAATACTGTAACTTTAAGGTTAAATTTACTTCAAATTTACTATTGGCATTTCAATCAGCGTTTAAAAACTTAAATTTAATATATTTACCTTTGGGTATAGTTTTATCAAGTGGCTGTTGATTTATTTGCTTTAACTTGGTATTCGAATCGAATCATACAAATCATGAATCTTTTGAGCCTATCCAATAGTTTAACTCAACTTTCCATTTTTTGGATAAATCAAAAAGATCCATGATTCGTATGATTCAGCTTGAACACTGCCTTAGCTTTAAGACCAAAACTTATAAGTTTATCACCTTTCTAATCGAACACCTGTTGCTCTGGTCGCTGTTAATTACAGTACTAACTTAAAAGGAAGTAATATATGGTTACAATAGCTGCCAATCAAAGTAATATATTCAAAGTGCTTCATATCTATAAATTAGCTTTAATATATTTGAGATGGGAGTTTGCCAGCTTTTATCCCCAATTGTAGTTCTAAGCCTAGGTAGTAAGGTAAAGGGTTTGTTTAGCTGTATATATCAGCTAGTATATATCGCCACCATGATAAAGTTGTATCTGTAGTGTCTCTAGTATATCAGGTGGATGTCAAACTATCAAAATTTAGGAATTAAAGTTTTCCAAGCTCCGATCCAAACATATCCCTCCAAATGTTGGAGTCCTTTATCTTCATTGGATAGCGAGATAATTTTAGGATGGTACAGCAAATAAAGTACTTGTGAATAAAATGTTACTCGAAAGATACCCTCGTTTCATAGTAAAAGCGGACCCCTAAAATCCACTTGATACTGCATTTGGGTTAAACTTATATCGGGGTAACAAAGTTCATAAGCTAACTATATTTTTCAATCACAACCTCAAATCAAAAGGCTTGAATTTGGAGCGATACTTACCAAAAAGGAAAGTATTGATAGATAGCTTAGGACGCAAGGGGAGTGCGCCTCTACAAGCGACAGCAGGATAAATTTAGCGAATATCTATCCAATCAAAATTTTATACAAAGTTGAGATATTTATGCCCAAATTCAATACTTGAATGTTATAAAATGGGTAGCTGACCAACTTCTAGCAAATTGTTTTAGAAAAGTTTCAACTTTCAACATGCTGTTAAAGAGCCTATTCGCCATACTTTTAGCTAACGTAGCGGCATCCAAGATCATCAAGTTGGATTGGACGGTCGAAGAGAAGCTAATCGCCCCCGACAACTATGGGTTCCATGGCATGACCATCAACGGCCAGTTTCCCGGTCCCACCATCAACGGTACCATGGGTGATGTAGTTCTAGTCCGTCTTCGCAACAAACTGGAAAAGAACTTCACCATCCACTGGCATGGTATAGCTCAGAAGGGCACTCCCATGTTCGACGGTGTCCCTCATATCTCTCAAGCTCCTATTAAACCGAATTCTAGTTTTCTGTACTACTTTGAGCTTAGTGAGCAAATTGGCACTCACTGGTACCACGCTCACACTGGTCTGGATGGGGAGCACGCCTTTGGTGCTTTGATAATTCAAGATAAACCAGAAGACCGCAAGGATCTCGTCAAGTTCAACCCCAAGTTTCACTACGATGAGGAACGTGTAATACTCCTGAGCGAGACCTGGCATGCAAACACCGAGGAGATGATCGAAGGATTGAATGGCCCTGTATTCAAGTGGATAGGTGCCTCTGATTCTATTTTAATCAACGGCCAGGCCTACCATGAGTGGGATAAGAACGGCAAAAACAACTCTACCCTACCGTTTAACAAGGGTAACCACATTATAAATGTCGAGAAGAATAAGATTTATCGACTACGTATCATCGGTGCCTTAGGTCTAGACAAGATGAAATTCAGCATCCCTGGCCACAAGTTCACCATAATCGAAGCTGATGGCACTTACCTAAAACCTTACGAAGTTGACTATGTCGAAATTTTTGGTGGACAGCGTTATTCTGTCCTACTGAAGACCGATCAGAAGGTCGAAAATTACATTGCCTACTGCCAACGCACCGGAGAAACTAAACTTACCTTCGCCGCCAAAGCTATCCTTCACTACCGTGGCGCTTCCGACCCCTATCCTTTAACCAAGAAACTACTCCCGGAACCCCAGCCTGCCGGTGAATTTAACCGATGGATCGAAGGTAAACTTTCAGCCTCCAACTGGTTGAAACGTGGTAAGAATCCCCACTATTATCCTTTGCCTAAGAATGTGACCAAACATATATACCTCAAATCCAACCCCATCTTTATCGGCCAGCACATCGAAGAGTTGATTAACGATCACGCCCCTACCAAACGTAACTCAACTTTGATCTACGATATAATGGCTGGTGATACCAGCTACAAAACCCAACCTGACGTTTATGAAATCAAGGAGGGAGATGTCGTTCAAATCGTCATGGAGCAGATTATGCCAGCTGGTACCGAGTGCTTACACCATCCTTGGCATTTGCATGGACATAGTTTCCACGTAGTTGCTAGTGGTAAAGATAAGTTTGATCCTAAAGTTCATTTACCTCAGATTGATCGAACCGTCAACAACCTCAAAGTGAATCCCCTCTTCGTAGATACTTTCACTCACTACCCAGCCAATACTAAAGATCTGTGCAAGGCCCGTAACGACCAATTTTACCATAAGGTTCAGAAGCAAGTTGAAGAGAATAAGCTGTTAAAGAGTGAACCTGAGCCTATTATCTGTGGTTGGTACGCTATTCGATTTATCGCCAATAACCCTGGACCTTGGTACATGCACTGTCACATTAGTAGTCATTTGGTTATGGGCAAAGTAGTTGTTATTAACGAGTTGCCTAAAAATCCCTTGGCTTTCAACGAAGGGATTCTCAATACTTTGAATGAGGCAGGTCTATTGGCTTTCTAGGTTCGAGATTTTGGAACCTAAATTATAGCTACTTAATAAACAAAGTTATCGTTATAAATTTCAAATATATAATTAAAGCGCTCTTATATATCAACTTATTTAACCTTTATACCTAAGTTTGAAGTTTTTATAAGTATTTTAAATTCTGGTACACTACTTTCAAAATGGTTGGGTAAAAAATATTATAAAGCAGTGCCAACAATTTACAAGAAACTCTGCATGTTTTAGCTAAAGTCTAATTTTTAATCAATAATTTTAATTGAAAAGAAGTTAATGTGAAATATATAAGCTGCTGATTTTATAGTGAAGGGAGAAGGGGAAAGGTATATTTAATAAAATTGTGAATCGAAAGCACTTACAGCTTAATGAAACTGTTAGTTCAAAAGCATTTAAATAGGAATCAATTTGGTTAATTCTCTGCATTTGCACTTTATACCTAAGATGCTACTATAGATATGGACTGCAAATGCGTTTTCTTGCAAAGGTATTGGTGTATAAAATCTAGAGGTGGAATTGGAAATTTCAACTTGGATTAAAAAATTACGCAATAATAGCTAGAGTTGACCGATTTGAACCAATAGATTTTCAGTATTTACAGGAGATTCTAGTAAATTATCAAACTGATGTAGAATATCAATTCCAACTTCGTTCATAATTAATAAGAGAGCTGATACTTATACTTTATAAACTATACTTATGGAACTCATCAAATTTGTTCCATTAATTTAAATCATCAAATTCAATTCTGCAGCAAGCTTCCAATTTCCAAACTTTACTTTCATAGACATTTTGAGAAGCTATTCAATTAACTTTACCATCATCGCTTCAACTTGGTAGGCTTTTGATAAAATTTTGGCACATAAATATGCCCGACAACCTTTGCAGTAAACTTTCAATTAACTAATACGTTTAACTTGATGCTGTAAAAGCTTTTTATAACGTATCAAGCTTTTATATCCATCCATTACAAATTTTCAAACTTTAGTGTTACAAACATAGCTTCTTAATCTACCAAAATAATATGTAGAGGTTTAGTAGTTATATATCAAGCTACGCCTATTACTAAATTTCAAACTCAAGATGGTAGGTCCTAAATGAAACCTATTCAAGTATAGATATATTTCAATTTCAACTTTTCATGTGACGATAATTGCACTTTGAACTCCACTTGTAGGTAAACAAATAGCTGATACCCATTTCATTCCTATAGAATAGGTTTCCTTAACGACGTTTCATAAAAGATAAGGATTAGCCTGAACAAACATATATGTCGATTTTTTGATTTAACATATGAACATATCAAGTCAAAGTCAAAGCTAACCTGAGGTGTTTACGCTACGCATTATCTCAGGCTACATTGAATAATAGTATAAAAGGAGGGTCCGACGACTACCAACTCTAAATAAAAAGATATTAGATCAAATCATATAAAATTCAACTCAACAATATTTACAGCGATTTAGATTTAGAGCATGATACTCAAGCATTTCATTACATCAACATTACTTCTCATTTCTTTGGTAACCTCCAAGCTTATTTCCTTAGACTGGACGGTAGAAGAAGCTACTATCGCCCCCGACAACTATGGATTCCAAGGTATTACCATAAACGGCCAGTTTCCTGGTCCTACCATCAATGCTAACATGGGAGATACCGTATTAGTCAAGCTACGCAACAAGCTTCAAAAGAACTTCACCATCCACTGGCACGGCCTAGTGCAAAAAGGTACTCCTATGTTCGACGGTGTACCTTACGTAAGTCAGGATCCTATCAAGGCTAATTCTAGTTATACCTACTATTTTGAACTTAACGAGCAAGTAGGTACCCACTGGTACCATGCCCACACTGGGTTGGATGCCGAACATGCCTTTGGTGCTTTGATCATCCAAGATAAACCTGAAGATCGAATCGACTTGAATAGTTACAACCCCAAGTATAAGTACGACGAAGAACGTGTAATTATCCTTAGTGAGACTTGGCATACCAACCCCGAGGAGATGATCGAAGGTCTAGTTGGCCCAATATTTAAATTCCCAGGCCCATCCGATTCCATCCTCATCAACGGTCAGATCTACCACGAGTGGAGTGCAACCGGAGCCAACAACTCCACCTTGCCCTTCAACAAGGGTAACGCCATCATCAATGTCGAGAAGAACAAGACCTACCGTCTCCGTCTCATCGGTGCTTTAGGCTTCGACAAGATGAAGTTCAGCATTCCAGGACACAAGTTCACCATCATTGAGGCCGACGGCACCTACCTTGAACCTTTAGATGTCGACTACGTCGAAGTCTTTGGTGGCCAGCGTTACTCTGTAATACTGAAGACCGACCAACCCATCAACAACTACAACATCTACGTCCAGCGTACCGGTGAGACTGCAATATCCTTCGCTTCCAAGGCCATCCTCAACTACAAGGGAGCCGCCGACCCCCAACCTTTAGTACGAAAAAGTTTACCCGATCCAGTCCCAGCTGGTCCTTACAATAGATGGGAGGAAGGTAAACTGTCAACTAGCAAGTGGTTACTAAGAGGTAGGAATCCCCACTACTACCCAGTACCCAAAAATGTCACCAAACACATCTACTTGAAATCTAACCCATTGTTCACTGGGCAACACGTCGATGAACTCATAAACGATATGAAGCAGGAAGTCCGCAACACCACGGTCATGTATGATCTCATGGATGGAAAATACAAACCGGATGGTCAGATCTTCGAGATCAGCGAAGGTGATGTAGTTCAAATTGTTATGGAGCATATTCTACCAGCTGGTTTCCCCGAATGTCTACATCACCCCTGGCATTTACATGGTCACAGCTTTCACGTAGTAGCTGGCGGTAAGACAAAGTTCAATCCCGATATCGACTTACCTAACATCGATGCTACTGTTAACAATATGACCCAAGCTCCTCTATTTGTAGATACATTTACTCACTACCCTGAAGATGTAGCTGTTATGGCTCAGACTAGATCCAACGATTTTTACAAAAGATTGCAAAATCACGTTCAAAAGAATTCCAACTCACGTATTGAGCAAGAACCTACTTTATGTGGTTGGTACGCTATAAGGTTTAAGGCTAACAATCCAGGGCCTTGGTATATGCACTGCCATATCAGTGCCCATTTGGTTATGGGTAAAGTAGTTATTATCAATGAGAATCCTAAGGACCCTCAGGCGTTTCAACAGAGTATGTTGAGTACTTTGAACAAGGTTGAGGATAGTACTTTCCATATTTGATGGGCATAGCTTTAGCTCTTAGGTTGGATTTTCAAATTAAATGAGCGTTTAGTATATATGATTTATTCTTTGGCTTTCAAGTATGTACATGAATTTATTATTTTATGCTTACAATATCATAGAATATTAGAATCGCCAACTCCATAATAAACATAAATCTGGTAAATCATCACAATATCTAGTACCAACTACTCTAGGCTATTTTACTTAAACTATAGGTTCGTTGAAGTTTAAGTTTAGAAGTGATCCTACATCTAATATGTTACTATCTGCTAATTATAATAGCTTTCCAAATGTGTAGATTAATTATTTGAATTTTTTAGGATATTTAGGTAATTTTTTTAGAATTTTTATCGATATTGTAATTCTATTAGTTAAATAAAGTGTAACTAAACACTTCTAGACAATATATTTGTAACTTTATGATCTGTATTCTGGCAAAGAAATAAAGCACTAGGTTCACTTAAAGAATAGTTTTGGTAAGGTTAGAAGAAAATCATATAAAAGTCCAAATTAAATGTATCTTATTATATGTTTTTAATCAAGCTATGACACAATTGATTTGAAACATTTGATGTTTATCAATTTTCAACTTTAGCTATTTAGTAGTTGGTAAAAACTTGGGTAGCTTTGAATTTCCAATCCAACCTAATGATATAATGGTTGGTTAAATATTGGAATATAGTATTTAGTTACGTTAGATATATTAATGGAGATTGGAAAATTTGATATAATATCATCTCAGTTCGACTTAGATCAGGTTTCTCAGGTATGCCTGATTTGCCTATCAATTTAATTTTTAAACAATTAAAAGCCAATAAAAGACAAGTTTTTGATGAGAGTTTCAATTTACTCACTTTTGAGTAGTCTTGACTTAAGCTACCTTTGAACTATTCAGGGTAGACCAACTAGTATACGTTTTCGAATTGAATAAATTTAGGGTTAAGTGCTCTGTTGTATTACAAATTTAATTAAGTTGGAACTGACTATATATAGCAAGCAAAAGGTATAGTTTACAAGAGTTCCATCAGTCTGCATCTATAGAGTATATTTGATACTACAAAGTAAAAAAATTAAAGTTTGTGATGGCTATATTGACTTCTGCATTTATACAAACGGTAACTCAAACTATAAAATTAATGAAAATATATACATGTGTTGAAATAGCCATATTAAATTATAGTTTAATTGAAAATCCACCATAGGATTTAGTAAAAGATGCAAAAATTATTGGAAGGTAGCAGCTTGGGCCTGCTCCAAAGTACTCTTCATCTCCTCACGGAAAGCTTGGGGGTTAGCGGGACTCTCGTTGATGATAACTACTTTACCCATAACTAAGTGGGCTGAGATGTGGCAGTGCATGTACCAAGGACCAGGGTTGTTGGCCTTGAATCGAATGGCGTACCAACCACAGTATACAGGTTCCTGTTCGATACGTGAGTTCTGATTCTGTTCGACGGTACGCTGCATACGCTTGTAAAAGTCGCTGGTACGAGTCTGGGCCATAACTTCAATGTTCTCAGGGTAGTGAGTGAAAGTATCGACGAAAAGAGGAGCTTTGGTAGAGGCGTTGACGGCGGCATCAAGCTTAGGTAGATCGACTTGAGGATTGAACTTAGTTTTGCCACCGCCGATTACGTGGTAGGAGTGGCCGTGCAAATGCCAGGGGTGGTGCAGACATTCGGGGAACCCAGCAGGTAAAACGTGCTCCATGACGATCTGGACGTTATCACCTTCGTTGATTTCGATAATCTCACCGTCAGGTTGGTAGCTACCAGCCATGAGCTCGTACATAACGGTCGAGTTACGCTTCTTGGGAGCTACATCGTTGATGAGTTCATCTACGTGCTGACCGACAAAGACGGGATTGGATTTGAGGTAGATGTTTTTGGTCACGGTCTTGGGGACGGGGTAGTAGTGAGGGTTTCTACCTCGCAATAACCACTTGGAGGCGCTGAGCTTACCTTCAACCCAACGGTTGAACTTACCGGCGGCAGGGGGGTTAGGTAAGGCAGTGCGTACTAGAGGTTGAGGGTTGGCGGCTCCCTTGTAGCTGAGGATGGCCTTGGAAGCGAAGGATATGGCAGTCTCACCGGTACGCTGGACGTAGATGTTGTAGTTGTTGATGGGTTGGTCGGTCTTCAGTATTACAGAGTAACGCTGGCCACCAAAGACTTCGACGTAGTCGACATCTAAAGGTTCAAGGTAGGTGCCGTCGGCCTCAATGATGGTGAACTTGTGTCCTGGAATGCTGAACTTCATCTTGTCGAAGCCTAAAGCACCGATGAGACGGAGACGGTAGGTCTTGTTCTTCTCGACATTGATGATGGCGTTACCCTTGTTGAAGGGCAAGGTGGAGTTGTTGGCTCCGGTTGCACTCCACTCGTGGTAGATCTGACCGTTGATGAGGATGGAATCGGATGGGCCTGGGAACTTGAAGACGGGACCAGTCAAGTCGGCGATCATCTCCTCGGTGTTCCTGTGCCAGGTCTCACTCAGGAGTATTACACGTTCCTCGTCGTACTTGTACTTGGGGTTGTAGGTGTTCAAGTCAGCTCGATCTTCAGGTTTGTCCTGGATAATCAAAGCACCAAAGGCATGCTCAGCATCTAACCCAGTGTGGGCATGGTACCAGTGGGTACCGACCTGCTCGCTGAGTTCGAAGTAGTAGATGAAACTAGAGTTGGATTTGATGGGATCTTGAGATACGAAAGGCACACCATCGAACATGGGGGTGCCTTTTTGTACTAGGCCGTGCCAGTGGATGGTGAAATCTTTGTGAAGCTTGTTACGGACGCGGATAACCACCGTATCTCCCATGGTACCGTTGATAGTAGGACCAGGGAACTGGCCGTTGATGGTGATGCCGTGGAACCCAAAGTTGTCAGGAGCGATGGTGGTCTCCTCGACGGTCCAGTCCAAGGAGATCATCTTGGAGGTTGCCAAGGGGATGAGGAGTAATGCAGTTGAAAGGAGATGCTTGAATATCATGCTGTAAATCTAACTTGCTATGAAATGTCGATTTGTAAGTTGGAAGTGGATGCCTCAGCCTCTTTTTATACTTGCTGAGTTGATATTTGGACCTAGAAACAGCGCAAATACCTCAGTATATCAAGCAACCTACTCTGTTCAATCCAGCCCAACCGGTTTCCAATATAGATATACATTTTTCAGGCTAATCATTACGAGGTGTGAACCTTTGCCTTTGTTTGGGCTATCATCTGCCTCGAACTATCTGTGGACTAAATGTTTCTTTGTTTGGCTTCGAGTATGATGCGGAAGATCACATTGATATTTTAAGATTAGCACCTCCAAACTGATATAAGTAAAATTCATGTTAAAAACACATGTTTTTATCCTATACTGGCGAGGTCCTTAAACACGGATAAATTTTACCAGAATGAAAACAGAATAGGCTCTAAACTGTTGATTCACCCAAAAATTCAAATTAGGGCTGAGATTCTGGTGCTTGTACTGGCATATTTGGCTCACAAAGTTATTAGGAAGGTTATTCTTGGTGGCCAGTTACAGATTTCAAAGCTTGATAAGGCCACTACCTCTAGATTTCAACTACGTTCGTATTTTGAATATTATATAGTAAATTTTACCAAGTAAGCATAGTATCGCTCATAAAAATATACTATCTAAGGTTCTAGGTATATGAGCTATTTAGAAGGCTTCAAATATCCTTATCCTTATCCCAATATCAATCAACACTTCAACTCAAGCTAAAGAGCTGAATCCCTCTATAAAATTTTAGCGCTTAAAGTGATCTGCCATACCATTTTGAGTAAGCTGTTGAACTTCCATCCGTCTTGCTAAACTATTATTGGAATTCTTACCTGATACCATATTTCTTGCTTATAAACAAGTAAATATATTGTTGGAATTTCTCTGTAGCGTGATGAGTCAGCCGTTCAACAATTACTAATTTTCAAGCTGAACATCAAAAACTTAAGTTATTATTTTAAAATTTTGAGCCAATTTTACTTTCATATATGATGGCTATATATAGCCTAGGAAAGTATAGATTCGAGTTTTGATAAGATGGTTTACGAGTACCTATTAGGTTTAAAAATTCCCATCCGTCTGAGCCAAAGCCCAAGCCGGTAGATTTCTTGCATCAAACCTGCATACTTTAAAGCGTAAATAAACTCGATTGAGGTTTGAGCCATTTTCCTACTTCGTATAGATGGCTTACTTCAAGTCCGTTCAACTTAAAGCCTATAGATGGCAACCTTCCTTCCAAGCTATACCTATTACTAATTTTCAAGCCTTCTCAATTTATACTCCGATTAAATTCATCTAAATTTAGGTTAAACTATTGTGTCATTTTCAACTTTGAAACCCTTAGAGCCTACTTAGAGGTATCAGTGTTGAGAGAGCTCATCTTGAAGATATGAACGGTAGAGTCTATCAGCGATAGGTAGGCTTCTTGACGGAACTTATTTACAAACAAAAGAAATAAGTTCCCAAGCAGCTGAGTGTCGAGTCCAAATTGAACTTAGGTAAAGGTTCGCACCTCGTAAAGATTAGCCTGAAAATACATATGTCAATATCGAAATTCGAAAAAGCTGAGCTATGCAGGGTAAAGTTGATGTTATGTGATGTGAGATGTTTACGCTGCATATGGATCATCCTATCATTCAAACCAGTATAAAAAGAGGCTGAGGCATCCACTTCCAACTTACAAATCGACATTTCATAGCAAGTTAGATTTACAGCATGATATTCAAGCATCTCCTTTCAACTGCATTACTCCTCATCCCCTTGGCAACCTCCAAGATGATCTCCTTGGACTGGACCGTCGAGGAGACCACCATCGCTCCTGACAACTTTGGGTTCCACGGCATCACCATCAACGGCCAGTTCCCTGGTCCTACTATCAACGGTACCATGGGAGATACGGTGGTTATCCGCGTCCGTAACAAGCTTCACAAAGATTTCACCATCCACTGGCACGGCCTAGTACAAAAAGGCACCCCCATGTTCGATGGTGTGCCTTTCGTATCTCAAGATCCCATCAAATCCAACTCTAGTTTCATCTACTACTTCGAACTCAGCGAGCAGGTCGGTACCCACTGGTACCATGCCCACACTGGGTTAGATGCTGAGCATGCCTTTGGTGCTTTGATTATCCAGGACAAACCTGAAGATCGAGCTGACTTGAACACCTACAACCCCAAGTACAAGTACGACGAGGAACGTGTAATACTCCTGAGTGAGACCTGGCACAGGAACACCGAGGAGATGATCGCCGACTTGACTGGTCCCGTCTTCAAGTTCCCAGGCCCATCCGATTCCATCCTCATCAACGGTCAGATCTACCACGAGTGGAGTGCAACCGGAGCCAACAACTCCACCTTGCCCTTCAACAAGGGTAACGCCATCATCAATGTCGAGAAGAACAAGACCTACCGTCTCCGTCTCATCGGTGCTTTAGGCTTCGACAAGATGAAGTTCAGCATTCCAGGACACAAGTTCACCATCATTGAGGCCGACGGCACCTACCTTGAACCTTTAGATGTCGACTACGTCGAAGTCTTTGGTGGCCAGCGTTACTCTGTAATACTGAAGACCGACCAACCCATCAACAACTACAACATCTACGTCCAGCGTACCGGTGAGACTGCCATATCCTTCGCTTCCAAGGCCATCCTCAGCTACAAGGGAGCCGCCAACCCTCAACCTCTAGTACGCACTGCCTTACCTAACCCCCCTGCCGCCGGTAAGTTCAACCGTTGGGTTGAAGGTAAGCTCAGCGCCTCCAAGTGGTTATTGCGAGGTAGAAACCCTCACTACTACCCCGTCCCCAAGACCGTGACCAAAAACATCTACCTCAAATCCAATCCCGTCTTTGTCGGTCAGCACGTAGATGAACTCATCAACGATGTAGCTCCCAAGAAGCGTAACTCGACCGTTATGTACGAGCTCATGGCTGGTAGCTACCAACCTGACGGTGAGATTATCGAAATCAACGAAGGTGATAACGTCCAGATCGTCATGGAGCACGTTTTACCTGCTGGGTTCCCCGAATGTCTGCACCACCCCTGGCATTTGCACGGCCACTCCTACCACGTAATCGGCGGTGGCAAAACTAAGTTCAATCCTCAAGTCGATCTACCTAAGCTTGATGCCGCCGTCAACGCCTCTACCAAAGCTCCTCTTTTCGTCGATACTTTCACTCACTACCCTGAGAACATTGAAGTTATGGCCCAGACTCGTACCAGCGACTTTTACAAGCGTATGCAGCGTACCGTCGAACAGAATCAGAACTCACGTATCGAACAGGAACCTGTATACTGTGGTTGGTACGCCATTCGATTCAAGGCCAACAACCCTGGTCCTTGGTACATGCACTGCCACATCTCAGCCCACTTAGTTATGGGTAAAGTAGTTATCATCAACGAAAATCCCAAGAACCCTCAAGCTTTCAAGCAGAGCATGCAGAGTACTTTGGATAAGTCGAAGGCCACCACCTTCCAATAACTAGAAATTTCTAGTTAGAGGTAAATTTTCGATTAAACAAGTCATTTAATATTAATTCTTTACATACCTTTTACATAGTTGGTTTTCTATTTGATAGTTTATAATATACCTTAATAAGTGTGAAGTTAGGGTCTGGACCAGTAATTTACTAAGCTGTTTGACTGCTGACTTTGGTATAATCTCTTTCCGACTATTTAATAAAATTATATATGAATATATATTTAAAGTGAAGAAGAAACTTTTGATCAATATTAATAAAGTTTGAAGCAAATTTGCTGGAAATTGAGGACTAAGACAGCATCATAGGGTAGAGATTCATATTATTGTAAAAATAACTTTGAAAGGTGTATATCGAAAAGGTCAGCCTAGAAGAAGATCCTAAAGGTGGTTCTGATGTTTAAATTAAATCTTTGAAGTGGTTGGTATCACAGTAGCTCTCATATATGTTGTCGATACGCTCCTTGTTAATGGTAATATGCTGCTATTCTTCGAAATTATACCTCTTGGTGCCTAGGATAGTGAAATTTTTGCTGTGATGTCTGACCTGAGCAGTGTACTCCTTTTTTCAACTTCGATACTGGCACACTAGATATCTATCCTGTAATTCTCTGAGATGTAGTTTAAGATGAAGTCATCTTGACGTTCCTTATTGACGACATTGCCAACACATTTATGCTCACAAAATTCAAGGTTAGGTTGCTTTAATACGCAGTTGTTGTACTGGTAGGCCAAAATGGTTGATAACAGTAGGCTAATTAAGGAAATAGTCTTAAGCATTGTGCTAGTTGTAGTTCATTAGAGATGGATATAGCTGAGTTTTTATTGAAAAGTGATTTTACATGCTAATTTTAAATACTATAACATTCTAAAATTAAAATTTAGAGTGGCTAAATAAAAATATGATGTGAACTACTTAGGATTTCATATTTTGAACCTAAAATATCTTATACCTTGTTGTAGTATTTTTTTTTGAAACCTAGTGATTTTATTGATGCTATTTTCCATCTATATATGCTTTCTTCATCTAGATGATTCAAATTTAAAACATCAATTAGTATGTGTAATCGGAAGAGATAGTTTATCAAATCTGGTAATTACCAGCTATAATAAAGCTTTGATATACTGCGAAATCTGTGTAATGTGAAAAGAAACAGTTTAGCACCTAGTATACTCATGGTAGTATCTTTAAAGCCAATAGTTTATTTACCCTTGGATTTAATAACTATAAGTTGCATCAATATATTAAATTTTTTTAAATAGAATTACTCTAGTCGCCTAATAAGGTTAATTGACAGGTAAATAGATCTATCATATATGTGAAATACTGATCAGTCATAGTAAAGTTTCCAAAGTACTTGAGCCTAAGTATAGCAATCTAAACAGTACATAAACTTCTAATGATTGTTTCAGATAGCGATAATATAGTACATATTTAGGATGACGTGCCAGTTTCTAATGTAGATAGCAGCTTAAAAACTTGTTTTAATGTGAAACTAATGTTCGCATATATAGATGCTATTTCTTAAATGTCATTGTATAAACAGTTACACTAACACTTGTCAATTTAGAGTTTATTAAGCTGCTATTAGTTTCTCTGTATGTACTGTATACTAGCACTAGCTAACATTAAAATTTTGGAAAATACTGTAGCAAAGCAAACTTATATGGAAGTATATATCCATCCAAAAATTGTAAGGTTGCTGTAAATGAAATATATGTTATAAGGTATATATTATTTTAAGGCTATATGTCTTGAATCAACAGTAGTTTTTGTTATCTTTTCAAGATAACTACCCTTACCATTTTTCAAATTTAGCTTGACAAAGCACTAAAATGAGTATATAAGGACGAATTTTTCCAAAACCAAACCACATCCGCCAATAGCTACCCCAATATTCAAGAATATCTCCCACATTAATTTGCTAGCCTTTTCTACCTTTACTTTTCAGTACCTCAAATACTAATCGATCAAGTGCAGCATCATCATCTTGGGTGAAAATAATAGCCAGGATCTCGAACTCTCCTACCTTCATAACCGGTACAAATACCATACCACCTGCACCACGAAGAGCCCTGGCAACAAATATATGGTTAATATCGTCAACTAAAATTATAAAGCCGTCTATTTGTAAATCAATGACAAAGTTACTAAAAAGGTGTATCGTCAAAATCAAGTTCACTAAGTTAATGAAGTTCAACAGCTGCACTTACTGCTTTGCAATTAAAAGAAACAGTTGGGCTGGCAATGTTAACTTTATTACTCCTCTCTCAACTATTCAGACCTATCCACCCTAATTTTACTTATTCTCTAACTATGTCAATAATATTTTTTATAAAGTCGACTCTGTATGGTTTACTTTGTGTAAGTATTAATTTAAGCTGCTTGTTGATTTATATCACTTATAGTAACTTGAACATTCCTTTCTACAAAGTCAATTTTTGGCCCTTTTTAAACTTTCATTCATTTAAAATCAATAGTATGTCTTTATTCCCGATTACATTTTTATTATATATTTAGTAGCGTTTATAAAGATGAAAAGGACCCCTATAATTCTTTTACTTACTGGGACTGATGCATGGCCTTCTTTGCTCTATATACGGCACATATCTAGATAGCGATAACGAGTATATACGCTTCTAAAACTTTACTTCCTACAAATATAAAAATAGTGTTGGTGACGTCCAGTCCACTTAGGTAAGCTAATTATAGCCAGGTACTTTACCTAATTTAACAATCCCTTCTGGGGTGGCCTACAGCTTTATTAGAGCCAACAGTTGTGCTGAGCTACTTTTTTCCAAGTACGCTCTTTTAACTGAAACGTTTGGCCAGTTGCAAAGTATCTATAGCTTTGAAGAGTCGGAACTTAAATCGAACTACTTTACATAACACCAAGCATATCTCACTTGCACTTTAGCCTTTTTAAGTTTGACTAAGCTAATTAACACTTTCCTTATATTTCATGGAATGAACGGAGCCATTTGAATAGAAGGGTAGGGCTAGCTTCATATATATTTATGTAGATAAAGCCTTTGAAAAGATAATAATCAGATGAAAAACACCACTACATAGAAATTAAACTATCAGCCTTATAACTTTCAGTAGCACCTAAGCCATGGTAGAGTACTGAAATTGTAAACTCATGCCACATACAACCTTGGTCAAAAGCAGCAATAATCAGATAAGAAGTATATTTCAGTTAGAGTAGAGCAGATCGGTAGGTTTCTACCTAAAGGTCCTACCTGAAGTCAGGTTTAGCCTCAACTTAGGATAAACGCTACCACTTTATATGGAGCCGATCTACTTCAACTTTTACTTAAACTTTGGTTGGCATTTGCAAATCGGATCTTAAATTGAATTTAAAGTTCGATTTAAAATGAAAACTTTCGGTAAAGTTTAAGGAGTGGATGACGATGCTAATTTCGTTTAGGATATGTAGCTATTAAATGGCTTATAGGAGTAGATCGGCATACGATTTCGTAATAATTATACAGAGATATCATTGTTTTTTCATACTGAGATTTGACTTTCTGATGGTGGATTCCTTTGAGAACTTTGGTGTTAAGTCCAAGCAAAGGTTTAGCCAAAATTAGTACAATTTCACTGCAATCCGTTCCTATATAGATGGGATTCGGACTACATATAGGGATTTTATTACGCTAAGATGCGAGCTAAAATGAAGCTAGGATCAGATTGCTCGGGTTTTTGGCCTAGATACCGCCGATCTATTGGCTTCGTTGAAAGGTAGAGCGGGTATTGTTTTATCCATCATCTGATATTTGGTGACTACTGCCACCCATTAGTAATGATCACCACTAATTTTGGAACTAGAATTTTGACTAAACTATTAGTGGAAATTCAACTAATCATGCCTTCTCGAGAATAAGGTGATTGATTGAGTAAATTTGCTTATGACGTGATACTTGTTAAATTTGACTACAACCCTGTTCAGATAAGCTGGGTAATTCTTTACGAGTTCGATTAAAGAAGCTTTACGGTTAATCAGAACAGCACTATAGAATTGGAACCTGATAAAAATTTTGAATTTGCGATAAGGGTATGGAGTCGAGTATAAAAGGACCACTAAACCTTGCATCCGCCTAAAAGTTTTAGAACACGAGAGCCATAAAATTTAGATGCTTACTAACTTTCCTTTAACCGACAACATTACCAAAGTAACATTGATCGTTTACAACATTTAAATTTACATTATTTGTAGATGATGACCAAAGAAGAGATCCTCAAACTTACTCCTCAAGACTTTCACCAAAGAAAAGTAGCTTTCATAACTGGTACGATACAGCAAATTTTCAGTTTGGTTAAGATATTCATCAATAAATTTAGGTATAACTGGTCAAGACGGTAGCTACTTAGCTGAATACCTCTTAGAATTGGGGTACAAAGTTCATGGGTTGATGCGAAGGTCCAGTACCAACAATCTCAGCCGTATTCAGCATTTATTAGAATCCTACGACGAGTGCGGCGACTATGGTAACATATTTTTAATATAATTTTATTTATCAATCATCATTTATAAAGTACCTGCCAAAGTTATTTTGCATTTTGGCGACCTCTTAGACAGTGGCTGTATGACGAGCCTCATCGCCCAAATTTTACCTAGTGAAATATACAACTTAGCCGCCATGTCGCACGTCAAAGTTTCATTTTCGATGCCAGACTATACTAGTTCCGTCAACGCAATAGGTTGCCAACGCTTACTACAAGCCATCGAACTTTGCAATTTGACCCACCTAACTCGATTCTACCAAGCTTCCACCTCGGAGATGTTCGGTAAAGTTGAAGGTCGTGAACCCCAAAGTGAAAGCACGCCTTTCAACCCCCAATCCCCTTACGCCGCCTCCAAGTTGTTGGCCCACCATGCCGTCGTTGGCTACCGTCAAGCTACTAATGGGTATGCCTGCTGCGGTATATTGTTCAACCACGAATCCCCCCGTCGTGGCAGTGACTTCCTAACTAGAAAGGTAACGCTCAAGGTAGCTGAGATCAGCTCAACTGGGAAAGGCGTCCTAGTTATCGGTAACTTGGACTCTTTTAGAGACTGGGGTCATGCTCGAGATTACATTCGAGGTATGCACGCCATGTTGCAGCAATGTCAAGCTAAGGATTACGTCCTAGCTACTGGAACTACTGTCACTGTAGCTCAGTTTATCGAGATGGCTTTTGAGGAGGTGGGTATCACTATAAAGTAAGCTTCCAACAAACTTAATATTCGTACTAATGAGTCTTTAGTTGGAAAGGTAAAGGTGAATGCAAAGTTGGAGTGTGTAGTCAAACCGGTCGCATCCTTGTCCGAGTAGATCCTAGGTTCTACCGACCGGCTGAAGTCGACTTCCTGCTGGGAGATGCTAAGTTGGCTAAGAAGGAGCTGGGATGGGATATCCAAGTTCCTCTTCAGGTATATTGCATTTTAGTTATGTGGCTCTAACCTATTTTTTAGAAATTGGTAGAGGAAATGGTAGCCAGTGATCTAAAGTTCGTACAGAGTGGGTACGTACCTTACTAATTCTATTGATTATTGGAACTTTGCAGTCTATTGGATTTGGTAGCTCAGTAGGGTAGTGAAGAGTTTGTAGAGAAGACTTTTAAAGATAGTTCAAGTTCGACTTGGTTTGAAGTTAAGATCGCGATTTAGAGTTCTTGTTTTGGAGATGAAGCTTTGAATTTTACGGTAAACAAATACGACCAATGGTTTATCTAAAAGATAACCCTTGGTATCAAAATTTTAATGTAATAGAGTTTCAATGAATTTTTGCCTTTTCTTTTACAGAGTTTATGGTCGTTTGTACAGTATAGTAGCTGCTATACAATTAAGAAGCTCTTATTAATTATATCTATAACCCTATGTGTACAATTCCTATCATATAGCTAGCAAGCATTGTATAAGTTTCGTAGACATTGGGAGTCAACCGGAAACCCTTATTTTAAATATTGATTGATTTGAAGTTGTGTTTACCTCCTACATACTTTTTAGGACTCGGCTTTAAATGCTTTAAATTCGCTATTGATCTATCATGGTGGTGATGCAGATTGAGTAAACCATCAGTTACTTTCAAATTCGCTACATCTCTAAAAGATAGAATGCTATATAGCACCTTAGAGGGCCACTACTAATTTTTCAATTATAATAGAATTTTCATACATTACAGTCTTTAAGTTAAATGTTTGAATCAGTACATATATACGAAAGAAAAAGACAAAGAATGTAGTTTGCGTTTTAGTTAGTTGCTATAAGGGTATAATGGAGCTATTGTAACAAAAGCTTGAAAATGTAAGAAATATATTTTTACAATTGGAATAGTTAGATGTAAATTGGTAGAAGATTTGAATTCAAATGTAAGCAAAGAGATAGACATTATATATTGATATGGTCAAGTTTAATAGCAATAGTAAAAGATAGCTTGTACTACAGTGTATAGCTAATTAATTAAATGCAGCTTCATAGAACATGCTAAGTATAGCATTAAAATACAACAACACGAATTCAATTACAGACAATGCAAATTGTGAAAAGTAGTATCAAAAAAGCTTACAACGTAATCCAGTGCAATCGATATCAAATATAATACTCTCATTATCGAACTAGGTACTATGTAGTAGGTAGTCTATAGTGAAGGTTGTTAGATTATCAACTGTTAGATAGACTAAATAAGTTGGAGCCAAAGTCAATTAAGTTGAGTTTTGTCGGTTTTAGATCAAAAGATTGAGTTTTCTATATTCGTAGAGTAAGAAGGTGAGTTGAAAGGAAGATGTAAAAAATTATCTATGAAAAACAGCTCACTTATGTGCTGTCATCATTTATTTCGGGAAATGTTGGCATCGGCAGTTGGTTTAGCTGCATGTAGCTCATTCGAACCTGCTAAAGCCAAAAGCTAATACCTTGATGCTGAAGAATAGGTTGTAAAAGCTCATTATTTTCAAACCCAGGTACTCGTAATGGATAAGTTGAAAGTTATCTTGGTTGGTTTAGGATCGTAGGTATCAAATTAACTTATCAACAAACTTGAAAATCCCCTTATACTAAAATTAAAGCATGGATACCTGATAACATTCTTCAATAACATCAAATCACTCTTAGTTATAGTATCAGCAGAACAAGGTATAATAAAATTTATATATTATAAACTGGTGGATTGGGTATATTGGCATAGCTAAGTACTTTGCTGGCTTCATGTTAACGATGGTGTGGATATACCTATTCGCTTAAAAACTTCTATATGGATTGGTCAGATAGTTAGCACTCAGCTAATAATTTAAAGGTTGCTTTGGGCAAATGCATTGAGTTATAAATTTGCTAATCTAAGTACGAGACTCTTGGTTAGGAGGAATTAATGTTACCAAAACTTTGAACTATTGCATTTTGATTTGAGTAATATCGGCTGTCTATCCTGTCTAATTTGTAGAGTATGAATTATAAGCTTGGACTTTCCCTTGAACTTGCAAGGTGAGGTTGGCATATGAAGTTTTTGGCTTAAAAACCGACATTCTAATGTATATCATATCAGTAATAGTAAAATAAACTATTGGTAATCTAATTTAGTAAAATTTAAATCTAAGCAAAGTGAAATTTACCTTTTATGCATCAGAGCTGTCTTCCTTATTGAGCTAACTTGATATAAGCTCAATCGTTGAAGCGTTGATAGCTACTGCAGATTTCTCCTAAGGCTTGTCTTTACCTTCTAACAACTTTAATTTTTTTCCATGCTACTATAACTACTGATGAAAGGGCTACTTTATTGATTGATTGTAGAACTTTGTTTTAGGTATCCAAAGTTTTCAAATACTGATAGATTTCTCAGAGGAATACATAATCAATCTGAGTTGTAATAATTCAAATTTAAACTTGAAGTTTGGAGTAATAAAACTAACTACATTTTCATCTTGAAATTGGTACTTTTGGTGATGGAAATAAGAAGTTTGCTATTGAAATATATAGCTGTGATGTTTAGGTTAGATAGAAAGAACCTTGTCCAAGAGCTTCATTTGATTTGAGTGCTAGCTATTGGTTTATTAGGATGCTTTGAAATTGTACATCAGTTTATAGTTTATAGATATAGTTTTATAAGCTTCACTAGATAGCATTGCATCTAGCTTAGAGTTGATTGCTATTTATAAACATTTCCAAAGCGCTTGAAATCAAAATGCTGGTAGTTTATCAGCTTTTATGATGGAAATTGCGAGCAGTATTCGACATCGATCACTACCTATAATAAAATTTAACTAAAGTGATTTGAGTCAGTTTGATAAAAGCTCTACAGTTTAGATATAAATGTATGCAATTTATCGATCAATTGGCACCTGCCCAAGCTTTCTGAGATTGAAATTTATATCCCTTTATGTAGTGATATAAAATGGTTTTCAAGACTGTGTATAGAATATTTATGGATTGAACGTGTATAAACAGTGAAGTTAAAATATCCAAAATAGTTGCATTTCTTATATACTTATACCATTGATATATAGTCAATATATTTTATACAGCGCCGTACCTAATATAGATTTAAACTTAGCCTTTGAGTTTGACAGTTCTCTTTATCCTATTAGCTGCACTAATTAGTGAGTACATTCGGTACAAGTTGACCAAGGACAATAAATTTTTACTTTGGTACAATTATTAAATAAAGTATCCCTTTCCCACTAAAGCCATTTCCTACCTTACCTTTTTTACAATAAGAAAATCCTAAAATAAAAAATATAATAACTATATAAGGTTCTTAAAATAAGGTAGGAGATGGCCTAATAGAAATTAAAAAAGATCAACGATTCTAGACAATTTTGTAATAAAATTTTAGTTAAAGTAGGCAAAATAAATGCTAGGAACGTTTTCTATCACAACTAGAGAACATGGTATATACTTTTATATGTTTTATATGAAATTTTAGAGATATATCCAGTAGCTGATGGATATATATTGAAAATTTGTATTCTTTATACTAAAATATGTTTTAGGTATATTGATAGAGACCTTGTTGGAAATCTACATCATCAATGGGCGCTGCTTGGGTAAATAATTTATCATATCGTTGCTCCTATTCTTGGTAGAGCTTAGAGTAGTCCATCTTTGCTGGTTACTGACTTGGAAAACCACTGTAAAAAGTAATAATCGAGTTGATTTTCTCAGGTATAATTCTAGTGAACCAATGTAACCAAACTAATACATTTTAGATTCATTTAAGCTCTAATAGTATAAACCTATCTAACAACCTACTTGGACCTTTCCAACACCTTTAACAACCCTACTAAAGAAAAGTAGATATATAAATTCAATCTCTTTTGCTATTGATATGCCTAGTTCCTAAGTATAATAAAGTACCTAGATACACTATAGAAGATATCCTCCAACTTTAGTGAAAACTTTACACGTCTGAGTCGAGTGGGTTCGGCCGAACTTGGTGAGTCCTTCGGCATGGGACGTGACATGTGTATCGTGTTGTGGGCTGACTAATATAGATGCGGCAACTGCCCTACAATTAAATCCAATATAAAAGCTTTATTCTTGCAACACTTCTGGTTAGGAACCCTTAAAACGTTATAATCAACCTAACCCAAACTTAATCTACAATTAGGGCGAACTCAAAAGAAAGGTCCCAAACAATTCTGATAAACCGACTCAGAAACTCTCTTTTCCTCTATTGATGAAAGCGATCCAGAAACTCTTTTTCTTTCCCTCTTGTTCTTTCACCGTCCTTTTTGTCCTCCTATCTGTTTCTTCTTGTTTGGTGGTCTGTTTCCCGTTTTTGTCCTCTTCTTATCCTCTCTCTCTTTTCTCTCTCTGTCTGTCTTTTCTCTCTGTCTCTTCCTCTTCTCTGTCTCCCCTTTTTTCTGTCTGTCTTTTTTTTTCTCTCTCTTCTTTTTCTCTTCTTCCTTAATTTTACACATCTGATAACCTTTAAATGATAGTTTATAATAAAAAACATATACCAATTGGTTTTAATTTTATCTTCTAGGCCAGCTACCGTCTAACTAGTTGACAGAAGGTTTATACTCAGCTGGTTCTGCTATTTCAGATATATCGATAGTATTGATTGTATTTGATTAAATCTACATTCAACCTATCAAGTTAAATATTATTTATCATCAGCTACTAACCAATAAAGTAGTGTATGATAAAATTTAGTTGTGATGGTAAATTGTAAAAAGTAATAGTTCGATACCCTTTATTTCTATATGTGAATTGTAAGTAGGTTTAAAGCGTATCAACTTTGATCGGTTAAAGATCATAAAGCCTCCTACAATAATTTCTACCAACTACCTTGATCTTATCACCATCCTTTAAAATGACCTGAAGTCTAGTTTCAGTTGATTTATGATCCTGAAGACTTTTGCTACTTGAAGCTTGTCGCACACCTAAATTGACTCCGCCAGTTCTACAACTTAGGTTGCCAAGTCTTGCTTGGGTGGTCTTTTATCCATTTGGTTTCTTAGGAGCGCCTTGTTCATTATTAACTTTGAGTCTATTAAACTCTGGGAGCACTCCATCCAGTTTCCTACACTTATTACTTTGTTTTCTAGCTTTAGAAACGTGCGAATCGTCGCGGATCTCTTTCTTAAAAGCATATGGATCCTTGGTATAGCTGCTATAAGGGTTGATGTGACTGGAATCTTTGTGATCATCTTGAAGATATTTATAACTTTGTGCTTACAGTTTTCGGGGGTACATCTTACTAGAGAGTTTAAGTAAGGAGAGGATGTCATTACGATCTATGCTTTGAACTTCAACTTGCTACATCATGTGGGTTGAACATTCAAATTGTCGACCTGCTGGGTTTTTGGCAATGAAGATGGATTTAAGCGCATTGAGGATATATTTGTGGCTGAGTAGATGGTAGGAAAAATGAGTGGGAGGCACAAAGGTGCAAAATTCATGGCTTCTAAAAGTTCAAGTTAATTTCAAAGGCAGCTATTTATATTTTTCCACTCACTACAACCTCTAGTACTTTAACTTGGTTTCTCAGATGTAATATATTGTGATGAATTAGTGTTACCTTTGATGCTAAGGATTATCAAGTAAGTTTCGAACTTTCAATAGAAACTCACTTATAACTACCAGCCATCCATAACTTTATATAGAGTAAGTCTTTTTGAATTCTTTCTATTGAAGTTTTAGATTTGTACATTTGCTGATAAAATCTATTTGACTAAACTAGCTTGCTCTGCATCGATGAAGTTAACCAGATATTTAGCCCCAAGGTGTAAATACTTTGTCGCAAGGTAATAGAATTCCAAGTAGATTAGAATTACAACAGTAGTAAATTATGTATTAAAAGATTCTTTGAAATATATATGTAAGTTGTTATATTGCAAAATTTTTGTACTGATATAAAAAGTTCAATGGATTATATATGTAAATTTGCGATGTTTATCTTACTGTTGCAGTAGATTGCTGAAACCAAAGTAGCAAGTCATGTATGCTGATATACCAACTAAGGTATAGCTCAAGCTATATATAGGTAGTAGGGCTAACCGTCAATGCTAGCTCATACATTTGGTGGTTAGACTAAAACTTATGGACAACCCAAGCAAAAATTACAATGTAAAGAGAGATCTGATTACAAGGAGTTGGATTGTAGGAGATTGACAAAGCTTATAAAGGTATGTAAGTAAAAAAGCTAGTTTAAAGATATAAAATTTATATGAAAAAGCTGGGTTTTTATCAAAAAGAAATAAAATTTTAAACTACATGACATACAACATAAAACAAACCATATCTTTTAATATTTCGACTCACTCATACTCAAGACTTTTTGCTGAACAACTTTGCCAGTTTCCTTAGTTGAAGTTAAAGCGGTGGTGTATAACGGATGATTTGTGCTTTTGACTTGAAGGGCCGGTTTAGAAAATAACACCTTGACTAAGCCTTCTTTCAACAGTTTGTGAGCTCTACCTTCCCCGATATTACTGAGATACCCGACGTTCATAATATAACTGAAAGTAAATTTGTGGACGTAGTTAAATATAACTAAACTACCACTATGCTCCACGTACCCATAAAAATTACAGACTTTACCTTGGTAGCTTGAAATTTGGAGGATATTCTTCAATGTCGATGAACTGGAAGCTGGGGAGTCTGCCTTTAGTTTTAGTCCAGTCTAGAAGTAGATGTTTGTCGTGTTTGGTATTGGGATCGGAAATGTATTCATTGAAGGCGGATTCCGAGATGAGATTACCTTTGTCGATTGTGAAGTTGAGCGACTTAGCACCTTTGTTAGTTAAGAACGCCACTACCTTGACGAGCTAGATGAAGTAGGTCAGTATACGTTAAAAATTATAAAACTGTCGAGTTGGCATTGGTTATCCTACCAAAATTTGGAAACCCCAACATCAAAAAGTCTGATATTGTACTGGTGGGCACCTCCTTTAGATAAAGAGAGGTCGAGGGACTAAAGTAAAACAGGATTTGCTGATAAAAGAGTTCTCGTATGTAAAAAGGTGCTTTACCAAATATGTGCACTATATTCTTCAATAAACTTTGCATCATCATGAAGATATCGAGGCTGGAGTAGTTGTATCAGGACTGCCCTATGATTGAACAAATTTTTATCGTCGGGTAAGACAAGATAAAATCCCAGATCAACTACAGAACTAATCCCCTCCTTGATAAGCTGACACATGGTACATCCCTTGAGGTTGACACGCCGTATAATTTCATCGAAGCACCACTCGTGAGTGAAGTAATAGTAGACTCGTTTCTTTTCGCCACCAAATATATGGTGTTGGTCGGCTAAAATGATGGCAATCTTTTCTTTTCATCAAGCTCAGTGGCTATAGATTAAGAGTCAGGAAATTAGGGATATCACTGTCGCACCTAAGTAGATTGATGGTTGTAGCGATATCCTTGTTGTGCCTGGTAAATTCAGATCAGTATATAGTTATTTTAGTATCCAAATTTAACAGCCTCTAATCCTCCAGCTTTTTTATAGTTAAAGATTCCTACATTTACACATTAATAAAGTAAATGCCTTACCATGAATTTGGAACTTGGGTATATACTACAAAAGGTATTTTCATCGAGGGGGTCTTATCATAATCGTTGAAACTTTTCAAATTTAACGAGTTTAGAGTCATCTCCATATGTAACAACTAAGCTATTGATCCTTATACTCATCTTCAAACTGACCCTTCAAAGTTTTCTATGTGTCTTTATACTCACTATTCGCTTTATCTTTGGAGTAGTTTAGATTTGGATGTTAAATTGGCGTGTGTATTAGAGGAAATGCTAGTTTGGTTTCAAAGGAGCGTTAACACCAAACCTGATGATACTGGTGGTACTAGTGGGAACTACACTCTTCAAACTTTGCTATGGTTCATGTAATTGGGACTCATCTTAAGGTTGAAACTGAAGTTGTAGAGGTTTTTGTAGCTATGCTCGTAATTGTAAAAATGATGATGCCAACTTTGTAAACTTTATCGAGGATAAATATTTTAACCTAATTGGGTAAACTAAATAGCTTATTATTTGAAAGCTGCTTGCTGCAGAACATTATATTTACTACTTATAGCAAATTTAGATATATAATTGGCAATATGTGCCTTTTCTCAGTAAACTAGTTTTGCAATGATTAGCCAGTAAGGAAATTGACGATGGTGGTGTTTCGCATAGACGTACAAATCGGATCTGTCTTATATATCTAGTTTATTGATGATATTGCATATATTCTGATAGTTTATTTTCAATTAATTCATTTGAGCCCAAGCAGCTATTATAGGAAATGGAAGTAGTAGAAAACTACTCTGGTCCGAAAGCCTCGGGTTTTTAAGATGCTATTCATATTAGCGGGGTAACTTTCACAAGCTCGATTGTAAAATATCAGCAAGTTTGTGTAAACAGACTATATAAGCTTGTTGGATTCTTTTCTGACCAAAGTAATTACTTTGATCATTTGCAACGTCTACAATCATAAATTAAATTGGAGCTACTCCATATCGATCGCCACAATACCCAATCTAATTTTTTATGCTTCAGGTATCCTAATCGAAATTTGAAATGTATCTGAAATACGTATTGATCTTCGATTTATTGGCATCTGCCTGGGGATTTCCGATCAAAATATATATCTACACATGATATAGATGTAACGTAACATGGAGGCGTTGCTAATAAAGATCTCTTGAACGTGTATAAATAAAGCTCAAATTCAATTCTTATCACTTTTTTATCTACCATTGATTTATACTAGCATCACCAACTTTTTTGTCATAGTTCACCTTATCCCATCAACATAGACATCAAAACTAGACTATAGATATTATGGGTTTAATTATTCCTTTCACTCCTTTAGTTGCACTAGCTAGCCTGTACGTCAGCTACAAGCTTACTACAACCAACGAGTTCCTCCCTTGGTATACGAGATTACTCAATTTGAATAAGCCCAGCTATCCCATCAAGGGCAAGGTAGACGGAGGCTACGACAAAGTAAAAGAGATGTTCATTCAAAATTTTGAGGATGGACTGGAAGTTGGTGCTTCCGTTTCGGCCTATATTGATGGGAAGAATGTAATAGAACTTTACGGCGGCTATGCCGACTTTGAAGAGGACAAGCTGTACAACGAACGTACATTGAATTTTTTGTATTCAAGTTCCAAGTTTATGGTGAGTTTAATAGAGGCTATTGAAATTTTTTGCTAACATTGGGCTTTTCCTTTATATAGGAGAACGTAGCCATTGCCATCCTAGTCGATAAAGGTTTTTTGAATTACGACGAAAAAATCAGCAAGTATTGGCCCGAGTTCAGCTTTGGTAATAAAGCAGACATTACATTGGCCGATTTGATGCGCCACGAAGCTGGGGTATATTATTTCGACGACCCTCAGCCGTCGATAAAGGACCTTAAAGATGCTGATGTCTTGGCTCACAAGTTGGCCAACCAGAGGAACTTGTTTGAAGGCAAACGAGAACGGTCCTACCATGGCATAACTCGGGGGCTCTATTTAAATGAACTAGTGCGAAGGGTAGACAAGCAATGTCGTACATTACCTCAGATCTATCAAGATGAAGTCAACTGCAAGTTGGATGTCGAGTTCTATGTTGGGCTGCCTAATAGAAAAGATGTAATGGAACGTAGGGCCAAATGGTACGACTATCCGATCGCCGATTATGTAATAAACTTTTTTCGATCTGGAGGGACTTCTTCTCAGCATAGTCGACAAATTATACACGAACTCTTGGTTAAGGAGACTTCACATATCAAGAACGTGCTCAAGCTGCAACTTAGCGAGTCCAGTCCCTATATGGGTTACCCCAATACGGAAGAATGTGTTGAGCTGCAGATCACCAGTGCCAACGGATTCAGCTCGGCCAATGCGGTAGCTTTGAAATATTGAAACGTACTGATTTAAAATTTTGTTTAGCTAGCTAAGATAGCCTCTAGTTTTTCCAGTTGTTTGAATTCAGATCTTACAGCTGCCAGTGAAGATGAAAGTGAAGGTATCCACATCATTTCTTCAAAAGCCGCCCAAATTTCCATAAGTGATCCTCAACAAAAGTTCGACGTCGTCATCTTAGAAGATACTATAATGACCAAAGGTGGTTTTGGGGTTATGGAATTAGAACTCGAAGGTGTAGATATCAGTGGGATAGATAACATTGACCTAGGTAAATTTTACGGCTGGTGGGGGTTAGGTGGTAGTATGGTCGTCTTCAACCCAGCTCACAACTTTAGTTTCAGCTACGTGATGAATGCCCAGCATCTGGTACTTTCGGGGGAGGGTAGGGCTTACAATTTGTTGAAAGAGACGTTTACATCATACCTAAAGATGAAGTTTATGTGAGTTGTGGAAGTGTTTAATTAAATGATAATTGAAACTTTTTCTTGTGTAGGAGTGTTTATATTACGTTGTATATTTAATTTCCAGCTCTTCTGTTACAAACCCATTAAAGAAATATGTTGGAAAAGTTAAAGGCGATAGATGTTGGATAACAATCATCCACATGATGGAAAGCTGCTACCTGATTAAGCTTATTGTATTAGTGATATCAGTCAAAAATCGATTACGATAATAATGAACTTTTATAGATTACACCTATAATAGGGTTATCAAAAGTGCTAATGCGAAAACATATATCATTCCAATCGAATTTCGAATTGAGGAGCTAGCGGTAGCCCGTAAAGTTACGTTATCTACTTTAGCGAACATATCGATGCCTTCGTAAGATCCAACGTCGGTAAATTCTGGGATAGTTGAATATCCAGGAAGGTTAACTACCAATATGCCAGGTCCAGTAAAGCTACCATTTTTGGGGCCTCCCGTAATCTCAATGTCGGCACAGTTCATGTAGAATTCTCTATTCCCAGTACGGTTGATCCAAGTCCAAGCGAATATAGCTGATTTGGAACTAGGGGCATCAGCAGGTAAAGTTACATTGTAATCCAAGCCAAACTTACGCAAGCATTCACTTAAAACAGTCTTGATGACAGCGAAAGTCTTACCGTTGTCGTAGGATATAGAAAATTGGCAGTGGCCACCATTGTGTAAACCATCACCTTCGCCGTACAACTTGACAAGGATATCGCTACCTGACTTATATGAAGCAACTGGATTCGTCTTGTTGTAACCTTTGCAGGGAAAGATACCTAAAGGGGAGTTCATGTCAAAGTCAGGAGCCCCTTTGAACTGCTGGTTGTATTGACTGTTTCTTGGTGGTGGTTGGATCATCTCAGCATGACTCAACACCAAAGCAAACATGGAAATTAAGAAGGATATCCTCAGCAGTAGTTGCATTTCAAATCGGTTGGTTGTTGTTACAGGTGGTGAAGTTGAAAGTCAAGTTCAAAGTTGGGAAAGAGTTGAGAGTTGCAGTTCGGTCAAGTTCAAGCTGGTCCTAATATACGATTCACATATCGAAGTTTCTAGCCCCTGGTATCTCAGTTTCTGGAACTTGAATTGAGAGCTTTTGGCCGAATCAAAAGATGATTCGAGTTGATTGGGAGTTCTAGGCTAAATTATGGACGCAACTTTTGGAATGAGACCGAGGACGGAATTTTAGCTGAAGTTTGAAAAGCCCAAGTCCCCATAGTCAAAGTAGGCTAGCTAAAAATGTATAAAACTTCATTAATATAAATGTATTTATAATTACTTTATGTCTATATTTAGTTTCAAGCTATAGCTTTTGTGGTGTATTATTTCGATCTGTATACAGAGTTCTTGTGTTGTAGATGGATGGATATTTATAGGATGTGAAGACGGAAGATCGATGCACCAATATAGATGAAGGTGGCTATAATTTAACCTACTAAATTGGATTTTAGATCAGGATTGGTGAGAAATATAGAGACAATAGAATATTAACAATAGGTGTGAGAAGTGGGAGTATATAGATATCGAAGCTGTAAGTAAGCTACACCGCCAACTTCTTTAAACTGAAACCACTCTCAACACTTGTAGCTGTGTATCGAAGAACATCAAAGTAGACTTAAATTTGTTTCCTAAACTTGATAAAATCACAAGGCCTTTCTGGTTAGCTTTGTTGAATACCTGCATGAAGCCCATAATCATGGATCAACTAATCCTTAGCTTAAAGTAGTAAATCTTAAAACAAGCCTCGCTATTCCTTGACGAATGAAAGGATTTAGATAAGCCTACTGATGAAGCTTGCTAAATTTACTAATAGTAGACTCAAATATAATTGTTTCTTAATTTCTTTACGATATCTGCAGAATCTCTATATTCCATGTCCCAATATGTATTGATTAAGAATTGAAATGTTTGTAAGGAAATACTACGGCTTAAATATAAAGCTTATATTAATACATGTTCGTGCTATATATTATAAATTATTTGATATATCTTTAAGCTCTCTTTTCAAAGAAATTATAATGCACTTTTATAGCTTCTATTGCTCACAAAGTAGTTAATTAGTCAGAGTATCTAGTAAAAGATGAAGTATTCGGTAATACGGGACCTCACTAGTAGATACTACGCACTTATAGAAGATAAATACGACCCATACATTTATATAAAGTATTGCTTGTCATTCGTTTTGCTACTACGCAAAGCTATCCGAAAAATAATAAATCTAGGACAGTTTGCTGATTTGTTACCCTTTAAACTATCCTATCCAGCTTTCAAATCAATCGACTATTTAGCTTGCCCAAACAGGCTAAAACATCACCCTTGATAAATTGATAGAATCGTCATCACTCATCCCTATAAATATAAAAAATAGTTGGTTTACTCCTTACAACTTTAATTTCAAGATGAGCCACAGTAATGCCAATCGAATTCGAACCTTGACGAGTGCAGTTGCCGTCGGCGCCACCAGCCTCATCGTCTTTGGTACCAACGCCTTGCTAAAGCCCAACGAGTACTTCCCTTGGTACTACGCG
The DNA here is from genome assembly GCA_016630905.1 of Capillidium heterosporum. Classification (NCBI taxonomy): domain Eukaryota; kingdom Fungi; phylum Entomophthoromycota; class Entomophthoromycetes; order Entomophthorales; family Capillidiaceae; genus Capillidium; species Capillidium heterosporum. Next base: position 480,069 of record WBMQ01000010.1, read on the forward strand.
TCTCTTCAACATAATGAAACCGGATTACCCCATCAAAGGTAAGGTCAATAAAGGCTACGAAGACGTAGAAAAAGTTTTCAAGGAACACTTTGACAACGGACAGGAGATCGGTGCCTCAGTTGTAGTTTATGGAGATGGTGCCAAGCTCGTCGAACTTTATGGAGGTTTTAGTGACTTTGATAAGAAAACACCATTCAATGAAAACACTTTGTGCAATGTGTTTTCGAGTTCCAAATTTATGGTAAATTACTGTTTTTCACTTTTTTGATACGTATAAATAGGAAGCTTTAGTTATCAACAAGTTGGTGGAGCAAGGCTTGTTGAACTTGGATGCTAAAGTATCTACCTACTGGCCTGAATTTGATAAGCACAACAAGGAGGATGTTATGATCACCGATCTACTTAGGTTCGACAGTGGCATTCCCTACTTTTCTGATCCTCAGCCTACTGTGGCTGAACTTAGCGACAAGGACAAAATTGCTACAATTTTAGCCAACCAGCACCACATATTCAACGGGGAAAAGAAACGGGCCTATCACTGCTTCACTCGCGGATGGTGCTTCAACGAGATTATGCGTCGCGTTGATCCAAAAAAACGCACCATGCGTCAGTTTATTAAAGAGGAGATTGTACCAGTAGTTGACTTGGAATTCCACCTTGGTTTACCTGACGATAAAGATCTGTTCAACCGTAGGGCAACTTGGTACAACTACCCCGACCTTGATACCTTTATCATGCAGAGTTTACCGGAAGATATAGTGCGCAGCTACGGCAAAGCACCTTCTGACATGCAAGAATTCTTTTTATCAGATGATTCCATATTGGTTCGATCCCTTAACCTTCCATTATCTAAGGAAGGTGCCCACCAGTACAACGCTAAAGACTTTTTGATGGCAGAGTTCCCAAGTTCTGGTGGGATAACCAATTCCAATTCGGTAAGATACAGTTGGTAATATCTACTAACTTATTCCAAATAGCTCGCCAAAGTAGCGGCATTTATGGCCAACAAAGGCACCAAGCCACTTAACTTTACCAGTGGTAAGGGGAGTCTTATTTCGGAAACTACTTTTAACGAAGCGATTTCTGACCCCAGTACCAAATACGACGAATGCCTGCTTTTAGACTGGACTATAACTAAAGGTGGGTTCCCCAGCTTCCAGTTCGCCGACATTGAATTGGAACTCCAACGTTCAGGTTATCAAGGTGAAGTTGGTAATTTTTATGGATATGCAGGGCACGGTGGTAGTTTAGTTATGTTTAACTGTGTCCATAAGTTTGCCTTCAGCTATGTCATGAACGCTGGGTACCCCGGTAAGATCGGGGAAGGTAGAGCTCACAAACTATTGAAGGAAAGCTTCATCAAGTTTGTACTTTCTAAACCGGCCCCTCAAGTCAAAAACACGAGCCATGCGTCCTACTGCTGCTGCTTTAACTTCGCCAAAGGAGACTGCCGAAGCTGTTCAGCAAGAAGTCTTGAGTATGAGTGAATCAGAGTCTTAGGAGTTTAAGGCAGTTTAGTTTAAGTTTAATCCGTTTAGCTCAAATGAATATGTTCGTTTTGGTAATAACCCTACCTTTTCGATATAAATTATATGCCCTTAAAATAGCTTTGTATACTTTTAAAAGCCTTTACAAACATTTACATCTAGTACCTTGTAATTATGTCTACCTTACTAGCTAACATATTTTTATCACATGTGTAGCTCAAAAGGTTTAGTTTACTTATATTTCGTAACTGATGCCTGCTGTTGGTCCTATCGTCTATAATAGATTTGAATGATACTTGTGAAAGTATGCCAAATATACACCACTTTCTACTTCACTTTCAATAATCTACTACACCAGCAATATATACGCTAAAACCTTTTATAAATTGCTATATCAATTTTATAGTATACTATTTTTAGGTATGTATATTCAAATGAAGCATTTTCTACAAAAGTTATTGTAAATCGATTCTGCACTGACTTGAATAGCCTTTTCTTTATGATGGATATTTCCATTTCGGAACCGAATGCCAAGCCAATTCCACCAATTTAGGATAGGCCAGTTTAGTTTACTGGATTTTAGCAACGTATGTGTAACTCCAAAGCTTAAACAGAAAATATTTCCTTATGAACTTGGCCCATCTATTGATATGAAGTTAATAATTATAATTGTATATATATCAAAAGATTAAAATTCAGATGGTAAGTCTTGATATAAATAGCAGTCATCATTTACTATCGATAGCTTATTTATACAAATTAGGTTGAAGTACAATAGTTGTGATGAACAAAAATGCACAATTAGTAGCCGGGAAATTGACTTTCAAGTTCTAAAAAGGCAAGATAAGAACTTTTTCATAATATCACTGTATCTCAAACTGGCCTGCACCCTTCACCTATCAAGTTATGGCTCTAATCTCAACACGCTCCAATCCAACCTTGATATGATAATATAGACGTTACCGACTTGGAAATCTGATCTTAGGTGTCACAGCCCGTCAAAGTTCAAGATGTTAGTCACAGTAGCGTCTATTCCAATCTAGCTTTCCTATTGAGATGTGATTCCACTTTTCCCAACAACTTAGACTCCACCAAGTGTCCTGATAGAAGATATGGAGCTAAAGTCTAGAGCACGAAATTTTCAAATTGCACTTACAGCTTAAAGGATGCTCAGAAAGCCCTATAGATTTGACAAAGTTTTATAGCACAGACCACATAAACACTCCGAACATCATGACCCAAGAATACATGAACAAACTAATAAAAAAGCCATTAGTCAACTGGATCAATGTGTTGAAGGTGTTTAAAAAGGTATTCAACAAGGTAGCCAAGAAGAAAGCCAGTAGCGTCAAAGGTAAGAAGTGGAAAAGTGATCAAGAGAAAGCCAAGTGGTTGGTTAAAGCATTGGAAATACCCACCTCCAAAACAAAGCTTCTCCAAGTTCTTCAATACATTGGGTAAAGACATACCATACTACAACTTTGTTTTGAATTCAATATTGTATTTTGAATATTTTGAGGATTGGATGTGGATGTGGATGTGTCAGTATTTGCAACTTTGCAGCTGAACGCGTATTTAACAAATATTCTAGCCAATGCCACCATCCATCCTACTGCATATAAATTGATGAATTAGTGCTTTTGATTGTTTAGTTTGATGATACTCGGCCTAAGAGGCAGAACTAAAGCTTACTAGCGTTCAATTTGCCTTCAAACCTTGACCCGAAGTTTTCAGGTAGATTAGGTGGATATGTCTTCAACAAATATATGGGGACTCTCTTCAACTCATCTCAATTCATTATTTTGCTTAGGAATTAATTTTACGATGGCTTGATTGAAACTACGACTTACTAGTTTTAATGGTAATTGATTTAGACAAGTACTACATCTACGTCGAATTGGATATCCCTTGGAAGATATGCTCAACAGCGAACTTTGGTTACTTCTTTCAATGCGTAGTTCCAGCATATAGGCAGCCTAACTACTGCTAGCAGCGATAGCAAGGTATGTTGAACCATTTACCTAAGAGGCATTTTTCTACCTAGTTGATTTCCAGAAATATCAATATAGACGGCATTATATTCAAACTTTAACTCCGTTCACTAGGTCATTGAATCTCTATATTTGATCTCGCCAAAACCACCAATACCTTAAAGCTTTAACTATAAAGTAAAGTTGAGGAAACTGAAGTGGATATGGCATCAACTTGGAAAATTGACACCTTTGATTATTAAAAGCTTTATTTTAAATTACTAGTGACATCTCCATAGCATCGAATGATAGCTAATTATTTTTATATAGAATAGCTTATCTAATATCAAACATCTAGTTCAAAAATAATAAAATTTGGGTAACAGAGCTAAACTATACCTAGTATATATAGCTCGCCCTTTATCTACTTGGAAACAGTATGGTTCTTTAATATTCACTGTACTTGTAAAAGAACCATAGAATTGCCAATAAAAATCGATATATAATTGCCAATAACATCTATACAATCGAACCAAGTACTATACAAAGCATACTATACCTAATTTATAACCTAGAACTTACAGTATATAAAAGAGAAAGTGTAGAGATTAAACATACTAAAATAAATGACCTCTGAATTTACTAATTACAATAGAATACTGATTAGGATATATATCGAGTAGAAGGGAACGGAATGTAGGTTTAGGTCTTCAAAGTAAAAAACTTAGTAACCGTAACTTGCTAAACTAGCTTTGAGCTGCATCAAAATGCAAAATTTAACTCTTGTGGATCTCTACTTCGTTACCAGGTATAGGAGCCAGGGCCAAGGCGACCTTGATACTATCTTTGATGTTATCCTTGATGCTACTGATACTGTTGATGCTTTTGACGCTACGAATACTACCTACCTTGGTGCCAATGTTGTTGTCAGTAGCGACAAGTAAAGGAGATCGTTCATCTAAGCTGTCGTTAGCGGTAGCAAAGACGGAGGCCGGGACATGGTGTAATTCCTCCAACTTCTGAGCTGGTTCAATGGGACCCAATTTGGGCGGCGTAGATTCACCGCCAATGAGGCTGGAGAACTCAGTATCCTCTTCCGAAGTTGGGTTGTGTAAGGGGATGGAAGCTAGATCTTCAACTTCGTTCTTGGGTCGCATGGACAACAGTACGACACCTAAGGATAGGATGACGGTACCAACAACCACTAACAACAACTTCCACCAAGGTAGCATGGACCACTGGTTGTAGTACACGAGCCCGTTGAGCAAACATGAGACGTTATAGACACAATAGTTGACCGGCATCAACAATACGATATCACAGAACTCCAACGAACGGTTCAGGTAGTACAATTGTAGCAAAGCGGTTATAATCAAAAGACCAACGATGATCCAAGCTAATGGACGGTTGAATTGGTTGTTTCCTAAGATGGTCAACGTCAACAGCTCGATCCCCGATTTTGCGAAAAGGATACCCTGCGTCGATATCAATATACTCATGGTACCGTAGATGAGACCTACTATTGTCCGATTGCTATCCTCATTCAAAGTTGGGAAAGGTAAGTTAGTTTGGCCACCACGACCCAAGTTGTGAGAAGCCGATTTCAACTTGCGTTCGTTGAAGAAGTTCCAAACAAGGCACACGATTATAATGACCTCCTGGATGGCAAAGTAAACAATAAACGCTGGCCTCTGGTACAAAATCATAAGATCTTCCAACGATCGACTGTGCTCGGCAATGACGCCAAAAAGACCCACTATGACCGCTCCAATTAAAATAATCAAAGTACCTATGGCGCTCTGCCAGGACCAAGGATCATGTAGTAAATAGTGGGCGAATAGAGCATTGCAAATGAGAGAGAATGCACCTATAGGTGCTAACAAAGTAACAGGTAAAGAGCCGATGGAGAAAATGGAGCCGGTCAAGGAACTTATAAGGTATACGGTAAACCCAACATACCACAGGTTCTTGGAAATAAATTTGGATAGCTTAGTGTTGGTTGTAGTTGATAATGCGCTCGTAGTACTTGCAGTTTCCAAGTCGGCGTTAAGTTGGAGGTAGGATTTACGTTGCAATGCCACCCCGAACGACGAAAGTATTGTCGCTATGAGACCTACGCTCAGTCCCACTATTATCTGTGTCGAAGCCGATATCATATTTAAATAAACCTTAATTTACCTTGTCTACTTTACGCTTGTCCTTCTTACCTTCTTACTTTTGACTTGGCTTAACTAAAGAACCTTGGTGGAAGTTGTGAGAAGCTATAGTTCGATTCTAAAGTTAGTAATCCAGCCAAAACTGATTCCAGCTTTGATTATGTTAATTTGGAGCGGTTGGTAATTACTTGGGATGTTATTGGCTGGATGGGTTGGAATCCGGTGAAACCTTTAAAACGGATTTAACTATTCTTGATCTTAATCTTGTTTTGTGGAATTGCTATTGAATTAGCGGCTTTTTTCCGAATTGTAATTCTAAATTTTTGCCAAAGATGGGAAAGGGTAAACTTTCCAATCCTTTGTGGGCCGCCAAGTAACTTAGGTCAAACTGCCTATACTATAACCTCCGAACTTCCGGGAACTAAGGCATTGGCTCAATAACACCAGTCGTACACTATACCATTCTATACTCAGCACTAACCATTAAACCTGAGAAAGATTCTTTTGCATCTATCCTAAACCATTTTGGACAGAGTTTTCGAAGGAGATAGCCATATTGCTCAAAGGCGTCTGCTATTTGTAACTTTAACAACTTGAAAGCTTACCAAACGATTTACATTATTATATCCCAACCTATATTATAAATGCTAGATCTACAAATTCACTCGTAATATATTTATAATAATTTAATTAGCCTCATAATTAAAAATTCTTTAAATTTCCAAAAACTATAAATTATCCAACCAACACCAGCTTCATAAAAGACATTAATATCCGTCTTACATTTAATTAAAAGGTATCTAAAATACCAATCTAGCTATGGATGATAGCTTCGAGGGCTCGTTTCTCGTTGACCTCCAGTCCGTTGAGATTGACACTGCCATTACTTACAACTCCCTGCAGCAACTCCTTGTGGTACCCCTAAATTGGTAAAATTAAATCTGTCAGAATTTCCTTCCAAACTTTAAAAAATTTACCTTGAGGTCGAAGGTGTAGAGGGGATCAGCTTCATACAAAATATCTTCATCAGAGGCAAAACGACCACCACCCACTTTACCTAGTTGATCTAAATAATTTAGTATTGGGTTGTACGAAAAAGTATGAGTACCCGATAGGTAGTTACCCTCCTCGTCAAGATCAGCCCACTCATCGTCGTCGTCATCGCCAACATTAGGGTTTAACTGGTCGGGGTTGTAGGTGTCATTAATGTAGTCGCTGATGATAAGCTTGACGATCTTGAGGTTGGCCAATATAGCGGTGTACTGCTCCCCAACTAAAATTTAAAAAGCTCATCAGTATAAACTTCATCAATTAAATATATTTACCTTTACGGGTCTGCGATCGAGTTACGATACCTAAACAAACATATAAATCAAAAGTAAAAGTCAATTGCCTTACGTCCCGGATTGATATCAATTAAATTGCCTTTGACGGTGATCTGGTTGATACGAGAGTCATTCTTGATAAGGATCTGGCTCAATGCAAAGGCACTACATAAACATCAGCTCAAATTGTAGAAAATTTCAAGTACCTGAGCTTGATCTGGAAGTAACCACAGAACGAGTCGTGCAACTCAAGCCACAGATTGATTACCAAAGCTAGAGGGTTCTCGACGTCACCAACTGGCTTGGACAAAAAGTCAAGAATAGTATCGAGGTGAGTACGGCACAGCTGAGCTAGGACGATGATCAAGGTCTGTTTGGTTGTGGCCAACTGGGTGATGGCTAAACGGTGGACTAAGGGGACCAAGATATCGTTAAGGTAAGGGACAACGGCTTGGGTGTTCTACTTCAAATTAAAAAAGAATAATCAAAACTAGTTACCTTGAGCAGGAGGGCTAAGGTCAAATCACCGACCGCGAAGCAGGTGGAATCTCCGTTGGTGATGAGATCGGCAATGAATTTGACAATAAAGGAGAGTCCCGAGCGGTCCTGGTATTGCCAAGCTATGATCTGATCCAAGTCCTTGTTGACAACCATGTGGAAGAAGTCCTGAATGGCAATTAGTAGCTCGGGGTCGGTGTGACTCTGTAGGATGGAAGGGAAGGTACTGGCTACAAAGTTGGGAGGTAGAGGACTAGGGCCAGCGCTGGCTAAGGCGCTGAGGATATCGACTGCCGACTATAAACTTTCTTAATTAAAGCAAAATGTGGCTATTATACTGTTGTGGCTAGGACCGGGGTACTGAGGTTGGAGATGTGTCCGGTGAGACCGGGGACGAGGTGTGAGATCAGATCCAAGTACAGACCGGGAACTTGAGCTAGGGCTTGAATTGTATCCTTAACTACATCGGCAGCGATAGCATCTACAATATAGATGAGCATTTGCAAAAAACTACAACTTACCGGTAGAAGCCACCTTAACCCACAGGTCGACGATCTTAGGGAGCAGGGCTGAAGCGTACTTGGTACTGATTTCAGGACTAACCTAGTACATGTCAGCTAAATTAAATGCGAATTAGTACCTTGATGGCGACACTCCAAGTTTCTAGTAGAAGGATTAGGACCTCTCCATTGACTTGGTGGGCAATCGCCAAGGTAGCCTCGAAGATATTGGGTAGCGTTGGGACGAGCAACTCTTTGTTGGGAAGGGAGCAGAAGCTAAAAGAAGTTCAGCTATGGATGAATAAAATATCGGGCACTTATTTATAGCTTTAAGCCCAGATAAGTTGACCAAGATCGAGGTTGAGGTGGCCATAGCAGTGACAGCCCTATTGAGGCACTGGGAAGCCAGCTGCTGGGGCAAAACGTCGGCGTAAAGGGAAGTAAAAATCAGTGCACTACCCTGAGCCATAGGTATATCTGTCCGAAAGTTAATTTGATTCAGCATACTAGATTACCTTGGTTATCGAGTAAAGGCAGAGCGACCGTGTTGACCAGTGACTGGATATCAAATTGGATAGGTCGGCTGGTGGCGCGGGCTTGCTCGTAGTGATCACTCAGTTCGAAATGTAGGAATGATACGCAGTTCAAGCATGCCTCAGCAATAGTCCACCTAAAACACCACTTAATCATATAAACTAGTAAATATATATACCAGTAGGAGTCACCAGCCTGGCGCTGACGATCGCAGGTAGCCAAATGTTCGCCTATAGCCTTGGAAAGGGAGACGAGGGACTGATCGCTAAACGTGGAAACCAACACCTTATACAAATTGAGAACTTGAAGTCAGCATCAACTTACTGAGAGCAGGTCTTTAGCGGCAATACGTACCGAGAAGTTCAAAGTCTCGTCATTTTCATCGTTGAGGTAGCAGTTGGGGTCCTCTTGCCACAAATCCAACTAAAATATTTCAGCACTATTTAAACTAAAAAATTTACCTGGTCGGCAGTGACTTGGGCGTAGGTGATGGCGAGCCAGGACCAGTAACTTAAGTCGTACTTGGCGAAGGAAGCCTGGTTGAAGTCCTTGCGTAGAGCCAAGCTAGATAATACCTCGAGGCAGATGTAGATTAATGATTCGATCTTGACAATCTCCAGCTCGTCATTAGTCTCCTGATCGATTGGCTCACCGCGAACTTCAGTTTGGACGTAGAGGTCGGAGAACAGCTTCAAGTTTTCGATAATCAAATCACCCAAGGCGGCCAAGCTAGGTAGGTGGGAGGGGAAGTGGGTCAGCACCTTCTGCAGGGCCTTTTATAAAATTTTAAAAGCAGTTAAAAATTGCGGAATTACTGTAACACTTTGAACTTTGAGACCAAGCTCGATTGGACCAACTGCATTCTCCTGCAAGTTGCTGAACAGGTATTCGACCCAACCGCCGAGTGTCGAAGCAAGTAGGCGTTCGGGGAGGTGGGGGTCAGCATCCTTCATAATCTCTACCATAGTCAAAAAGTGATGGAAGATTTCGATGGCGTAGATGCGCGATTGGGCTGAAAATAGCTAGATATACTATTAGAATATGAAAAACACAGAAAATTACGCCGGGGTTGGTGACGACTTTCAAAAGCTCTGGGAAGATAACGGGACCGATAGTAGATACCTGTTGGTCCGACAGATCCTTGTCGGTAAATTCTAGAGATCTAATTAACTTATCTTTCATTGTAAATAAAGTTACCTGCAAAAGCACGTAAAGCACCGTGGACTCCATTCTTGTCACCGTTTTGGATTAACAAAATTAACAGCTCGACGAAGTTGGGCCAATCTTCGGGCCAGTCAAAGTGAGCAAGACCAGTTACTACATAGGCCTATTTTGGTCAGTTTTAAATTTATAATAAAGGGTTACAGCGATGGTTCGGATCTTCAAGTTGGGGTCGGACAACGTGTTGAAAGCCAGCTCACGTACTTTTGCTTTAATTTCATGATTAGGGGTAGGTGGACAGTAGTTGTCCACTGAGGTTGACCAGTGGTTCATGACGTACTTCTTCAAAGCGATACCGGAAGCCTATATTTTTATTAGTTGGTGTCTTGAGCTATAATTAACTTGTCGGATAGGTTGATCTACGGTTGGTGAAGCTAAAAGTTGAGCATAGTGTAAAGCGCAATCTATATCAATTTGGTTAGTTTGAAGTTACAAATTGAATTTTTAGATATTTTAAAATTGAATTAGGCTATCGGAATAGAAATTACCAGGAAAGGAGGTTTCTAAGTGGTGGATAGTTGCCTCACTACCCTCGCGTATCTGTTTGTCGCTGGAAAGACTGGAGACTAAAGCTTGTTCAAGTTCGTTGCTCATGTCACTTTCTAATTTTTGGAAACAAAGACAAGGTTGAGGAATTTTAGCACTCCCTTTACTTTCAATTACCAGAATTTCGAACATCTCGTTTATGAGTTTGTATTGGATAAAAGGAAGCGGAAGTTGACTAAATCGAGTTTTATTGGCTATAATTGAATTTGATTGTCGTATCCAATTCTCTACTGCTTTGCTTTTTATAAAGTGTATTTACTGTTTATCTAGTACTTGGTTGATAATAAAACAATTATTGGTGAGACAGAAACTAAGGTGGTACTTAAGAGTATATAGATCTCTTTATGTATGTTGATAAAAGGATTTTTTATACTTGCATTTTCTTCTAACGAACCGATCATAAAATTTAGTTAAGTGGTTTAGATATATAAAGTAAAGCTGTAAGAGTGGAAGCAATATAGCTAACTATTGAAGTTATACTTTCTACATCAGTAACAGTAGTTAAACTTAAAGTAAGGATTGTACAAATAGGTAAACGAACACTAAAAAACTTAAGACCAAATCAAACTTTAGATTATCACTAAAATAGACTAGTTATACTATGGCCATAATTATAAAAATACAAATATACACCGTCAATCACCATCCAAAACTAATGTTAAGCTTCTAAATTTTGGCAAGGTGTACTGTTTTAACTCTAAGCTTAGGATAAAGCAGTACTCCTCCACTACTTTACATCTGGATTACAGCTTTAACAATATATTAGATACACATAACGCTTGTAGAGGTAATATACATGCTCTACACCTTAGTTTCATAAGCGTAGCCAATTGCATTCTAACTTCATTAGTAATACTTTTTACGCTATTATTTGATAAACTACACTCATAAGTAGAAACTTTAATCTAAAACTTATGAATAAAATAAATAAGTTGAATTATTTACAAGTATATTTGGTTGGAAATGATAGGTAGGAAAGTATCCCATTTATATTAGATTTAGATTACTGGTAGTTATCGAGTTTAGTATATTTCAGAACATGCTCAAGCATTCATCATCATAGAGACCAGTAATTATACTATCTAAATTTATAAAGTATAAAGAATTGAAGTTGTATTCAGATCGATCGTATACTAGTTTGAAAACGTACATAATCTGATAAAGAAATTTGGTCAATTCTATATATTGATAGGTCAATTATACCAGTAAAGGAACTTTTACTTTTGAATCAAATGCTAGGAATACAAGTAAATACCTTCAATTGAAAGTAGTAGTGGAATCCAACCGAATTTTATTATTAATCTAACTTGCTAAACTTTTTATTAATCACTGGTAGACGGTGGTATCTCTGGTGCAGGTGCAGGCGCATCAGACACCGAAGTTTCTTGGATCGGTGGTGGATCTACGATGACTTCAGGTGCCTGTCCATCCTTACCTCCATAATCTTCTTTACCACCTTCAGATCCCATCAGAGATTTTGATTGGAGCGTTGCGTTTTCAATCAATTTCTTTATAAAGTCGATATCCTGAGCGTTCAGCATTGTTGCTTGTTCTCCAGTTTGGATACTTTGGCCCGAAGTTAATTCGTTGATGCTTGATTCGATTGGTATAGCTAAAGTTGGGAGTACCAATAGTAACAGCTTTGTAAATATTGACTTAGGGAGCATCGTACGTAAATAATCTAATGTAGTCAAGTGATGCATAGAAACTGTATCGATTATATAGTGTTTATATACACATCTTTATGGGATTGTGCTACGTTTCAACTAAAATAATATTTGAACTTTAATCAAGAATTCTAAACTTTCAAACCTTTATGTTTGGGTTAAAGCTTATATCCTCGCTTTTTTATTTTGATATTTCAACTAAAGAACCGAGTGATATTTAAGTAAAATAACCAATACCTCTAAAGGTAGGATGGTCTCTACCAAACCGAGTGTGGATAATTTAATCGTAAAACCAAGTGCTTTAACAACCAGCTGGAATCCTTTGCATAATACTCAGTCTTATATTATTTGAAACTTATAAAGTATGGAAGTTTTGATGCTAAAAATTGAGACAGAACAACATATACTCATCCACTTGGATTTAAAAAAGTTATACTAGTTGTTGATGAGATTTACTTTATATATTGAATTAAAGGGCATGAAATACCATAATCAAACCCATACCTATTATGGAGACTTAAAAATGTTGGCAAAGCAGACAAGCTTATCCAAAGTTGAAGGTGATGGGCCTAGGATCAGCTACCCCTTTTCTCAATAACTATCTCCAACTCTCCAAAACTCCCTTTTCTATCCATGTAGATCTTACTAAATGCTCTATTGGAAAAGTAACTGTACCAATTTTCGTATATTGAGTTTGACAAAGTAGACCCGTATGGAGTAGCAGTCAAAATTGTACCTAAACCCTAAAAGGTGAATTTGAAAAGTCATTAAACCGATGATTGATGGTAAGTTTGAGTTAGTAAATTATTTTCGATACTTTTAAAGAGCTATTCAGTTTAGATTAATGACCTTTCAAGTTCGATGATGGCTACCACTATAGAAAGGTTCCATCCAATAGAAACCAGTAAAACCACCACCCTGTTATTCTTCGGGCCCTCCGAAGCTGTAGGTGAGGTAAGCTGACGCTATCAAAAATCTTGCTTTTAAATCAACTGACTTCAATCCTTACCTTTCAAACTTATAGCCGTACACCAACTTCTTTATTATTGACCTTTCCAATATGCTTTATTAAAGATATGTATCTCGCCTTCAAGGATGTATACTGCTAATATTAAGCTTTACTCAGATTAATTCCAAAGTTTATGTTACTGCGATCCAGCTTACTATTCTACAATTCGTATTAAAAGCTACACCTATACCTTTTACTCGCATCAGAGTGTTATAAGCTATTTGATATCTGTCTCAAGACTTTAAGGTTTTAGATTTCATCCACCTTTGCCTTCCATTCAAAATTCACCACCATCCCTTGACCACAGGATCGTGTTATACATTATACTCAACCTTACATTACTAAAGCCAGTGCTTTTGGATTCGAAATATAGGAAAGTTGATGGCATGGAACGGTTCCTAATATGGATATAACGTATCCAATATGGAAATAAAAAGTTGTTAGTCTTGCTAAAATCGTCAGTCGTTTATTCTTATATTAAAAGGTAAGGCATGTATAAACTGTCAATTCCTACCTATCGTAAGTATATTTTATATTATGGAAGAAAATAGACAAACATTTATGCTTACAGCCGTATATTCAAAGCAGTCTATGCGTTCGATATTCCACAATATAGCTAATTTTATATATAGTGGTTATATACACCATCCCACCACAATCCAGATCCATATCTTTCTCCAAGGTTCCAAGGTGCAATATATATCAGATGATGCCCACAGCTTCAAAAGTAAAAATCCACCAAGCCATCTTTCCTATTTCAACTATAGTTCCCGCATCCAATGTCATGACAATTAGCCTCACAACAAAGTATAGAAAATTAATAATTGGGATGCATCTACCTGAAAAGAATCATCGCCATAATAGCAACTTCCATGCTCTATTAATTGCAAAGCCTATGGTAAATGATACCATATTCTACAAGTATTATAGGCGCTTCAAATTCTTATTGTTATAAGGTTTATACTCATATTAGTTAAATTTTTATGTGGTGGGGATATTGAAGCGACAGTATAAATTGTGGACTAAGCCTTCAATAAGCTGTTGCCCCAATCGCAAAGGCATAAAAAGCAGTAAAGTGTCGTTATAGGTGGAGTTTGAAGTGGATTAGTTGTAAATACATTTAGAAGATTAGCTACAGGAGCTACTATTGGTCTTACTCCGGTCGCCCAGTTGAAAAGCATGCTCAATTTACCTTGGTTAAGACCTAATGACTTTAACCTATCAGCTGAACGATTAGGCTCATATAGAAAACTTGCTACCATTTATCGAAAGGAGTACGAACATTTTAATAGATTGCTAAACTGCATCCCGAAAGTTTCCATAGCATATTTGGCAGGCATTTCCCAAAATTTTGTTCAAATGGGTTAATGTTGGTTCAAATGGAATATTTTATGACTGAGATGCTATTGGATTTTCAAAGGTATTGGCTTGAAAGTATGGATGGTAGCGTCAAGGGATGTATTGAGCTGGGTTCCCAATAATCAAAAGCATGGAAATTGGATAGCTGAAAACAATTTTAATAACCGGTTTAGCTGGGATAGGTCTATAATTGGATATTCTCAAGGTAGATAGCTGAAACCCTGACCTACTTTATCCTTAATCCGCTTCGATTGTATGTGAATGTCGAGTATAATCTAGTTTAGCTGGCGAAGCAAACTAAACTGTTCTTTCTTATTTGGAATAAGTTGGCATCCGAAAATCCCTACTTTTACTGAAGATAGATGTACGCCAGTTGTCGGTATGTTGATAAATTGATAGAGGTACGGTCGCTATCTTATTTCAGAAACTTTGAGCCAACCTTTCCCCTCAAATCGTAAGACAATAGATAAATTGTAGTAAAAGTCCCGGCTCGACTGTATATAGATGTATGCCCAATTGATTTACACTTTGCGTCGTACCAAAATATCGATTTAGGGATCAGTTGACACGATTTATAATTAGGTTCCTTACTAGTGCAGGGGATGACTAGTTTCGTCACATCTTAGCTACCTTTTCAAAACCTTTCCAAAACAAGCATAAGGTCTCCAAATGCACCAACCTATTCTTTTAGCAAAGTGGAGCGTATATAAAGCCCTCAAGGATCTCAAAATTTAATTACATTTATTTCAAATCGGTTCACGATCACCAGTTTTTACAAAAGCCTTTTAAAGATATGACGATAACGACGACAACATCCAAGAGCAAGCATATCCGAAGATCCAGCTACGAGTTCAAAACCAAGGAGTACGACCCCAGCAAGCGGACTCGACGGAACCGTACCACCAAAGCTAACCAGGAGATCCTGGAGCAGGCCTATCAGAGATCCTTAATCGACGACAGTAAGATGGCAATTGAAGAGTTAGTGCCTCTGACCTCCATGTCCAAGCGCACAATATCCATATGGTACCAGAATCGCAAAGCCAAGGATAAACGTAGCGTCAAAGCTATCACTGCTCGACCTACCAACGTCAGAAATAACTCGATCGGTATGACCGACAGCTTCTACCTACACTCTACAATCAACGACACCATGAATCCTATGAGCTGCCACATGCCCTTCAGTTATTACAGCCCACCTTACAACAACGACTATCACAACGATTACACGAATGTCACTAGTTCCCCTTTAACTTTTCGCTCCAACTCCTTACAACTCAACCATATAATGACTACTACTACCCCCACCACCTCTGTTATCAGCGGTAACGTCAACTGTACCTTCACTACCATATACGACCGAAGTATACTAACTCATAGCGGTAACAACGACATCGGGTTGGGCTTAGATATGATGCACTGTGACGACGTGCAGATGCAACCCTTCCACCAGACTTATGAGGAGGATAACGTCTACTTGAACTCTAGGAACAACTTCAGTTTGGATCAAACAGATGAATTTATGAACTACTATCGTTGAACCTTGATACTGCTTAAGTTGTGATGAATGTTGAAGATTTTAATGAGGGATGGATGAATCTGTGTTATACTTTACTAATAAATATATTGAGTTTTACCTACTGAACTTGCCTACAAACTTTTAATCTCAACTGGTCACAGCCTTTAATGTTTTTGGTGCACAAGTTTGGTTCAAATTTCCAAACATTGCCCATAATGATGTCTGCAAAAAATTAGATATCTTTAGGTTTAATTCCCAACATTACCTCCTTGCTCATATCACAACATCTCTCTTCAAAATCAAAGTAGCATGGTTGGACTAAGGCGTATTTACTATTTTCGTGGTTTGGAAAAGCTTACTATTCTGAAAAATGATCTAGTATAGTTTTACTGTGTAAAGGTATGTACAGGAGCCATTAAGTTCACTTTATAAATTTGTCTTAATATTATTGAATTCAATTTGAAGACGAGATATCTAAAACTAATTTGTACAACTTATAATAATAATCATACGTCAGCAGTTTTAAAAATATAACTAATTTAAATACATTTAAAAGTATTTTTATATAGCGAATACTTTAACTTTTGAATATATGATGGGTATTTATTGGATTGATGTATGAAGTAGCTAAAATCAGGAAATCGCGATTGAGTAGGAAATTTGTGTCTAACTAGGCAGTTGGGGCTTGTGCAGGAGCGTTTGCAGGTACAGGTTCTGGTTTGGGAACTGGGGTCGGGGCCGGAGGGGGAGCTGGAGCCAAGATTTCCACAGAAGCGGAACCTGATGCCGGTGCTGGAGGGGGGACAGGTGCTGGTGCTGGGTTCGGGTTTGGATTAGGTCCCGGTTGAGGAGGTGGGGGTGGAGTCTGTCCAACTGGAGCTGGGGCCGGGTTCTTGATGACCTGAGGTTTCTTAGGTTTCGATGGCACCTTGGGTTTCGTCCCAGCTTTGGGAGGGGCAGGCTTTTTAGGTTTAGGTATACTCTTAGCCTTAGGTTTAGATGGAGTTTTGACAATTTTAGGAGGATCAGCACTAGCATTCTCATTAACGTTGACGTTAGGCAGGTTGGCAGCTACGTCTGGGCTATTGTTGGAGAAAGCATCGATCTCTTGAGAGGGTATAGCTAAAACGGTGGATACTAGTAAGAGCCCTATAAAGTACAAAGATTTGGGGATCATGTTTTATAAATTTTAATATGCTTTTGTTGTAAGTCTTATACTTTAACTGTGGGTACCAAGGATTGTATATATATACTATATTTATCTTTGACGTTAATTTGAAACTATAAGGCTCATTTAGTCGGCAATTTTTTGCAGTTGGTTTGATTCCAATAGTTTTGATAATCATACTTCCGAGATCTATAGTTTCTATAGGGATATTTGCTTGACTTAAATTTACGGTAGATTACCTAACCTTCCTACCGGTATATGTGCCCTATACCTTATACACACTTCCTTTTCAATCCCTGTCAAGCAGTTTAGTTGTATCTACCATTTAATTGTCAACGGATTTTGCAAATCGTTCAAAGCTTAAACTTTTTCTAATCCAAGTGATTTCTTGAAAAAGTGTATTAATTTGGAGAACAAGACATATGTGGGATCGAATGATATATGGTAGTAACTGATAGTATGAGATAATCATAAGAATTGCCAAGTAGATATCATTAGAGTGTATTTAAAATAAAGCTACCTGAAATAAGATACTGTTCGCACTAATTGATAGGCTGGGCTTGTCCCAAAGACGCTGTAAATGTAATAGAGCACAAATATGTTGACTACAATCAGCTACAACAAAATCAATTAGTTTAGAAAAATTGATCTATATGCTTTGGTTATGTAGTAAAAAAAGATTATGTCGTGAAGGAAACAGGCTGTACATTTCCAAGACACCTTTATAAACTAACTTTACTATTCCATAAGCCTCTATAGTACATTTCGATTTGATTTTGAAAAGCTACACATGAAGTGTAAGCACCCTTTCATTTAGTATTTTGACATACTTTGAGATTCCTTGAAGCCCTAATTTGAGAGGATTAAAAAGTACAGTTCGAAGAAGCTAAGCTTTGGTAAAGCCCAATTTCCCAAAAGATGCATCCAAAGCAACGTTATATATTTCAGTAAAAAGGCATATCAAGTTATCTAAGGCTTGTGGAGATATAAATGGTGGATTAGTTGCCAAACTGGTAAGGGTTTGGAATTTAATACCTTCTATCAAAAAGATGCAACATAACGACAGATACTTAGGTACGCAATCGGTTGTCATAGCCAATATCAGTACTCTTTCAAATACAACTAAACTTTCAAGCCATAGCCTTAGTAGAATAGAACGTAAGAGGTCGTGTAAGTTTAGCTTGAAGTTGGCGTTGCTGTTGATAAGACGTCAGAGATTCTGGAGATGATTGATAGTTATGTTTGACATTACTTTGCTTGTAACCCAGTTAGTCTACATTCAAGCTAAGTTTAGAGATGGAAAGAGCAAAGGGTTTTCAAGGCTGGAGGAAAGCATAGTATCTAAGCAGCAACAGTTAATATATACTTTATCTGCAAGTGTTTTTTATTGTAATATACTATATAGCAACCTTTCCATTATCGATTCCTGAAATAAGGATCCTATATTGATACTCCTCAATCTGTACATTAAGCTAATTATGAGTTGGCTTCCTTTCCTTTGACAGCTTCTTTTTGATATTTATCACTAAATACAAACAGCTGCCATCTCCAACAGCATAAAATGTAGTTTTAAAGAGATTAGATGGTACGATACAACCACCTGTACCCTCAAGTTAATCGGTGATTCCCATTTAGAAATTGATGGTGCAACATTCCGGCACTTTTATTTAAATTTTATCAGGCTTGCCGAGTTTCCAAATGAGAAGGATTTAGGAACTACTTAAAATAGAAATATATAACACTTATTATAGATATGTTTAAGGATTTTGTTCGACTTTTCTTTAGGAATCGAGTTCATTATAGTTTTATGATGGAAACACAACTTTAATTAAAGCTATGGTGGGTTCATATTATCGGTATGTGGTAATTCTGGTTCTACTGTACTCAATCCATCCAGTGAAACTTGAAATTAATTGATTGAGTTTGGTATTGGTAGAGAACAGTCTTCTCCTAATAACTATAGGTTGTACAGTAGCTTTTATTTACTTATTCATCCTTAATGAAGATGGGTGATTTAGTTATGTACCAAAGTAGCTGATTGAAAAAAGGATAAGCTCTCAACTTTTAAACTTATATCACAAAGTATCCACCTTTTATCAGTAAAATCTTAAGCTTAACAACTTTATTAAACTTAAGCCAGTAACCTGCTTTCAAACTCAAAAATCTTATCGACCTATTCCCTTGGAATATTTTTACATACGGTTTTAAAAGTCATGTTCCCGCTCCTCTCCCGTCTCCACTATAGCCTCAGGTCGATCCCTATAATCCTGCCAAGAACCGTCATAAACACTAACGTTGAAGAATCGCGGTAAAGTTGTCTCAGTCTCCACCATATCTAAATCGTAATACTGGGCGTACCGTAAGATGTACCACATGGCGGTAGCTTGGGATCCATCCTCTAAAACCATTTGTTAAAAATGAGTTAAACTAAATTGAAAATATATATTAAGCACAAGCAAACTTACCACACATACATATGGAGGGGTACCGCATGTTAATGGGGAGCAAAATCTCTTGTAATTCGTTACTGATCTTGAACTTACCTACCCTACCAAAGAACTTGTCCTTATAGGAAATGGGGTCACACAGCTTGGGGATGGGGAAGTTGAAGGCATTGGGGATATGACCTGATTTTATAACACCATCCTCATCACCTTCAAATCTAATTGCAATTATAAATAAAGTTTACTTGATAAAATTTCTTACTGGATCTTGGGTCTAGAATCTACGATTTGTGTTTTAGGGTCGGACTCCTTGGCCACTTTGAGGACGTCGTTGAAGTTTTTTATGAGACTTAGTTCCAGATCTAAGGGGATGGGGTACGGCTCCTATTAAAAAAGTAAATTTAACAAACGTTGATATCTAATAAGTACCTTGGAAGTATACCTCAGATTACAATCTTCTTTACATATGCGATTCCCTAACTCCATAAACTCGATCATACCACCGTGTAGTAATGAGACCTTGTTGTGCTTGAAGACTTTGAAGATCCAGAAGGCTCGCGAACTACAGAAATTTCCCATATCGTAAAGTACTAGATGGTCGGTTGGTAGGATGCCAAGTTCAGCTATTGATCTTTTAAATTAAGACTTAAAGTAGGGTAAATTACTCATGTGACTGGCGAAGGTTTCGGGAGTGGGTAGCTTCAAACTCTTGTCAGAGACATCTGTTATTTTGGTTAGGTCAAAGTATCGAGCACCCTAATTTTAAATAAAAAAGGTTGTGAGAGTTAACATGATATAAATCTATCTCAATATTTACTTTGATATGGAACTTTTTATAGTTTGTCTTTCCGTCTAATTGGTTTAAAGGAGAGGTTATGGTAGTATCCAGTAGTATATGGCCGGTTAGGTTCGTCAACCTACGTTTCAGCCAATTGATGGATACTAGAGGTGGAACTACCATTTAAAAATATAAGAACTAAGCTAGTTGAGAATGTATAAGTTACCACTTAAAACTTCGTTACCAACGGTACCCAGCTTAGGATAGCTCTCTACAACCATAATCTTGGACTTTTTGTTTGCCAACTGCTTCTGGTATCGATGGTTACGCTGCCACAGCCGCACCTGTACTAGTTCTGCTTTCAGCAGACGTTGCCGTTCAGCTTCGTATTCAGTATCACTTTCAGTTCTTGGGAAAAATGGTTGTGAATAAGTATCGATGGAATCATCGTGGTTTTTTTGGAGGTCTGGTGTTTGGGTTGCTTCTGTAGTTGGGGAAGCTTCCGGTTCGGATGTTCTGTCGGATTCATGTTTGAACTCCATTGCATTCATTAGGTTTAGATTGGATTTGTAAAACGTGAAAGTTAGCTGAACTTCTACTTTATCCATTTGACGTCAGTTTTATCTCGATAGAGTTTAAAGAATTGAGGCATAAAACTTTTTCAAAGAACAAATTTTAGCAAGGTTGTTCTATTGTTGAAGGAGAGAGCTGATTGAAACTTAAAACAACACCGCCAAACATTTACAACGGTATATAGAATAAAGGTATAATGGTAAAGAAGGCATTGGACCAGCGTATAAACAACCTGTTGAAGAATGGGGTCGCCAAACGGGAACGTAGTATGATAGTCATAGTTGGTGACAAGGGCAAAGACCAAGTAAACTTCCACTTCGAACTTCAAAAATTAAATGACAAATTTTTCAATAGGTAGTCAACTTACATTGGTTACTCTCCCAAAATCGAGTTACTGCAAGACCGAGTGTACTTTGGTGCTACAAGAAAGATTTAGGATTCAACAGGTAGAAAATTTTTGATTGTAGAAAATTTTATTGAAACATAATAAAAATAGTAACCGTAAGCGTCGTGAGCAGAAGATAAGAACTGAAATAAAGAAAGGAGTACGTGAGGTAAACGAAGAGGATCCTTTCGAGCTCTTCATCTCGGTTACCAACATCCGTTACACCTACTACAAGGAGTCTCACAAAATCTTGGGTAATACTTACGGCATGTGTGTACTCCAGGTAACTTTTTTAAATTGAACCTTTATATTGAAGCCAAAATGACTAGGACTTTGAAGCTTTGACACCTAATTTGTTAGCCCGTACTATTGAGACGGTAGAAGGAGGAGGTTTAATTGTCTTATTGTTACGTACCATGAAATCACTGAAACAGCTGTACACGATGACTATGGACGTTCACTCAAGGTACCGAACCGAAGCCTACGATGATGTCACCAACAGATTCAACGAGCGATTTATCCTATCCTTAGGATCTTCATCCTCCTGCCTAGTTGTTGACGATGAGTTGAACGTGCTTCCGATATCAGCTGCCAAGGACCTTAAAGCCCTTCCAGCCAACTTCACGGTAACTAATTTTTCACCCGATAATACTAACTTTATTAAGATGGAAGAATCAGTCCATGAGACTGAGCTGCAAAGTCTTAAAGAATCGATGGCCGATACCCAACCCATAGGTGCCCTAATCAACACGGCCAAGACCCTGGACCAGGCCAAGGCATTACTCACTTTCGTAGAAGGAATCTCGGAGAAGACTTTGAGATCGACCGTAACTTTAACTGCTGGTCGTGGTCGTGGTAAATCAGCTGCCCTAGGCATGGCCATAGCTGCTGCTGTTGCCTACGGTTATGCCAACATCTTCGTCACTTCCCCTCATCCCGACAACTTGAAGACATTGTTTCAATTCATTTTCAAAGGTTTCGATGCCTTAAACTACCAGGAACATCTCGACTACGATCTAGTACAGTCCACTAACCCCGACTTCAACAAGGCTATCGTCAGAGTCAACGTATTTAGACAGCATAGACAAACAATCCAGTACATTCAACCCCAAGACCATATGACCTTGGCTCAGGCTGAATTGCTGGTTATCGATGAGGCAGCTGCCATTCCCTTGCCGATCGTACGTAACTTACTTGGGCCCTACCTCGTGTTCATGGCCTCTACCGTAAACGGGTACGAAGGTACTGGAAGATCACTCACCCTTAAGCTATTCCAGCAGCTGCGAGAGCAGGCACGTGGCTTCGTCGGTAAATCGGCCTCAACCGTAACTACTGAGCAGGGCCCTGTCGTCAATCGGACTGGTAAATTGGCCAAGTCGAGTGAGGTAAACACGACTGCCTCGATTAGCTCCGGTGGCCGTAGCTTACGTGAAATTCAACTCAATGAACCTATCCGTTATGCACCCGACGACCCCATCGAAGCTTGGTTGAACAAGTTGTTGTGCCTCGACGTTTCGGTATCAAAGACCCCTCAGGGCTGTCCCCATCCAGACCAATGCCAACTGTTCGTAGTCAATAGGGATACCCTGTTCTCCTATCACCCGGTCTCCGAGGCTTTCTTACAGCGGATGATGGCTCTGTACGTTGCCAGCCATTACAAAAACTCGCCCAATGACCTGCAGCTGTTGTCGGATGCTCCTGCCCATCACCTGTTTGTATTATTACCTCCAGTTGATCCCGAGGCTACTGTACTCCCCGATCCCTTGTGTGTCGTTCAAGTATGTTTGGAAGGTAAGATCTCGCGACAGTCGGTCCTCAACTCGTTGAGTCGAGGTAACCGAGCTGCTGGTGATCTCATTCCTTGGTTGGTTTCCCAGCAGGTAAACAGATCTTAAAAGTTTTCACCATTTAACAGTTTTTATTCTTTAGTTCCAAGATGACGACTTTGCCAGTTTATCTGGTGCCCGTGTAGTACGTATTGCCACCCACCCCGACTACGTCAAAATGGGCTATGGTGCTCGAGCTCTACAGCTTTTGAACGACTACTACTCTCACAAGATCACCAGCATCTCCGAGTCCCAACCTCAGCTACAGACTTACAATCGTAAGGATGACTTGGCTGCCAAGAGCTTGAAAGAGGATAGACTTGCGGTGCGAGATCCTACTACGATGCCACCCCTCCTTCTACAACTGAGTGAGGCACCACCTCCGAAGGTTCACTACTTGGGTGTCAGCTACGGACTTACAGCCCAGCTACACAAGTTCTGGAAACGAGCCGGTTATCTACCTCTTTACGTGCGTCAGACCCCCAACGAGCTCACCGGTGAACACACCTGTGTCATGGTATCCCCACTGAACCGGGACGGTAAGGAAGAGTTCAGCGTGGGACTTCCCCAGTGGAGCACAACTTTCGCCTTGGACTTCCACAAGCGGTTCTTGAGCCTACTGTCCTACCAGTTCAAGAGCTTCCCCTCTATTTTGGCCTTGTCGGTGCTAGAGGCTGCCTCCAGCTCTAATTTGGACCAGCCTATCAATTCGACTACGTTAAGATACGACTTTAGTCCCTACGACCTCAAACGCCTCGAATCCTATGCCAACCACTTGCTGGACTATCACGTCATTATGGATCTGGTACCCACCCTAGCCAAGTACCACTTCTCCGGTAAGATCAATCAAGTTAAGTTGTCGGGTGTCCAATCCACGCTGCTGCTAGCCCTTGGGTTACAGCACAAGAGCTTCGAAGAGATCTCGGAGGAGTTGAACCTACCGGTGTCGCAGTTGCTTGCATTGTTTGCCAAGAGCATCAAGAAGATGGCTACCCACCTCAACGACATCGAGAAGCACAAGATTGTCGAGGAGAACCCCACTTTGAAATCCAACTCGGTAGCCACTTTTGACAAACCAAGTGCCAAAGGCGTCCGCGACCTCGAAGATGATGCCCAGTGGGATCCTTTAAACCAGGATTTGGATAAAGATCTTGACGAAGAAGGTTTACAAAGATTGGAAGCCATCCGCGAGCGCCAGAAATTAATGTTAGGACCTCAGGAGATCAACAAGTTCAAGCTCCCTCAGTTAGATATCGATGACAACTTGAAGTTGATGGATGAAAATGCTAGCACTGTCGTCAGCGTCAAGAGTTCTAAGACTAAGGAAGGTGTCAAGGATTTCGCTGAGAAGTTGGCTAAGCGGGGCATGGAATTGGAAACCTACGGTGGTGACAAAGGTAAGGGTAAGATGAGTAAAATGTCTAAGGGTGTCAAAGGATCAAAGGGGAAGAAGAAATAGATATAGGTATAGTGCCTTAGTGGAGATCTTCTTTTGTTAGATGGATGTTAGTATAGAACTATATGCCTTTAGTAAAGTTTATATTTTTTAGCTTTCTACTTTAATTGTAACCAATATATTTTAATATTTACCACACTACAAATAGTGCTGGAGTAGCGTCGTGAAAAGTTTTAGTTTAAAATGTCTTGCTATCCTGAACTATTTGATTTTCAAATGGATCTTTGATTCAAGCTAGCTATCTTTGAAACTTGATTCTATGGGTGCTACTATAATACCTAATATAACTAAATCTGGCTGTATTTTATTAAAAATGGTAATATACAACTGGGCTTTAATGATGTACAAGCCAAATTTTAGCTATAGTAACTTTACATCAAAACCCAGCTATTAGTCCTAAGCTTTTAAGAAAAGGTATGTTAGCTCAATCTTATACTAAATTTCCTAAATTAATTTATTTTGGATGCTTTTTAGGAACATAGATATTACTTGACGGTTAGATTAATGCAAATACCTTTCCATCATAAATTATATATAATCTGTCAACCAAGTATAATTAGTTAAACCTTGATGGATTATGGCATTTAGTTCTAGTATATCACATTTAATTTGAAAGGGACTTATAGAGTCCGTTAAGAATTGCAACTAGAACTAAACTCCCCATTTCTATCAATTCTCCAAGCAAATACTTTTAAATATAACATTCCAAAATTTAAAATGAAATCATGCACTTAAACTATTAAATTTTAATAAGTTGTGTAAATAAAAATTAATATATTTATTAGTAAGAAAACAAACAGTTGTACCCATACAGCATATTTGTTTAGCTTAAAGGTAGTCAACTAGTTTATGCCAAGAATTAGTCGCGACAGTTCATGAAATTATCCAAGTTGCCATAATTGAAGTACTGGCTAAAACTTATGTAGGCGTCTCTCAAAAGCGTAGAGAAAAGGCTGCAGCTGCATATTATCATAGTAAGTTGTATATATCACAAGCCTGATTTCGCTGTCATTGTAGTTACTTAATGTACTTTGATTGTACATGATGCTGAAGTCATCATTGACGCTATAGCTAATGGCCGGATTGGAAGGGGTAATAGCAGTTGCAAGATTGAAGTTCAAAGAATTGAAACTGAAGCCCAATAGAGAACTAGTTATTTTAGTATAGTAGCTGTTATAGGATGGATTGTAGTAGTTCGAAGGTAACTAGTAACTCATAGAGTTGAAGTTGTTGTTGGTGGAAGAGTGCAAGTAAGGGTTGTGATTAATAGTGAGATGCAGGTAGGTACTACTATTGGTTGTAGAGTGCAAGTAAGTGCTTCCAATAGCGCCAATGAAGTTAATTTTGACGTCCCTAGTTTCAGCAATGATAGTGATCTGTACGATACGCTTGTTCTCAGATTTATGGCTCTGGTACCAGATGGATATGATCCTCCTGGACATGAAGGTTAACGATATCAGCTCATTTACAGGCATTCTGTTTCCTTTGGCCAAGAACTTCAAGTAGACCTGCTCCAAGACCTTGTTGATTTTGGTAGTAGGACTCCGTTTAGCCTTTATATTGGGATTGTATTTCTTAGTTCTGAACACATAAGTGGATTTTAGGAATAGCTTAGTCTTGGATGTCGTTATTATTATATCCTAGAAAGGGTAAATTTAGGCTATGTTAGTTAAAATGGTTTAAAGTGAATGTAATTGAACTTTTTATGGCATTTAGAACTGTCTATATTTTTCACTAAAGGAATAGGCTGCCGCACTTGTAGACTTTGTTCTAAATTTGAAAACTTCTGTAAGAGAAGTAGCTGATCACTGAAGTCTATACCACACACCAACACCTGGTTTGGAAGCACCTGGTCAGACTTAGCTGTCATCGATATTATACGAAAACTGATTATTAGTCAAACCAGCTGATATGAGAAGGTGATTTTTGGAACAACGCTTCAGCAGCTATGGACTCGTTGGATGTACAACCGTAGAGATAAGTCATGATCTTCACTATTATTTGCCTAGCACTTTGTAAATTTACGAGATTAGCGGACTCAAGGCTTCTAAAATAGGATGATGGTCGTCTTTTAATTAGTTATGGTATGGAGATGCTGTTGATAACTTACCTTTTCCAATATATCTATAGTTTACCTACACCTATCTTCAATAAAAGAATGTTGGATACTAATGTATTCCAGGTGAAGAAGCATAATTTACTTCAATAGATCAATAGTTTATACTTTAGACCAATATATAATTAGGATAGATTGAAAATAAGCTAAACTAAATTTCTACATCTAAATTCCTTGATAATATCCAAAAAGAGTTATATCCAAGTTCAAACCAGTTGCTAAAATTGTGCCTAGAGCATCATTAGAAGCATAAGTGTAATTCGGGAGAGGAGCAATAAAGATATCCAGTAGCATCTCCCTCACAATATGTTTCCTTTCGTGCAAATGTTGACCTATCTGAACGAAAAAGTAAAATTTTGAGGATGCGATTTTAGCAACCTAACAGGGTGCCATCCTCTTCTAGCCCGTAGGTATCAAACTTCCTTTATGAGCCCATACTCCAGGTGACAAATTTAGGACTGCTGGTTGCAACTGCTCTATATGGAACTACATCTTTTAGTTATACGGTTAAAATATGACTAGTAGCAATCTTTGTAAAAATTTTACTAAATATAGCTGCAACAAACCCATAATAAACATCGTTTAAGATGGGAAATTACTGCTTTATGCGTCTTTTTGTTTAAGGAAATACCTAGTAAAGACTTAGTCTATTAATTTATTGCTTTGCTTCAATATATACTTAAATTACTTAAGATTTAATCAATACAAATACAGACTCCGAGGTATGAAGGATCGAAGCATCATATGAAGAGTTCAAATTTAAACAATCACAAGTCACGCCCACTCCCTATAAGGCAAGTTCTAGGATTTCAATGTTAGAATATAAAAGTATATATTTAAAAGGTTTGTTAAGCTTCCATTAGATTCAACCATTTCTTTCCATATAATAATTGTAGAACATAGCGCTATTTAAACTATACTTTGCAGATAATAGTGCATAGAGGCTACTACATTTACATCCAATCGGTAGCTATCATTTAATGTTTTTTACTATGAAAGCATATAGAATTGATATATGTAATAGTTAAAATCATGATATAAATAGTAAATGATAATTAGTAATTAGGTGTGTCGTTTACTAGTTAGCTAATTTGTACTTTGATTTCAACTTACTTTTGTTACATATCAGGCTTTTTTGGGGTTTTGACGTATATTAAAAACAGGAAGCATCCAGTAAGCACTTTCATATAGAATTACACTCCAATTTGATATATCTATACACTTTCAGTCAAATGATTATACTTCAGGATAAGTTTCTCAATTGATATCAAACATGAATCCATATCAAAGCTATTAAATTTCTTCAAAGATAAAGGTATAAATATAATCTTTAAGAGACGCCCACCTTCATACAAACTTCATTGGCTTTCTAGACATAATTGGTCTTGATTAAAAAATATACGCATATATCAAATTAAAACGATATAATTGCTATCACATCAATAAAAGTCAAGGTTAAATCCAAATCATCTCTCTACTATTAAGAAAAAATATTCGCTGCAGGATGTTAAACCAACTAAACTTAGAATAAACCAAATGCTAAAGCAACTGTTTTTACTCTTTTATTAAAAAGGTTCAAACAACAAAGTTGATTAATTTGTACCCCTTAACTACAATTGCTTTCCTAACTTTCAACCCACTTAGTACCTTGGTGCCCATTTCCGTACTCTTGACGAACTCTATCAACTGCTCCTGATCTAAATTGGTCTCTTGTGAACTCAAACTCAAGTTAAACTTCTTCTTGCCGTTTACCTATTCAATAATTATAAATGTCATAAATCAAAGCTATTTAAAAATTTCAACGTACTTGTACTACACACTCGACTACTATACCCCCACCTTGAGCCCCATTCTCATTTTCCAATACCTGAGGCCACTTCTCCAAGAGCACTGAATCTAACTTTGGGTCCAGTTCCAACTCTTGATAAAACAGTTCAGCCGAGGAGGGTGCCATAGGTGAAAGCAAGACGCACAGGTTTTTGGTTGCTTCTCTATAAATCTCCAAACTGCATGCATCACCAACTTCAACTAACAGGTTGGTAAGTTTAATCAAATCCGATACGACAACATTCAATTTGAAGGTTTTTGACAAATTGAGAGTTGAATTTGAAATAACCTGGGCCTGGAACTTGGCTAATTTCGAGTTATTTTGTTGCAGTAACGTCGTCATCGAAGGGGAAAGCTGAGTTGAAGTAGTAGGTTTATGACGTACCACCTTGGCAACTTTCTGTAGGAAGCGTTGCATACCGACGATGGACTGGTCATCCCAGTCCAAGGCATCTTCGGGGGCGGCCTTACTCAGAATATATAGTCTAGTAGCGTCGACACCATACTTGTCGATAGTTTCCTTAGGATCGACACCATTGTACTTGGATTTGGACATCTTTTCGTAGCTGATTTGCAACTTTTGATTATCCAGCTTGTACTTGGGTTCTTCAGGATCTACCAAAATTTTAAAAGAAAAAAGTAAAAGATATTAGTTGCAGGCTCAGTAATCATCAATAAAAGTTACTGGATAGGTCAACCATATCGGGCTTCACAAACATACCGTTGGCTAACTTGAAAGTCTTGCCTTGGACCATACCCTATAGTACATTAAAAAATAAGCATCACACCAACAGGTAAAATGAAGATTAAAAAATACCTGAGTCACCAGCCTATTGAAAGGCTCTCCATCCCACTTATGAGCCTGCAACTCCTTCTTGATAAACCGAGCGATGAACCTCGAGTACAGTAGATGTAAGATAGCATGTTCAATTCCTCCAATGTAGATATCGACTGGCATGTTCTTATCGACGGTTTCCTTGGAGACAATCCTAAAAATCGAGAAATATAAACTTAAAATTCGAACGATACTATTTACATGTCGTTATCCTTAGGGTTAAGATACTTGAGATAGTACCAGGAAGAATCGACAAAGGTATCCATGGTATCGCAGTCACGTTCAGCATCTCCACCGCATCTAATCGAAATTCCAGTCAAAAAACGTAAAATGACAAAAACTTACTTAGGACAGGGGATCTCTTTCCATTCTTTGAAATTAGCCAACGGGGAACCCAACTCACCTTTCAAATCCTTGGTATCCTTCAACTCAGGTAACTTGACTGGTAAATCCTCCTTAGCGACCGGCATTACCCCACAGCTTTTGCAGTGGATGAAAGGTAAGGGAGTACCCCAGTACCTTTGCCTGGAGATCAACCAATCCCTTAGTTTATATTGGGTCGTTCGCGTACCATTATTTGTAGATTCCAACCATGAATTCAACTTCTGTTGAACTTCCGACTGATCTAAACTATCCAAACTGCTTAAACTTTGAACTAGCTTTAGATTTTCAGGGTTGAGGGTGGAAGAATTGGGAGTGATATCAATGGCATTAAGTTGGGGGTATTTTATAGTGAAGTTGAAGTCTCTAGTGTCATGCTCGGGGACTGCCATCAGACTACTGGTCGCATATCCTTCAATCACGTAGTTGGTGACCCAAACTGGGACCTCCACCTTAGTCAACGGGTTGACGACTTTTAACCCAGTATCGAATCCTGCTCGTCAAGTTAAAAACATCAATAAAAGTCTTGGATCAATGTGTTAAATTACCTAGTAGATTATCGGCCGCATCGGTATTCGAAGAACTGTTGAACTCTTTTAGTTTATTGGCAAAGCCGATATCTTTAATGACTTTGGAAAGTATAGGATGGTTGGGACCAACTGCCAAAAATTTGACTAAGGCTAAGGTATCGACTCGAGTTGTAAATACCTCGACAAAATCATTTAACTCTGAACCGATCAGTTGGAACTTGACGTTAGTACCCGTGTTGGGGCCGATCCAATTCTTTTGCATATTCTTAACCTTGGTTGGCCACAAATCTAAATTATCCAAACCATCGTACAACTCCTATATTATTGAAAATAAAATGCTCAAATTAAGAACCTGCAATAGAATAAAGTTGAAGTAATACCTTACAGAACTCAGTAATTTTGATGTACCACTGGTTTAACAATTTCTGTTCGACCAGTGCCCCACTCCTCCAACTCCTCCCTTCCTTATCTACCTGCTCGTTGGCCAAGACGGTTAGGTCTACTGGATCCCAGTTGACTTTAGCCTCCTTTCTATACAGTAAACCACTTTCGTATAGTTGAATAATTAACATCTGGGTATATTTGTAATATTTGGGGTCACTTGTATTAACCATCTATCGTTAAAACATCAAAGCAGAATATTAGTTTAGAAAAAAATTGAAATTTACCTTATCCCAATCGAAATTAGCATGGAACAGGTCGAACTGTTCTTTCATACTACCTATATTTTTGTGGGTCCACACTGAAGGTAAGGTATTCCGTTCGATAGCCGCATTTTCAGCTGGTAGACCAAAGGCATCGAAACCCATAGGATGCAATACCTTTTTAAAGAAAAAATAAACACAAAAACAAGAGTTCAGTTTACCTTATAACCTAGCAATCTGTTAAAACGAGCTAGAGTATCGGAGATAGTGTAGACTCGAACATGACCCATATGCAAATTCCCACTGGGGTATGGGAACATTGATAGTATATACTTTTCATTTTTGTTTTCAAAGTCATTGATGGTGGTAGTACCATTTTTTCGATCGAGCTCCTTCCACTTATCAAACCAATACTTTTCATTCTGTTTAAAATCTATGGGTTGCAACTTTGCTATTCCAAAAAGTTTAATGTATTTTAAACGATAAAAGTTTACTGGAGTAACAGTTATATTTTAAAAAGTAGATTGGTGTACTAAACTTGAGTGGTCCATAGTTCTTTAGTATCCTTAGCATGGTTGGATTCTATCTCTATCGCTCTATGTGGATTGCAGTTTCTTATGAGGTTGGAAAACAGCTGATTTCGCTTGCTTTTCTAAATTCAAGTTGAAAAGAGTTTTGTCGTCATAAAGCTTGTCAGGAGCAGACTTCCTTAATTGGCTGATTTGGATAGGAATGATAAAGAATAATGGAACTGAAAATTTACAAAGAGTCGAATGAAACTTAACTAAATATTAAAATTAAACTCTAAGGTTAGTTAGCATTAGGTTCATCAACTTAACAGCGCTATATATACCTATAACATATCTTTTTACTTCAAGTCTCATATAGAGCCATTTATTTATTTTATATCGATGGGCAGGGATTGTAAACTATTAATCAGATGTAATGAAAAACTTCAAGTGAGACGTCATACTCAACTACTATACCTAGCAAGAAACTTAGAGCCGAAGGTCGAGAAATTAATGTACATATGAAAGGGAAGTATAAGAGAGTGTAAAAGGTACTTATTTAATCATTTTATACAAAGATTCCAATATATATTATTAGAATATTATAAAGCTAGTATACTAAAAACAAAAATTACTTGAGCTAGCAGAATTTTAAGTTTTAAATATATACTTAAAGCTCATATACTTATTTGAAAGGATCGATACATCAGCTTACAAACTTCTACAACTTTTATACTATCAGTAAAATTTACATTCATTTTATTCAGATATATCCATCTCGATATCAGTTGTGATTGAAACTGACAAACTCTAGGTGATCATCCTTATTAAATTTAGAAGAATCGAACCAATCTATACCACTTAATCAATGTATGAACTAGCCACAAGAAGGAAATAATAGCATCTATGTTCGACTTTACCAATATATAAAAGTACTCCATATCCTTTCCCTTGTGGAAGTGGATCGACCTGAAGTTTATTGTTTAATCTTTTTAATTGTAGTTAGAAAGTTTTATATCTTAATAAGCTAAAGTATAGTTAATCTTATTGCCTTGCAAAACAATTGAGATTCTATTGATGACTCTAATGAGCTCGTCGTATTTGACAGATACATCCTTGTAAATATCACGTGCTACAATGACGAACATGAGGATAGCGTCTTAGGTATACTCATTACAAAATACGTAAATATTTTAAAGTAGGCGGTGTTAGTCATGCTTGTGGTTGGTGGAAAAGACATCGTGACTGAAGAAATCTCAAATGTAGAAAAGAAGGTTTCCTTTGTTGGTTAGAAATTTACTACTGTGAACGTCTTTGCTAAGGGCAGCTAAGAAATTTTAATTGTAAATAAATAGTTCGAAATCTACATATATAAAGTCCTACAAAGGTATTAGGAATCACTATGAATCAAGGAGATCTTCCCAACATTGTCGTCCCCAACTATTTAAAAAGTCAAGGTAGAAGGTACTAAGTACTTAAACCCATTTTGGATTTGTACTTGACTTGGATGGAAAAGCTGATATAAAGAGTAAGAGATATTCAAAATTAAACATTGATTTGAATTCAAACTAAAGATGTGATTGGATTTTTGTTGTGATAGTGGGAGTTGAAAATCATAAGTTCAAAACTTGGATTTTTAATTAACTAAAGGAAAATTTTATTTGAAATGTTTTTATAGCTTCGATACGACTGTGACAAGTTTTTACATAGGGCTAAAGCGTAAGATGGTTCAAAGTTAAAACTATAAGTAGCTTATATTTTCATCACAGCTTGAAAGTGGAACTGTCCGTAATAAGTATGCCATCAATTCTACTTGAAGTTTATTAGCTTTTAATTAATTGGTTTCTAATTTTAGTATATATTTATTAAGTAATAGCTTCTAATTTATATTAGGAAAACATCAGTATAATTATAACTTTGGATATGTTAGCCTTATTTGATTATCCCATCCCAAAACTTTTGAAAATTAGAAAGCTTTATGTCGTATAAGTAAATTGCCTATTTCTATCTTCTAAATATGATTTTACTTTTGAAAATATGCGTACTTGTAATTTAGATGTCATTATACTATATATCAAGCCTTGGTTTGTAGCTATCAATGTCATCCTATTAGTGCCATTTCGATTTCACCTTCAAAATCAATTTTTAGGATTACATCTGCTAAATCAAAGCATTTACCTCAACTTATTAAATTGATTTCTTCAAATCTTGTTATAAAATAAATATATTATGCTAGCAATGTAGATATTCTGTAGTAAGCTTATCAACGGAACAGCAACAAGGTTAACTTTCCAACAAGAGTAATACCAACCAACCTCAACCTTCATCGAAAGCTATCGCTTGTCTACATTTTACACGCTCTTCAAAGTCTATCTCCAAAATAGTATTCAATATGAAACGGAACAGCATTCATAAATTTTATCTCCATCCATTACTTTTATCAATAGATATCCATTTTTTGGTTTATAGCAATATATCATTTAATCTAATAAAATAGCCCCTTCACTTGATAATAAAGTTATTTAAATTTATTTGTTTTTGGAACATATCAAAAAAACTTGACTCAATCGCCAACTTCTTTCGGATCCATCGTCTAATAGATTTTCATCAAAGTTTCAATCTAATTTTGCATTTAGCATCTCGATTATCAAATTCAAATAAACTTGATCTCTACCTTTCAGATTTATACATCTAGTTTCAGATCAATACTACAATAAACTCTACTATAAATACTAATAAAACTTTATACCCTCATCCCATAATATCAAGCAAACAGCCTACAGTCATGATAAATAAATCTTGCTTACTCTTTCTCCTAGCATCCACACTACCAACCCTTTACACCAGCATCCCAACCCAACCCGACAACCCTTTAATACGCAAAAGTTTCATCGATATAGGAGGTCCTCAAATCCCAAAGAAGATATGCCCCGAAGTAGGGGATAAATCCTTCAACTCCATCAAGAAGAATAAATTGACCAACCTCAACTACGTCAAAAGGGGTTTACCACAGTTTAACAACGATAGCTTGGAACCTAACCTGGAAGGGGAGAAGGTAGGTATAGTCAAGTTCGAGTTGGCTAAAAGGTCCATATGCTGGTTGAAAGTGGGTGCAAGTTTCGTCTCTGCCTTCCCTACTAGACTACCGGACTACACACTCAAATGTCCTCCCTCTCATTTAGATATTCGAACTTGCCCCGGGTACAAGGGTCTCAAATAAAAATATATAGTAATACTTTTGTTACTACAGCTCCAAGTTTTAGCACCTACTTTAGAGTAGAGCAAGATTTATATATGCTTAATTTTTTGTGCATCGGACTTTAAGGTACGTAAACATACTAGACATCTTCTACAAAGACTTTCAATATAGAAATTACATCGAGATGGATATGTACTTTGTAAAAAAGAATCGAGTTGTAACGCAATATCAATCGTGAAGCCCTCAATTTCTGAAATCGCAAGATATCCTTTACGATTATTCTACTTGGGTGCTTGTATGGGTACTCAAAAATAGAAATGTGTTTTTAAATGAGTTACTTTTCCAAAATTTTGTCAAATTGCGATGTATAGCAGATCAATAGAAGTATAGGCAATTACATCTAAAGTTTATGGAACAAAAGTCAAATTAATTATTCCTTTTATAATTGCATCTTCCGATAGGATATCTGAATAAGCACTTACGACCTATATCATTCATCCTAAGCTAATATATTAGGTAGAGCAATTTACTATATTCATTACTTGGATACTAATTGAAATGTAGGTTTAGAACTATTTCAGTATTTTTCGATTAGATGTAGTAAGAAAATATCCAGCCAATATTAGATCCAATCTCTATTCTAAAACCCATTTGTTAATCATAGCCAACCCTCTTTGTACTTTAAGATGATTTCCATTGCTAGCTCTCACCTACCTTTTTATGAAAATATTTAAAGAATTTAATTTAGTAAATTGAAGTTTGTAAATATTAAAATTTCGATTTAGCATATAGAATTCTTAAAAGTTTTTAGGAAGCCCACTAAATAGAAAATTAAAGTTGCATCCAAATGTTATAGCTGCAGCTTATCGAGGTAAAAGCTCGGGAAGTTATAAAAGATACCCAGTTAGAAGGATACTAAACTTTGAAAATATCGATTTCCTCAAAAAGATAAATTAACCGATCTACTTATACCATCTCAACCTTCTCAACCTTTCCAAAGCTTTCAGGTTAGGTTGACCAAATAAGGCCAACATTACCTAGATACTAATTGATCCTGCAACTCCTTCCTGGCACCAGCTGAAGATTACAATTATTAGCTTTAGCAAACATATAATTTAAAAAGTAACAAACTTAAACCTAGATAGCTTTATATTCAAAGCAAATTGCTACTCTTCCTAGAAGGCACTACCTACGAATATGACTATTACATATTAAAAGAATCTTGTCAAGCCTTACAATATGTATGGATTTGACTCACTATAATTGGCGCAGTCAGATATTTTTATACATAAAAAGATATAAAATACAGAGACATATTGAAGATCAGTCAAATTTTGTATGTTATTGGATATGTATCTATATTAATCTAGAACTGTAGGTAAACCAGCCTGTCAATTAAAGCTCGAAATATAAGTAAACCTTTTAGGATCATCAACTACTTGAATCAGCAAGTAAGAGTCTTGGGACACTTTAGCCAACCCTTTGTAGTTTTATAGCACCATCCAATTCGGTACACTTTTTCAGAAATTCAAAGTCATCTTTGACATAAATTTCTTCAATATATAGGCTCCCTCGTCGTTGTGAACCTTACCAACCTGCTATCTCCACCCCAGGTACAATCATGCGAGGAGCAAATCTTACCAAATAAACTAAATCCAAGTTACCAATAATGGCAGTCCACAGGCTTATAGGTTTATTTCACAAGTACCTATAATCCAATCCATATAGTAAATTGGCTAGGACACGACAATCATTAGCGACGTCATGACTAAAAGGATCCTGTTTGGTAATGTTTTCGAGGTAAAAATCCCTACTTGCATAACTAATAAATGCAATGGCATCTTCGAATTGGATACGACACTATAATGGTGAACGAGATCGCTCTATCCTTTTACTACATGGTCTAGGATGAATTGGAACACATTTTTTCATTCTTATTCAACACGAGTAATAGTATAAACAATAGTGGTGAACTTGTTTTTGGAGGTGTCAATTGCAATCTCTTCAAATAGAATTTGACCTGGGTCCTAAGTGTTTACAAAGAACTGTAGGAGGTCAAACTGGATAGTACCACGTTAGATGATTATATGATCGATCTTCTTGGCTTAAGCGCCGCTATCAGTACTAGAAATTCCCTCCTGAAAACTCTTACCTCCATAGCTACTTCCACCCACAGGCAGATTTGAGCCAAAAGGTAGTAAATGATTGATTCCTAATCGATTACAGAAAAGTCCAAAACCCCCCAACTTTATCTTAGGTTTATATAGTAAGCAGCTTGCCTTTATGGGTCGCGACTAAACTCTCAAATAAGGGCTCTAGTGCTTTTCTAAATTTTTTGAGGTCGGTATAACCTAATATTACTCCAGCCTTTGGGTTGTCAGTATCACTTTCTTCTATAAGTGCTATATTTGATTTTTGTAATAATTAGATTGGCGACCTTTGAGCTTAATTGTTATTGATGAGGTAGATTTTTTGAAATATACCGTTTATTATAGTAGCTGTTTGCTATCCATATCTATTTTAACTTTTATCTTAAAAGCTTAGCAGTATTGTTAATTTCTTACTATTACTTGTTAAATATGCTTTTATATCAAAAATGGACTCCACTACAGATATATGTGTCAACACCATTTAAAAACCTCTATTGGAGCTAACACTTACAGTATATAGAAGCTCCAAAATTCTAATAATTACAGAAGCTTGTTTACCCTACCTGAATTTATACGGTAGCACTAACCATTCAACTCATTTTCTTATAGATAGGGATCTCTCTCATCCCTTCCTCTAGCATTACCACTATATTATTTTTAATTTCAACCAACTCATCTTGACTATCTACAAACCCATGTCAACCCTAAAGGTGATGATATAATATAAATTATAATGAATTCTGATACAAACTATCAAATATAAATATTAAAACCCATAATAAACCTTATACTCTTATGAATAAAGATAAAACGTAGTAAATTATTTTATTAATTAGTATTCTCTAGTTTCCTCAATCAACTGGGAGGTGGTAACTTCGTTGCTGATGGTCATACTGGCCCTCGAGGCCAATTCTACATCAGCTTCTTAAACAGTTAGCTAGGCGATTTAGAACAGAACTTACCATCTCGGATCTGAACATTCCTAGTACCGTAGAACTTTTCCTTACAATATGCGTAGCATTCCTTTACAGCTAACTGGAAGGTGGGGTCCAACAAAAAGGCGATGCAGTTGAGGGTACCGATGGATTCTATTAAATAAAAGTTAGTTGGAGCTGTCTACAAAAAGGGTTACCATTTCCGATGGCATTCCAGTATAGCACACTGTCGTTCTGAGTACCTGCCAAGTCATAGAAATTGTTGACAACGATACCAAGTAGACACACAACACAGAATATGGGATACAAGCATCTAAATAAAGGTTAGTTGAATGAATTTCAGAGTTTAAAGCTACATTCTGAAAATCAACTTGCGCAAGAACTTTTTGAGCTTGTCACGGTTTCCCAGGATACCAGCTGGCTTATGAGCATTAGCGTCGATCAAGTTGATATCCTTCTTTAACATGAATATGACCAGAATGGAGATAACTAGGCAATAGACCATGGTGATGAGCATAGGTAGAACGATGAGACCTAATTTGGCCTCGTACCGGTGGTCGAATTCAGCTCTGAATCCGCAAAACCCGAATTCATCCTTACCGAATAGGTCCAGTCCTGCAAAAAAGTAAGCAAAATTGTGGAAATGGCAAGTATACCTAAAGGGATAAACCCACTTAGTAATGATATTATGAGGGGCACCACCCAGTAGTAGAGCTCCCACTTGGGATCGAAGGCCTTGTTCTGCACAAAGATCAACTGTAAGTTGAGGGCAATAGCTATGTTTAGGAAACAGTACATCTGAATGCCAGACACACGCATAAACCCAACAAAGCTACAGCCGGGACCTGGTGGGGCTTTTCGGATGTACATCGTACACAGATGGTTGATCAAGTCGAACAAAGCGACGCCAGCTTGCAACCGTAAGGTGATTCGATTGAGGAGACTTCTATTGAAGAAGACTAACTGTTAGTTGAATATCTTTGAATACAAGTTACATATCAGAATCAACATGAGTAGTGGAATGATGGAGAAGGATATACTTATTCGGTTGAGGATCTGACCAACGTCGTAGACCTTTTGGTAGATCCCTGGTAGCTCGGACATCGTCGTCGAAGAAATTTTGAAAGGAAAGTTTGCACCCACAATTGAGATTCCAAGTACTTTTATACCTAGTGGAATCTAATGTAGGGTTTTGCTGTTACTAAAACTATACTTGATTGGAATCGAAATTTATATTTAGCTTTCTAAATTACGTTTTCCATCAATAACTTGGGCCAAAAGCTTCATTCAACAAGATCCATCGTTGGTTGGAAGAGCCTATTGTAGGAATAATTTTGCTGAATCGTACCCTATTAGGCTGAAAGCAGAATCTTTTCAAAGGTTTAATCGATTGACCTGGGTACTTGAGCCATCAAATTACTGCTTTGTTCAAAATACATGTATGGTTTAGAATAGCTACACTTGTAAGTAATTGTACAGCTTTACTGAACAGTATAGTATTTTATTCTGAAAACTTGGAACCTAGGTTAAATTAGGTGTTGAGCTACTGTTCCCAAAACCTTATATTGGACTGGGTACCCTATCCTTTAATTCTTACGAGTGAAATTGCTTTTGCTCAAACTTCACTTTAGTGCCGACTTGGAGTCTAAATCAAGTTTGAAAGCCCTACAAAGTTCGGTGTATTTTTTGGGCCACTTGGAGTGGAATGCAAGAAAAGCGAGCCAATCTAAACATCACAAAAATCAATAGTCTACCTTATATGACAATAATTCGATTGATATCCCATACCTATATACCAAGGATTCATATACTTTCTCTTCATATGACCACGACATTGAATTTACATAATAAAATACACATTTTGTCATAAAGTAATGCTTAGTTGACATTTAAAATAATATACTAGGAAACTCTAGTATATTAGAAAGCTATAGAGTATAAAAGGATCTAAAATACTATACCAGGTTATTATATATCAAGAACCAACATATTGGCCAAATACTAAAAGTAAGAGATAAAATGTTGGACTGATGCTTGAATTTTGAAATAAAGGATACATAACTACATGTTTTTATATCGTCAACAAATTCTATAGAAACTATTGAATTCAGTTGACTAAAAGATCTACCAAGGCTTATTTAAGAGTATATCCTTCCCAACTACTATACTATAAAATCAAAGTCAGTGTTAATAGATTTAGCCTGTACCAGTCTCAATGAATCCCAAACTCCAAAATAAATACACCATGACATAATCCTAAATTTTAGGTAGGACCCATTTAAATCGGAATTCAAAGATTCTACGAAGCTAGGATAGATTCTGAAAATATAGGAAATTTAACAAACAGCAACTAAAATTAAACTGGGTAAGTACTTTATTAGTTAGTATTCCTTAGTCTCCTCGATCAACTCGGAGGTAGTAACCTCATTTCCAGTAGTCTGGCTGGCACTGGAGGTCAATTCGATCTCGGCTACAAAAGCTGATTAGTTAGTTGTTGACAAAATAAATTACAATTACCATCACCTAGTTGGGTACGCTTAGATCCATAGAATTTTTCTTTGCAGTAGATGTAGCATTCCTTTACAGCTAACTGGAAGGTAGGATCCAACAAAAAAGCGATGCAGTTGAAGGTACCAATGGTTTCTAAAATTAAAAAGTTAGTCAAGGTGATTCAAGAATTAGTAGACATACCATTACCGACGGCGTTCCAGTAAAGGATTCCATCGTTCTGAGCGCCAGCTAGATCGTAGAAGTTGTTGATAACGATACCAGTTAGACACAGTACACAGAAAATGGGGTAGAGACAGATTCTGAAAATCAGTTTGCGCAAGAACTTCTTGAGCTTGTCACGGTTACCCAAGTTGCCAGCCGGCTTGTGGGCGTTGGCGTCAATCAAGCTGATATCTCTCTTCAGCTTGTAGATGACTAGGATTGCGATAACCAAACAGTAGATCATGGTGATCAACATAGGTAATACGATGAGACAGAACTTGGCAATATACCTGTGTTCAAACTCTCCCTTGAACCCACAGAAACCAAATTCGTCCTTACCAAACAGGTTCAATCCTATATGGCAAAATTAGTGTTATGGCTTAAAGTTATGGATCTACCTAGAGGGATGAAGCCACTTAGCAAAGCAATTATTAAAGGTACAAGCCAGTAGAAGATCTCCCACTTGGGATCGAAGGTCTTGTTCTGCAAGAAGATAAGCTGCAGGTTGAGAGCGATGGCTATGTTGAGGAAGCAGTACATTTGAATACCAGATACTC
Organism: Capillidium heterosporum; assembly: GCA_016630905.1. Lineage (NCBI taxonomy): Eukaryota > Fungi > Entomophthoromycota > Entomophthoromycetes > Entomophthorales > Capillidiaceae > Capillidium > Capillidium heterosporum. The sequence goes on from WBMQ01000010.1 coordinate 520,882, forward strand.
GCATAAACCCGACAAAGTTACAGCCGGGACCGGGTGGTGCTGCCGTGATGAACATGGTGCATAAGTGGTTGATCAAGTCGAAGAGAGCCACTCCTGCTTGTAAACGTAACGTGATACGGTTGAGCAACTTTCGGTTGAAGAAGACTAATAATTGTTAGTTGATCGTCATAAAGGTAGTAAATCTACATATGAATATCATAAAGGCCAGCGGGATACAGGACATGGATATGGATATCCTGTTGAGGAACTGACCTACAGCAGTGACCTTGAGGTAAATTTCAGGGATTTCGGGCATGGTGGAAGTTAGGTTGTTGGTGAAAGTTAACTTGAACTTCGAATGCTAGTGGAAGGCTGGTGGTTTATATAGTAGTGTAAAGGTGATTTGAATTCTACTCAAAAAAGCAATTAGCTATCTATCGAAATTGTACTGGAATGAAAAGTCTAAAGTTGGTTTTAGTTTCCTTGCATTTAGATTTGGAAAAAGCCAGGTAAAAAAGTTTCCCAAACCAAATGTAAATTTTAGTTCGAGGTATAAATTTAGTAATAGCTTGGTGGTTAAATTATCCGAAGCTATTGATATCTGAACCTGTAGGTAATAAATCGATCTAACCTATAAAAGGCCTTTGCACACTTTGTGTTTGGTGGAACATAATCACTCGGCACTAGGTATATTATTTCGTTGGTAACTCTTTCCACATTTGATCGAGTTTGGTATTATACCAATTAGTGGGATGGGGCCTTTTGGCAGAGTTTTAGTCGAAAATTTTAGTCTGGAATAACTTAATAAGGCAGTATTTGATTGCACGCCAAAGCCAAAATAGTAAATTTTACTTTCCTAGTAGGTCTATAAATAACCTGTTAAGTGTTCCTGTTGGAGCGCCATACAATCTACCCAATATATTTGTAGTGTTCTTGATTTTGCGATAGGCGGGCTATAGTGGAGCAATTGAGGCCAATAAATATTCCCATCTATTTTTCAAAGTGCCTATAGAGATAGTAATGCGCGTATTCACCTTGTACGCTACCGATACGACATTCAAATGTCGCTCCTAAGCTCAATGCTGGTTGGAAAAGATAAAATCCATGGCAAGGACCTTGAGGCAATCTGGAATCAGAACATGGAACCCAAGCTTAAATTGCAGTGGGCCCTCTTATCCTCCTTCTAAGTCGCATTTGTAATGAATGCAGATATCTTGTACCTTTCAACTAAGATGGAGCTGGGTAACCCAATCCACTAGAACGCTATCCAACTTTTGACAAGCAAATAAGCATACGAATCCGACCCAAAAAACTAGTTAAATCGTTTATACGTTCAGTCATCAAAAGATGTCCAACTTATAAGAACAAAACCAGTATTTGATTTTAGATTGGAAAGGTAGGCGGTGTGCGAAGATGTATAAAGAACAATTGTAAAAAATTCAAATTTATTTAGGTTCGGAAATCTTAAAAAAAGTCTAATCCAAATTTGAAATAACCTATTACTGCCTTAAAGATTCCTTCAGGTTTAGGCTAGGGAGGCGTCCTATTTTACATGTAAAAGTTCTTTGGAAATTTCCTAGCACCCACATGGAGCTATTTAGCCTATTCTACCTTGCCAACCAATCTCTTTTTTTAGATTTCTTGAGCTGAATGCTGTCTATTTTGTATTCAATGTTATTTTGCTCTACCAAATTCTTGAGGCTGAATTGCCTTGAATGCTGCTTATCCCGCCAAATAATGGTTTTAGAAGTTTGTATGGTTTGAGTCCACCCGGACCATCTAAAACCATGTGCTCTTTATCGAACCTCTACCGAGCCTAAACCTGCAACACTACCACCAAACTAATGCTGCTTATAAATTCCATAACCTGAATTGGTCAAGTTCCCATCTCTTGACGAATAGTAAAGCTATTGGTCATCTTCAAATCTTAGATTCGAAATGCAAACTGGTGCTGGATACCAGCCCCAAATCTTGTCGGGACTTTCCTAAAACCCCAGCCACTCATTCGTTAGCGATACCTTTGCCCATATCAAAACTTGTTGGTGTAGGTCACTGGTCCAACCTATGACAGTAAACAAAAAATATTCTTAAAGGCAATCGGCCAGTTTGTCGAATAGCCTTCAGTCTAAAATGATAACAATTTATGCTTATAAGGGATAAGGCAATTGAATTTTATAAGGTGATGCTGTAGGAATCGAAAGTTATAGCGAGCTAGTCCTACGATAAATAGGGTGACTTTGGAAATACAAGTGGACTCATCAAAAATATATTTCTACCAACTAATTTTTACAAGCTTTCAACTTTTCAACTATGGACGAGTCCCAGCTACCCCCCATCTTCGCCTACATCAAATGGCTGGCCGCTATCCTCAACAAGATCTCGGTCACCATGTCTTGTATCCCTTTAATTTTCTTACTAATCCTATGTAACTATTATTTCTAAAAGTTAAACCTAACATTTAAAAGTCTTCCACAATCGTAACCTAGTCAACCGCATCACGTTGCGCTTACAGTTCGGGGTAGCTTTATTCGATTTGATCAACCACCTATGCACTATGTTCATCGCTACCGCCGCCGAAGGCCCCGGTTGTAACTTTGTAGGATTCATGCGGGTATCTGGAATCCAAATGTACTGCTTCCTAAACATAACTATCGCCCTCAACTTGCAGTTGATCTTCCTGCAAAACAAAACCTTCAAGCCCAAATGGGAGATCTATTACTGGGCCGTACCTTTAACCATCGCCTTATTAAGTGGTTTTATCCCGCTAGGTATGTTCAACAATTCTATCTGTATTTAACTTTGAATAGGCTTGGGTCTTTTCGGCCGTGACGAGTTTGGCTTCTGTGGATTCAGGAAGGAGTTTGAAGCTCGGTATATTGCCAAGTTCTGCCTCATTGTCCTAGTTATGATCATTACCATCGTCTACTGCTTGACAATCGCCATCATGGTCATGACCAAATTGATCAAAAACGCCGAATTTATCAGTTCCACCGCTACCAACACTCAGGGTGGTACCAATAGCTCGAACCAACAGAACAAGTTTATCAAAAAGTTGATTTTCCGAATGTAAAGTGCTTTGAAATTTACTTTTACTGACATTTGTGTATAGTTCGTTATATCCAATTGTATGTATCCTCTGTTTAACCGGTATCGTCATCAACAACTTCTTGGATCTAGCCGGTGTCTTGAATGATGGTATTCTGTTATGGAACGCTATCGGAAATGGTACCCTATTCTCCAATATACTATATATACTAACTTTGCATTAGAAATGATCGGAACTATGAACTGCATCGCCTTCCTACTAGATCCTACCTTCCACATCGGTATTAAGCAGTGGTATCAGCACTTCAGAGGCTACTCCAATAATAATGCTGACAATAATATGGACAGTAAGGATTTAAACTTGAATCTGGGCTAATATAACTTTTAGTTGAAATCAATGACATGAGCAGGACCCAAAGTAAAGAGGACTTGGAGCTCGATGACAAGCGGGTCTCCGATAGGGAACTGTTGGACAGTACCAAGCTATTTTAATTAAAGTTTACGTTTTATCCTTAACGCATAGATCTGCAGTTGTTATATATTTAGTTTTAGCTGGATAGTTGGTTTACTTTTATGCTTGTACTAATTTTGTAGGCTACATCTATCAAAATTTTCATTGTTTTCACTAAATGAACTTACTAACTCTAGCAAAGTATCCCTATCTTACCTAGTTTAAGGCTTTGAAATTCTGTGGTACTATTATCTCAACAAGCTAAAGTTCAATAAAAGTAAAAATAGTTTGACTCGAAAGACAAATAGGTGTTTAATTTATTAATTACTTTCGAGATCATACCTATCGTAGTCCTTAAAGTCATAAGCACTAACCGAGGAATCCTCGCCATCTACTTTAAAAGCAACACCTACAAATGTTAGATTAGGAAACTTGGTATTTAGGTCCACATAGGTTTTCGTTTGGTCGAATTTGGCGATCCGTAGCTTTTTCAAGTTAAGATTCGGTATAGTAAAATGATGGAGGATTTCATTTAGCTCCAACTTGATATCCAATTCGAGTTGAACGAGTTGACATAGATGATGTGATATAGCCTCAACAATAGCTTCCAGATGCTCTAGATGGTAAGTATGCAACCGAAAAACCGTCAAAACTTCAAAGTTGGTCATGCTAATAAGGTCTAAAACTTGGCTATCTGAAAACGAATAGTAGTTCAGCTCCAAGTAGGTGATACAATTAAAGTATGGTTTCAAAACCGTAAAGTCGTACTTGCGTTTCAAGATGAAGTGGTTTATCGAGTTGGTTTCAAATATATGCTTTAGTAAAGAAAGGTTGCGAGGTCCTATACCGTTCACATAAATGGTAGTTAGGTTGGCATAACTGGTAAGGAAATTTGTGCATCGAAGGGTATTGAAAGGTAACTTTCGGTTAAATGCAAGTCGTCGTACCAAAGATTTGTTTACCTTTATACCGTTATCTTCACCCAGCTTTAAGTTGAAGATGTCGGCTTTGAAACCAAAATATATAAATGGAGAAAATGAAGTGTAGAATAGTTTACTTGTTCGATTTAGTTGTCTGTCAGTAAGTGGACATAGATAGCTGAAGCATAAAAGTTGAATGGAGGTTGGTAGTAACGAGAATAAATCTTTACAGTTTGCCATTTAAAATACCTCTATTAAAATATAGCTTAATTTAAAACCACTTTATTGTCTTATTATTTTTTTAAACTTTGATATCGAGTGGTAGTAGATTGGTACAAACGAATGCCAAATATATGTAGTTGCTAATATTCAAGTATTCAAAAGCTTGAGTGAGGTGAGTCCAATTTCTGGATGAAAACATCAGTTTGAACCGATCTTATCAATTAAAAGCTTAATCGAGAGGTGCTATTACTTGATTGGTTAGTGGAAACTCAGCTTGATAACAAAGGTTTGAAAATTGAAACAAACTGCCTGCAGCAAGCTTTTGTAAATTTGCTTATACAGTCTATAAGTAGGCTGTACATTTGATTCCATACATATAAATACTTATTATTCCAATCTGAATTAAACACATGATATTTCAAGAGTATATAGTAGCTTATCAGATATTTTCATACAAAAATAGCGTTGGTTTAATCTTCGTTTACATGAGCTTATATATGCTAACCATAATAAATCTCAATAGAAGCTATGTATAAGTGTTGGTTGCATGTAAAACTACATTTGGTTAACACTTATATACTTATGATGGAGTCCATTTTTAGATGCAGTGGGTGTTCTAGATAATTTATAATGAGATGATTGCAAGGCTGTTAAGGTCCAACCAAAAAATTAAAAACTTATGGGCAAGAATGTTAATGGGATACATGCTATCGCAAATAGTTTATTATTCAAACTACTATCTTCCAAAACTAACTCTATTTGGAACTGTTAAGTTGAAAGGCTATTATTTCCAGCTACAGCAAAATCAATTCAGCTGCTATTCGAGTCGAAAACAGTGGAGCTTTTGTAAGATGGTACCGACGATCTAAAAATTGACGTAAAGTTGAAGAATGTCGATCTTAGAGAAAGTAGAAGGGCACTGCGACTCCTCTTTGGTTATGTAATCGTGGTCTGCCAAGACGGGCTTTTTATCTCCCAAACTTAAGCTAAGATCGAAAAGGCTGGGAATCTTGATGCAATCGACTAGGAACCAATCGTTAGATCCCTTTTTAGCCTCACTCTTTTTGTGGATGAAATTAGCCACCGAGGTAAGAGCTTCAAGAGGTAGTCTCTAGTGCTTATGAAGGTACTGGTACCATAGATGTTGGGCTTTCCATTACTTAATGTGGCATAATCCAGTTTGACTTCTCATGGCCCTTTGTAGATGACCGAGATTTACAGCTCTTGCAATTTTGGAATATTCTGAAAAGCTGGAATTTGTGCTATCTTAAATACAAACCTTTCCCCATATGCCTTTATTTTTTTATTTTTTCTTTGGTGTTTAGGTGGTGGATATTACGTATCATACTAGCTTTGCCAGTTTGAGAGATAGAGTGAACGCTGTAGCCGATTATAAACCATTTCAGGTGATAGATTACAGTATGATTTTATCTGTATTGATGAAAATAATTTATAAAAAACTTTATTATACTATATATATAAATCAAAGCTGTCTATTATATTAAAGTTTGAAGTTAAAATATGAAACGCCATCATCTAATCAGCAAACAGATTAACGAAATTCAATGACTAGTAAGACAGGACATATCCTTGAATGAGATAGTGATAAAAGTAAAGGCAATCTATATTTCGTTTGTAGTATATAACCGAAAAACTCCTAGAGTCTATAAAAATGTACTAAATATACCTTGATCAACTTTTTGAGAAATGATTAATCTTTACAATCAAGATAGATTCAATACTAGGATGAATGGACAACGCTAAGTCAACAAATATTCAAAATTCCAACTGAACAGCAGATGCATCGATTGTTGGGTAAGGTTAGTTTAAATACATATCATGGAAGTAAACGTCGTCAAACTACATCTAATGTCTGCTGGAAAAGATATATATTTATCAAGGACTAACTTGAGAAAATTGAAAAGCGGAAAACAGTAGCATCTGTTTAGATTAATGTATATCTACTCAAATTCCAATTAGGGACAATATCATTATATATTAAAGCAATAGCACTTTAATATTCAATCCTGATGCTGACAACTATTATCACTTTGAAAGATTCAAAGTTCATGTTCATAATATGTTAAATATACTTGGCAAGTTTGAGGCTTATATGGGTCGATACCAACTACTATCGCTTTTTCTGAGAGTGCTTCACCAGTACTATATCAAGCTTACTGAGGAAACTCAATTGACATCAGGTAAGACCTAGTTTATATAAGATGATGCCCCATTCATAAAGTTAATGACGCAACTCAATTTTTAGCAAAATAAAGTAAATGTGAATTGGCCTGCATGGTTTCCCGATATAATCCTGTTGGGAATGTATGGGATTGTATAAAGCAAAAGCTAATACAATATATCATCTATCCTCAAAACGATGAAAACTTTTGGAATCGTGTAAAGGCTGTTTCCGATTCACTTAGTAAGGATAAGCTTTTACACGATACAAGTAACCTAGATCGAAGATACATGGAGTTGCAAATCCAAGGCTCTAGAATTTGTCATTAACTTTTTTATTACTAGAAATAAATATTATATTTGGATTTACTTTCGTATTTCATTAATTTAAGGTTATTCCAACACATATGAATTGATATTGTCTTAGAATATATCTACTTGTGTACTAATATAGTCTTTATATTGATATAAGAATTAGATTGAAAATGATCAAACTGATTATTAAGTTTTTCAAAAATTATGTAATGAAAGTAATAAAACTTATAGAGCATATCTATAAATATATATACTATTAATATTCTATATACTGAAAACTTAACAGTTATTTAAGAAGTTTTTCTAATAATCATACCATAGCCTATCACTTGAAATATTTCAAGTGATCGGTTATGGGGTTCACTATCTTCAAATCAACAAAGCTAGCTTTGTGATTCTTATAATACTTAATATCCGTTACCTAGATACTTCAAAGCAACAGCCAAAAAATAAAGATGTATGACGAAAGATTTATATTTAGGATCGCACAAGTTCCTATAATTTGAAACATTCAGAAATTGCAAGAACTATAAATCAGTCTCCCTCCAGAATGATCAACGTTGATCTTTCCGAGTAGGAGCTCACCACCATTACTTGCACTATAATCGGTTTTAAACCAGGAGAAGATGGGCTCTAATAGTCTTATATCTATAATCCTGTAGAAAGGAGGAAGGATTCCATTTACGGTCAACATACTATATTCTAACCCGGGGATGTCGTCGAGCTTAGAAGAAGCATATGTAGGATTTCCTATCTCGGTAATTTCACTAATATTGATATTTTTAGTTACGGAGTCACCAGTAGTTATTACATACTAACTATATTACAATTTAAAATTGGTGAAAGGTACTTGTGATACGAACCTAGGAGCTTTGGGATCGTAGTTGACTACAAGTTTGACAGGCTGGCGAGATGTACGATGAAGAAACCCACAAGTTGGAGGAATTACTATCAAAAATGTTCTTGAGTCTCTAAGTAGATATGCCAACTTGAATGGAGCTGTATAACTATAAATTGTTAGCTGAAACTTACTAGGACTTTTACTTGCAAGTTCAAATAATTGGAAAGAGATATCCTATATTCAATATCTTCATTAGTTGATATAAAACTATTTGAGTATATGGGATGAAGTTAGAAGTACTTTTTAGAAACGAGCTTTTGGATGGCTCAGATAGTAAGCAGGAAAGTGGACAGTACGAGTAACAAGGATTTCTGAGCATTGAATTGAAGCTGTGGATAAGTAGCTAAAGAAAGGAATATATGTCTTGCTAAAGTTTGAGATCAGCTCTTTATATGAGCAGAAATTGTTTTTGTATAAGCCAAGGCAAATTCCAGATAATTTACTACTAGTATAATGTTTGCGATATGTTTAAGGCGCTAATAAAAACTATTTCTTTCTAGGATATTGGCATCTTTCAGATAATAAAGTTTAATTAAGGTTAGGGATATCCAACTTATTGAAAATATACTGTTAGCAGAGATTGCTACCTTTTATAACTAAATTCTCAGGCACTACACCTTTTCATCAAATTAGTTCGAAATTTTTGCCTATATTTCAAACCTTGGTTAGCAGATTGGTTAGTCTATAACTATATACCAATGTAGGTGCTTATTCATTAATATTCAAAATTTTGACCGATTTTTAATATATTTATACATTGTATTTACATCTTTTTATGTAGAAAAGTAACTAATCGCACCAACTATAGTAAAACAAATATATCTATATCGTAGGACCTACTAGAATTTTCTAATTAGCACATAAACTTATGCCTGTAATATTTATGATATTAAAGTTCAATCCGTCCTAAGCAACCCTTAGTTTACTTATATGAGTATAATCCACCATATACTCTAGTACTTTAACTTTAATCTTTCTAAACTCTTGAAATAGATATTTACTTACCGATCTCTTCTATTAATCAATTTTAGATTGAAATATTTTAAAAAAACTCTTACATGCTTACCATCTTTTAGCTAAACATTCGTTTGCAACCGTCCATATGCTTAATAGAATACACACGTCTATTTGCAGTTCCTTCCTTACTCATTTCAACGGTATATAGAACTTCTACCTAGGAAGAGTGTCAGCTTATCACCACTAGGAGGCATCCCTAGCTGCAGAATTAGCTTTGACATGCTAAAAAGCTCGATTTGATTGATAATTTATGGCGAAAACTAATGAGATTTTTTATAATCTGGCTGTCAGAGTAATTAATTCTTCCTTGGAAACTTGCGTGTAGACGATGATAAAACAAATTTACCAATTATATTAATATATATATAGTGTAGATAAAAATAACAACGTGAAAGATGACTTGATGATGACATTGTACTTAATTTTTGGTTATAACTCCAGCGGTAAGCACTGTCTATTTAATAGCAATAAAATATAGTCGCATTTGACTCAGACAGCCATTCATTACCGGATGTTTTAATGCTCACTCTAAAAATATACATTTAAACTTCCATATCAATTCCACTATACAATAGTAAAACTAACTATTTAGGGCACACCTGATACTAAACTTATTAAATACATCTTTTGAAAAAGGCTTCATCTTCTAATTCAAATTTAAACTTTGCAGCAAGTGTACTGAAGGCTGCAAATTGATCTTAGGCTTTGTAACCAGTTTGCAGCTCGGTTTTGATAAGGATTGGTATTTAGATCCAACTAATCTCAATACAAGTACTGAAGATAGGCCTTTACTATATGCAAGTTAGGCATAGGACCGAAGCTTTACTAAATTTAAAACTAGAAAGATAATAGAAATTTAAGTTCAATCGATGGAGGGAGTTTTAGCTGACATTTAAAGTAATTGATATCTTTAGCACTAAAATTAAAATCTCATAAGCTTGTTAAAATCTACAATAGTTCTCAATATGAGATGAAGTTGTGTAGAATTCAAATACGAAAAACTTTGCAATTTAATTCTTACACATTTAGTTTGAAGTTTCAACCTTGCCTAGACTCTTGATGGAATTTAGTATTTGTAATAGAGTAAAAGCTTATCTATAAGTATTGAATAATTACAAGAACACCACGTAGTTTATACATATCTCTTTTTAAGCTTTCTGTCTCTAATATTAAAAGTTAGTTTAACAATGGCTCTCTACATGTGGTTATTAATCAGTTTTATACAGATAGTTATTGAACTTCCGTTATATAAACTATTTAAGATGTAATACGGGCCCAAGTCCAAAGTTAACTAAACCTAAGTTTCTGTTTTGAAAAGCTTATCCAGTACAATATTCTAGATAACCCATCTACAAATAAATGATAATTTAAAAGGATATTTGACTAAAAGCACCACAACTTTGGATAAATTGTATAGATGTGGATTTATCTCTTAGAGTTGAATATATTACTATAACTATGTATATTTTTGAATATTTAAGGGTGTATTTAATAAAAGTATAAAGCTAGCATCGTAGTAAATAGTGAGTTATACAAGTCGAATACATTTGCAAATGCTCAAACTTTAGCCAACCTTCATCCTATTACCATCCCAACTTTTGCCTTAAAATCATAAATACTTTACCATCAATTTGGTGCCATCTATTTTCAGAGTTTCAATTGGTTAAAAATTTATTCCATACCTCAGCCTTGTCACAAATTGAGATGATCTAATCAAAAAATTCAAAACGCTTCCACCAAACTTTTCTCAAGACCGAATTTAGAACCAAGCTTACGAGATGGGAGATACACAAGCAAAACCGACTTTGAACTTCAAGCTAAACAAAGGATTTGAGTTGAGGTTCGAAGTAGCTACCAACAAGAATTTCAAGTTGAAGGTAAACGACTCTTTCACCTCTCATTGAAATATTTATTGAATTTAGTTAGTTTCTGGTACCGCTGAAATCTTTGGCTGTAGTTTAGCGTTGAATGTAAGTTACCAATTCACCAGTATCAAGTTAGCCGTATTTACTTGGCACGGTTGTGAACTAACTATATCCTTTTTATATTTATTCTTTCAACTCTTATTTTTAAAACATAATTATCCTTAACCCTTAGTTTACGGTGAAGGCGATTTAGAAGTCGATTACATAGCGGAAGAAACCCCTATGTGCAACTACTTGAACCTACACTTAGGCTTAGAAAGCTTGCGTAAGGAAGCTAAAACCAATTCTTCTCTAGGTCCCAAATTGTTAATAGTAGGGTCCAAGGACAGTGGCAAGACTTCATTATCCAAAATCTTACTCAACTACGCTATACGTACAAGTTGGAAACCAACTTACGTAGACTTGGATCCTAGCTTCGTAAATCCACCACCCTTTTGTCTCGACTAATATTCAACTAACTTTGATGTAGGGTACAGTTACAGTTCCCGGAAGTATTTCAGCTACTACTTTGAGCACAATTATTGAACCCAATACCAACTTCACCGACCTCTCACAAAAGGATCAACTGGTAGGGTGGCCTTCTAGTTTGGTGTATTGGTATGGATATACCAGTCCAACATTAAACTGGAAGCTGTATTCGAATATGGCCCAACAACTCGCTACCAACTTAAAGCACAAATTAGATTTCGATAAAGAAAGCAGTTCTTCCGGATGTATCTTTGATGGATTTGGTATCTCTGAAGAAGTAAATGTCGATAACTACACATTCTTAGTCGATACCTTTGATAGTAAAATATTATCCCATTCCATTTTAAATTAAATTAAATTATTTTAATTAATAGTCGATACGGTCGTCGTCGTAGGTAATGAGAAGCTTTACAACGACTTGATGCGCTCTATAGATCAATCCAAAACTCAGATTCTCAAAGTTGCGCGATCGGGTGGGGTAAGTTAGAAGATTTTTATAAACAATACTTAAATAGTACCTGATGATATATAAATTTTAGGTAGTAAGTAATGACACATTGACTCTGAAGCGGCACCATCTCAATACGATTCAACAGTATTTCTACGGTATACCTAATCTGCAGCTGTCTTTGAACCCGTCACCGGCTATCGTACAGTTCCAGGATGTCAATATCTTTCAGATCGGCCAAGGTATTTCTTATACGTTCCTTTATCTTCCTACATCTTATATTTTCTATTACTTAAATCTCATAAACAACTATATAGGATTGTTAGCCCCATCATCAGCCCTCCCTGTAGGTATGGATCGCAAATTAGATTTGCTACGAGTTACCAAAGTCAATTTGGATGAAAATTTGTTGCACGCCATTTTGGCTATAGTAGATACCGACGACTTGGATGAAAATAGTTTGGTCAAAGCTAATACATTAGGGTTTGTCTATGTGTAATTTTTTATTTCTTTAAAAATATTTAATGTTTTTTAATAGATCCGATATTGACTTGGAAAAGTCGAATTTAACATTGTTGCTACCGTGCCCAGGTACGTTACCCAAGAGTACGTTGATTATGGGTGCCTTCAGATGGATCGAGACGTAATTGAAGTTGGATTGGTGTTGAAAAGTAAAGTTTAATTGAGTAGCTTGTTTAAATTATAGTACTATTTACTGTTATAGTTAACTAACTTATTTTTTCAATTGTTCAAACTTATATCTCTATAAATCATTTCAAATAACTTGAGCTTAGTAGATCAGTTTCAAAGTTAGTTTATAACTTTTATAATTTTAAAGTTTATACTACAAGGTGATCGAGCTTGGCTCAAGTATATACAAGTAAAAGTTATATTTAGATAGAATCAACTATATCTAGTAGCTTTATTCAGCTTTAGGCCCTTCTTCCATATAGTTGTATAGTAAACATAAGTTTGAAGTTATATTTATCCTTTTACTGATTGAAAATCCGATTGTATTAAATAGCGTTATAGCGTACGATATTTTATCCAATAGATGGATATTTTTTCAAATTTATAGCAAACTACGAATCAATTGTTCTTCTAATTGCACCAAATCAATAAGTTTTATTGAGTTACTCTGCTTCTCAAACTCTTAGAGTTTATAAGCACTTTCTTTTATAGCAACCAGAGTTCAACAATAAGAACATTCATTTGGACACTGCGTATGAGTGGTAAAGGCAGTTATATCCACCTATTTGTAATTATGAAAGCGCAGTTAGACTGATTGGTAGGTATTCTAGTGTATAAATACATTCAAATTGACATTAAGCCCTTTTTATTTACAATGCAGTCTATTTTAGTCTTCCCCATTGAGGTACTTGAGGTGATAATAGGTATATTGGATTTTAAAGGGCGATACGTATTAGCTAGGCAGAACAAATTTTTATACCAACTTGCACTTCCCTTCCTGTACTTTGAAGCAACCAGGTATAACCTTTTACCTAAACTTGTGAGACACAATTCAAATGAACATGAGCTTTGGTACCTGATGCGAAAGAAACTCAAGAAAGTCGAAAAGTACGTACGGAAAGCTAGATTTAGAATTTCAATACGTAATGTTCATATACTCAACTGTTTTAGCAACTTAGTAGACTATGGTGACTGTTTTAATAGCTTAGAAAGCTTCGAAGAGACGTTGAAAGTAGATCCGACAAAGTATCAAAGATTGATAAAGTATTCTTTTACAATCAACTGGAATTTGAGTATAGATCTATCTAGATTAGCCGCCAACCTTTCCAGCTTGAAGTACCTATCGATTAATTCTTACGAACCTATCAAGTATACCATTTTCAACTTCGTTTTAGAAAATCTATCTTCTTTAGACCTAGATTCTACAGCCTTGGATAACAACATCTTCCTTGCAGTTCGAAATTCTTTCCCAAACCTCAAATCTCTGGCTTTAGAATCAGTAGATGTGGTAACGGTAATTGGGCTCAAAATTCCAACTTTAAAGCGCCTACGATTGAATGGTAATAGGTTCACCGCCAATTCTGCCAACACCATAACCAAAATATTCCCCAACCTTATCGATTTAGTATTCCATCATTATGGGTATCGAGCTGAAGATGTGGATATCACCTGGCCAACCTTCTTACAACTTTCGAAACTCAAAGCTTACTTGTATATAAAGGACCACTCTGAATACCATAGCTTAAGCGGGTTTTTTAAGCCATGTGTTGTACCTAATTTGAAGGAGCTTACAGTTAACGGTACCATGCGAGGTAAAACTCCTCAGTTGGAGCTAAATCTATGGACCAAACTTGAAATGTTACAAGTTCGCAGCAACTACTTTGCAAACGTTTCCAATGTCGGCAACCTCCTGAATCTCAAGAAATTACATATCAAAATGAATGCTGACAGCTGTTCTACCAGTGTGCCCATCATATTTTCACAACTAGTCAACTTGGTTGACGTCAAGTTAAGAGGTAGCCTACTCAGCGAAGCTTTCGACTTTATCCCGACAGTAAAGTTACAGCGGCTGGAGTTATCTATGGTAAATAGAATAACCAACCCTTTAATAAGCTTCTTAGCTACCTTGACGACCTTACATGAGCTGCAGCTTGGCGTGAAAAAGCTAATCAATAGCAACTGGGATACTGATGACTTTCACTACGCTAATTTAGATATACAGTATAAATTTGAGGATCTAATGTTCCCCTCAGCTACATTCCCAAACCTGATGGTGCTAAAGTTTTGGAATCTTCCCGACAGTATGAATAGTTGGTTTCAGCACTGTGCTCCTATACTCGTAAAGATAGAAAGGGTGGCATCAAAGTAATAAAGTTATACACCTTGGTCTACTCGTTTTGGAGAATATATGCGCCTTTTAAAGTTTTCTATCGCTTTACTACAGGTTGCTAATAAAGTATCAACATCTACATATTTTTATTTTGTTCATGCCTTTTGAAAACGCCTCAATGTATAATCAATTTATTAAGCCTTTGAGTTACAATAGTGTCACTAATAATGATTTTATTATAGCTTGTCACTTAAGCTTGCTACACTAGCACTATTAAGAATCTTCAACCGTTACAATATCTTTCAATGTAATAGTAATTTAGCCTAGTCTACTATTAAGTCAAAGTATTTGTAGAGAGTAAGGTTCAAAAAAAGCAACTGAGAGAATATATATAGCTTCATAGGAATGAAGGAGCCGTTCCTTTTAAGAAGATAAATGTATTCATCTTACAATCTGTGTCTAATATACCCTTATATACGTGCTATTTTTAACTAAATATGCATTCCTATTTGTATTAAAGTAACATTCAAATTCACTCATATATAGGGATGTCTTTTACCTCGAAAATTTCCGAAATTTATAACAGCCAATAATTTACTTGCAATTCGTCATTTCAGTTGGAAACTTTCGACCTTCAACTCCAACATCAAGCCAAAATATCAGCTTTCCAACTTTCCAGAGCTCCAAATGCTTAACCACTTCCTCCCCTTTTTACCGCCAGGTCTACTCCCAAAGTGGTTAGTCTTAGTCTCAGTAGCCGCTACCTTCAACACTTTGCAATGCTATATCTCCCCTTTTAAGTTTAATAGAGAAATCTACAGCTCCCAGCCTAACCAAGTAACTGAATTATCAGCTCGTCTGTTTGGAACTTGGACTATATTGTCTGCAGCTTTGAGGTTCTACTGTGCTTTTAACCTCAACAACGAAGTTGTCTACAAGTTGACTTTGTTTTCTTTCGCTTTAGCCAATTTCCATTTTGTTAGCGAATGTTTGTACTTCAAGACGGTGAAGATCAACAGAGCTAGTATAAGCCCTTTTATTGTTTCAACTTTGAGTATCATTTGGATGGGTATGCAGTACCCAACTGGTTACTTTTAATAAATAGGTGATGTGATAAGTTAGCTATGTTTAGTATTTTTATTTTTAAGGTAATTTGAAGTTATTGATTGAGCAGTTTCTATTTTAAATTAGTTTTAAGGTTGTTTTCTTTTGTCAGGACAATAGTTTCAATACATTGTCTTTATGGAGTTCTATTTTAGAGTTAGAAAACTTAGTAAAAGTTCACTATGAAGTTTAGAATATAATTATAAAGCAGATATTTTCTATTTTGACAAAGGCTGAAGTAGTATAAATTTATATTTTAAGCGTATAGTATACAACTATATTTAATTTTCCCAAGTGAAAGCTTGAAAGTTACCTCCAAGAAATTTTATAAAATATCATCAAAAGTTGGATTAACTTGCAATACCTTACGAGACATTGCTGAAAGTATCAGCCGTTGATTAGAAAGCCATATATCTCAACATTAGGCTATTTTGAGCATGGCGATCGATTGTTTTCAAGGTGTACCGTAACTAAAAGTATATCAATAAGGTCTACTTGACCACTGTTAGCTACAAATAAAAACATAAACTAAACTGAGATAGAATTGTCCCATCGTACTTCAATATATGTATCTAAGAGTTAAATACAGCACCTTGGGTTTTAATAGATGTTAAACTGGGTATCCAAGTTCATAGCATTTTAATAGCTAGGATTCCAACACGATATAGAAGAAATTTAAAATTAGATGTATATTTATAGAACGATCAAAGAAAAATATAAGGTGAAAAGTTGCAACTCAAGAGTCATTGTAGAACAACAACCCTACATAAAATTGATATATGTTACCCTTAGCTAAACTAAACGTAACTCAATGATAATCAAAGACATCGGAGTCGGGTCCCCTATACATAGCCATACCGACAGCAGCTGTCAGCAGCGCCAAGACAGGGAACCAGGTCCAAGATGAAGTTAGACACTTACGCACCGTGTCATAGAACCCATCGGGTGGGTTATTTCGGTTCGAGTTAGGTCCACTAAGTTTACTGTTACGTAAGTTGTCCTTATGTAATCCACTATCCGACTTATTAGGTACATCTGTTTGAGCGATGTGAGTGTCTTCGGTCCAGTTAGCGGCTGTTAAGCCATCAGTTGAAGCGGCACTGAAGTGTTGGTAGAATTCCCCTTCCAACTCAGTCAGCAATGTGCGTGGTGTCGACGGATGGGCGACATGCGAAGCCAAAGACGAGATGGACCTGCGGCCTTCGTCGTCTGAACTGACTATAGAGCTGCTTTTGGCGACGCGGACCGAGTTATCCTGACTAGGTAGGTGGGATGGGGTGCTAAAATTGGAGCTAGATGAGTGGGTTAGAGGAGGCCTAGGTGTCACTAAGGAATTGGTGTCGCGTCGTCGTTCCAACTGAGCGCTAAGTTCGGCGATCTTTTGAGCCTGTTGGTCGATGATGGCATCCTTCTGTTCGGCTAGTTTCAAACTGCCTTCAAGTTCAGTCGCGTGCAGCATCAACGTTTTCAACTCTTTCTTTAACGCCTTGAGCTTGTCATCGGACTGGCGTCTTGAAGCCAAAAGTACACGGTTGGCCTTTTCAAGCTCTTTGATCTTGGCATTAAGTCGTTCAGTAATTTCCTTTTGTTCGTCGGGATCATATTCTTTCTCGTCGAACTTGGGACCAGGAATCTCGGTGTTAAAGGTTGTTCGTGGGTTGGGGGTAACGGTAGGAGGTATGCTAGTTGCATAATGTGGAGTTGGTGCCGGATAGACCATGCTGGAACGCCGTTCGACGTTTTTGGTGTTTACGATAGATTGGCTCTTGGTCCTTTCAATCAAGCTGCGATTGGACTTCTCGAGCTCACGTATCTTCTTACTGTAGTTCTCGTATCCGATTTTGTATGACTCCAGTTCGATGAGAAGCAGTCGCGTCTCCCGCCTGCCATTCTTCTCAAGCCGTTCTTTCTCAGCGACTACGCTGTCTAATTTGGTGCGCAAAGCTGAGTTGGCGACTTCCAACTCATTTATGTCATCTGAATCTTGACGCGACATAGTTCGTCGCATCAACCGATTGTGAGTAGGTGTCGAAGGCTCCTCCACTTTATTGTGGAACTCCTCATGCGAATAACTGTTGCGAAGTGGTGGTGCTTGCGCCTTCTGTACTTGAGGCACCGGTAACGACGTCAGCTTGTCGCTGAGCTCCTCCAGTTGCGTCTTCAACTTTGCATTCTCATCTAAAATAGACCTTCGCACTTTGAAAGCTTGGTCCAACTCTACAATATTAAATAAAGTCTATAAAAATGATGTACCTTGTTCCTTTTCAGCAATTATGTTGTAGGCCTTGGAAAGTAAACTTCGTAGGTCCAATGATGTACTGGGGCCTCCGTTGATGGAAGCATGTTCTGACATGGAGACCGAAACCTCACTCCTATTATCAAAGCTATATATCGAGTCGTTATCCCTGTCAATGTAAGGTCCACCCTCTAAAATACTACCGTTGGACTTTTTGGCTTTCAACTTGGGATTTTCTCGGAAGCTGACTGGAGAAGCTACTCTAGGCCGTTCATTAGTGGTAAACATGTTGTCCTTTGATGTCTCTCTCTGTAAAGGCTGAACGTCTATTCCAAGTTCTTCATCCATGACCATAACCTATAAACAACTTGATAACTCAGTTAAATACCCGTTGCTTGCAATTCTAACCGAAACTATGCTGAACTCAATCAATTTATAGCTTGATGGAGACTGATTCTGGTCTCGAATTCATTGATCAAAAGAAACCCAATCAAAAGCCTGTATATGGCTCTTTGTTGGCTGTGGTAACAATCTGGAAACTAACACAATTTGACAAAGTACCTCCAAAGGAAACAGTTTGGATAGCTATGGGCGTGGGATGTACAACCTCGTTGCTAGTTAACCCTTGTTTGTGTATCGCTTATTTCCCCTTATAATAAATCCTCTTATAAACCTGTCTACCACTTTGTTTTGAAAGTTTATATACTAAATACTACATAATATTATCATTTAGCTTTAGCTATATGACTTCCATAGGTCTTTACTTTTAACAAAATGACATAGAATAAATAAATTGATGAGATATATTGGGTTTTCAAACAATATTTGCTATTCGAAATATAGTTCATTCGGAAAAGTTGAACTGTAGGTTCTGAATTAACTGCCTTATATATACTCTAGAAATTATATTGTAAGTATTTAATATGGGATTCTAAGTTCATAATTCCACATTCTCTATCTCTAATGAAAAGTTCACTTTACTTTCATAAACATTATTAGCAAATTAAATAAGAAAGAATCATTCAGTTCAAGATGTTAATTTGCTAAAATATTCATAAAGAATTTCTGATAGTGAAAAATTGAATGCAATCCAAAATCAAAACTTAATTGGCTAAAATTATCCCAAAGAAAACAGCTTCCAGAGAAATGTGAATTTTTCAGCCGAATCTAAGCTCAAAAGTATACGTAATCTAACAGAAGGTGAACTCAAAGTAAAAACTTCTAAACCAAGGTTAACAAGAGTAACAATTTTCTAGAGATAGTTCAACATCCAAATTATGTCAGCAGCAAAACCATCTTCAAGTTCTGATTCGAGACGTAACAAAGTTTTGGCCGACTACCGTAAGAAACTCTTGGAGCACCGTGAGTTAGATGCTAGACTTAAAGATTGTAACCATTTTCTACATTTCTGCCTTTTTGTTAACATTTATATTATTTATAGTACGTCTAGGTCTACGAGATCTCCAAAAGGAACACGACAAGACTGATGAAGACATAAAAGCGTTGCAATCAGTAGGGCAGATTATTGGGGAAGTTTTGAAACAGTTGGACGAGGAGCGCTGTAACTATATTATTTTTAACCTAAATTTTAATTGAGAATCATAGTCATTGTAAAAGCTTCATCCGGTCCCAGGTACGTAGTAGGGTGCCGTAGCAATTTGAACAAGAGTCACTTGAAACTAGGAGCTCGTGTGGCTTTAGATATGACTACTTTGACTATTATGCGTCATTTACCTACCGAAGTCGATCCCTTAGTTTACAATATGTCGTTGGAAGATCCAGGTAGCATTAGTTTTGCTGGTATTGGTGGCCTTAGTGAGCAGATTCGTGAACTTCGTGAGGTAAGGCTATTACTATAATATGCAATTTGTTTATTTTGTTGGGATGTAGGTTATTGAACTACCGTTGATGAATCCCGAGCTGTTCTTGAGAGTAGGTATAAACCCACCTAAAGGTGTTTTACTTTACGGTCCACCAGGTACCGGTAAGACATTGTTAGCCCGTGCCGTAGCTTCCAGCTTAGAGACCAACTTCCTCAAAGTGGTATCATCAGCCATTGTCGATAAGTATATCGGTGAGTCGGCTAGATTGATTAGAGAAATGTTTGGTAAATTTATTTATTTTCATGCATTCAATACTAACTTATACAATGAAGGCTATGCCAAGGAACATGAGCCCTGTATCATCTTTATGGATGAAATCGACGCCATCGGTGGCCGTAGATTCTCAGAAGGTACCTCAGCCGATCGTGAAATTCAGCGTACTTTGATGGAAGTAAGTTGCTCATCCAAAATCCAACCTTTAATTATTTTTTATTATCCAGCTATTAAACCAGATGGACGGTTTCGACTACCTCGGTAAAACTAAGCTCATCATGGCTACTAACCGACCCGACACCTTGGATCCTGCCTTACTACGACCTGGCCGTCTCGATCGTAAGATCGAAATCCCCTTGCCCAACGAACAAGGTCGTATGGAAGTTCTCAAGATTCACGCCGCCCCCATCACCAAGCACGGAGATTTGGACTATGAAGCCATCGTCAAGCTTAGCGATGGGTTCAATGGAGCTGATCTACGTAACGTCTGTACTGAAGCCGGTATGTTTGCTATTAGGGATGAGCGAGAGTTTGTCGTCCAGGAGGATTTCATGAAAGCAGCTAGAAAGGTCGCCGAAGCGAAGAAATTGGAATCCAAATTGGATTACGAGAAATTGTGAAGTAGTTTACTTTGCTTGGATTAAATTTGACCTTTTCGAATGCGTGTTTATATTTTTTAGGTGTAATAATTAATGAATGTTGAAGTAATGATAATGAAATATAATGCAACAAAGTAAAGTAAAAGATAGTGAATTATTTAATTCAACTTAATATTTGCCAGATATCTCAACAAGTTGATTTTCAAATCTAACAATGGAGGTTTCGGTATCCTTTCTTTGACTTTTTCCGCTAAATTATCCAGCCATTTCCTTCTCTCCTCCTTACCCTCTAAAACCAACAGATAATTATGCACTAAAAGTTTTATGGAGTAGTTGACACTGTCAAAGTCGTACCTACTAAACAGATCCAATAGTTTTTTCTCCATGTTGTGTAGGATATATAGCTTAGTATTAGCATCAGCATCGATAAGTTGGAAGCAAAAGAACAAGTGGTAGAAGAAACTGGTGGATGTAGCGTAAAAAGTCAACTTCTCTATAAAGCTATCAGCTCTGAATATTAGAAATTTGTTGCGAGTTTCTACATCGTCCTGTAAGGCTAATTTTCAACTTTAAAAGTAAGTGGTTCAAATAGTTGTAAGGGTAGTACAATTTGACTCCATTGTTAACGAACCTATCGACTAGTTCAACTTCTTTGAATAGGATCGGTGCCAAAGGTTTGAAATTACGCCCCATCAGCTTTTCAATCAGGAAGGCTCTATTATAAATCACTATATTAGTTACAGATATAGAAATCTTTGTAGTTACCGGTGATAGAACAGGTGGCTTTGTTTCAGACTAGGTTTCAGGTGAAATAACAGCTCGGTAGCCTTCAACTCTTCCATGTACATATTTGTCTTCACTACGGTTTCCTTCCTAACATATATCAAAATGAAAATATATCTTATACATAATTTACCTCTTGTTGTAAGCCGGAAAAAAAGTTGGGTTACAAAGTAACAACGGTAAAGTTAACTTATCGATATTTTCACAACCACTAGTAAGAAAACGACGTTTCAATTCTAAAAAGACGTATTTGATATAGTTACTCGGTAAACCTAAATTGTTATCTAATAGAATGAAGGGTAGATGGATATCTTTATCTAAGACTTCTTTTGAATAATGTTGGCTAAATTGTAATGAATTAATGAATTTTACATGCTAGAAATAGACTTACTCGTTTAGTATAATTCCACAGCTTGCTAAATTTTTATTAATGTCGACTATATCTATTAGTTTGTCAGTTATTAGAAGTATCGTTTCGTCTTCCATCTTTTTTGTTCTTGGACTTGTGAGTTGAGAAGTGTTGGAGATGAAATTTAGGTTGGAAGCCTTATTTGTTTATTCAGCCTGAGATGTCGTCAATAGGTGTTATATTGGGGTCCAAATGAATCTGCAATCTACAAAAAATGAACTTTAAAGTAATATTTATTAGCCAAATTTTAATCCCTAATGGTTGTATATTTAAGGAAGCCAGATGATTTAGACCAATAATAATCTATTATAGCTTGATTTTTTTCAAAATCTATTTTACCCCCAAGTTGGACGTCATTAGCATATATTGCTTTTGAAATTTCAACGAGACCATAATTTATCGAATGCGTAGCCCAAAGTCTACCCAATCTAAAGATTCCAGATTCATGATCAATAGCCACTTTACTCAAGAAATCACATACGCTTTTTTAATCTATTGAGGTGAACGACTTTGCAACTTCGCATTTGAGATGCATATATAAGAGCTGAAGAGACAGTTTTTAAAGTTAAGCATTTGCATCAACTACCAATTTTTAGAACTATGACCAAGTTAAGCGCCCTAATCAAGCAAGCGATTATAGACAGCGACATTGACTACTTCAGTCGGAAAGTCGAAGTGGAAGGAATAATTGATTTTATAGGTCAAGAGCTGGACACATTGCAGACGCAAAGTTACGACGTAGAGCAATTGAAGCAAAATCTGTTGGAAACTTTGACCGATTTCCAACTCTTTCAATCGATTGAAACAACTCCCCTACCCAACTCAAGTGACAGTTCCGACTTTGAGGACAGTGAAGAAGACATACCTGACCAATTCTTTAGGCTATTAAGTCAGCGACTACACGACGCCAGCTACTACGGCGAACTTATCGAAGAAGAGGACGATACCTACCAAGAAAGTAAATATACATGCGAACTATGTAATCGACAAACACCTTTAACCTTCCACCATTTGATACCTAAACAGTGTCACGCTCAATGTCTAAAGAAAAAATTGTTTACCAAGGCATTTATGCGGACCCACGGTATTAATATATGTAGACTTTGTCATTCGGCTATCCATAGGTTATTTAGCAACAAAGAGCTGGCATTAAACTTGAATAGTTTGGAGAAGTTGAAGGAGCAGGACAAGATCCAAAGCTGGCTGTCATTTGCTAAGAAACAAAAGGTACGTATCAAGTTTTATAATCCCAACCATAGGTAATTTTTCGAGTTAATAAAGCTTTATGATAGGATTGTAAGTTTATATCTGTAACCAAGTATTTTAGTTGAAGGTGGGAGCGGATAGTATCAATTTTTCATACTCCAGCTACAGATATTAATTTATAAATAATTGGAATATACTTGAATTGAACTTTGATAGGTTTGAAAATGACTACAGCTGGCTTGATGCCATTGAAGCCAATATTCATATTTAATAAACTATAAAGGCGATCAAGTCAAAATAAGCAACACTACTAGCATTGAGATTCGGATATATTTGTAAAGTAGGATGATGTGAGGTATATTCTAATAAACTTTTATCAACAGGATGATAACTAAGAAAACTTGATGCACAAATCCATTAAACAAGCAAGCTGTTCAATTGATCTTTAAATAAGTCGTAATTTTGCAAGTTATATTTCCTTTAGCTAATAAATGACATGTAGTTACAGATAGTTATTAAATTGCTAAAATGTAATGTTTCCTACTTTTGACTTGTGGAACTTGCTTCTACCTTCAACCTTTGGTTCTACTCAACTTATAAAGCATCTCCAAATCCAACTTATCTTTAACAACCATTAGCCCAGCAAATATCTTGGGATATTTTCTCCATTATAAAAAGGTATCATTTCTTTAGATTGGAGCATAATAAATGTGATACTCTTTGCAAAGTTGAAAGGGAAGCTTGCAACCGTCTAGAGTAATAAAGCTTGATAGTTTTGCTTTTAAAAGTTCTTATAGTATGGGTATATATATAAAGTATGAGGTTAAGCAACTTTTAACAATTTAAAAATCTAAATAGTGAAAGCATAAAAGTTTAAAGTAGAGTTAAAGATAATAAGTAGCTGGGGTTAAGTTAAGGAGAGTAAAGGGGGAGCGGAAGAGTTCAATGTAGCTCAGTTAAAAAGGTATGGAAAGCCATTGGATGTACAGGGCAACTGAATTAAAAACTCTTGGAAATTTAGGTAGGGGTACCTTGATCGTGGCAGAAGGTAAGGTAAATGGCACGTTTCGATACATTATCTAGCTCAGTAGTAATCAAAGACGTCGGAATCAGGACCGCGGTACATAGCCATACCTACAGCCGCCGTCAAAAGGGCAACGAATCTACACCATTTCCAGAACCCGGCCAGGCAGCGTCGAACGGTATGTACGAAACCAACAGGAGGGCTGATTCTACGCGCGTTGGGTGGGTAGAGTGGTGTGTTTTCATCGTGGCTAACTGGTTCGCCACTTACAGTCTCCAAATCATCTTCAGAATGTGTGGGAGAGGTTGTCCGATTGATAGCTTGCACAGTACTGCTAGATGGGTTATCTAAATCATCAGGGCCCCAGTCATCGTTGAACTGGGTGGGTACATCTAAAGGGGAGAAGTGGGCATCCTCGGTCCAGTTAGCGGCTGTTAAGCCGTCGGTAGTTGTTGTGTTGAAGTGACGGTAGAACTCGCCCTCTAGCTCGGTCAGCAACGTACGTCGAGCGGGGCGGTGTACAGTCGACGAGGCAGAGGCCGACGCTGACCTCTTGTGCGAGTTCTCGGGGTTAAACCTGGGGTCGTTGTGAACCATGCGTACCGATGTGTTGTGGCTGCGCAAATTGTGGGTCCCATTGTAGTTGGAGTTGGATACGGAGGACACCGACGACCTAGGGCTGAAAAAGGATGAGAAGATGCTACCGCGCTGATTTTCCAAGCGTGCGTTGAGCTCGGCGATCTTCTGAGCCTGCTGGTCGATGATAACGCTGTTCTTTTCGGCCAACTTAAGGCTACCCTCCAGCTCGGCGGCGTGTAGTTTGAGTGTACGCAGCTCCTTCTTCAATGCCTTGAGCTTGTCGTCGGTTTGGCGCTTGGAAGATACCAATTCGCGGTTAACTTTCTCCAACTCTTTGATGTTATCTAGCAATCGGAAGGTTAGCTCCTTCTGCTCATCAGGGTCGTCGTCCTTCTCTTCAACGATGGGGTTACTCAGTTCATTGTTGAACGTCGTTCGCAAGTTGGGAGTCATGGCCAGTGGCAAGCTAGATGAGTAAAGTGGGGCTGGTGATGGGTAGACTAAACTTGAACGTCGCTCCTGATTCCTATTACCTTGGATTGATACACTCCGCGACCTTTCGATCAGATTCTGGTTGGACTCCTCCAGTTCTTTGATCTTTTTGCTGTAGTTCTCATAGCCCTTCTTGTAGGACTCGAGCTCCTTGAGCAATACCCTGGTCTCTTTCCTCCCATTCTTTTCAAGGCTCTCTTTTTCGGCTAGTACCGAGTCTAACCTTGCTTGGAGGGCTGAGTTCAAATTTTCCAACTCATTTATGTTATCAACTTCCTGTCGCATCATGCTTCTCCGATGGAATCTGGCTTGAGTAGGTGTTGGAGGCTCGGCAGATTGGTTGTGGGAATCTTCACCTACATAGCTGTTTCGAAGTGGTGGAGTCTGCGCCTTGGGTGCCGAAGGTATCGGTAAGGCCATTAGGTTGTCACTCAGCTCTTCGAGCTGTGCCTTCAACTTTGCATTTTCATCTAAAATAGTCCTTCGGACTTTAAATGCCTGGTCCAGTTCTAAGAAATGAATATATATTTATATAATAAATGTACCTTGCTCCTTTTCAGCGATGACATTGTAAGCTTTCGAAAGCAAGCTCTTTAGATCCGATGAAGAGTGTGAAGAGCCTGTTATTGAGGTGGTATCGGATATTGAAACGGCGACATCACTTTTGGTATCGAAGCTAATTAATGAGTCGTTATCCTTATCTGTATAAGGTACCCCTTCCAATATACTGCCATTGGACTTCTTTGTTCTCAATTTGGGTTTATCTTTGAAGCTGACTGGTGAAGCTACTCTGGGCTTGCCCCCGTTGATAAACAAGTTATCTCTAGATGCCTCCTTCTGCAGTGGTTGAACGTCTATTCCAAGCTCTTCGTCCATCTTTATAAGCTAATTGCCATCAACTTTCACTGTTAAAAATCCGTTACTTGATAACCTTGATAGATTCTAAGCTTTGATTTTCCTTCAGCTGAACGTTTATACTTTTTGGGGAAAGGGGCATGTTTATATTTTAACTTCAACTTCGATTAGTTTATTACACAACAAGCTCCAAGAATTCTAACAACCAATAAACCTTGCTACCTCCAGTTCTACTGCCTCTAATTTGTACCCTTTATTTCCAGAGTGGGGTAGATAAATTAGTATCGCCGCATTTACAGTACCCAGACGATCTATTATTATTCCTGTTATTTTACATAGTACTCATTAAATATGTTGCTATATTCGTACCCCTACATGGTCCGATTTTTCCAAGTTAAGAAATGGAAACCAGGCCATATAAGAGGGGTGGAAGGGATGCTTGTGTTTTTAATTGAAATCGGGGTAACGGCGGACCTGTTTACCTACATCCTTGTTAGATAAAGTGGGTCCAGAAGTTTCAAAATTGTAATACAGCGGTACTCCACCCAGAATCATGGGCCTAAAAAGGATGGGAACCCCTACTCTAGTACTTGTAAAAATAACTCACTATATATAAATCTAGCATATATTGGTCTTTTAAGCTATATATTTTACATACCTTTTCAGACATGATCGAAATTTAGGATTGTTGAATGAGTTTCCTTCTAATCTTGCCTTCAAGATGAAATTAAGTTCAAACTTCAAGCTGGGTTCTTTGGAGTTTGAAGATCAGGATCCAAATTCCGAAATAGCCCGAAATAGACACAAAAGCAATGGTAGCACCAGTCCCGGCTTTCAAATATTAGCTTGTTAGTAGTTGATAAGTGGAAGTTACCTTCAATGTACATATAAGTAATTGCCTTTAAAATTGAAACTAATAGAAACAGCATTAAGACTTTGTATGTAAAAATATACAGGTGAAGCTGATTAGAATACTATATACTATGGATTTATTTAACAATATGTACAAATTTTTACTTCATGTAAGTCCAGTACCGATAATCACTCTGCGAGTTTTTAAATATCTTTGACTGTATGAAGCTAATAGTAATAATATAAACCAATGCTTCCAGCTTAGAAAGCTCGGTAAAGACCAGCATCTTGCCTACCTTGTGCGAACATACACCTTTCGTCTTAAACTTTACAGCTTTGCTACCGGAATTCTTCTCTCTCAAGTCAACTAACTTCCAATTTGTGGACGGGAAGGTATCCAACTTCCAACTTAAAGTGACGAGCTCTTCGTTGCGTAGATAGGTTAGCTCGTACTTGAAGTTTCCGTAGGCTTTCAAAACGATATCCTTCAAAATTTGGTTGCCAACGTCTTCCTTGCGTTCCAAGTAGACTCTCCACTGTAAGTTACCGTTGCCGTCCTTCTCACCCCTTTCGATGCTTAAAAATTTTCTTCCAAAGTTATCCATCAATGTGCCTTTATCACAGGCTCCATGGACGTACTGCAATTTACCGTACTGATTGGATAGATTTGTGATTTCTAATGTCGGACCTACCTTATCAATTCGAGTAAAGGTGAAGGATTCTTCAGTAGAGCGGGAACTGGATTTCTTCTTGAGGAAGTGGATGCAACGAACACTTAGTTAGAACTTTGTACATATTTAGCTTGATATTTGTATTTAATTTGATATCTAAATGGGAAATTTTGGAGCATATATATACCCTTTGAAAAATCTCGATTTAATCCCCTTTCTATAACGAGCTATAAAAAGAAACTCGATTTTTCCGATATTTGTATTAAGCTTTGTGAATCCATGGAAAGAGGCTGAATTTCCAAAGTTGGGCAAAAGACGTTTGAGTTTGTTTGGTATTGATTTATTTATTTATAATCTAAGAATACTCATAATTTGGTTTAATGTCGAACAAACAGTTTAATTTTAGCTTCGCATCTAAACTATATAGAACCGAAGCGCAGTTCTATAATTGCTACAGTTTAAATAGATCTTTGTTGGAATTAATAATATGTTTGAAATAAAACACATTAGTAATTTACTGCAAAGTAAACCCCCATTAATAATGTATATGTTGAAGATGAGACAATACTTTCATGCTTTTACGATGTCTTTATACCAAAAGGGACTAGTCTATTCAAGATCTCTATATATCATGGTTAGTCAGAATTACTGGCTTATTTTCTTAGGGTGGAGTAGACTTTGAGTATAGTATAATACATCTTAAACCGGTAGTGTGGTGAGCTTAAAATAAGAATTGTTGAAGCTATGCTTTGGTATACCTGTTTGAGATGTATCGCTTTTAGCTATCCGAAGGGTAGATGTTGCATAGGCTAAGGATCTTGGTAAAAGCTAATTAAAACCAAAGACAGCATCTTACAATGGTAATACATCATCAACATAGCCTGTGAAAAAGATCTAGATCCCTTCAACGCTCTTATACATACAAATATGCATACAAATAACATATCAAAATTCAAGATAAAAGTGATTGGTACACCATTAGGTTTACAAAATTTTAGTAAGATTATCATAGTAAAAAGTATTAGATCTGCAGCTTTAAATTAATTAAATCATAAGCTGGGCAGTAAGGTAATCGTAGTTGAAGTTTGGCCCACAATCAAATCAAGCCGATGGAGCTTTGAGCTTCTGGATCTGCTTGAGTAAGAAGGCCTTCTCGTCATGAAACTGTTGGTCATCTAAGCACATAAATATAAATAAGGCCACTCAAGTATTTTAAAAATTACCAGCACGGTCGTTGTGGAAGTTCGTCAAGAAGCTTTCCAACTTATCTTTGTTCTTATAAAGAATATTTTGGACCGGCTCCGTCTTGTTGGGGTTGGCCACGAAAACCTAAATTAAAAGTTGGTATAAAGAGTTAAAATAGAGGTACCTTGAAGACATGGAACGCCTCGAACTGGATGCTACGCGACTTATCGCGCAACAAGTTCATCATCAACTTCAAAGTGTCACCGACACTGATATAGCGGGTCATTATGGTAAAGTTGGCCCGTTCCAGTAAGATTTCGTTGAGTAGCTAGATATATTACAAGTACTTAGGCAGATGTTAAATAAAATAGACTTTACCTTGAGGGACTGACGTTTAGTCACGTAATTGGAAGAAACCAAGAATTTCTGGTACTCATCAAAGAACTAGTAGATATTAATATAAAAGGGACTGTTTAAAAATATACTCTAGTGTAGTTGGCCTCCAAAAATTCGGCTACCATGGGTTTGTGGCGGGTAAGGCATTCCTAAAAGTAAAAGTTAGTACCAAATAAAAAGTAAAAATATACTCTAAATGAGGCGAAAGCATCGGAAGCAATGTCGAAAGTTCCCGTTTCGACATAAGCAAAGAAGTTGAAGAAGAGGGGCGAGTACAGCAGACTACGGGCCAAAGGTTCGTGGCGTAAACTTTCTCTCAGCATCATACCGCAGTTCAAAGCAATTTCACTAGTCTCGTACCCACGCATCAACATGAATATGATATTCTCTCTGGAGCTAAGATACTCAACAGTTGGTAATCTAGAGCCTACTTTTCTGCGTAATAAATTGTTGAAAACTTGCGTTACATCCTTTCTGGACTATAAAAAATTAAGCATTAGTAAAAAATGCTAAGCAAATAAATTACTTCAAATTCGAGCAAGGAAATGTTTTGGATAAGTAGAGCTAAAATTTCGTTGTTGTAGATCTCTTGTGAAAGCTGGGCAACTTGGTCGGGAGAAGGCTCGCTGTCTTTTCCAAGTTTAAAAATTGATCTTGAACAATAAAGTTACCTCCGTCGCCAAATAAGATAATCTTCATACTCGCCAACGTCTTGGCGACATCCTCCTTAGCTTTCCGCTTATCGTTCCCCTCCAACCTAGGGATGTAGTCCTTCAATGAGCGGATGAGCTCAGTTGGTGACTTGGTCTTTGACTTGAATAAAAAGTTCATGGTTTTTATGGAGCTGGTAAATTTGGATAGCCTGCGTCTTAACTTGTCCTTGGTGGGTTTAACCGTTAACTCACTTTCCTCGTCTGCAGTTGAAGTTGGGATGGGTAGAGGAAGCGACGTCGGCCTCACTGTGTTTGCTAAAAACTCGGGAATCTTGGATATTGAGTAACTTTACTAGTTGGGCTATGTTTCACCCCAAGCGCTAGAATTTCTATTGGCTAATTTTGTTGATTTGACCAGTATAATTGCGAGGTATGGGAATTTGAAGCCACCTCTCCTTTGTAGTTAACCTTTGTTAATTATAATAAAACAGCTGCTGTTGGAACTATTGGAGGCAACAAAAAATATATTGCACTAGTTGCTTCCTAGAAACTTTAGTAAAAGGGTTATATATAACGCTACCACCTAAGTCCAACAGATAAGTTCAAAGTCGGAATAGCTTTCACCAGCTGACCTGCCATACAATTTCATCATATTAGCCCGGCTTAACTAGGATCGAATGGAGTTCGGGTTTTGCCACAAATCCCCTTACTTACCGAAAGGTTATTTACGTAGTCCTAAATTTAGAATCTTCTTAACTTATGGGCCAATCCTCTTATCCACTTGAATTTATAAATAAAGTTGCACTAATTGCCTAGAATATATCTAATGTTGAGGTCGTTCCATTTATATCTGAAGGAATTAGATTGATGTGCCAAGATATACTTTCTGAAAACCTGAATTGATGCCATCCAACTTGTAGAGTTTTACTGCTAAATTCCTATGAGTAGCATGTAATTAAGGGTTTGAGGGTATGGTAAATCAGCATTTTATGATAGAAACATTAAAGGAAATATAGCCACAAGACATATATATGGTGCTATTGATTAATGTATTAAACAAATTACAGTATATCACATGTTTCTTTTAATGATAAGAAGTGATTTTGGAGTCCTTTGTTATTAAGCGATTAGGAAATATCTGTTGCAATATTTACATAGTTGACTTGCATTTTAAGTTCTTTGCTAGCCAACATCTATATTGTTAAGCTAAAGCTTTTCATAACAACTTTGCCAGCATTCGATTCTGAAAAGTTTGGAAGGTGGGAATTTACTACCTTCTGGGGTAGATTGATTTGAAAGTATTGATATAAAATATAACTTACATAGCATTCTATTATTAACATTACTCTCAACAGAATCTTGGATTTCTTATTCTAATAAATATTTTTGAAAGTATTGATCAAAGAAAACACCTTTGCCATACAATTGCAATTTTCAATATATTGGATACAGTTTAAGTATATGTATATAGAAATCAAATATACTCTAAGTGTTTAGTCACCTAGTTGTACTTGGCTTTAGGCTTCGATAGGAAAAATCTATCCTATATAAAAGAATACTTGACAGTGTAATATAGTTTGGAACTTAGCGTAGTAAAAGACAATATATATAAACATATGCTTAAAACTACTAATGAAATTAAACGATAAGAAAAGGACCATTATTCAAACTTTATGTTTCAACAGCCAAATTTAAAAAATAAAAATATAGGATTTAAAATTTTAATAATAGTCCTGTAAGTTAGAAGGGTAAAGCTTCCCAAAGAAAACAAGTAGGTAAGGGATAGTAGGCGAAAACGTAGGATTAGTTACTATACGATAAAAGGTACTAGAACGTCTTGATAAAAAGAAGAGGGAAGGAGGGAGGTTGAAATCAACATCAAAAAATACAAAAACTACCGTTTTAACTTGTTTTTGATGGAGTTCTTGATCTTAGTGAGCTTAGAAGTTGAGCTCTTAGGTTTCAACCTATCCTCCTTCCTATCCTGGAAGCTGCTGGAGTAACTTTGGACCATACCGTCGTCGTCCTCTTCATCAAACTCATCATCGTAGTCGTCAACTACGTATAGCGATTTAGAACGATTCTTTTTATCGCTAGGTAGCTCCGTTGAGCTACTTTTAACTTCATCTAAAAGTTTCTGGGCTTGCTCTTGGTTGCTTAAAGGTGGTGAACGACTAGCTGACAGGCAGGCTTCTAACTTCTCGGCACTGGGGATGAACCCGTGATCTAAAGAGGAGGGCA
The DNA here is from genome assembly GCA_016630905.1 of Capillidium heterosporum. NCBI lineage: Eukaryota > Fungi > Entomophthoromycota > Entomophthoromycetes > Entomophthorales > Capillidiaceae > Capillidium > Capillidium heterosporum. Next base: position 552,935 of record WBMQ01000010.1, read on the forward strand.
ATATGCCTTTCTCTAACTGTTGGTTAGTCTTCTTTATCGTGATGAATTTGGCCATTGTTGCTTTTAAATTTAAAAGGGGTTGGGAAAGGAATTTGAGCTTCGTTACTAAGAAAAGTTGATGTTTTCAGATTTCTTAGTTTTTAGTCCAAGTTTGAAATTTTTCCAATGAGCAGCAGGTAGGGCTTGTGGATTACTTTATTGGGGAAGAATGGGCATGGTTCGTTAAAATGCTGGGTGATAGGTTCCCAAGCTATCTTTTCATCAGACAACAGCTAATTGAATCAGGGTCTACTGGTATGTTCACATTCTTGGACAAATAAATTCTCCAGATTTCAATTTATGGGTGGGAATTTGATTGAAAATTGAGTGATTTCAAAGGTTCTATTTTATAACCAAGAAGGGTAAGTTGTACCAAGCTATACGCTATTGTAAGGATGAATGAATAGGCTCTATACACTGTAGTGATGGTATAGCTATGCCTCTAATTAACTTATTTATATTTGATGGATATAGTGTATTACAAAGTAAAGGTCGGATATTCCTAAGAGCTGTCAGTCCACCCCCACTAAAATCTGCAGCTTCAAATCTAAACGAATTTATAAAATTGAGCGGGAACAGGTGGCGCAACATTTAGGACCAATTTGAAACAATATCTCCGATATTTGTAAACAACTCAATTCTATAGACATCTGAGAGCATATCTTCTCTTTGGAAATGTCAAGATAGATACTTACCATTTTCCTATAAACAATGGTATGTTTCACAAAATAGGAACGGGTCTTGATGGAGCTTCAAAATATCTCCCACTTGAATTTTTTTTCTATAACAGCTCTTCACTGTACTTTGATTTGGAATCGAAGGAATCGACCTTGTTAGCACTTTATTTAGCTGAAGATATAACACTATTTACAAGTTTAGTTTGGAAGGTCAATACTAGTGGTGGTAAGCTGAATTAATCCCTCAGTAAACTAAGCTTTTGATCAAAATATATTTGGCTTTGCAAGTTCATGTTATATCTCAAAATTCCAACTACTTATAAAGAGTTTTAAAAGGGAGTATCAACAATGCTATTGGAACATTTGATAAGAAAACTATAGTCTTTCGTGAAGATACTTAGCAATGTACTTGAACTAAAGATGGCGGCTCTAAAGACTGATAAAGTTACTAGAAATGCTTTTACTATCATTATTATATAGGCTATTTAGATATTGTAAATTTCACCACCCCACATCTTACTCAACTTCCTAGCTTCATCGACATGACCATCCCTAACCAAAATCTGTAGTACACCTCTCAACCCCCCAAATAATGCCCCATGGATCCATCCCGCGTTGTGATCAGTAGACTCAACTGTAAAGACAGTGTTCGCTTCCATCCTATTGAACTTGGGTAGATCCCGTATCTTTTCCTCCAAAGTCTCGTAGTATCCTACCCCACCCATACTAAAATGATCCAGCTGCCAACATTGACGCTTCATGTTACCTTGCCTATAGCTAGAGCGCACCACTTCCCCATGAATTTCAACTAGTCGATCAATAGCCAGCATCTCGACTTCGGAATCAGTAGCCCCCTCATGGATCTCAAGTTTGTCGAAGGCATACGAAAAGGTGATAACTTTTGAGTTTCCGTGGCTCGGATAAATAATAGTTTGTTCGAATGAGTTAAAATCAGATAGGCCTTGCCCCGCGTACTTCTTGGAATCCCAGAACTTGGTTTCAAACTTGAGTAGGATTTTACAGATTGGAAGGTGATACTGGTTTTCTATTGTATCTGAAAGTTCGTTCGATAATTTTGGACAGTTTCCAGTGGCGTACCATAGTCAACGGGGCAGCTACTATAGCGTAATCATAATTCACTTCGTGATAAGGTGCGTTCAAGGCGATTTTTTCCTTGTACTTCAAAGTTACTTGGTCGGTAAAGCTGAGAGCGTAGACCTTACCGTAGCGTATTGGTACTTGCCGAGTAGTCAAAATCTTACGTAAAAGCTGTGGGAATCGACTCATACCACCATCTATTTGCCTCCAATTGTGGTACTTGGTGTAGTAGGAGATCTGGGTTGTACCGAATACGTATGGAATTAAGTGGAGTTTATCAGCAATATCAGGTGCTTCTTTCATTCAAGTAATCGATGAGCTTGAAGACGGTCTTACATGCTGGATCGGGTCTGACTATTCCATCTGGAAATGTTAGGTTTGTGTAGAAGCGCATAGCACCCAGTTCGTAGTAGTCGTACTTGCCTCCATCTGGGAAGTGGTAGGTCCAAATCCTACCACCTATTCGTTCGCGGTTGGCTTCGATCATCTCCACCTTGTAGTTTAGTTGGGTCATATTCAATAATAAAGCACTGAACATACCCGACATACCGGCACCCACTATACCAATCGATTTTGGTTTCTGGTTAGCTACAAAGGATCCTGAGTTCTTGAAGTCTTGAACAGCATTGTACCTCCAGGCGTTGTTCTCGTCATTCAAATCGAAGGTGGATGGAATGAAGTTGAACTTTTTACTTTGACCTAATAAACAAGTCCCTTGCCATACCTTTATGCAGTAATCCTTATCGAGTATAGCATCTTTCTTAGAAGGAGTCGCCCATACGAATTTAGTAGGGCCTTTGCGTATCTAAAGTAGCCTCTCCTACTAGTTGATCATTCAGATGGTAGCTGCACCTCCCGTAAGTAAACTTTATAGCCTCAATAGAATTATTTTCATCGGTAAAGCGTATGTTGATATTAACTAAGGAATCTTGAACAACTTGGTTTCTTTCGAACTTCAATATTTCAATTTGATTGGGAAGACATAGTGGAGTTGATGGCTGCCAAAAGTAATCAACACTGTGCTGTATAGTTAGCCCAGTTATAAAGTTGGGAAGGTTGAAGAACTGCATCCTACTAGCACTCTAAAAGGTAGAAGTGAGCTTATCTGATTATATATTTGCAATTTCCCTTTCTAAAACTTGAATTGGACTGAGAGCTGACTACGTATAGTCTCTATCAGCACAAGCTTTGTGGGGACAAGTGGGTGGCACAATCCAGACAACTTGATTTAGGAATAACCTAATGTACTTGTGCCTTTTAAGTCAACTAATCCATTCTAACTACTCTATATGCTTCAAAATGGAGAGGAGTGTTTGACTTATTAGCAATCCTATACCTCCAAAATTTATTTATAGGGTGAATTTCTATTAAACCAGAAAACATATTTCTATAGAGAAAATAAAATATGTATGATTTAAATGTTTCTCCCCAAATGTGAGCATTATGTGCCAAAATAGGAGTGATGTAGCTGACCCGACATGTGCTCTGAAAAAACTGGTATAGTCGGAAAATACTTAATGTAATCGGATGTTAAAAATACTTGTTGCCTCTCTAAATGGTAAATTAAGGATATAAAGTACATGCGTACCAATTTCTTACTATAGCTATGTTGTAAACTTTGGGGTAAGCTCTGAATCTAAGTGAGATGATGAAAGCAAAGGCTTTATTAATATGTTCTAAATTATCAGTCCCGTAGTCCTTAAATACAATACATTTTAAAATAAACACTAAAATCACAAATTAATTATACGTTAAAACAGCAAAATTTATTAGTTATAGTATAATGAAATCAAGTTTTATACAATAACCGCCATGTCTCCTGGCTTTTTAAGGATCATAGTGCAGCCCGACCAGCTTTACCTGAACCAAATCAATATGCCAAAGGTATGAGCTTTAAGATGAGGCAGTGCGAACTTTATATCGAACTGCTGAAGTGTTACTGATTAACCTTTATTTCCTGATAATCAACAATCATAACGGAGTTTAAAATTACAACCTACTATACGATGTCTAATAGGCTATCGAATAAACGATTATTAAAAAAATTGTCTCAATATATTTCTCGACTACTTGAGTTCAAGTGGCAGGAGTAGTATTCCAAATAGGCAAGGTAAAACGGGCATTCATTAATAAGCTATCCTTTACAGCTCAAGCTGCAGAAATTGCATGTCTACCAATTTTTCGCTTGCAATTTAACAAGTAGGGTTAACCTATCAGTTTAAAATGGTACGAAATAGCTAGAGAAATTCGCTCAATTTTAAACCAGCTAATCGAAAAGTTCACTCAATGAAAATTGATTTAAGCTTCCGGATCCAGCATGATTTGCCTATCTTGGTTAACTCAAATCGATTTGATTTCATAGAAAATCAATATTGAAGTATAAAGGCTTGTAATGCTTTCACTACAGAAGCCATAATTTGAACAGAGTTTAAAAGTCGTAGTTATCAGGAAGATGCAACTACCAACCGATCTATCGCTATTTGCAAGCATTGCCTTCCCCCTACTTTACGGTATGTTCAAAGGTATAGTTTTCGGACCCGATCGAGTTTTATTCAAAAGAAAACCCTTCTACCGAAAGTTGGTCAAGTCTCCATACTCACCACCCAATTGGATATTTGCACCAATATGGATAGTTCTCTATATATCAATGGGAGTTGCATACTATCGAATCCAAACCATATACAACAATTCCTTGGATGAAGATTTGAAGCACGTTAGTTTAATAGCCATGAATTTGTATTGGGTACAGTTACTTATCAATCTAATGTTCCTTCCCATAAATTTTGGGCTGAAGAATTTAGGATTGGCATTTATCGACATCAGTGTGCTTTTAGTTTTGGTGACTGCATTGGTTGCAGTTACTTGGTATGTCGATTTGGTATCGACTTTGCTGTTAATACCTTATTTGATTTGGGCTTTTTACGCTGCCCATCTACAGTATTATGTTTGGAAGTATAATACTGGTGGTAGTGAGTCGGAGCCAATCCTTCCATAAAATTGGCTTGTCAAATAAATTCACTTTGTAAGTTTAGATTATACATTTTAGTATGTAAATATTTAGACTTAAAGTTTCAGAAGCTTAAATTATAAACACCAATATAGCCTAAACTATATATTTTTAGTTGATAGATAGATAAGTAGTTTATAAAACCTAGGCAAAAGAGAAAGAGAAAAGCAACTGTAACATGAATATTTAACAAAGGGTTTATAACTTTGAATGGAGATGCTTTAAAATGCTACTGAGCTGGAAAATATGCTAGCTTTAGAAAAGATCATGAATATTAGCGATGCTATTGCTTGAATAATTTGGCTATAAGATATTATAGTATATCATATAGAAACCGTTTATATATTATATATTTTACCGCCCCACATCTTACTAAGCTTCCTAGCTTCATCGACATGACCGTCTTTGACCAAAATCTGCAAGACACCTCTCAACCCACTATACAAAGCACCATGAATCCAACCCGCATTATGGTCGGTCGATTCCTCCGTAAAGACAGCATTAGCCTCCATTTTATTAAATCTAGGTAGATCTCGCACTTTATCCTGCAAACTCTGGTAGTAGCCTACACCACCCATACTATAAGAATCCATCTGCCAACATTTACGCACCATATTGCCCTCTTTGTAGCTATCTCGAACCATTTCTCCATGGATTTCGACTAATTTGTCAATAGCCAGCATCTCAATTTCATCATCGGTAGCCCCTTCATGAACTTCCAAACGATCACCAAAGATGTAAGAGAATATAATGACCTTGGAATCACCATGACTTGGATAGATGATAGTTCGTTCGAATGAATTAAAGTCGGAGAAGCCTTGGCCGGCATAAACTTTAGGGTCCCAGAACCTAGTTTCGAACTTGAGTAGGACCTTGCAGATGCGGACGTGAAATTGATTTTTGATGACATTCGAAAGGCCATCCGATAATTTAGGAAGTTTCCAATGGCGTACGACGGGTAGTGGTGCAGCTACTATAGCGTAGTCGTAGTTGACTTGATGGAAAGGTGCATTCAGCTTAATCTCCTTTTTATACTTCAAACTTACTTTGTCGGTAAAGTTCAAAGCATAGACTTTACCGTAACGTATTGATACCTGTTTGGTAGCTAAAACTTTACGTAAAAGTTGGGGGAGCCTGCTCATACCACCATCTATTTGGTTCCAGCCATGATACTTCGTGAAATAGGAGATCTGGGTTGTACCGAATACGTATGGAATTAAGTGGAGTTTATCAGCAATATCAGGTGTTCTTTCATTCAAGTAATCGATGAGCTTGAAGACGGTCTTACATGCTGGATCGGGTCTGACTATTCCATCTGGAAATGTTAGGTTTGTGTAGAAGCGCATAGCACCCAGTTCGTAGTAGTCGTACTTGCCTCCACCTGGGAAGTGGTAGGTCCAAACCCTACCACCCACTCGTTCCTTGTTGGCTTCGATCATCTCCACCTTGTAGTTTAGTTGGGTCATATTCAATAATAGAGCACTGAACATACCCGACATACCGGCACCCACTATACCAATCGATTTTGGTTTCTGGTTAGCTACAAAGGACCCTGAGTTCTTGAAGTCTTGAACAGCATTGTACCTCCAGGCGTTGTTCTCGTCATTCAAATCGAAGGTGGATGGAATGAAGTTGAACTTTTTACTTTGACCTAATAAACAAGTCCCTTGCCATACCTTTATGCAGTAATCCTTATCGAGTATAGCATCTTTCTTAGAAGGAGTCGCCCATACGAATTTGGTGGGCCTTTGATCACCTAAAGTGACCTTCCCTACTAACTTATCATTTGAATGGTAACTGCATCCTCCGTAGGTAAATTTTAGAGTTTCGACGGAGTCGATGTCGTTAGTAAAGTGTATATTTATGTTGGCTAAGGAGTCTTGAGTGATTTGATTGGCTTCGAACTTCAATATCTCAATTGAGTTGGAGAGACATAGTAGATTTGGTGATTGCCAAAAGTAATCGACACTGCGTTGGATGGTTAGCCCGGCCATAAAGTTGGGGAGGTTAAAGTACTGCATTCTACTAACCACAGAGCCAAACTACGAAACTATCTGTTTATATACCTGATATTACAAATTTAAAAGTGAGCTTATCCAAGTGTTAGCGATGTAAAGTTTTATCGATTTATAATTTACAAGACCAATTGAATTACGCAAGATATATAAAATGATTTATAAGTTCGCTTATATGAGTGATCATTTTTCAACGATAAACTATTCCAATTGTTTTCTGCACTTAAATGCTGCAAGTATTTTTTATGTTGTAGCTAGTGTTCAAATAGAATAGCATGTATTTATAAATCGAAAGGGCCATCACTAAGAATAGAAGTTTAACTAATGGTAGTAAATGTAGCAAAAAATAAATATATAAAGATAAATTAACGTTTATTAATAAATATGCACGTATGAGGTTTAGTTGATCTTCAATCTACGAACACTTTGACTCTTGATGGCTTTGGGAATGGTGATTTCCAATAGCCCATCTAGGAACCTTGCTGCAACATTGTCACTATCCACCGACTCCTGCAGCTTGAAGGATCTCTTAAAGGAAGTGTTGGCCCGTCGTTCATTCAACACCAATATAGGTTCGGGTTTAGGTTGGCTTGTGTGGGAGGTGTGAGATGTCCTTGATGCTACCGACTTTACGCTATTGGAGGATTGGCTCGAGTGTACGCTGTGGACCGAGTGGGCATCGTCATCCTCATCTTCGACTTCGGCATCCTCTACCGTAACGATGTCCTCCTTCTTTTGGGCTTGGGTGTCTTCTATCGTCCTCTGTCCTTGGATCGTAATTATATTTGTTGCATTATCAAAGTCGATGTCGATTTCCTCCTTTTTGAACCCAGGCAGCTCGGTCAAGAGTGTGTAGGATCCTGGGTATTCCAATATGTCGACTGCAGGCCACTTGTTGCCGGCAGGTCCATGTTTAAGGTGATTGGCCTGGGCAGAAGCGTTTGGCTTAGCTTCACTGGCTTTGAAGTCTCCAAACAGATGGCCTAGTAGCTGAGGGTGGCAGGAAAGGTCCGAATGTAGCTGAGGGATGTAGTACTGGGAGAACATGCTTGCTTTATTGTGTAATTGAGTTTGTAGACTTCTGCTCCCAATCCGCTCTACTTATACTGTTTGCATAAGCCTTGTGGGTTTTCTACAAAGCTGCATTGCTTTCTCGAAGGTTCCAAAAGCAATTCCAACTCATTCGAGAATCTTCCATCTGAGAATTTGATTTCTAATTGAAGGAACCTGCTAGAACCATGCGAAATGCTCAGTACTCTTCAGGAAATACTGAGTTTGCTGGTGTCATCATAGCTTGACCATATATAAAGGCTGCAATGAGGGAGGCAGTACATAACAAGCAAAACACAGTCACTAAACTCCAAAAATGAGCACCAGCATCCATCCGTTTTTATTTACCAACGACGCCCCTCAGAACCCCCTCCAGTCCCTCCTCAACAACTCACTATTCCTTGACCCTGAACTAGCTGCCAGCCTACTTTTCGCCAATAAAGACTCCAAAGACACTAAAGCCACCGGCACTGCCGATGCTCCAAACAAGAGGAAATCCGAGCCCAAAGACATAAAAATCCAACTGGGAACTGCCAGCAGAACCAGCGGGAAATGGCCTGCAGTCGACATCTTGGAGTACAAGGACCACTATACAATAGTCACCGAGCTACCTGGCTTTAAGAAGGAGGATGTCGACATTGACTTTGATGAAGCCGCCAATACCATTACACTGAAGGGTGCCATCAACGGCCCTGCTACCGGTGAGCAAGGCAGTTCCAGCACATCGGCTGACAAGCCCATCCAAGTGCTTAACGAGCGAGCAAGCCATGCCAGCTTCAAGCGAAGCTTCAAGTTGAAGGAGGATGTCGATCTCGATAAGGTGGAAGCTAAACTGGTCGATGGGGTTTTGACAGTAACGATACCAAAGGTGCAAAAGGTGAACAGCAATCGCAAGATTTCTATTTCATAACAGATGTACAGTCCATAATTGATTCAGTTTAAATGTTCTTAAGTATATACTTGTATAATAAATATATTATTTTAAAATTTATAATATAATTATAAATAGATGTTTGTCCATTTACAAAGGTGGAGCTAACCAATAATTTAGACAATATATGATATGAAAAGTTGTAAATATAAAGTTTGAATCCACAGTATGTTGAAATATCTGATTATTTGATTTTATTTAAGGTTAAGCAATACTCGCCTTTATAGAACGCTTCAATTAAAACCTTGTAAAAGCAAATTGAAATTATATTTGAATAGACTACATAGTAATATTATAAAACTATTAAACACACTAAAGTTGTATAAGATAATGTTATTAATGCCATGCCTCTATCTATCAAATGATACTACAAGCTACTTAATACCTTGACAGCTTTACTTCTAACCGATGACATTTGAGTGGTCTTTAACTTATTTCGAACGTCAGTATACAGATTAACAAACTTTCAATACTTACCCTACTATCTAATCGACAGACATTGTCGGTTGCACATACATAGTTGAAACGTCCTTTGATTTTTTCAACACTACATCATCCAAAATTAAAACCATATATATTGCTAATTTCTTACCAGTCGGCATTAGTCTTACAGGTAGCATCCTTCTTGAACAGAACCCTTTTAACCTTTGGGCTATCTTTCCTATCTTCATACTCGACCGATCTGATAAGGTTATTGTAGCTATCAAATGTCCAATCCATTATGATAACTTTGTTATTATTTATAAGCTTAAGTCTATAGCTGTTGCTCGACCTATATTTCAATCAGTATATACTATTCAAAAGCAAACCTACAATTTAGTTACGGTATATGTTCCAATCTCCAATATAATTAATACTACTGCATGATCGCATATGGCCCCTTTACATACAATTTTTGGTTCATACACATAAGTGAAGTCGGGATCCAGCTCTAAGTTGCCTATAAAGGTGTTGAAGCCATCTTTTAGGTCACTTTCCTATAACGGATTTAGATTCGCTAGTGATTTGAATTTACCTTGTACTTTTCAGCGTAGCTTCCGAAGAAGGTTTTTTCCTTCTCCTTGGATGTAATCAGCGCAGTGGCATATATATCTAAAGTATACGGACATTAGTAAGACTATGAATATTTGAAATTCCTTACAGTGAAATTGGAGAAGTAGGAAGCCTATTGTAAGCAATGAAAGCTGCATCTCTTATATCAAATCTTTGAAGACCAAGATGAATGAAATTGCTATATAAATAGATTAATATAAACTTATAAAAAGTTCATGTAACGAGATTTTATATTGTTCGTCCTTACATTATCCTATTGAGAAATAAACTAAAGTTGCCTTAAAATCCAAAAGGAATTGTTCCCCACCTTATATGGTAGTAACCTTATATTTACGAAACAAATAGTCTATTTAGTGGATTAAAATAAACAAAATTAGCGATTTCGATACTTCCATTAGCTATTTATATTAGCCTTTTGTGTATTTTTATAAAAATAGACCATGTTTGATTTCTTATTATACTCCTGCTTCGGCTTTCCAGGATCTTTTGAATTATTCGTTTAGTTTGAGTGATCCTTTTAAAACTCTAGAAACTTTTACCTACTAGTATATATCGAAGATTTGGATTCTAAATATATACGATACGAAATCTATATACTTTTATATGCAACATCATAGTAAACAATAAATATATAGTTAAATTTAAGCAAAGTTGTTCCATTTAATAATGTACAAAGGCTTATAAATTGAAAGTTGGTGAGGAAACATTAGTAAATTAAGGATTAGAAAAGTTAGATCAAGTTGCAGTAGGAAGTTAAACCGAACGCTTGCTTTAGAGATACTTTATACAAAAGTAGCCTACGTTATTCAATTATAATATCTCTAAAATACTAACTATGAGGCTTTATATACAGATAAGGTAGCTATAACATCACTTATAAAAATGTAACTGAGCTCTACTTTGAAATGTACTCATCTCTAACACACCAAATCAACTTTGAAGAGAATCAACTCAAGCTTATTGAACTCAAAGAGGTAGGTAGCTTTGTATTTTAAAGGACAATTTATTCATGCCAGGAATCTCATGAGTAATCTTTATTTTACAAGAGTGGCTCCTTCTGTCTGAATACTACAGACTTCAACGACTTGCAATGTAGCTACCTAACTAAAGTTATAGCTTTCCCCATCCAGCTTAGGATCCAAATCAAATTCCAATATTCTCTCTATTATCTGGGTTAAGTGATAGATTACAGATTACAAGATTGATAAAGTGAATGACAGTCTAATAATAAACTATTCTCTACAGCTAAAGTCGCAGAGATCGAGATCTCTACCAAAATTTGCTTTACGATCCAACAGCATAAGGTTTACCCATTAGTTTAGAAAGTGATCAAATAGTTAGACAAGATTCGATCGATTCTGAACCCATCTATTACATAGAATCCAATCAATAACATTGCGTTTAAATTGCCGAACTTGATATGATTCGTCTATCTTAATTAGCTTTAAATCGATTCGAAATAGAAAATCGATGACGAGAAGGTATAAAAGCTAAAGGTATTCCTACTACAGGTACAAACATCGAAAAGAAATTTGAAGTTATCAAGAAAATGCAACTATTTACCGACTTATCCTTATTTACAAGTATCGCCATCCCCCTAATTTCCGGTATGTTGATGGGTATAGTCTTTGGACCTGATCGGATCCTATTTAAAAGAATCCCATTCTACCAAAAGCTGGTCAAGTCCCCATACTCACCACCAAATTGGATCTTCGCACCTATCTGGACACTCCTTTAAATCTCAATGGGAGTCGTATACTTTCGTATCCAAACTATATACAATACCACCTTAGATGAAGATTTGAAGCATTTAACCATATTAGCCATGAATTTGTATTGGATACAGTTAGCTATCAACCTAATGTTTACTCCCATCAACTTCGGGTTAAAGAGCTTGAGCTTAGCATTTATTAATATAGTTGGAGTTTTAATTTTAGTAGTTACTTTGATTGGAGTCACTTGGTATATCGATTTAGTATCTACCTTGCTACTGGTGCCATACTTGATTTGGGGTTTTTACGCTACTCATCTGCAGCACTACGTTTGGAAGTTTAATACCGGTGGTAGTGAGACTGAACCAATCCTTCAATAAAGCTTTGATCTAAGTAAATTTAGTTTTTGTAAGTTTAATTCATATATTATAGTGTCTTTAAAAGTTTAATTTAGTGAAATTTTGAAGGAAAGAATGTCAACTATATTCAAAAATTTAATAGAGGATTTACAGCTTTCTATCAAGATAATTAGAAATGGTGTTGATCAGAACATTACAGCTAAGGAAATTACAAAAGTATTGCTAATAATGTTTAATAAACACTTTTTAAAAGTGATTTTACGGGTCCTCTTACACAAACTCTTCAGATATTGTAAATTTCACCACCCCACATCTTACTCAACTTCCTAGCTTCATCGACATGACCATCTCTAACCAAAATCTGTAGTACACCTCTCAACCCCCCAAATAATGCCCCATGGATCCACCCCGCATCGTGATCGGTAGCTGATTCCGTAAAGACAGTATTCGCCTCCATCTTATTAAACTTGGATAGGTCCCTAACCTTCTCCTCCAAAGTATCGTAGTGACCTAATCCACCCATAGTAAACGGATCTAACTGCCAACATTGCCGTTTCATATTCCCTTGCTTGTAATTTTTACGTACCACCTCTCCATGGATTTCAACTAGTCGATCAATGGCCATCATTTCTATTTCCTCATTGGTGGCTCCCTCATGGACCTCAAGCTTAGTGTTGTAAGCATAAGAGAAAGTGATGACTTTGGAATCACCATGGCTGGGGTATACAGTACTTTGCTCAAACGAGTTGGTATCGGCGAGCACTTGCCCGACATACTTTTTTGGATCCCAGAACCTAGATTCGAACTTGAGTAGGATCTTACATATTCGGGCATGAAACTGAGTTTGGATGAGGTTAGAAAGCTCATCCGATAGCTTGGGAAGTTTCCAGTGACGTACAATGGTAAGCGGAACAGCTACTATAGCATAATCATAGCTTGCTTGATGATATGGTTCGTTCAAAGCGATCTTCTCCTTGTATTTCAAGCATACTTGGCTGGTATAGTTCAAAGCGTAAACCTTACCATAACGTAAAGGAACTTTTCGAGTTGCCAGAACCTTACGTAATAGCTGGGGGAATCGACTCATACCACCATCTACCTGTCTCCAACCATAATATTTATTGAGTAAGGATATATTAGCTGCACCATTTATAAATGGAATTAAGTGAAGTTTATCAGTAGCATCAGGTGCTCCTTCGTTTAGATAATCGATGAGCTTGAAGACAGTCTTGCAGGCTGGGTCTGGACGTGTAATCCCATCGGAAAAGGTGCGATTGGTGTAGAAGCGCATAGCACCTAGCTCGTAGTAGTCGTACTTGCTTCCGTTTGGGAATTGGTAAGTCCAAACTCGACCACCTACTCGCTCACGGTTGGCTTCAATCATCTCCACCTTGTAGTTTAGTTGGATCATATTCAATAATAGAGCACTGAACATACCCGACATACCGGCACCCACTATACCAATTGATTTTGGTTTCTGGTTGGCTATGAAAGACCCTGATCTCTCAAAATCTTGAACAGCATTGTACCTCCAGGCGTTGTTCTCATCTTTCAAGTTGAAGTTGGATGGAATGAAGTTGAACTTTGAACTCTGAGCTATCAGACAGGTCCCCTGCCATGCTTTTATACAATAGTATTGGTTTATTACTGTATCTTTCTTGGGAGGAGTTGCCCATACGAATTTGGTTGGTCTTCGATCACCTAGGATTGCTTCTCCTATCAGTTTATCGTTCGAATGGGAGCTACACTCACCATAAGTAAATTTTATAACCTCAATAGAGTTAGTTTTATTGGTAAAGCGTATGTTTATGTTAACTAAGGAATATTGGTAGACTTGATTGCCTTCGAAGTTTGAGATTTTAATTTGGTTGGAAATACAAGGCTGACTTGGCGGTTGAAGCGCACACTCAGCAATTTGACAGACAATCAACAAGGTTAAAGAGGTTAGGAATTTAAAAGAATGCATTCTTCTGGTGTTTTGAAGAGTAGAGATGAATTTATAGTTTTATATACCCAATATTTTTTATCTCAAAAATGGATTTTGCTGAGAACTCGATGCTTAAAGCAACTGTTGGAGGTGTTTTTAACGGCATATATATGTCTGTATGGGATGAAATGCTTTCAAAAACCGACACTTTTAGGAAATCTCAGCTTATATATCGGCTATAAAATCGTTAAAATCTACAGCCTTTGACAGAAAACTGCTTTGCATTGGGCCATTGGCCTCAGAAAATCCTGTATTACATTTGCCTTTATCTAAAATAGGTTCAATAGAACAGAAATATATGCTATTTATACACTTTTATATGCCATAGCAATTAGCTGTGGTAATTATCTAAAGACATCACCTGCACATACTACTCTAGCCCTTAGCCTTTGCAATGTTGCATTACTTTTAAGGATCTATTGCAGCCATTCTAATGAATGGTAGGTAATTCGACCAAATGACTCTAGAAAAATCGACAGCTCCATTCAATTCCTAAAACCCTTGTGTGTGTATTTTAAGAATAAATGGGTTTGTTAGTGATTAGCTCACTTGTTTGGAATATCCAAGCAGCCTACACTAAGATGCCTGTATATCTCAATCTGACAGTACTTCTTTCCCTCAGGCTAATCTAGCCCCATGTGGAAAAGATATCTTCCTGTGAGAGTAAAAGCTATTCAAATAGACTAAAAGCTAAGTACAAGCTTGACTGTCTGAAGGCGATGTTGGTAGGCCTCGAATTGGTTATTTCTAACCATAAATATCGTTACCCTCCTATACCTATGTTCCTATAGGGCCAACTCACAGCGTGCCTTAAGTTTTTAAATAAACCATCTACTTGTTATATAGGGGCTAGAAAGATATACTAAGCTCAAGAGATAGAGATAGCATATATTTTTCAAGGCAGAATTATATCGAATGGAAAATTTTCAAGTTTATGTATAAAATTGGATTTATGCTGTTGAATATTAGACTAATCCGCTTAGCTTACAGCTTATGATACGGAGTAGCTGATATGTTTAAATTGGATATAAGCGACATGCTTAAGTATAAGTTAGATTCCTATAGCCTCAATTTTAACTCTCAAAGACAAATATTTGGCAATAGGATTTCACTTCCACCTAAAATATATTCCGCTTCTGCAGTAAAAATACCCATTTAGTTAAATCGCAGGACTGAGGGAAAAGTTATCCTTATAGAAGTTGTAAATTTTTGGCTTTAAAATAAAGGTATATATAGCCCATAGACCGAGCTGTATCACTTACTCTATATACCTTATCATCAACTTTTAAGAATTATGTTGCCTAAACCTATAATTTTGTCGGAAATCCCAAGTTACGACTACACCAGAACTAAATTCAACCTAGTAGAACCTTCAATCTATGAAAACTGCTCTCCATTGATGAGATATATCTTTGAATCCATACCTTCGGACCATATACCTAAGAATTCCAGCTTGAGAAGGCATGGGCTCAAGTTCCGTCCGCTTCCATCTATCGAGGAGGTTTAATTCCTATCGTCCTATACCCACTGTACTTTCATAATAAAATCTAATTTGTCTTCTTGCTAGTTTGCTATATATGCTTATGTGGTGGAGTAAAATAACGTTTGTCGGCATGACAGTAAGTGTAAAATATAAAGTTGCTTAAATTTAAGGGCAATTTATAGATCTCAAAGGAACAATGCATTGTAAACTTGAATTTAGAAAGGCTAAGCCTCATCCACAGTAGTATAACTGCAAAGGTTTTAAAAGGTAGTAGGGTCATTAGATGTGTAGATTCAATAGAAATTCAAGATTACAGTACTAAGACTATATAAGCTTTAGGGAATGTCGCTTTCACTTGCTCTAAAAAATTGAAAGTCGAAATTACTACCTTCTACAAATCACCTTTGAAAAGTTATGAACGAGATGTGGCTTATACAACTCCCGTAACTTTAGATGTCGGGCAAATGTATGATGACAAGATTTTCAAAAACTTATCTTGATGAGTAATGTAGAAATAAATGCTATTTCAAAGCTATCTAATTAGATATATCATTAAGGTAAGATATATAGTTGATAGTTTTGTGACTGACAAGTTAGTTTTGGTGATATGGTTAAGAATCCATTCAACTAAAAAGTATGATCTACATCCCCATCTTTTCTTAAGTCAAATCAAGACCTTCGTCCCTACAAATAAACTTTTAAGATGGGCCTAGTAAAAGACATATATAACATCAAAGAATAAAACAAACAAACAAACAAACAAAATGACAAAAGACAAAAAAGTAGGAAATTTATTTACTCAAATAGCCTTCACGCACCAGTAACTCTTTGGCACAGTCGTTAATAACTTTGAACCTTAGGGCACCTAACGGAGTACCTCCATACCATCTGGTGACTACCACTAGAACCTGCTGAACTTTAGCTAGCTGCATCATGGTCATCATCCTACTACCAGCCAACTTTTCTCCGTCGTCGTCGTAGCCTGCAGTTTAAAATAAGAATATCAGTAAGGAAGCTGCAAGAGAAATTTAAAAAATAAAAGACTACCATAGTTATCCAAGTTGTTGACAGTAAAGGTATGGTAGGCTGATATGTTGTGGGTGCAATCTTTAGTCAGGTTGGATTTAATGAGGTGGTTCAACTTCTCATCCTTATCTTCTTGGTTGGATATGGAAACTAAAAAGGCTATGAATTTACTCTTCTTTACTACTTTGGGTTCCCCTATTGCAAACTTATACCTATCCTCTTCCTTTTTTAAACTACTAATGCTGTCTACCTTCTCAACTTTTGTATTGGAAACGGTATTTGTATTAAAGTTCAACTTGAAAGGCTCTAGCTTATGACCATTCTGTCTATCATTGATTAATTTTTGTAAGCTTTCATCTAAAGCATTAATTAACAAATCTATCCCTACCATCCCTTCCATGTAGTCCTCCTTGAACCTTCTATCGATCTCATTTAAACAAAAGGTTTCAACTAAATTGGGTTCCAAACTAAACCTCTTGTCGTTGACGAATCTGTATTGGAATGGAGTTCTACTAGGGTAAGCCTCTGATAAATTGATGGTCAAGAAAATGGGTTTAAAGTCTTTTAGATAGGTAAACGTAGAGTTGAGGTTTAAGGTGTATTGGTTTGTAGTTTGATTGTAATAGTAGTTTTGCGAACCGTAGATGGAGCTGATAACTAGGTATTCTTCCGACTGTTGGTCTAAGTTTTCTAACCTTTCTTCTTCAGGTATTGCTATGGTTGGACTATCCACCATCTTCCTTGCTGCTATCTTTTCGTATTTTTTATGGTTTATGTTGGTGCTGGAGTTTACCTTTTGGATGGACCGTACTCTATGTAACTTGGTTGTAAGTCGGATTTGATCTTGAAGCCGTAACTTGCAAGTTCTTCTAAACATAGATTCTCAACTTTTTGGAAATTTTGGATTTAGGTTTCCAATCATCACTTTCAATAACATAGCAATCAATAGCAGGCACTAAAATCAAGCAGTTATGACACTTTATTTGTTGGAAGTTGATAACTATTACTTTGATAGAAATCTTCAGATGTTCTAATTCAAACAACTTTTTATGCCAGCTTTTAAAAATACAATGCGTCAAGCAGCCGAAACCAACTTCCCCATCCTGGAAACCAAACTGAAGACGGTTATCAAAAACTACTTGGTAGACACCGGCTTAGAAGGGCAGCTAACTTTATACCAATTTAAACATAGTTTAAAGTCCTTAAATCTGTAAGTTTAACTATTTTCATTTTATCTTGAACATTTTCTTTTATCAAAAATAGGGACGATCAAGATTTAGAGACCCTATACCTCCAATACAAACGACAGTATTTAACTCGAATAACTCAATTAGAACTTCTCATCGATAGTAAAAAGTTTCTTGATTTAAAGTTTGATGGCGATAATGACATTACCAACCAAAAGAACTTGCAGCTTATTCAAAAGAAAAAAGATATTAAAAAGATGTATAGAGGTAATCAAGATACTTTAGGTATCGATGAGCTGGTAAATAGGATCAATAGGTAAGCCTTTTATTTGCAAAATTGCTAAATATAGCTTTGAAATGTTTAGATTGACTCAAAGTTTAGAAACTAAGCTTCAGTAGCTTTAAAGTTAATTTTCAACTTTGGTATAGTAAGTGGTAAAGTTAAATAAATGTATATAAAGGTAATAGGTATCTATAGTTTATAATTTAGTTTGTAGTATATTTTAACGATATGTATGGTTCTCTTTTAAGAGGATTTTGTATAGTTTGCTTTTTGACTCTTTATAAACAGTTTACAACGTCATATTCGATTTTTAACTGGTTTTATTTCAAACCCTTTCATTAATTTGGATTCAACCTCATCATATTTTCGATACCTCCAACATGAATATGTGCTACTTACTTTCCCTTTGGATATCAATTTCTTTACAGACCCACACTTCGTATAAAACTAGCTATAGCGAACCCATTTTTCAATTTTTATTGATACTATTACATACTTTTATTAAGTTGGTGCCGCAAGTTTCTTTTACTTTCAAGCTTTTGATTAAGTTCAACTGGAGTCCTAAAGATGTTTACTACAAATTATTATTGAATCCAAACCTTTCGCCTTCGATACCTTCATTGACATGTTAGAATTATATTTTCAAACGTTATCGCAGCAATCAATCCATACTATACTTTTTGTAGCTATGTAAAGTGTACAATATGCTAGCTACTTCAATTTAAGTTTGTCATTTTCCATATCATTTACTTTAGCTTGCTAAAGTTACTAATATTTTAATAAATTGATAATTATAGTAGATTATGTACAACTTGACAAAATATAAAGACTATCAATTAAATTTGGAAATAGTTTTTTAAATTTCTTATATCAGTCCAATAAGGATAAGGTAGATATATTGAAAAGTTTAATTTATATCATATTTTAGATAAAACCTTTTTCAATGTTATTTGTAAATTACACAACGATTATTATAGCAGTTGAAATAATACGTACAAAAAGATATACTGATAAATACTGTGTTTATTAATAAGAACATTTAAACTGAATCAATTATGGACTGTACATCTGTTATGAAATAGAAATCTTGCGATTGCTGTTCACCTTTTGCACCTTTGGTATCGTTACTGTCAAAACCCCATCGACCAGTTTAGCTTCCACCTTATCGAGATCGACATCCTCCTTCAACTTGAAGCTTCGCTTGAAGCTGGCATGGCTTGCTCGCTCGTTAAGCACTTGGATGGGCTTGTCAGCCGATGTGCTGGAACTGCCTTGCTCACCGGTAGCAGGGCCGTTGATGGCACCCTTCAGTGTAATGGTATTGGCGGCTTCATCAAAGTCAATGTCGACATCCTCCTTCTTAAAGCCAGGTAGCTCGGTGACTATTGTATAGTGGTCCTTGTACTCCAAGATGTCGACTGCAGGCCATTTCCCGCTGGTTCTGCTGGCAGTTCCCAGTTGGATTTTTATGTCTTTGGGCTCGGATTTCCTCTTGTTTGGAGCATCGGCAGTGCCGGTGGCTTTAGTGTCTTTGGAGTCTTTATTGGCGAAAAGTAGGCTGGCAGCTAGTTCAGGGTCAAGGAATAGTGAGTTGTTGAGGAGGGACTGGAGGGGGTTCTGAGGGGCGTCGTTGGTAAATAAAAACGGATGGATGCTGGTGCTCATTTTTGGAGTTTAGTGACTGTGTTTTGCTTGTTATGTACTGCCTCCCTCATTGCAGCCTTTATATATGGTCAAGCTATGATGACACCAGCAAACTCAGTATTTCCTGAAGAGTACTGAGCATTTCGCATGGTTCTAGCAGGTTCCTTCAATTAGAAATCAAATTCTCAGATGGAAGATTCTCGAATGAGTTGGAATTGCTTTTGGAACCTTCGAGAAAGCAATGCAGCTTTGTAGAAAACCCACAAGGCTTATGCAAACAGTATAAGTAGAGCGGATTGGGAGCAGAAGTCTACAAACTCGATTACACAATAAAGCAAGCATGTTCTCCCAGTACTACATCCCTCAGCTACATTCGGACCTTTCCTGCCACCCTCAGCTACTAGGCCATCTGTTTGGAGACTTCAAAGCCAGTGAAGCTAAGCCAAACGCTTCTGCCCAGGCCAATCACCTTAAACATGGACCTGCCGGCAACAAGTGGCCTGCAGTCGACATATTGGAATACCCAGGATCCTACACACTCTTGACCGAGCTGCCTGGGTTCAAAAAGGAGGAAATCGACATCGACTTTGATAATGCAACAAATATAATTACGATCCAAGGACAGAGGACGATAGAAGACACCCAAGCCCAAAAGAAGGAGGACATCGTTACGGTAGAGGATGCCGAAGTCGAAGATGAGGATGACGATGCCCACTCGGTCCACAGCGTACACTCGAGCCAATCCTCCAATAGCGTAAAGTCGGTAGCATCAAGGACATCTCACACCTCCCACACAAGCCAACCTAAACCCGAACCTATATTGGTGTTGAATGAACGACGGGCCAACACTTCCTTTAAGAGATCCTTCAAGCTGCAGGAGTCGGTGGATAGTGACAATGTTGCAGCAAGGTTCCTAGATGGGCTATTGGAAATCACCATTCCCAAAGCCATCAAGAGTCAAAGTGTTCGTAGATTGAAGATCAACTAAACCTCATACGTGTATATTTATTAATAAACGCTCATACATTTCATTTTTATTATATTATATTTTAATTATTTATTCACTTATTTCTATATGTGCAGTTTTTTTCGATTGTCATATTTCTAGAGATGGAGTAGAAGTATCAATGGGCAGCCTTCATATCCTAGTTAGCTATTAGCTGATAATATAGTTATCAAATTAAAAGTTTGATTTATTATACCATGCTAAGTTAATTGCAGATAAATAAGTCGATGTCAACTAAAGTCGGTCTATGTTACACTCAATTGCGATCATAAATTTGATACAGATGTATACCGTTTATTTTAAAATTTCATACTTGATAAAATATGCTACTTTATCATATCATGTGCTAATATCATTTAAATAGAATGCCTACAAGTATTTAAGTGATATGCAATGATTAGCAAAGCTGTTTGCTATCATATATAAAGATATATAAGTTTAATATAGATCTTTATTGCAGATTAAACAAATATTTGATAAAATTGTATATGAATTTATACATTTAAGTTCCTAATCCTACTGATAGATAATATGTATAATCAATGGATCAACATCACTTTTAAAGTAAGAAATATTATGTGAAAATATAAATTTCAATTCTTTAAACCATAGGTAGTATGCAATATTTTAATATGTTGAAGTTTATAGCTGGGTTGACGATTTATCAAAGTGTCGAGTGTTTACTTCAACAACCATGCCTCTCCAGCCAAATTGAAATATTGAGGTTTGAAGATAACCAAGTCTCTCAAAATTCCTTAGTCAACATTAATATACGTTTTATCAACAACTTTTCTATAAACTCTATAAAGTTCACTTATGGTGGATGTGGTTCACATTTGAATGATAAATTGATTGGGAAAGCCGACCTAGGTGATCAAAGACCTATCAAATTCGTATGGATAACCCCCTCCAAACTTGAATTGGTACCCAGCCAAGACTACTGTATAAAGGCATGGCAAGGGACTTGCTTATTAGATCAAAGCAAGAAGTTCAACTTCATTCCATCCACCTTCGATTTGAATGACGAGAACAACGCTTGGAGGTACAACGCCGTCCAAGACTTCAAGAACTCAGGGTCCTTTGTAGCCAACCAGAAACCAAAATCGATTGGTATAGTGGGTGCCGGTATGTCGGGTATGTTCAGTGCTCTATTATTGAATATGACCCAACTAAACTACAAGGTGGAGATGATCGAAGCCAACAAGGAACGAGTGGGTGGTAGGATTTGGACCTATCACTTCCCAGGTGGAGGCAAGTATGACTACTCTGAATTAGGTGCTGCGCGTTTTTACAACAACCGCACCTTTTCGGATGGAACTATTCGTTCCGATCCTGCCTGTATTACTGTATTTAAACTCATTAACTATCTGAACAATAATTCGCCTGATGTTGCCGATAAGCTCCAACTAATTCCTTACGTATTTGGTACGACGCAGAATCCCTATTTCAAGCAATTCCACGGTTGGATGCAGATGGAAGGTGGTATGAGTAGGTTCCCACAGCTGCTACGAAAACTTTTAACTGCCCGACAAATATCTCTACGCTACGGCAAAGTCTATTCCCTCAACTTTACTGACCGAGTACATCTGAAGTACAAGGAGAATATCGCCTTGAATGAACCCTACCACGAAGTAAATTATAACTACGCTATAGTAGCTGCTCCACTAACCATGGTACGCCACTGGAAACTTCCTAAGCTGTCGCCTGACCTAACCAACCTCATTCAAACCCAGCTTCATCCGGGAATCTGTAAAGTCTTATTAAAATTCGAAACTAGATTTTGGGATCCCAAAACCTACATTGGTCAAAACTTTTCCGATTACAACTCATTTGAACAGACGATCATCTACCCTAGTCACGGTGACTCCAAAGTTATTACCTTCTATGGTCTATCTAGATTGGAATTTTACGAGGGAGCTACCAACCAAGAGTTGGAGATGCTATTAATTGATAAATTAGTTGACATTCATGGGAAAGTGGTTCAAGATAGCTATAAAGAAGGTAACATGAAGCGACAGTGTTGGGAGTTGGACTCGTTCAGTATGGGTGGATTAGGCGATTACAAAACTTTGGAGGCTAAGATTAGGGACCTACCCAAATTTAACGTCATGGAGGCCAACGTTGTATTTACGGAAGCTTCTACCGACCATGGTGTAGGATGGATCCATGGAGCTCTCTTTGGTGGATTGAGGGGTGTATTACAGATTTTAGTTAGGGATGGCCATGTCGATGAAGCTAGGAAATTGAGTAGGATGTGGGGTGGCGAGGTTTACAATATATGATAGGAAGTTTTGTTATAGAAAGATGTATTGAAGATGCTGGTAAGGTGTTTGAAATTGTTGTATTTTTTAAGTTTGAGGAATCAAGTTATTAATGTACTTATTGGAGTTAATTTTTCAGATAAGATGATGAAAGTATCGATCTATGAATTGACCAAGCTGTTTAAGTGTAAATCGAAGATAAATCGAATATCCACAATGTATTTTTATGGTAAATAGGTCAATGATATCTTTATTTTTAAGTTGTACTATAGATAGGTTGTATTTTGAGTTAATTCATTTTATTTAATGCTTTTCTTGCTATATATACTATGAAAGTTTCTATTCTTATTGATATGGTATTTATTTGTGCTGACAGATTCGGCCTACCAATCAGTTAAAGATTTAAACGGTGCCAATCGACCTTATAGATCAAAGCCGATAGCTGCAACTGAATTGAACAAAATTAAGAGTCTAAATTTTCAACTTAAATTAATATACATTTCTTTATTTAGTAATCGTTATACTCGTCCTCATATTCCATATCGCCTTCGACTGCATCGTCGTTGATGGCTTCCTTCTGCAACTTAACACCCGTCAAGGCCTTTTAAAAATAGTTAGTAGCAAATCTAAATTCCGTATCTTTTTACTTACCAATATGACCTTAAAATCTTCTACACCACCTTTATCTTCATAGATACCTTGCTTTTGTGATGCAGTATCCTTCAAGCTCTTTATTAAAAACTGGTTAGTCTCAAATCGACTCTTTGTATTCTTGATACTTACTTTTCCTTTCTTAAGGTCTTCTACTCTACCTTTATCTTCACTGATACCTTCCTTCTGTAATTTAATATCTGTAAAGGTATTCTATAAATATAATTAGCACTGAGTCTACATTTCCTATCATTTATACTTACCACCTTTTTGAAGTTTTGACCACCATCTTTATCCTGATGGTTATCTATATTTTGTGGTTTAATATCCGCCATATACTTTTTATCAAAAGCTAGTTAGTACTGAATCATTGTTTAAAACATTTCTTATAGTTACCCTCTCTTTCTTACGACACAGTCCATCCCAAGCACATAGTATGCTTTCTAAACCTAGCTTTGGATCGTAACTTGTATTTGTTAGACTACCATACAAATCCGCTATTACTTACCAATCCCTATTTGACAGACACCTGCTGTTAATTCGAACTAAGGATCGTTCTATTTTCTTACCCCCTTCTAAATGTTCTATACACAGGATAGCATTTTCAAATAAGAAGTTCCAGTCCATAGCCGTCACCTTTCTACTACTACTGCTTCTAAATTTCAGTTTAAAGTTTCCAGTCGATCTAGGTGCGCTTCATTTAGCTTATAAAGTTAATAGAATTCTGACTTACGGCATCATTATAGTAAAGTTCCCTGATTCGGGAAGGTTAACGACTTCAACCTCCTGGCATATCTTCCCAAGACATACCAATTTGTTACGTCGAAGGTAAGTAAAATCGGGATTCAATTCTAAGCTTTCTATGAAGGAGTTTATTCGCTCCTTTACATTGGTATCCTAAAGATAAATGAGTTTTAGGTTGAGCCGGTGCACTAATTTAACCTACGTTGTAGTTTTCCTTGTATGTTCCAAATATATATCGCAGAACGTTGTCCGGAACCAATTTATGTGTAGACTTAACTTTAAAACAAGCAACTAGATGCACATGTAGCTTCTGTTATATAGGCTGTGGAATATAAGTGAAGCTTACTTATAGCTAAATTCAGCAAGGCAATCGATAGCAATGGCAGCTTCATTGTGGTATATAGGCTTCCAAAATTTCAAAAAGAGTAAAAACCTGAGAAAATTTAACTTGTCTATATAGGTTTTAAAGTAATTGGGTATCAAAGACGATCTCAGCTAAATCAGTTGAAAGTTCACTGCAGTAGATTTACGAATTCTAGTAAGGAATTTGATCGGACTTTCAGGTTAGAAAGGTGCAAATATTCAAAGTTCCACTAAAAGCAGTTGTGGGTTTCAAAAAGAGTACTGGTAGATTCGTTCAAGTTCACTAGACTAGTCATCTACTCAGATCTAAATAGTTGTTGATGAACTAATACCTTATACAAAGTAAATAAGCTTTTGTATAGTGACAATGATTGTATCTATTTATAAAGCAGTTTAGAGCAATTAATATAAAATTCTTAACTAGCCAGTAGCCAGCTTTACTAGATAATTGTCTTACTTTTATATCTATTTACATTAGGAAATCATAGACCTTTGTTAAATAGGCAGATCAGCAGTAAATTAGAATATTTATAAGCTTTTAAATACTATGGTGTATCTGTAAACTACAAATAAAACCATAGCTCTATACAAATCTTTTAAAAGTTATAAACCCTTTATTCGACTTTAGGATAGATACCCTAGGTTTGGACCTTTGCCTTCCGTCAAATACTTTGTACTAAAGTTAGTATTCAATATATATGTATCGTTCGCTATACTTACTCTATCCCAACTTACGACAGTAGAAATCTTTGGCACAAATCATACTCTCCGAACCAAAGTTTGAATCATAGCTATATCAGAGAGGTTAACCAAATTCCAATAAACCAACAGTACCAGTCCTTATCCGTCTTACATTGATCTTTCATATGGGATAGTATTCTTTTCACCTTCAAATTACCATACTTACCTCCATACTCTACACACTTGATGATGTTTTCCTTTTTATCCAATATCCAATCCATAGTTGTAACTCCATTACTACTTGTAAACTTGAGTTTAAGTTTCCTATCCAATCTAAATTTCAATATACGTTTAAGTATGGGTAGTAAAAGTTCTTTGAAGTTACGATTTAAAGATTGTGAAGGTCCCTGACTCGGGGACGTTGAGTATATCGATCAAGGCACATTGCTCGCCCTTACACTCAAACTGCTCCTGTCGGTAATAAGTAAAGCTAGGGTCTAGCTCTAATGTTCCGATGAAGAAGTTGACTCCTTCCTTAACCATTGTATCCTAAGTAATTTAAATGTTAGCTTTAGGGCTGTAGTTAGGATTTACATTGTAGTTTTCCTTGTAGTTTCCAACGATCTGTTGTATTAAATTGCTCGATCCTGGATGAGTTAAAATGCTGATGGCTAGACGTAAAGATATGAAAATTAGAAATATGTTTGTAGTTCTATTTAAAAGGTACCACTGATCAACTGGAAGGAGGTAATTAGAGGCAGTAGTAGCTTTGTAGCTTTCATTTTTAATTAGCAGTGCAAATGTGTTGTAAATTCAAATATGTCAATTTTTGACCTTTGAGCAGCTTTGTCGATCTTTATTATCCAGTTTGAAAACCTCATCTCACTTGCCTTTAACTAATAGGAATTGTATACCAGTTTCTAAATTGAAAGTATATAATTAAATACATATTAGTCTACGATTGCCTTCGTTTTAATAGTTGAAGCTAATTATTAGGTCACTTACCAGAGTACAAATACGTCGTTTCTTAGCCCACAAATTACTTTTCAAAAGGCAGCTAAATTCGTATATTTGTCCAATGTTAGTTTATCAACTACTCAGATCTTTATCAAATATCGGATTGAATTCTGAAATTAAGCTAGTATTAGTTACAAAATCGGATTGATCGATAGGCTGAATATATCCTTGGAATATATGTATTTCCCAAAAGAATGATTTTATTAATTATATATGTCAATATAAAGTATTAAACAAGCAGCTTTAGAACAGAAACACAGGTTATATAAAGTAAATACTATAGTACGGATGGTAGACTTCAATTTGTCGATAAGTATAAACTAATAATTTTGATAGACCTTCAACTTATAGATCCTTAGATACCTTTAAGTGTCGAAACATCAAACACCCAATTTGAGAACCTAGCCTCCATAGTAGCACTGAAAATTAAATACCTTGACTTGAAATATTGGCTGTAGATTTTGGAATAGGTTATCAGTGTCCAAAATATATTTTTGTTGTAAAAGTTCTTTAGATATTGTAGACATCGCCACCCCACATCCTACTCAACTTCCTAGCTTCATCGACATGCCCATCCTTAACCAAGATCTGTAAAACACCTCGTAATCCGCCGAACAATGCACCATGGATCCAACTGGCGTTGTGATCAGTAGCCTCTTCCGTAAACACAGTATTGGCCTCTATCTTATTAAATTTTGGCAGATTTTGCACCTTTTCCTCCAAAGTTTGGTAATCTCCTACCCCACCCATACTGAATGGGTCCAACTGCCAACACTGCCGTTTCATATTACCTCCTTTATAGCTATCACGGACCACTTCGCCATGGATTTCAACTAATCGATCGATGGCCAGCATTTCAACTTCAGCATCAGTAGCCCCCTCATGTACCTCAAGCTTGTCGTATACATAGGAAAATATTATAACTTTGGAGTCGCCATGACTGGGGTAGATAATTGTTTGCTCAAATGAGTCGAAATTAGATAGGCCTTGGCCAATGTACTTCTTGGAATCCCAGAACTTGGTTTCGAATTTGAGTAGGATCTTGCAGATCCGCCAGTGGAACAATAGTTTCTATTACACTAGCGAGACCTTGGGATAACTTGGGAAGTTTCCAGCGGCGTACTATGGTTAATGGGACAGCTACTATAGCGTAGTCATAGCTAACTTCATTGTAGGGTGCATTCAAGGTGATATGTTCCTTGTACTTTAAATTTACTTTGTTGGTAAAGTTGAGAGCATAGACCTTACCATAACGTATTGGTACTTGCCGAGTAACCAAAATCTTACTTAAAAGCTGTGGGAATCGACTCATACCACCATCTATTTGCCTCCAATCGTGGTACTTGGTGTAATAGGGAATCTGGGTTGTACCGAATACGTATGGAATTAGCTGAAGCTTGTCGGATGCTCCAGGTGCATTTTTGTTCAAATAGTTGATGAGCTTGAAGACAATTTTGCAAGCTGGATCGGGTTGAACAGCTCCATTAGGCAAAGGTACGATTGTTGTAAAAGCGCATGGCACCCAAATCGTGATAGTCGTACTTGCCTCCACCTGGGAAGTGATAGGTCCAAATCCTACCACCTACTTCGTTCGCTGTTGGCTTCGATCATCTCCACCTTGTAGTTTAGTTGGGTCATATTCAATAATAGAGCACTGAACATACCCGACATACCGGCACCCACTATACCGATAGATTTTGGTTTCTGGTTGGCTACAAAGGACCCTGAGTTCTTGAAGTCTTGGACGGCGTTGTACCTCCAAGCGTTGTTCTCGTCATTCAAATCGAAGGTGGATGGAATGAAGTTGAATTTTTTACTTTGACCTAATAAACAAGTCCCTTGCCATATCTTTATACAGTAATCCTTATCGAGTATAGCATCTTTCTTAGAAGGAGTCGCCCATACGAATTTGGTGGGCCTTTGATCACTTAAAGTTGTTTTTCCCACTAACTTATCATTCGAATGGTAACTACAACCTCCATAAGTAAATTTCAAATTGTCAATATTGGCTGATTCATTGGTAAAATGTATGTTTATATTGATGAGAGAATCTTGTTGAACTTGATCTCCTTCAAACTTTAATATTTCAATTTGATTGAGGAAGCATGATGGTGTTGGTGGTTGGAAAAAATAGTCGACACCCTGCTGGATGGTCAGTCCAGTCATAAAATTTGGGAGGTTGAGGTACTGCATTCTACTAATAATTCAAAGTAGCGACGAATCTACCTCTTTATATACTTATATTACTATCTAAATGAACTGGCCATATATAGTCTCTATTGATACCTAACTTACGAAAATAAATGGGTGGCGCAAGAAAGGCAGGTTGATTGGCAAATGACTTATGTAACTTATCAATTTTAGGCTATATAGTTTGTTCTAAAGTCTTTAATACTTTAAGATGCTCCAAACATTTTTAATATTGTATCTCGTGCTCACATCGGATATATGGTCATAATTGATCAAATAGAGCTTTTCTAACTGGGGAGTTCTTTATGAAGTCAAATGCGACTGCTCATTATTACCCGTATAAAAACGTACTTTTTAAGAATAATTTATATTAGCAGACCTAAATAGGAAAGTTTCGTCATAGAAAAGAATGGAATAAATAATACAGGTCTTTTAAAATAGATACTATGAGTTGCAAATTTTTGCTTACAGTGTAAACATTTATCCAGATATACAGATACAAGCAAACACTGCACCTTGCTATTAAGAAAAATGCAGGTACACGCTTTTAGACTTATGGGTGTTATGATATATAATTCATAAGTGTATGAATTCATGTTTGAATTTCAGATTTGTGATATTTCAAGTCGTTTTAGCAAATATCCAAAACCAAAATAGTTAGAAATCGTTCATATAGGTAATACTTAGACTTGGAAGACTTTGTATCTCTCATTTCTAATAAGAAGTCCAATGCTACAAACATACATATACAGGCAAATGGATGGCAATGGTCGCGGAAAGGTATTAGATGCTAACTGAAATATAGCTTTATTTAACCATACTCTACCGATTGGTTGCAAGGGTAGAAAAAACACTTGGTCAGATGTCTGTACTATATGAAAACTGACAGGATCACTACATCTTCAGTAAACTAGCTGCAAGCTAAGGGTTTGTGAGATAGTTTAATGAACTACCTATTTTAAATAGTATACTAAGCTTCCTATTCTAAAATTGAAAATTTGATAGAAGTAACAAATATTGCTTTATTAAGTTCAAATAAAACTATTTTAAAGGAGTTTATAGTGGCTTTTAATTTGAGTTCGATTTTATTGTATATTTTGATAGCTGATTTGATTTATTACAACTGTGGTGGATCTGGAAAATACAAAAATAAAGATGCATGCAATCTTAAGACAGCATCTTGCCGTTATCATATACTTAATTATAGATACGTCAGGATTAGAAATTTATACCTTCATCAGATCGATGAAGATTCCATTCCCTGCTGCCACCACTTTAAGGGATTTTTAAAGTATCAAAGTTAATTTTCGCCTATCCTATAAAATTCATTAAACTATCTCACAAACCCTTAGCTTGCAGCTAGTTTACTGAAGATGTAGTGATCCTGTCAGTTTTCATATAGTCCAGATATCTGACCAAGTGTTTTTTCTGTAAGGTCCAGGGAAATACCACTGGATCCAACTAATGATGGCATCATATTGCGAACTAATGACGTGGTGGGTGAGGAAAGCAAAGCTAACGCCCACCACTGCATTGGTAACAAAGGACTGGATTCTCCGGAGGGCAGGTCGGATCGCCAAGTAGAGGAGGTACACCATAAGGAGTGCCCACACGACCGTAGTCACATCCCAGTTCCAAGAGGGGATAGAGGGGACATACGAAGGCTTGGGTGCGGACTGGGGCTGGACCGGAGGGGCCCCATCAGGTGAAGGTTGGGAAGCAGCCGATGCTACCATATTGGGATCAAAGGTAGGGGTAGGCTGATAGGTTAACGTGGGCTCGAAAGGGTTGATCGTATTAGTAATATTAATCGCCCAGAGGAGGTGAGATCCAAGGGTGGCAAGGATTGTTAACAGGTAATAAGAGGTAGGGAGGACAGGGGGATTAGACCACATAGAAATACTATGCTGAAACAGGGAGATGAGTAAAGAGACAAGACTTTATTCAAAACTAAGAAGCGAAAGCAGGCTGTCGCAACAGCTATGGCTAGGAAGTGGGGTGAGTAACAGCTATTAGAAAATAGCGAGGTGGAACATTGTCAAGATACAGGCTTTTAGTGGCACCTCAGGGGTTTAAATACCCTTTCGGTATCTTGGTAATACTTGCTGAATATCCGAATCCCGATATCAGAATGCTATGCTGGTAATAACTGGGGTTCCTAACTTATAGCCGAAGCTAAGAATATGGAAAAATAGTCAAGAATATCTAATAAGTAGAACAGATTTCTGTTCGAAACTAGATATAAATGGAAAGTAGAAAATCGAAGATTGGTAAGAGAAATAAAAAAATGGTGTGGTATACAAAGAAAGTTGGTCGATGACCTCATACTAAGAATTGTAACAATCAAGGTTGTTACATTTTCTACCCTTGCAACCAATGGTAGAGTATGGTTAAATAAATCTATATTTCAGTTAGCATCTAATACCTTTCTGCGGCCATTGCCATCCATTTGCCTGTATATGTATGTTTGTAGCATTGGACTTCCTATTAGAAATGAGAGATACAAAGTCTTCCAAGTCTAAGTATTACCTATATGAACGATTTCTAACTATTTTGGTTTTGGATATTTGCTAAAACGACTTGAAATATCACAAATCTGAAATTCAAACTTGGATTCATACACTTATGAATTATATATCATAACACCCATAAGTCTAAAAGCATGTACCTGCATTTTTCTTAATAGCAAGGTGCAGTATTTACTTGTATCTGTATATCTGGATAAATGTTTACACTGTAAGCAAAAAATTTGCAACTCATAGTATCTATTTTAAAAGACCTGTATTATTTATTCCATTCTTTTCTATGACGAAACTTTCCTATTTAGGTCTGCTAATATAAATTATTCTTAAAAAGTACGTTTTTATACGGGTAATAATGAGCAGTCTCAATTCTAACCTGCTTCAGATGAATTACAAGTTTAATTCAGCAAACCAGAAACCAACAAGGTAAGATGTCAAAAGCAGTCGAAGTAGATTTAAGTGTAAGACCTGCCACTTTAAGGTAATTTAGTTCATTCTAATTTTACATAACATATTTAGACAATAAGCTTTGTCTTATAGGTTGGTTAGATTGCTTGCATAAGGTTATCAGTATAATGAGATAAGCATTTATATTATAATTAAAGGTATATCCAGTTTAAAGCAATATAATTTAGAGTATTTATTTAAAATTTGTATTATATATATATCGGTATATACAGCCAACTAGTTATATTATTATATACTAGTTTTAAGCCTTTTGTTAAAAGTGTAAGTTTCTTCTAGTTTACTTTTCAATTTCCAGACTGAAAATTTTAAATATCATTCCACATCTTACAAGACTTACTCAAATGGCTTTTAATAATCTACCAACAGAGAAAACCAAGCTAGTAGAACATATTCAAGATAGTTCGCCTAAGCCGAATTGGAATGGTTTATCGATGACGGTCGTCAACCCGATTAAATATAACCAAAAGAAGTCAACTCAGATATCTGTGCCCTATTCTTCAGCAGTGATCCAATAACTTGAACAACGATGCTTGGGATAAAGCAACAGATTTAGAGTTAAATTGTCTACCAGTAGGTGCCAATTTGGTTGAAGACAAACTAAAGGAGCTAAAGGGTATAGTTTTGAATCGTCCATTAGAGGAGGCAGATTTGGTTGAGGATGATAAAATGAATTAAAGGGGGTAGCTTCGGACTACTTATCTGTAGAAGATGACATTGTTGAGGGTGTTCGTGATAACTTGCCTGAAGTAACTTCTAATTTTCTGGCAACAGAATGTATCGATTTGGTTGAGGATACTAAAGACGATCTGTTAGAAAATCTTCAAGAAATAAATACCTTCTTTACCTCTGAAATTTTAAGCAGCTTGGAATTTCAAGAATTAGATGATCTCTATAATTATTTACAGGAGAAAGCTAAGTAAGAAGGATACATTTTAGTTAGTGGAGGCAGAACGAAGTTAAAGGACAGCACAATTACCAGATATACCTTAAAATGCTCACATTGGAGAATCCAGTCTTTGAAGCAGCTGAAATCAACAAGCCCACCTATTTGCGAATTTAAAATCAACATTGGCCATGGTGGAAGAGGGAAGAGCACATTTAAAGCCAATAAGTTTAAATTAAATCATGACTGTACACCAGTATTAAAAGTAGAGCAGATGAGTAGTGTTAAGTTTAGAGGTATACCAGAACACCTAAAGGACGACATTATTAAGTACTATGAGATGACTTTCACTGCAAATGACATTTACAAATTTCTGCAAGTTCCTAAACATAAGATTACTTGAACAAAATCAGATATCCAACGCTTTATAACAAAACACTACCAAGAAGAAAATCGAGTGCAATGTGACAAGCTAAAGGAAACTCTTGAAGATTTAAAGACGTTTCAACCTAAAGCTCAATTTGTTTTCAATGATAATGATGGGTTATTCACTTCATGCTTCTGAGCGACAGAAATGCAAATCGATAACTACAAGAAATTTGGAGATATATTAATATTTGATAGTACGTTCAATACTAACAGCCTTACCTTACTTTTCCTTTTGTTTGTTGGTATAAATGAACATGGAAATACAGTTTCATTTGGGTCTGCCTTTGTTATTAATGAAAGATTGGAAACTGTTATTGAAGTGCTTTGCTCATTTCTTACTGTCCGTAAACTCCCTCCTAAGACAGTATTTACAGATTCTGATGCAAGCCATACTGGTGCAATTAGAGTCGTTATTCCAAGTAGTTGTCATATTCTTTGTATGTGGCATATTACTTTGAACTTTAAACGAACCTTGGAAAGCAACTAGACAATAAGTTGAGTAAGTTTATCACCAACATTTATAAGATTATCCAAGCAAGAAGTAAGAATAGTTTAGATGATGAGCTCAACAACCTCTTCAAAAAGTATGATATAAAAGAAAAGGCCTATCAACTATGTAAAGTCAGTATTTCGTAAAAGGGATAAATTCTGCTACCGTTACCTAGAAGGTGAATTCAGTATGAGGATTACAACTACTCAACGAGTCGAATCGAACCACAAGCGAAACAAACGTATTTTAGGTAAAAATCCGCGAAATCTGCCTTTGGTTGTAATATTAGTGCAAGAAGGTGACGAAGCTGAACAGGTGGCATTCAAGAAGGCAATTTCAAAAGTACAAACCCAGCATCCAATGGAGCACCATTTCAATGATGAGGTTTATACTGCGGTAAGTAACTTTGCCTATAGTATCTTTGTTAGTGAATATTCAAAGTTTCTTAAATGTCGTATTGTTAATGTTACTGCTACTGAGGTTGAGGTTTTAGATGTTGAATCTGGACATACTGAAATAGTTAGTAACATTTGCACTTGTTTATTTCGCTCCCAAACAGGCATACCTTGTAGACATGAGATGGCGGCTTATCAACATGTAGAGGGGTTCTCAATTTTAAATTTAGTTTCTCAACGTTGGAAAATCAATTATAAATTGGCAGATATCAAAGAAACTGCATCTGATATTACAGATTGGGTTGAAAGTGATATTACCAGTCATGAAACTAAGTCAGAAGCAGTTAATATAGCAAAGACGTTTTATGATATAATGCAAAGGATGGGTATTGGCCAGGTGAAGGAATTTACTAAACTTATGAATAGTTGTGCTGATAAGGAAGCAGCTAAGTTTTTGCTGAATAAGGAGGAAGGACATAATGTTGTAGTGCCCAAATGGAATAAAGCAAAAGCAAAATGTACAAATGCTAAGGTTAAGGAAGTTAAGATGTAGTGGATTTAGTAACTATAGTAAAGGAACTTTACTTCATATCTATATATGCTAAGATTTGCTTTTATATCTTGTACTCTTATTTATAGAGAAAAGATGATAGATAGTGCACTTGCTTTTATTATTCAACGATTTTATAAAGCAAGTTCTAATAATTTATAAATTATCTATTTTAAAGGTACTTTAAAATAAGATAACATATTAGATAAAGTTTATTACAGTAGCGCAAGGTGAGAAGAGTTTTGAATAAATCCAACTCTGTCCTTAAGAGCGTGGAAGATAACTAACTCAGATTGATTAAGAGATTTATGTGAAGGTTACAAAGAGAATGTAGCCATACTATAGAAGCTCTAAGCTTACGCTGATACACTCTATGTTGGTAGACTAACTAAATCGACCAATGAAGAGGGTACAATAAAGTTAACTACATAAACAAAAAAATCAGCACTAATACT
The DNA here is from genome assembly GCA_016630905.1 of Capillidium heterosporum. Lineage (NCBI taxonomy): Eukaryota > Fungi > Entomophthoromycota > Entomophthoromycetes > Entomophthorales > Capillidiaceae > Capillidium > Capillidium heterosporum. The sequence continues at coordinate 587,591 of WBMQ01000010.1, forward strand.
AGTTTAAGAATAACTGAGGATATGGTCTCAACTGTTAACCTCCTTAACGGCAAAGACAAGTTTCCTATATCTTCATTCCCTAGAACTCATGAACGTAGTACTCAATGATAGGGCTAAATGAATAGGAACTCAGTAGCCTTATGTGAATAAAGGGATTATTAACACTGATCCAGTAATCACAGGCAATGTATATGTTCAACTACCCTTCAAAAATAGGTAGATTCTTAGGAGTCATTACTAGACTTGATAGAACGATGGCAAAGGAATCTGCCAAGTTGAAAACAGCTTTGTAAAGCAAGCGATTACCTCAGCAAAGTTAAATAACTCGGAAATGAGCTCAAGGCAATCATTCATGGTAAATGCTAGTAAGGATACAACCTTATAGGGATAGTATACATGGTCTGAATAAACTGATAAGGGGCTAACGGCGAATGAAAAGATGGGCACGAAATCCAAGCCGGTCTTTCACGATGAAGCATATGGCAGTGAAGTGGTCTTCCCAGTATTTAAGGTTTTACAGATGGTAAAATACTTATCGATAGAAATATCATCACGAAAATGAGTTTAAATGAGACTGGTCAAATCTAGTTTAAATGATTAGTAAGATGCAGCTCATCTTGATTACCTGGTTTACATCTGATCGCAGGCTGAAAAATGAGAAAAACGTTCCTTAAAATTCATTGGTTACAAATCTAAATTTAGATCAGACTGTCTTCGTTTTATATATATAGACAGTCTTGGAGGGAGTTGCTGGCAATTTGAAAAGCAATCCCCATGCTTTTTAATTTCTCTACAATTCCAACATGTTTCCTCTATCACACTTTACAAAAGAATCTAGAAAGTGCTTACGTTTCGCCCAGATAAAGAAGCTCTATAAATACCCTTCCTATTCCAATAGTTACAAACTATTTCTCAAGTCAACCCTTAAGAACTTAAAAACAAGCGATATGATAAGCCACAGCAACGTAAGCTCTGCCTCCTTGGTCTCCCGTTCCAAGATATTGTTTAGTATCGACGATAAAGTCGGTGGATTGGACGAGTGTTTGATTACTTTGAAGGAGTTGGGCATCTCTATGACCCACATTGAGTCAAGACCAAGCGTCACCGATAAAAATGTCTACGACTTCTTTATTGACTTGTCAGTAGAATCTCAGAAGGAAGTTGAGCTCGCTGTCGAGAAGTTGAAGCCTAAAGTCAAGAGTATTCGACTTATTCAAAGCTTAACCGATGATGCTCAAAGTAGCGTATTTAAATGACAGCGTTTTTATTAATCTATTGTATAGCTGATAGCAGCTTGGATTCGGTACCTTGGTTTCCAAGAAAAAAATCCGACCTGGATACCTTCGCTGACAAAGTTTTGGAGATGGGTGAAGAATTATGTAGGCTCAATAATAGCTCGCTTTTGATAGCCAACCTTTTGAAAATTTTTAGCTTCCGACCACCCAGGAGCCAAAGATATAGTATACCGCAAGCGTCGTGCCGAGATCACCAACATCGCCAAAACTTACCGCAGGTACTTATCATCAAGCTTAAGAGTGCAAGTGTTAATTATTTTACAGTGGTAACCCCATCCCCCGTATCGACTACACTCAAGATGAATTGAATACTTGGTACTCCTAAAATATAAATTCACAAGTACTAAACTACGTTAATAGGAGTCAAGTCTATACCAACCTACGTGTTCTATTCGAGAAGCACGCCTGCAAGGAGTTCATGTACGTCTTCCCATTATTAGAGGCCAATTGCGGATATTCCAAGGAGAACATTCCCCAAATCGAAGATGTATCTAGGTTTTTGAAAGGTAAATTTCGTTCCTTCTCACATGTTAAGCATAAATCTTAGAGTGCACCGGATTCACTTTGAAGCCAGTTATGGGTCTATTGACCTCGAGAGATTCCTTGAACAGTCTCGCCTTCCGAGTCTTCCACTCTACACAATATATCAGACATCACTCCAAGCCTCACTATACTCCCGAACCGTAAGATTAGAAGATTTCTTTCATGTACTAATATTGTTTAAAAACAATAGAGATTGCTGTCATGAACTTCTGGGCCATGTGCCACTTTTTGCTAATCCTGACTTTGCCGACTTCTCTCAGGTAATTCTTATCCTCTATCCCTCTCAGCAACTAACTTGAGCCTCTTCAACTAGGAAATCGGTCTAGCTTCACTAGGGTGCCAGTGATGAAGATATCGAAAAGCTAGCCACCGTAAGATATATTTTCCGATATTTTTATTGATAATATATATAGATCTACTGGTTCACCGTCGAGTTTGGCTTATGCAAGCAAGGAGATGAACTCAAAGCCTATGGCGCCGGTATCCTATCCTCTTATGGTGAAATTGAGAATGCTATGAGCGAGAACTCCAAAAAAGTTCCCTTTGACCTCAACATGACAGCTGTCACCAAATACCCCATCACCGAATACCAGCCAGTAAATTTTAATCTCCAATCTCACTTCTTACATTTTTGTACTGTAGGTCTACTTTGTCGCTGAATCCTTCGCTGATGCTAAAGAAAAGGTTAGGGACTTCGCCTCCAAATTGAGCCGACCCTTCCACGTCCGCTACAATCCTTTCACTGAAACTGTTGAAGTGTTGGATTCCAAGGACAAGCTGTCTACCTACGCCAAAGCCATCAAGAACGATATGGACAAGCTGGTTACCGCTTTAGAGTCGTTTAAGCATTAAGGTTGATATTTGATGATTATGAACCTTGAGGCATTTTTATAACTATGTATTAAACGATAATTTGATTGATCTGAATTGTATTTTATACAGGTTTGTTATTTTTGGATTTATATGAAAACTTGAAAGTAGATTGTAAATTTTGGGTAAATAAAATGGTTTGTAAGCATTTAAGACCAGTATTAAGTAAGGTTTAAACTTTATAAATGGATGTGGTATATAATTGCACTTTGATACCTATCACATATATTCATGGCTTGCCACTACTAAATAGCAGTTTGTATTTTATATATCAATGGCCTGTTTTTCAGATTAATTTATTAGTCAAATTTATATCACCTTGACTTTATGGTCTATTTAACGTCAAAGATTAGATTAAAAATTACGTAGTTATACAGGTTGCTGGAATCCTAGTATTTGAAATTGGGCTCAAGGTTCAAAAAATTATACATTCAAATCTAAAGAATCTGTAAACAGCAACCATCTCTATACCATTCATATTAAAGTATATAGAAGTTTGCTATTCGCATGCTTTGAGTTTAGCTATAAGTTTCTTTGATAAATTCTACAATTGATTTTTAACTTGACAGCATTTGAAACTTCTATTTGAAGTTGAAGGTGTTGATAAAGAAGCAACTAGATATTCTTTGATAGGGAATTCAATAGTTTCCATAATGGTGGAATAGTATACAAGATACACTTACAGTGACTAACTTTGACTTATCCTTGGTAAGGTTTGCTTCTAATTTAACTAGTACCGGACAAGAGTTATAAATGAAGCCTATTACTGTTATTTAAAATAAGCTAAATAATGGATACTATATCAGTACATCAGTACTAATATGTGCTACAGCGTGCCATCGTTCCACCTATCTATTTGATCCAACCCTTAACTTCTATGTTGCTGTTTTGGTTTTCCCAATCTGATATGGCGACAGTCGCCAACATTCCCACGAATTTGCTTCCAGTTACACACCTCACTTATTCCTCAATAAATTGCGAAAAGCAAAAATAGCTTCCAGCCAATAGGAAGGCGAGATATAAAGATCAAGTGATTTAAAATCCATAAAAGACCAGCCACTTTAGGCTAGATACAACTTCTTTTAGGTTATACATCCATATTGCTACCAGATCTTCGGTACGATCCGGAACCTGCATAACTTTAAAGATACTTCATTGGCTAAATTTTATTTAAAGCTGCAAAGATTGTTTCCCAGCTCCCCTTTATAAGGTGGCCTTGCCCTAACCTACTATATAGTCACGTTGGTTTCTACAGTTTGGAAAGACTGAAAGTTCAGATCACCAGGTAAGCTTTAGTTGGCAGGCTTTATAGATTTTACTATAGTTTAGATACTTTTATTACAGCACATATCTCATCATTTTACAACGATATACTCAATTATATATTTTTTGAGCTTAGGGATATCGCAGGCCATCATTCAAAGCACCATGTCGCTAGAGAATCAAAAAACAATCACAGCTAAAGATTTCAGTCGAAATGAAGGATGGGATAACCTAACTGATATTGTTGGGAATGCAGCTGGAGCCAAATTGCCGTATCCATTCCATTCCAGTAGATTCCTGCTGGAAGCAGTACTCAAAGTCTTCAAATTCAGTTTCTACTTCCAAACTATCGTAAAAGGATTGGACCTTGCCCTACTACACCTACACCTATTTCCCACACTGCCTCTGTCTAGTAGTTCTATTGTTTATAAAGGTAATCCTTAACAAAATCTTCAGGCAACTAATATCCGTCCTATTAGAATAAGGTCCAAAGTATCCTCCAATATCGTCGTCAATACAGGCTACGACTACACCAACATCGCACCGAACTTCTTAATAGGCTGAACTTTAAATTAGCCGAAAATCAGCCGCAATTACCTTCCACCATCGACTTTGAAGCAAATCGAAACGCATCAGGACAAAGTATTAACTCTAGCGTCAGAACGCAACTATCTCGTTCGACACACTAGGGAAAGCATCGAAGAGTTCCAAATTGTAATAATGGGCGTACTTTACACTTTACCTTGCAAAAAAGATTTTGCCAACTACTGGGGTAAAGCTTCGTCGCCGTCAGGGGCTTTGAAATCTTCGATAAGGGGGCTAAGACAGCTGCTGCTAAAAGTTTGATTGGAATACCTAAAAGTTTATAATGAAAATCTACCTTCTCCTAACTCAATAAATAGTAATTAATATATGGCTTTGTTGTGTTTTACAACCATTTGTTGATATGGCTTGGATATATATGTAGTTTAGATACCATGGCTATTCTATTTTATGTTATAAAATATTGAAAGTAGTGTACTTGTAAATCTCCTGATCTGTTCAACAAAGTGAGTAGATGTAGTATATATTGTAGCAGTTAATATACAGTCTCTGATTTTTTATGTGTTATCTTTATATGCTTATATTGTGCTTATCTTTCTGATGTTTTTGAATAAACTCTGCCTTAAAAAGTTTATTAAACTATTGAAATAAATATGATATATATAAGTATATATAAAAGCAATTTGGATATTTTTATTATTTAATAGTAGGTTAAACTAGCAGAGGCCCGCTTACTAACGATACAACATAAAATGTACAACTTAAATAAAACGAATATTAGTTACCCTTCCCGGTAAGTAGCAAAGTCGATATCAAAGTGAATCTAAATCTTTGACGGATCCGTCAACTAGATTTTCGATATTCTCCAAAGCAGCTTGCTTATCATCGTCGGACTCGGGAGTCTCTAACGAAGTTGGTGAAATTTCTTTGTGTTCAAGTTCATTGTCGACATTCGAATCTTGGCTAAAGAAGTCGACAGGGATGGGAGCTGCCTTGTAACCTTGGACACCCGAACAGGTAACTTTTGCCTTCTTTGTTGTGAAAGCTTGGAGTTGATCGTCGGTGCTGGAGGTAATTTGTGAGTCCTTCAAGTACGATAGAACTTTAGTGCCAGTGGAAGATACGCTCTTTTCGAACTCTAAAGTCGAGGTGCCGTCACCGTTTAACGATAGGCAGGACTCTATAATCGAAACAGGGATTATGGGTGGGGTGTAATTATTTAAGGGATTGAGTTCGCTATTGAATTGGCTGTTGACGATTAGGTCTTGAGGAGGCAGTCTCGTCTTAAGTAGTAGATCTGGTTGAAGTTGACTAAGCCAGTCATCAAGCTGCCAGTCAAGCGTAGTTATATTTCCAGATCCGGGAGACTTGTTATTAGTATTATTTGTTGATTTAGACTCGTAAGGTGGTTGTTCCTGGAAGCTGGTGGATTGGTTGTTGAATAGTTCGGGATATGTACAAGAGGGTTGCATAGGTGATTCCAAGGGAATATGAGTTTGGTTAGTAGTATCTTGTTTTAAATTAAGTAAATCGAACGGTGAATTTTCTGCAGAAACATTAGCTCCATCAAAGTACTGTTGGTCCGGTAAAGCAGATGACAGTGACAGGAATGTATTTTCTGCGGAATTCATGCATTTGAAGGACGCTTCCTGGGCATACAGAAGCTGGTCGTCAAAAGGCCATTGGAGGACGATTGGAGAACCTAAAAGTGGTAGTTGAAAGTCTCCGGTCCCATTGAAGAGTAAATCTTGGGAGCCGTAAGTTCCTTCGGGGTTAGTGCTGGCTGGATTGAAAATAAAGGGTTTTTCGACACCTAAAAATCTATTCGCCGGGTAGTACTTCCCGTAGACGTTCTGTATACACTTCTTATGCAGCTCGCTTATCGGTGGAGTCCAGCTTCCAGCCCTCTTTATATTACGCTTAAATTCCAAATCTTCTTTGCTAAGTAGCCCTGGGTAGATCTTTCGAAGAGCTTCCTGGTCGAACTTCTTACTAAGAATTATTGGACTTTCATGGTAATCAAGTTCTTGTTGCTTGGAAACATAAAATGCCTCTTTGGTAACAACATTTGTGCTTAAAGGCGAAGTTGGTACGTATTTACAAATGTCGTTGGGATAGTAACCCTTCTTGGAGGCCATCTAAAGCAATAGAAATGAGTATACGGCAGTAAAAATTTCAAAAGGGAAGCTACCTCGCGGATGGTTGGAGTTTCAACTGCTTTTGTAAAGTTTAGAGAATTCTTCTTCGACAAAGTCTTAATCTATTGCATATGATAGATTAGTAATAAATTCCAAATTCATAGCCAAAGAAGAGTTAAAGCAGTTCAGCGACAAAATAAGAGTAGATTCAGAGTATAGATCTAGAGCATTTTACTTCACTATGCTTTACCAAACTAACAGTCTAAAAAGCATCTATAAAAATAAACAAAGTATCCTAAAATATTACCTTCTGTTCACTCAAGCTCTTGAATTCCGCCATAGCTATCCAAGATTGTGGTGCAAAATATAAGGTTTTAGCAAGCTTATTAAACTTATCTATTTCAAATAAGACTGCTTGAACGGATTAAATCTAAACTTGGGAAGAAAGCTAATTGGTTTGATTAGTAATTCACCAAGTCCATTTGAAATTACTGATTCGTCAACGCAATCGATCCAGGTTGGAAAAGGTATAAATTCAAGGGCAAGTCCAGTTACCATGATCAAACAAATACAGAGAATGGTCAAGGCAATTCAAATAGCAAAGAACGGTGGCGTCGAAGTCCTAAACTACGTCGAAGTCAAATTACCCCAGTTAAAAGAAGACCATGTTTTAGTGAAGAACCACTCCATCGGTGTCAATTTTATCGATACGTACCAACGCTCCGGCCTGTATCCTGGTACTTTACCTTTCATCCTCGGCAGAGAAGGAGCTGGTGTTATCGAGGAAGTTGGAAATAAGGTTAGGGATTTCAAGGTTGGTGATAGGGTTGCCTACTTCGCTCAAGGGTGCCTACGCTGACGCTACTTTGGTCCAACAAGATCTCGTCACCAAGTTACCCGAGCAAATTTCGTTCGACACCGGTGCCGCTTCCCTCCTACAAGGTCTAACTGCCTTGACGATGGTCAAAGAATCCTACAAAGTACAGCCTGGCGATACTGTCTTGATTCATGCCGTCGCTGGTGGTATGGGGTTGTTTTTAACTCAACTTAGTAAGATTTTGGGTGCTAAAGTCATCGGTACTACCTCCACCGCCGAGAAGGCCGAGTTGGCTAAGAAGGTAGGAGCCGACTACGTCATCAACTATACCTCTGAATCGGTATCCGAAAAGGTCCTGGAGTTTACTAATAACCAAGGTGTCCAAGCTGTCTTTGATGGTGTAGGTAAAGACACGTTCGAAGCCAGTGTCGCCAGCTGCGACTACTTGGCTACTTTGGTATGCTATGGCAACGCTAGCGGTAAAGTCCCTCCCGTCGATATATTCAAACTCACCCCTAAAAACTTGAAGCTTATGCGCACTTCCCTCTTTAACTTCTTCAACAAGCCTGGAGCTTTCAACAACTACTCCCAGGAACTCTTCAAGACCATCATCGAGAACAATATACAGGTGTCAGTATTCGAAAACTATAAGTTGGAGGATGTTGCCTAAGGCCCACAACGACTTGGAGTCTCGTAAGTCTACCGGTAAACTATTGTTACATCCCTAAGCTTTACTTTAGCTACCAACACTCTAGGATATTTAGTTATCAAGTTCCAATAAAATATCATCACATATGCTTTACTTTTAGTTAAATATATCCCCTATATAAGCTTTGATAGTTTTCACTACGTATAGTATATTCATAATTTATTAAATGAGATATAGGTGTGTTTGTTACGGATATAGTAATAGTTATCGGAGATACACTAATAATTAAGTATGCTGTCTATGTTTCCAGTAAAAAAGAATAGGTATATAGTACCAAACAATTGTATATCATCAATCACAAAAATTATACTTAAGGATTACTGTGGTCAGTATTCGAAAAAAAATATTGTTCACATATATATACTGTAGTATACTAGGAAAATGATACCTGTATATACCCATATATGTCTTAGCTTTCTCCAAACTATCTACCATGTATATTTTACTGGGCCTGTTTAAGCTAGTCTTTGTAAAATGAACAGTCTTTATTGATGCTATATAAACTTGATGACCAAGAGTAAAGCACCATTCTCAAAGCTGTTACTATAGCAAAGCTACACCTATTACTATGCTTTCATTGCTTTGAGACGGCTCTTTTGTTTGGTTTCCTTTAAAATATATATCTATTAGGAACATTTAATTGGGTAGCAATATGTTCAACTAAGTTAAATAGTTTTTATGATTGAGTTTGTAAAAATTACACAGCTTATCTGAACAGAGCAATCTATAAATTCAATTAAAAACAAACTTTGGAACAGAGTTTAAAACGTTTTTACCTGCAAAGATGAGCTTAGTTAACGATTACTCTTCATCCCCCAACAGCAGCGAGGAAGTTCAACCCATAAAGAACAAGGTCGAAGTTCCCAACAGGTTAATAAACAAAAGCAAATTTTCGACTGCAGTCTCAGCCAACCCAGATGTAGAGATTAAGGTATTTATTTGCACAAGGAATTTATTTCGAATATTCAATTTTAGAAAGTCAATCCATTTGAGGGAGCTGTAGTTCCTGATGAGACCACTGCTCGTAGAGTCGGTGGAAAAGCGACAGCCAACAAAATGACGGTAAACGTACCCGTAAAATATTTACCGCAAGTCGAACAAGCAATTCAAGATCCAACATTGAATGCTCAAGACTTAATTTTGACTAATGGTGTCTATGGTATACTATTTTATGTTTGAACTCAAGCTAAAGCTTTGTTCTATAGGCCATCTAGATCAACAAATGTATTCTGATTTCGATTTCAATACACAGCTTAACACCTATAAGACTTATGGTTATGCAAGAGATCCCTCACTAAATACGATAGCAAACGACGGTAGTTTAGGCGGAGGATTAGATGGCACTGGATTCGTTGGAGATGCAGAAAAGGCCAAAAACTACCAAGGTTAATTTATTTTTGACAGATTCATTAATTCTTTATTTAAAGGTTTAAATATACATTCAAAGCTTCCGAAACACATAAGAGACCAAACGGAAGCACGACCTAAACGAAAACCTAAGGGTGATGTAACCGTTCTTGAAGGTGAAAATGCTTACTTAGGTCCTTGGGCTGGGTATGAGGGTGATACGGTTGGAGAAGCTACTGGCCCGACTGAAGAGGTAAATTCACATCATGCATTTTTCTAAAGATTTAATAGGAGTTGATAGAAACTGCCGACGCTAATAAGGTAGATGATGATGATGAAATTGGTAAAACACCAGTTAAAAAGGTTAAAGAGACTGGGGAAGGGTTTGAGTCGACTATCTTCCACGGTAAGTGTATCTTTTTTAGATCAAGCTAACTCCGCTTAGGTGAGTCGGAACGAGATTACTTGGGACGTACCTACATGCACATTCCTCAGGACCTTGGTATAGATTTAGGAAAGGAACCCGGTACTCAGAATTGCTTTCTACCTAAAAAGCTTATCCATACTTGGGCGGGTCACAACAAAGGCGTCTCAGTCATACGCTTCTTTCCTAAATCAGGGCACTTGCTTCTTTCAGCTGGTATGGATGGTAAAGCTAAGGTAAGATTTAGAAATAGCTTGGTGCTAATATTGTTTTAAAGCTGTGGGATGTTTATCACGATCGTCGTCTATTAAGGACATTCATAGGCCACTCCAAAGCAATCCGTGACATATGTTTCAACGCCAACGGCTCCCAATTTTTGACAGCTAGCTACGACAAGTACATCAAATTATGGGATACGGAGACTGGCAAGTGCATTCGATCCTTTTCCACACACAAAATCCCCTACTGCGTTGCCTTTCACCCTGCCGCCAATAAACAGCACATATTTTTGGCCGGCTGCTCCAACAAGAAGGTTGTTCAATTCGACACACGCACTGGGGATGTCACTCAAGAGTACGACCAGCATCTGGGCCCCGTCAACACTATTACTTTTATTGATGAGGGGCGTAAGTTTATTACAACCTCCGACGATAAAACGCTACGCGTGTGGGAGTTCGATATCCCCGTCGTTGTAAAGTACATCGCCGAACCGTTTATGCATTCCATGCCCGCCGTCGCTATGCACCCCAACCGTAATTCTCAATGTATATTCTGTATTAACATGTAATTTTAGAGAAATGGGTTGCCTGCCAGTCGTTAGATAACCAGATCCTCATCTATGGAGCTAAGCAAAGGTTCAGCTTGAATAACAAGAAAACGTTCACCGGGCACGTCGTTGCTGGGTACGCCTGCCAGCCCAGCTTCTCTCCCGACGGACGCTACGTTACTAGTGGGGATGGCGATGGCAACATGTGGTTCTGGGATTGGAAGTCCACCAAAATACTAAAGTACATTCTGCTTGTAATTATAGTTGCTTAACATTTATTTAATTTTAGGAAGCTGCCTTGCCACAAAGGAGTTCTTATCAGCTGCCAGTGGCATCCCCAGGAGACGTCTAAGATTGCTACTTGCTCTTGGGATGGAACTATCAAGTACTGGGATTAGTCGGTTTCGTGTCTTATGATACAGTGATATCTACTTCTAATAAGCTAGGTTTCTTCGAATTTATGGCGACTTTTATCTTTTAGATTCAATTTCATAGGCTTCGAAAAGTAGGAATACGGATAGAGATTAAATTTTAGCTATATTTATTGTGTAGTTTAAAAGTGGTTGAAAAATTCAAATTATGCAATATATATATTATTGCTTTTAAAATAAAGTTATATTTAGTGATTCGATAAAATCTATTAAACGGTATAAGGATTATTGATTAGCTTGATATAGTGTTTTAAAAGCAAAGCTTTATTTTCTAGAACTTATATGTCGAAACGCTCGAAACATAAATAAAACTAATATAGAATTAGCTTGCTACAAATGGAGCTGTTTTTAGTAAAAGTATGTTTAGCTAGGATATAAAAGTTTGGATCTTGACTCTTAAACTTTTCGCATATCCACCAAAAGGCTAAAAAATAATGACAACTGAGGGGTTCGAACCCTCGCATGCTAACATATCAGGGCCTAAACCTGACCCCTTGGACCACTCGGGCAAGTTGCCTTGAAATTTACAAAAAATAGCTTACATATACTGTAGCTTTCAATCAATTCAAACAATACAGTTAGAAAATTTTACTTTGATGATGATGATGTTTCTTGCTTTCAAAAGGATGAAGTTGAGAAGTAGAACTATTGTAGCTGATGCAAAACCAACTTTAGTGAAGGAGACTAGTAAACGTAACTATATTTGATTAATTCGTCTTTACAATAATTTTTAGGGTCTAGCACCACTTCTCGCCATTTTACCGACAAAGTGAAGAAAGATGATCTTAAAGGAAAGAAAATTAAAGTTGAGGCCACATCTGAATCGAATGAAAGTATTAAAGGTAATAGAGTTTTGTAAAGCTTTTGAACTTAATTGTTTATTTATATCTTAAAACATAAGAACCATCTAAGGGTAAGTCTACACGTCCAGCAACGACCAAAAAGCCCTTAAAAGAAGGGGCTATCCCAGACAATTGGGAGAAGGTCCTACTCATCCTAGAAAACTATAGGAAAGATCATAAAGCTCCAGTCGATACCATGGGGTGTGAGCATGTTGATGTCCCAAATATATCGGCAAAGGTTCCTATTCACATTTATCATCTCTAACTTCATAATAGGACGCAAGGTATCATATATTTTTAGCACTTATGCTATCGTCACAAACCAAAGATGAGATAACATACAAAGCGATGACTTGGTTACGCCAGGCTAATGACGGCCAACTTACCCCACAGTTAGTTGTCGCTATGAAAGAGGAAGAGTTTCACCATTGTATACGCCAAGTTGGCTTCCACAATACCAAAGTCAAAAATATTCGACGGGCATCCCAAATTTTAATTGATAAGTACGATGGTGACATTCCAAATACATTGGAAGATCTGTTGGAGTTGCCTGGGGTAGGTCCTAAGATGAGTTTGCTAGCTTTGCAGAGTGCTTGGAACATCAATGCAGGTATCGGAATTGATATTCACGTACATCGCATTACCAACCGCTTAGGCTGGCATAAAACAAAGACTCCTGAAGACACACGTAAAGCTTTGGAGAAATGGCTACCTAAAGTTTGGTGGAAACCTATCAACCCGTTAATCGTAGGTTTAGGGCAGACATTGTGTGTCGCAAGTAACCCTTTATGCTACGCTTGTCCTATTACGGAATTTTGTCCTTCCTTCAATACGAAATCCAAACCTCCAGCTAAAGGTAAAGCTGGTCCAAAGGTTCGTGGACCGGAATATCCCGACGTCGATAGTGGTAAACCCCACCTGCTGATGGAATATGATAACGAATAGCTTTGATTCAGAAGTAGGTAGCATGTACTATTTTTCGTGGCGTGTTTTATTTTAAGTGGTTGCTATGTATCTCGATATATATACGGTGCCAGTAAGTTTGATAAAGTAAATTTCACGTACTTCAAAGTTTAATACATAGTAATGCAGTGTTTATAGTATAAGATAGTGGTTGCAAGTACAGTATAGTTTTTTGTATATTGCTAAAGCTTTGTTCTTTTACCAAGTGATTAAATCTAATAGAAAGTAAGCAGGTGTACACTACTCTAGATCTGGTAAGTAGCTACAGTACCAAAGTTGTAGTAAGCAAGTTCGAATATCAACCTACGTTCTAGATGTCTTTATTGATCAGGTAATTTGAGTTAATGTTTTCTTACCATTACCTATATGAAGTATATCTTATTTCGTTATCATTATATGCTCTTTAAAAGTACACTACCTCTTAAATCTCAAACTTCATCAAAGAATAAGATTGTACTTATAAATATACGATATTCACACTTGATAGGCTATACATCACTATAGTAAGCTTCTAACTTATCCAATTCAGTGTGCTATATAATAGGTGATGGATGAAAAAGTAAGCTTATGGTATAGATATTCACTTTTTAAAACAATACTGTACTATCAAATATTTCAGAAAGTGTCGATTAGTTTGAATGTAGTGAATATAGTTATATCCAATCCAAGTAATGCTTTCTAGCCTTCTGAATCTATTCTTACGGCTGTAATGTAGCTAGATGTCTTTAAGTTATATTACAGATATGAAAGGTGTTTCAGGTGAAAATCAATTGGTAAGAAATCATATAAAGTGGGTAATATTTCTTTAGGACAGTGTCTTCCTACGATTACTAAATTTTCTAAGAAGCTTTTAATTTGAAATTCATCATCAAAACAAACTCAGATATCAAGTTTACTATATTGATATATATTTGTTTAGATTGTCCATAAAAGGATGTCATTAAAAGTATTTGAATATTTGTAGGTAGTATACATATGTGTATTCTGAAAATTAGAAATTTAATTGAGTTCATGTTAAATTTAGTATTGTAAAATCGAGATTATTCTAATGAAATGCATTTTCAAAGGAGTTATTTCGATTAAGTATGTAAAATCTATTGATTTATTTAACTGATAGATGTGTTCCAATATTGATGTTACTTGCAAAAAAAGCCATACATGTACTATTTTCCACATACAGTTTATTAAATTAAATAGCATTATAATAAGATTGGAAAATTATTGGCTGTACAGCTAAGTTTGATGACGAAAACATCCCAAATCTAAACAGGACTGAACTAATTTCAATCATTTCAAACTTCAAGTCTCATTTTGAAAAGAAAAGCAAACTTGAATTTCAAATGCAGAGTAAAACCGATCAAGGTAATCAGTCTAAACAAGAAAATACTAACAAGCCCAAGAACCACGTATTGTTAGCCTAGGAGAAATACGCACTGAAGAGAGTCCTCTGCTTTCCAGTTCTCAAAATCAGCTAATTCGAAGTAGATTTTTGAATGTTAAATTTTAAATTGAAATTAGATTTAGCAGATCAACCTGGCCGTTCAGTGAAAAAGATAATTTGGGATAACAAATACTTTTTGGCAGTTGGCTTGTTCTTTGTCTTTCTGATCTTTAAAGCCATTGTAGCCCTTACATGTATTTTCTATGTATTAAATTTAGTTTTTAGGTTGCCTTGGTTACTCCGACGGCCTACTTATACATTGCCAATACTCCTTACAGAGTGAACAATACTTTTAAGTTCGATCCAAAAGATTTTTCCGGTTTGGCAGTGCTACTTAATGGAAACGTTTCACCTTCGACCATTGAGTTTCGCCAAGAGGCCATTGACAAAATTCAGTTTGACTTGGATATTACAACAAGCTCCCAGTTAGCGCCCAACGACCTACATATCAAGAACCCTAGAACTAATGGAATCTATACAGTCGATGTTGAGGGCCCTAAAGGCTTTGGTAATGGATGTTACCGAGCCGATGTCATCGTAAGATTGCCGATGCATTTGTACGAGTTTGGACAGCTGATCGCCAAGTTACCATCTGGAAAAATAGTTGCCGAGCTCGACCAGCACCCCCAACTGAAGTTTTTCAACCTAGATAGCGGTAGTGGAAACTTAATAGCATCTAACATAAATGCCGAAAAATTTAGCTTACATACCGGATCCGGAAACATCGACATCAGCAATATCAACGCCGACGAAGTTGAGCTAAGAACTGGATCTGGGGATATAGCCTCCTCCAAAGTTGCCGCCAAAATGCTCTGGATCAAATCGGGAAGTGGTGACCAAAGTTTAAGTGATAGCGATATTGGGACTGCTTGGCTGCGCTCCGGAAGTGGCAACATCAAAACTCAGCATGTTACCGCCACCAACATGACAACTTACGTGGGTTCAGGCCAAACCACACTTGATCTTAAAAATTTAGTCAATTTGAGATCGAGAGGAAGCAGTGGGGATATTAAAGTTGTCATCGACAATATCCAAACTTCTAACAAAAGCGGTACTCTCAACGGCTACGAACTATCTAGCAACTCAGGAAACCTTCAGTTGACATTGCCAGCTAAGTTTAACGGCCCCTTCTATCTACACAGCTCAAGTGGAAGTACAAAAATCCAAAAGCCCGGGAATATGGCCAATTTCCACCTAACTAAGAATAACGAATCGGTAAAGGAAGGATACCACGTTGTCAAAGAATCCATCAATGCAATCAGCCTTACAGCCAAGAGTGGGGATGCTTCTCTCACTTTTGTATAATTCCTTCACTTTACCTTTACATACGATTGGGTTGGAATATTCAATTTTACTTACAGTTCTTTACTACACCTATGCTTATTAAACTTTTATCGGCTTCTAAATATCCCAAAGTTTGTTACCATTTAATATCAAAGTATCTCAAATGTAGCAAAGTGTATAGATGAACATCTAAAGAGATAGTTTTATACATTAAAATGAAGTTCAAATTATCTTTAGTACTATACTCCAATGCCAGTATCCACTCTGGTTTGTATTCGAAAGGTGGGGTTTTTATGTGCCTTCGAGCAGTGAGCCTATATCTACCTCACCAAACAGCTTCTATTAGCTAAAATTCAAGTATCAATGGAATCGAACTTATATCTTTATAGTTAAGTACATACTAGTCCTTTATATGGATAGTCGTATAATAGGTTGAAAAGCAAGGCCAAAGGTCGAGAATACGACGTTAAAGTTATAGCAAATTCGGTGCAGTCTCTATGCCCAGACGTAAGCAGATCATTGATTTGTTCAAATAGCTCTGCAACTACACAAAAAATGAGCTAAAGTTGAATTCACAATTCATTTTACACTAATTGATGCTAGTAACTAAAGTATTCTTGGTTAGAAAATGTGTTTATATATGAAGTTAAATTGAAGCTTCCAATTGACAAATAAGTGGCTTTCTTTTAATCGACTACTTGTTTGAGGGGCAACTAAGCAAAGTACATACTTTAAAGATGCAAGCGGAAACGAACCAAAGTAACTAAATTGAACGAAATAACTGTAAAGAAACTTATAAACCAAATGTTAGATCTAGGGGAAGCTCATTCAGAAGCAAGCCTGTTGTTAGCTCGATCGGAAGCACCAGTACTACGTAACCAGCTATTTTATTCTCACCTTAATAGCTATCTATTTAGCAGACCAACCAAGCCACCCTAAAAACTACCTAGTGTTGGATAAGCGATACCTTGTAGTTTTTATCCTATTCTTAGTCATGTTGGGATCCATGTTTATAGTAAATAAAGCTTCAGAATTAGTATATTACTAATTTTTAAGTTTAAACCAGTCGCTCCCAAAAGTTCAGTGTGTATCGCTGATACACCCTATCGAGTAAATGATAGTTTTGAGTTCGAGCCAACCGATTTTTCGAGTCTACAAGTTGTGCTTGATGGTAATATCTTACCTTCCACCATAAAGTTTCGCCACCATTCGGCTGCCAAAGTTCAGTTTGATTTGGATATTGTCACCAACTCCAAGCTAGCGCCTAGTGACTTGCATATCTCAAACCCGAGAATAGGAGGCGTATATACGATAGTTATTGAAGGTCCAGCCCAATTAAAAAATGACTGCTATCAAGCAAACGTCATCGTCAATTTACCACCCCAACTCTACAGGTTGGAACGGTTAGGGGCAATCCTACTCAACGGGACTATAATAGTCGAGCTCAACCAACCTATCCACCTCAAAAATCTGGAGCTTCATGTAGGTGTCGGTAATTTAACGCTCTCCAAAGTTCAATCAGAGCAGTTCAACTTGACTACCGCAGTTGGTAATATCGACGTCAACAGTATAAGTGGGAATCAAGTGGACTTGAAGGTGGGTTCAGGTGGTATCAAAGCCTCCAAGATAGTAACCAAGGATCTGGATATACTTTCAGAAAGGGAGGGTCTGGACCTCAGCTTCAGTAAGGTGGAGTTTGCCCGCATAAGTTCTGGCGGTAGAATTACTATCCGTAACCTCACTGCCACTAGCCTCACTACCAACGCTTGGTTCGGGTCCAGCGATCTGCATCTCGAACGGGTGGCTCAGCTAAAGGCTCATTTATATGTAGGCAAATTGCAGGTGACCGTCGACGACATTGACGTTGACGGCGACGAAGATCAGATGCATCAATGGTACAACTTGAAGGGAGAAGAAAGTGACGTCACCCTGACATTACCAGCTAAGTTCAACGGATCTTTTTACTTATGTGGTGGTGGGAATAACATCTTTAGACCGATTGATAGCAAAGAATTCTTCATCGATGAAGGGGATGCTGCGGTCAAGGAAGGATTCTATGGAAATAGGAGTACCACCCGTACTATTATGATGAGCAGCAGATACGGGAATACTACACTGAGCTTTGTATAGGGTTTTAAAATTGGTGAGCCGTTTACTTGGGTTCTATGTGGACAATGATATCCCCTCTTTCATGATCATCATACTAATATTAAATATGTACAATCCTATTAAAGCATTTCGACGATTTTGAGGGTTTATGTATCTCTATATTTTTAATACATACTATCTTAAAGCTTATTCATACAGTATTTAATTTATATAAATATTTTCATATAACTCTTAAATTTATAATTCAGGTATTCATAAGCTTTTGAACAGCTAGCACTAACTTTTGAAATGCTTTCCTTATATTACTTAATTATAGATATATAAACGCTTAATTCATAAAAAAGTATACGGTTTATTAAGAACCAAATGTCCTGAGGTATATAGGTTTGAAAAAGGTTAATAAAATGGACTGTCAAAATGATTTGAACGGAGTTTATAATATCAATTATAGAATACATGGAGAAGGTATGAAAAAATAGGCAAAAGCCAGGTATAGTATATGAAAAAATAAATAAGTGCATCTAAATCATAGACTGGTTATAAAAAATATATTGGGTTGAACCAAGTTATACTTCCAAATGATAGTCAATTTTATATACATATATATCCGTACCTTCAAACTGATTTTCAATTTAGAAAGGTTTTTATATAAAGTACATCAGCTCATAAACCTGTCAAGTGCATCGTACTCATTTAAAACCGATAAAATGAACTTACCTATCCTTATAAAATACTAAATATAAATATAAATAGTACTTTTAATTCCCAATAAAAACCTGCATTTCAATAGTCCTGTATACCGTCGTACTCTGACACTTGATTTTGATCCTGTGACGTTTCATCCAACTCCGAGTCAAAGTAGTCATCCATAAAAGATTTTTCTATCAGTTCTTGGTCGTCGTATTCCTAATAAATAGAGTTTTAGTAAAGAATTGTAAAAACTTAGCTTACCGAGTTGTTGTCGACTATCGAGTAGTCGAACTGGCTATCTTTCCCAGATAAAAAGTTTTCCTTGCTTATCTTTATTAGTTCTTCTTCAATATCTATATTTTATTGAGCATAAAATTTATAAAAATAGCTACCTTCTATAGTGATATCATCATCAATTTTGCCATTTTTTACTTGCTCATCATTCTCTTCTTCTTCCTCCTCTTCATAACCATCTTCAAACTCCTCCCTAATCTTATCGTTCAATTTACTTCTCCTATCCATATCGATGTTGAAGTAAATCCTATCTATCAAATTCATATCCTTTGGAAAAGGTTCTTTGAACTCCAGTCCTTCCCTGCTGTTGAAAATGGCTTGCGTAGAGTTCAGGTTCCCGTAGCTTTATACTTTCTACTGAAAAATACTCTTCCTTGGTTAATATCGTATTTATGTAAGTTAGCCTACGATTGGTAGTGGTACGGTTTTTTTGCGTATTGGTAGAGATGAGTTGTTGAACTAACCGTAAGGTTTGGGTCTCCAAAGGTAGTTTGAATAGGTTGTAGAGTTGGTGCACAGGAATAAAGCTTTGATTTTCTAGGAGAAAGTAGTTGAGGTTGGCTTCCAGGTTGGAGTAGAGAGTGGCATGGAAATTTGGGTCGAGTAAGACTTCCTTGTGGGTTGATCTGTATTTTTCAATTATGTCGTCAATTAAGTTGGTCTTGAATTGGGCATCCATCTGATAGTTTCGTGATGTTTTCTCTGAGTTAGCACTGAAAGCTGAGTTTTGATCAGTTGTGTTTCTTTGTGAAGCAATATTCCAAGCTAAAATTTCAACTAATTATATAGAGTTATTATTAGAATTTATTGGATGAGTAAAATACACCCTTAACAAATCACATTTAAGTGATTTTAAGTAATGTTAGCAAAATCAAGACAAAGCTACCTAATAAATTTATAAAAATTGGTTAAATATATATAAAATAAACATTGTAGCTATATGCTTTGCTGTTTGTCTTTGAAAATGCTACTCATATAGTTCAAAAGCAAACTATGTCAATTATAAATTTATAGAAGCTTCTATTTTATAGAACTAAAGACAATCGAAACTTTTGCTTGATCGATACCACTAATCGTAAAGAAAGCTGTTACAAGGTTACTGATTCCCTCACCAGCTACAAGCCCAGAGGTAACATCGCTCTTAATATAGTAGCAACTAATAATTACAAAAACGACTAGGAGCGCAATCCAGCAGGATATAGGGATGGTGGCTATACAACTACAGCTCTAGTCCATTATCATTTTTTCTTAAAAAGTTAAATTTTGGCTAAATTTCGTGAAGAGCTTGGCACAACTTGCATGCCACTATGTTTCAACTTTAACGCCAATATAATATGTAAAGATGTGCCTTTTATACTTTAAATTTCGTTCTTCTAGAAAATGAAATTGGGAATTCCCTTTTCGTAACTAATCCGGAGTCTACTAACTGACGTGTTCAAATCTGCCAAGGTGAAATTGAAATTCAGCTATTTCATCTTTCCAAACATAAAGTTGAATTGAACTGAACTGATATCAATCAAATCCTAAGTCGACGCTATTGAAAACGAGCAGCTGGGTTTAGAAAAGAAAGATAATAATACGCATGTTCAACATCAGACAATTGGTAGTATCTTTACTACTTGGCAATTTATATAGCTCCGATACCCAACAACAACCAGAAGGAGTTGCTTCAAGTGATGGTTTAATTAATGAAGCTTCAGTCAACCGCAAGTTTGACTACAAACTTAGCTTCCAGAAGCCTTACAAGATTTTGAACACTTTCCCTAACTTTGAAACTTTAGAAGGTAATTTTTCTTTTACAAAATAAATTTTGAATGAAATTGTAGGTAGTATAGTAACCGACCACTACATAAGGTTGTCGAGCTCTATACCCGGTTCTAGAGGCTCTATATGGTCCCAAATTAAAAATCCCTACAAGGATTTTGAAGTTGAGTACAGCTTTCAAGTTACGGGACGTGGCCAGCATGGCAAGGATGGGTTAGCTTTCTGGATAAGTGAAAACAGGGCCGAACCAGGACCTGTCTTAGGATCTCGCGATTCGTGGAATGGGGTGGGTATCCTTCACGACACTTACGATAAGGTTAGCGATGTAAGCGTTTTTGATTTTGATTTTTTTAACTTTGGATATGTAGACGGTTTCTCCATACATTTTAGGAATTGTCAACGATGGCACTAAGCAAATCGCTAACGTGACCAATATCCTGGGGGAGATGTTCGCTGGATGCTATAGGGATTTTAGAAATACTCAACATCCGGTCTACGTAAGAGTTTCGTACGTTGATGGAGTGTTTAGGGTAAATTTTATTCATTGAAATGAAATGTATTGATCTGTTTTTTATACCTAGGTTTCGATTGATACTTTGCAGCAGGGTAAGAACTATATCAACTGCTTCGAGAACCACGAGATCGTCTTGCCATCTGAACATTATTTTGGGTTTTCAGCTTCTTCCGCTCACCCAGCCGGTATTTTAAACATCATTTTCTTACGGTTATTGACGTTGTTATTTTTACATATAGATGATCACGATATCTTCAAATTTTCTGTTTATGAAGTTAACCCGGCCCCCAACCAGCACGTAAGCTTTTAATTTATCGCTGTAGTAGATAGCTAATTTTTATGACTGTAGGATATGGATCGTCCTTACGAGAAGGAGGTCATCGAAGAGGAAGGCAAATTTATGTTGACTAGTAAGTTAAAGAAGGTAAGGCGAGCTTTGATTCAACTAATTTATTTACATTTCTGTAGAAAATGGACGAGGTTCGAAACAAGTTGACAAAGTTAGCCAACGCTGCTGCTTCTAACGACCCTCTACTCCAAGCTGAAATCGATGCCGAAGAAGTAAAATCAATCTTTCAGCTCGCTGATACTAATGTATTCTTTTATAAACAGAACTTTGGTAACGAAGGTTCGGTCAACAGCAACCTACAGGAAACGCAGTTCCGTATCCTGGAATCATTAAACATCATTCACCAGAAACTGGATAACTTGAAGGGAGATGTGCCCTCTCATCCAACCTCTGGTAAAGCTAAGGATGAGGGTACCACCCAGCATGATGCCAACAAGTCGCAGCAACCTCTGAACCACCATGATGGTATCCAATTGATGTACACCTTTAAAGTTCTGATGGATTTATTAACTGGTTTAATTTTTTAGCCACAAGTTGGATACATTGAGTAAAAGTATCGCCTCTATCAACGAGCAGATCCACCAACTTTCGTCTCAGGTCCACGGCGTCAAGCAGAATGACAACGATCTCATCCTCAAAGTGCAAAGCAAGTTGGATCACCTGACTTCACAAATGGAAAACGTCTTGGTAGCTATATATTTTTAAATTTCACAATAGTAATTTCATCTAAATAGAAACATTCGGAGCTGGGACGAGACCATGTGGGTAATAAGTTAGACACTATTTCCAGCTACTTCAACTACTTGCTGTACCTCCTAGTCATCGTAGGCTTGATAACAATTGGCAACTCCATCTACCAAGCCAATTTCAAACGTCAGGAGAAGAAATACCTATAATGGAATTAAATGGTTCAAATTTCACTATTTAAAAAACCTTTCTATATTTATTTCTTAAAAGTCAAATTGAGCTCCTCTAGCTGTTTAGAATCCAAAACTATAGGAGAGTTGGTAGTGAGATCCTTACCTAAATTAGTCTTGGGAAAAGCGATGACCTCTTTCAAACTTTTAGAGTTGGTGAGGATACTTACCAGCCGGTCTAGTCCTAGAGCTATACCACCATGAGGCGGACACCCTGAATCTAAGCCGTTTAGTAGGTGCTGGAACCGTTGCTGACCTTCCAAATCCATTTCAATCTTGTCAAAGACCAATTTTTGGATGTCTGCTTGGTGGATACGTATGGAGCCACCACCGACTTCCGAACCGTTGAGAACTAAGTCGTAATGTAGACCTCGGCATTGAGATGGATCAGATTGTAAGTGGTGGAGATCGGTGGGGTTAGGGGCTGTGAAGGGGTGGTGGACCGGCTGGTACCGCTGGTAGTTGGACTTGGTGGTGGAATCTATGGGTTCCATAAGGGGGAATTCACTTACCCACAAGAACTTGTATTCTTTCTGTGCTTGGGGCTTGGTAGAGGGATCGAAAGTGGGTAAAGTAGCTAGTTGATTAATTAGTTTACCTAGGGGGGTGCTTCCACTGGTAAATGGTAAAGTGTATAGGTTGGAAAATACGATCTGGTTCTCCTTTAACTGGAGTTGTTTACTTAGTTGGTTGTTAACTGCTAGCCAATCTTCGGACGATAGATCTAAACCTTTGGGTTGGAGTAAGAATGGCTGGTCGGCTTTGTACTTCATCGCTACGACTTGGTTGGTACCATCGGTAAGATCAGTGTTGACGGCATTTACCAAATTTTTCAGTTGACTATTGGATAAGTTTAGTTCTTGATTATCCAAAATCAAAACTTGGAGAAGGTTTTTGGTAGGGAGCTTCAAGTTGCAATGCGAATCTAACATATCGTTCAAACTAACGATTTCAAAGGGTAGTCGTAAATCGGGCTTGTCGGAACCAAATTTACTCATAACTTCATAGTAGGTTAAAGTGGGGATGTTTTTGAGATCTACATTGATATTCAGTACACGCTGCCAGATCACTTTGATCAAGCCATTAATTAGATCTTTGATGGTAGACTCGTCACAATAGCAAAGCTCCAGATCCAGCTGCGTGAACTCGGGCTGGCGATCCTTACGCAAATCCTCATCGCGGAAACACTTGGCAATCTGAAAGTACCTATCGATGCCACCTACCATGAGAAGCTGCTTGAACTGTTGAGGGGATTGAGGTAGAGAGTAAAAGTATCCATTGCGTCGTGTAGGTACCAAAAATTCACGTGCACCTTCGGGAGTAGGTTTGAACAGCAAGGGGGTCTCGATCTCCATAAAATGGTTTTCAATCAAGTAGTTTCGAATGAGGGAGTAGACCTTGGAACGGACCTGCAAATTCTGATAAAGTTTGGAGCTGCGTAAGTCGATAAATCGATTCTTCAACCGTAACTCTTCGTTGACAGCCAAGTTGATGTTGTTACTGTTGTTGTTGGGTAGAAAGGGTTGGTACTGGGCTCGATTTAGTATGTACAAGTCCTTTATAGAAACTTCCAACTTGTCACTGTTGAGTTGATGCTGGACTTTACCTCGGATACATACTACACTTTCCAGTTTCAGATTCTTTATCTTGTCTACTATGTCTCGATCACTGTCGTCATTTACTGTACATTGGGTTACGTGGTTGTTTCGTCGAATTGGTATGAACTGCAAGGTGTCGGATAGCTTTCTACCGTTATTTAAAACATGAACATTGAATTTATGGTATATTAAGCAATTTTTACCTTATGTTCTGTACGTATCCACTTAAAATGACTTCTCTTCCTACTTCGTTTAGGGTTATTGGTTCTATACGACTTTTGGTATACAGTTCTAGAAATCATTTAAAAATAGCCTGTTGTTAAATTGCTGTTATATATAATTGTAAAATTACCTTGTGCTTCCAAACTCTCTTGATAAATTTTAAATAGATCGTTGGCATCCGAACTGTAACTCTTCGGTAGGTTGCTTCTTTTGTTGAAGATTAGGTTCGGTCTAAGTCTAAATCTCTGTAGCTTCAACATTTGATCAGTAAAGTTGAAATTTCGTTTAGCTTGTTGCTTTCTGGAAATGGTGTGTTTTTTGATTGGAATTTGATTGGGTGGTCTTTTCAATACCATCAATCTTGAAAGTGGCACCACATCAGTTTGAATTTACTCTGCTTTATATAGACTTATTAGACAAAGTAGCTATTTTTACAGAGTATAAATAAAAAGCATATATTTAAAGTGACCCACAAATACTTTAAAGGATATTTCTAATATGTATGGCTTACAATATAGTAGAATTTGGATTGATGCGAAGATAACTGTTCTAATGTCCAAGTAAATCATGTCTTCAACTTTAGCAAGAGATTTATTAGGTGAAAGGACTTTGGAGGATTACTATTAAGTATACTTGTAAGTTATCTCCATGAACATGTAGCAGCTTTATGTAAAAAGTTTTAAATTTGAGCAGAAAATGTTTGCACTTCTATAATATAGTATTTAAAAATATACAATCCTAATAGTCATTTGCAAAGATCAAGAGTTTTAACTTTCATTACTTTCTCTTCTTTGATATCAAGTTGAGTTCCATGATTACCTTCCACTAAGTCGATACTTCTTTCTGTCACCGACTTTAAACCTATGAACCTAGTTTCTAGAAACGCTGTCAAATTTAGTATCAAAGAAGATACTTTGCAACCACTGCTTCAAATTGAGAATTCTTTATAACAAGGCATCGAAATTCCTGAGCAGAATAAGCTTTGAATCTAAGGGATCCTATACATCTCACTTGGCAACCTCACCGAGTAACCCAATTTCCCCAAATGTAATTACATTAGTTGGTTTAAATAATTATAAAAGTTGCTCTACAAAATCGTTGATTAAAATTCTAAAGAAGATTTCCAGATGGCTATAGTTTATATGATTTTCGTCTAGGTACCTACGCTTCTCTTGGAACATCAGCTTAGAGTAATAGTACAATGATTTAAAATGCTGCTCAATCCTTACAAATGTAGCTATGGCGAGATCTTCAAACTTGAGCCGGAACGCTATACTCAAAATCGATATATTGATATGTGGTCTTAGATTTCTCAAAGGGCTGATATCATAACGTTTACTGCTAAATGGAGTCAACTTTACATAAAGTTTATTGATATACTTTTAATTGAGTTCCGGGTAATATTTGGTCAGGATGTCTGCAATTCTTTGGCAGCTATAGTTGGCCAATGCATCCAGGTACCATCTTAATACTCAAACTCCAGACTCCGAAGCAGCTTCATGGTGCCGGAAATTCTGAATGTAGTATTGAAGCATAAAAATGGCTTCAAGGACAACTTTGGACAAGGAAATCGATACATATCCGCTCAAAATTTGGATGTCATTAGCTCCTTCTATATTTAATAACTTGCATCCTATGTTTTCAAAGCTTTTAATGACCTTTTCAGCTTGTGTAGACTATAGGCAAGGAGGTACGCATGTATTCTCGGTTATTTTCTCTCAAGCCTTGAGTTTGATAAATAACAAACATCTTTAAGTCTTTTGGATTGAGTCGCCATATTTAGTAGTATATCAAAAATGAAATGATTTAAGGCGATGCCGTACTTGCAAATTTGGTCTAGAACATATAGAGCTTGACTGTATATGCTATATTTTCCCCTGCAGCTTCAAATAAATAAGTTTAGTATAATGGTACCAGGTTTCAACCTCAGCTCACGTAGATCCGAATGCAGTGCGAAGGTATGTTCTGGATCATTTTCCTTCTGGCATACTTTGAACATTGAGGTAAAAATCGTTAGATCGAGTTGGTGCTTTTGGAATACATGCGTCAAGTGCTCTGCAACTGGTTGTCCTGCAGGAGTCTATTAATTAATATAAAGAATGCACAGAAGTCTAAAGCTAACTCTTTAGATTCCATCAATGTAAATGTGAAAATTACATCTTCCAATCGGATGCTGGCAGTGAGATGTTTAAGATAATATATGTTACTAAAGTGAGTGCTGTATTAAAAGTTTTGATACGCTCACAAACTCTCACAATATTTGTCGAGCCATTCCTTAATAGCGAGCAAACATAAGATGCCTAAGAGGCCTTTCTGTCATCTTGAGGCTGTAGGATTTCATCAGGTTAATCAGAGTGCTTCATTTGTTGGCCTTACCGCCATAGGCATAGAGGTAGAGCAGTTACTAAAATATTGATAGGGAGAGATTTGATTTATGGTTGCTTTGAAGTAGATGTATCTGGATCAATAATATTCTGTCGGGTGGATTCTCTTTCAATTTAGTTGACAAATCTTCAAGGAGATGTTGTTGGCCTGATCCAATGTCTATGTCAAATATTACTCCTAGCTTGATTGCAATGTGCTACCTCTTATTACCAACCTGGCTTTCATCCAAAGTCATACCATCCATAAGCAATCCATCATCTATTAGATCAGGCTCTTATCTTGTTGCAAGTTCAGCTATATATAATAGTAAATAATGAACAAATCAAGTAGTTAGCTTACTTGACTAGCTTTAGGTTTGAGTAGCTTTGATTGCTTAGCTTTGTCATTACCCTCCTTTACAACTTAAAAGAATGCCTTTAAAGCTACCAACGATAAAAAAGCCATTTAGTTCCTCATCCCTAACTATTTCATTCTGTATCGACTTTATCGAGTGTTTTTTCGAATTAGGTCATAAACTTTTATTGTCAAGTTGAACGAATATATTGCTTAGTGTAGTTGCTCTGCTTAATGTCACTAAACCTTGACCTATTCTGGAGTTTGAAGGGGTTTATTGGATAGTATTTTCAAAGCTAAAGGTCTTTTGAAGAGTATGTAAACATTTGGATAAGTTTGTGACTTTGACAGCAAAATTTCCCATTTTAGGAATTTGAATTGTTGTTCAAAGTGCAGTTTGTACAGTTTACAAAGCAAATGCATGCAAGACTCACAGTTGCCATTTGCAAACTTTTATAAAGGATCCAGGCAAAATGTATAGCAACAGCTTCAATTTCCATTTAAAAGATACGCAGCCTTAGTGCAAGTTACAAATAGGTATAATACATTTTATTATATAAAAAAACTTTTAATACGGTATCATATACCTAAGTAAGTCTAATTTACAGAGTGTAGTACATATAACTCATAATCCATTATACCAACAATCAATTTCATTGCAATTCGAAATAGCCACCATCTAGTGAGTTTTATCAAAAATCTATCGTAAATTAGAGTTTAATCGATATCGATGAACCTCATCAGCTACTTCATGTTCTTTTATATTAAACCGTTTATTACTCAAATCTATTTAACGCAATAGGTTTATATAGAATGAGTTACATCCATAAAATGAAGTTGAGTTTTATCAAAGTTATGTCAACTTTATTGATCATTTTATTAAGAACTCACAATTTTCATAATGAATTTGTAAATATAAAAGTCCATATCGTATAAAAATTAGAACATATTCCAATAAAGAACTGTTACAACTACTGACAAGAATTTACAAACACTACAAAGACATCAGTTTTCAATTAAAGTGAAGTTTGATGTCTAATGTTGTATTTAACACTTTTTATAACTTATCAAAGCATCTATACATTAATGTAAGCAGTATCCAAATACTAGGTAATTGATTTTATATATATAATAATATAAAATCAATACTAGCTAGTATAGTTTGTCCATTATTTAACTACTTAGCATTTATATGAATCAGCAACTAAAAATAGTATGTGTTTGTAATTAGGTAAGAAATAATAAAACTTAAGTTCAGCTACAATATTTATTAATAAAAATAAGATTATCGATATTAAATAATACTAGTTACCAGTGTTACCACAACCAAATAGTTGGGTCCAATACCCACCTTGACTACTGGTTCCACATTCAGTAAATGCAGGATTAATAATATTAGCATGGTAGTTGGGATTACTGATCCAAGCTTTTACTGCCTCCTCCTCATTCCCTTGAACAAAGATAACGTTTTCAGCTCCATTTTGGGTAAAGTATCCCTGTTTCTCGCAGCGTGCTTTCCAGTCCAAGCCATTGGAACCGAGATGACCTACCTTTTTGGAGTGAAATTGGAACTGCGACTGCTGCTGGCAGGTTGCCATCAACTTCTGGTTAATACGTAGAGGTTGGGCATGGTACTTGGCACGTTCGTCGTTGATAAGCTTGAGAATGACGGTGATATCGCACCCGTAGTCAGCTTTCGTGTAGCGTTCGGGGTGGTCGTCATCATTGTCGTTGTAATGGAC
Organism: Capillidium heterosporum; assembly: GCA_016630905.1. Taxonomy (NCBI): domain Eukaryota; kingdom Fungi; phylum Entomophthoromycota; class Entomophthoromycetes; order Entomophthorales; family Capillidiaceae; genus Capillidium; species Capillidium heterosporum. The sequence goes on from WBMQ01000010.1 coordinate 616,184, forward strand.
GGGCTTAGAAGGAGTTCTAATAATGGGCTTAGAGGGAGCTCTGATGATGGGTTTGGGATTATAATGGTCAGGAGCTGGGATGGGCTTTACATCATTGTAGTTTGGGATGGCTACGACTTGGGGTACATTGAGCATACTGAGAACTAAGGCGCTTAAGGAGGCTAAGGTGAAGGTCTTCATTGGATTAAGTATTAAGTGAGGCTATTAATAGGTTATTAAAGTATTAATGTAAATATGTTTTGATAATACATATATCGTCTGAATTTCAGCCTTTTATACTGCTTTTTGAAATGAAATAGCTTTTTCTAGCATAGCTATTCGATATTTAACTGCCTTCTATTGCAAGTTTGAGGAGCCGCTTCACCTACCATCGATTTGGACAACTTCCAATTCTTGGCTATGAGTTAATTAAATTTTGGGCACCTTGAACCGACGCAATAAAAATAGCCTTCTCGATAGAGATAAATGCTAATATCGGAGTTAATATTATATACATATATGTATATATGTGCTGTACCTGTACACCGTTGTTAGGGATGGTAAAGGTCTAGTATGCTGATTTAGCCATGTAAATTTTGAATCGTTTAATTTAAGACAGATTTAGTGGAGGTGCAAAGTGTAAGCTGGGAAATTGCTATGTTGTGCATCTATACATCTAGTGCTGCGAAGCGGGTTTCTACACATCCTCCCAGTATCCTTTGAAAGCCTCGAAGGATGTGAAGGTCAGTTGATTTCCAGACATACTTTGCTACTTTTCGCCTCTTCAAAAATATATTTACGCTATTGCATACATAAATGACGGCTGAACCAACATCTATTTTTGAGAATACAAGGTAGGTCGTCAACCTTTAATGATGCTAATTTAAGCTAAAAATTTACCTCCAATTGAGCTGTTGATTTAATCGTGATGAACCTAGCCATTTTAATCCAAATATACCTAGCCTTTTAATTCAAATTTCAAAGGATATCTGTTGGTTCCGTTTATAAAGTTAAATATGTTTTTACTTGTATGTAAAGATATTTATTTTATATTCATCGACCAGTCGTACTGATCTGGAGAAAAATGACTGGTATGAGCTTGGAAAAAGGCTACTTCATCAAAAATGTAGTAAGAAACCTATTTCTAGATTGCGATACCAAATGGGAATATATCAAGTATAAGTAGTAGTATTAAAGGAAAAAAGCTCATTTGTTATGATGAAATTTTTCATCTGATAAAAGATTATCAGTAACAAGGTATACAGTAAGAAAGCAAGGTGTACTATTGCATTCAAAGCATATTTTAGTTATCTAAACTTTTTTAGCTCCATAGCTATAAACTATTCTGAATTAAGCTTGATTTTTGAATAGTTTTGTCATAGTATCATTTTAAAGACCTTGAACGAGTCATATAGGCTTTTTCTACAGCTCATTGTAGCTTGCATCATTATCATAATCATCATAGATATCCTTAGGATCGTAAAGCTCAAGGATGGAGAGAACTTGACGTAGTAAATTGGGTATTTCCCACTCGCCAACCTTTTGAAGAATTTCCCCCCAATCCTTGATGGTAGCGCAAACGATAAACTCAGGAGGGATGTACTGCTCGTAGAGGTAGTCAATCAGCATTTTAAGGTTCTTGAAAGTGATGCCAAGGACACCAACTTCCTTTACAATCTTCTCTTCTGAGCCAAAGTTAAACAGTTTCTTGAAGTGCTTGGATCGACTTGACAAAACGATACGGTGAGCCCGGATCACGCCTTTGGAGTTCTGTTTGGATAGTATATCGTTTTGGGCGTATATACTTAGGTCTGTCAGATTACCACTCCGGTAGCTTTCAACTATACCTTCGTTAAACTTTTTCGGTACTTTGATAGCTTCTACAGTTTTAACTTTTATACTTTTGAAAATTTCGGGCAAGGTGCATCCCCTATTGATTCTTAAATCTATACAATTAGAAAATTAAAAAATATATAAGAAAACTCACATGCGCTAGCTACCGTTTCTTCCGATGTAAAAGTTATTTCTTGACCGCTTGAAAATCCAGTACTGTCTTCTTGATGCACATTAACTTTCAACTTTATGTACTCGTCATCCGATCTACCTAAAATAAACACTGCAAATGCTAACTAAATTAGTGCATATCTATAGCATATCAATACCAAGCTTGTTTGTAAATTTTGAGAACACGTATATAGGCGGATCGTTGTGAATTTTACCATAGTCAAATAACTGATCTACCTGGCTCTGAGGACTTCCTAAAGATTCTAATGCTGGAAAATATTCTTCGGTGTACCCAGACTCATTATCCATGTTCAACTTTAAAGTGTAGTGGCGTGATGAGAGGGCTGACTTGGTGAGGTTGAATTGATGAAAAGGCTTGAAAATGATCAAAACAATTATATTGAGCTCAAGAGATTCAATCCAACAACAAAGGGTGTTGATTGGGTAGACAAAGATAAGGTCTATGAGGACATCGAAAGGTTATAAACCAAAAGAAAAAATCAAAGGAAAAATAATTAGGAAAGGATATTTTAAAGAGATTATAGTCAAACGTATATAAGATGGAGAGATGCTGTTCAATAAACATATAGTTAAAGTAAACTACTATCTTTTCTTGGAGAGATATGAGGTGATTCTTATATCTTTCCTTTTGAACACATAGTGACTCTCTCCACCTTGTATCTACTCTGGTTTATCGCTGTAGACCTTTACTATTAAGTCAATCATTTCAATTAAATATATTAGGTTACTTTGAAACTATTACAATTTATATAATGTTAATAGATTTAAATATAAACCATTCAAGTTATATATATAGGACACACAAAACTTATGTGAAAACATTATTTATTTTAATATAGTTAATATTTTAAGGCTGTTGAACCAATTTTCGGACTGTCGGAGTCTCGGATATAGAATTCCTAACGTGCAGCGATTTACGATCTATTAACGAACGGTATATAGAGGATCAACACTAAAATAATATTGAGGTACTTTACCAGCATTATAAAACCTTCCCAACACCCCGTTCTATATGTTTTTAAAAATACCCTTGGAGCTATGAAAATATTTCTACTTTCGATTACCTCACAACTGATTCAAAGTAAGCCATCCCTAACAAATAGGTTACTTAATTCTACTTAGTCGTCAGCTCCACCACATTACAAGTTACTGACAGCACTTTTCAAAAGTTAGTTGGGAACTACAGACAAGAAGATTTAGTAGCATACTTTTTATACTTTAGTACTGATTTAAATCTAAACGTAGGAAGGCCCTAAGAAGGAAGGGATAAAGAACTTGATCGCAAATTTAGAGTTAGATCCCGACTCCACTTACTACCGACAAAACACTGTTCAATGTTTTGGTGACACTTGCAATCTCATCAAGATTTCAAGACGACCTGAGACTGGGACCTTTACAATTATTCAAATGTAAGTTCAAATCGGGGCCATCAACTTTTATTAACAAAAGTATGAATAGGGCTATCGATTCCTATCAACTTAAGTTCAAGAGTATTGATAAAGTTACTGTAATGGATTGGACGTTTGATATGAATAATAGGCTAATAAAATCGATCGAATATGAAGATAAAGAAGGTAGTTTCAAGGCAAAGAAAATCTTGTATCGTACTAAGGATCGATGTAAATTGGATAAGGATTGGTAAAAATATAGATATAAAAACATTTACTAACGCCTATATAGTTATGATCCAAATTTGGGCAAAGAGAGTATGGTCTGCGCCAAAGACTTCTACTGCCGGAAGCAGGGTAGAGTAAGTTTAATTAAAAGTAGCTACAAACTGAATACTAACTGTATTTTTATTAAGTATTTGACTAGAGGTTAAATTAGGATGGAAAGTATTTCTATCTAAATTTTTGCAATGGGATTCAATAAAGTAATATATCTTTCAAATAATATTTTCAAATTTACAAAGTGTTTACATATATGGTATCATCACTATTTTCAGTTTACTTATCAATTTCTCCTATCTAAGTTGTAGATGAACTTACAAAAAATACTTCATGATCAGCTTGAATAGCTTCATAGATCAAAAATAGCAATCATGAACTTTAAATATATATCACATGTTCTATTAATTGAGTTAAGTGCATATAGGCTTGGAAAAGTTCTATCAATTAGATTAAATTCAATATAAATTTGAATTTTTATTGATAGCAAAAACAAAATCTTGATAGAATAGTGATTTTGATTTAATTTATAAATTAAAGCCAACTTTTAAATTAAAAAATGCCAATTTTCTTCAGATGAATAAAAAGTATGGTAAGATTTGAGTAGCTTCATTTACTAAGCTTCAAGAGCTTATAGATCCTCGAGTAACCTTTTACATAAAGTTGTTTTAATATGAAGCTTGTAAAACTATAACAAGTCATAAGTCTAATTTAGCAACAGCTTTGTCAAGGTCAGAATTATCACAAAAATGCCATTTTTGAATTGCAAAGCATATTTTCAAAACGATAATCGGATGCAAATCGATGACAATCTCGGCAAAGTGGTTACATTTGGGTTTCAAGTTGATATAGCAAATATCACCACGACAATCATGTGTCAAAATCTTTTTAGGTACAAAATACATTTACAAGACTCTGTACCCTTTTACTTCAGTAGAAGAAAACTATATAGAAATGAAGCAATTATTACTATTGATCGCCTCTTTACAACTGATTCCAAGTAAGCGATTTCTAACATACATCTATATTTAATCCTATATAGTCATCAGCTCAACTATATTGCCAATAAGTGAAGACAGAAGTCCCTTTGTTGGAAACTATAAACAAGATTACACGGTACACTCACCTCACTAACAATTGGCTAAATTCATTTCCTAAATTTAGGAAGCCGATATCAAGGATGGTATCAACTTCTTCATTGAAACTTTGGAACTGGACCCCAACTTCACCTACTACCGCCAGAACAAATTTGAATGCCGTAGTGAAAGTTGCCAGTTGATTCGAGTTGCTAACGTTCCTGAAAATGGTACTTTTACCGTTACCAAATTGTAAGCTTTTATCTATATTTCTCTACTCAATACAATAAATTAATACCTATAGGGACGACTACTACAAATTAAAGTTCACTACTTACGATCAAAAGAAGGTTACTGTAATGGATTGGACGTTAGGTAATTACAACAACACCATTAAATCAGTGGAATATGAGGATAAAGAAGGGAGTCTAAAGGAGGATAAGATAATATCCCATAAAATTGATCAATGTAAAATGGATCAGGATTGGTAGGATGCTCACATCAATATACTTTGTTAACCTCAATATAGTTACGACAATAATCTCGGTTCGGACAGTATGGTCTGCGCTAAGGATTTTTACTGCCGTAAGAAGGGTATGGTAAGTGTAGACTTGAGTATGGTAAAATTGGCACTAACTATTTTTATGTAGTATTTGACTGACCTCAAAGTTGTAAAGAAGCCTCATCCAAGAGCTTATGGAAATTTGGAATAAATATTAATTGTTTTTGAAGTAATTTTGGTTTGGTTGCTGTGCTATGGAAATGCATTCACTGTAATGCAAGTATATAAAAAGTGACAGAAATAACTTTGTATAAATTGTTTATAAAGCCAACTATGTATATTTGAATAATATTTTTATGTCGATGGAATGGAAATACGAAATGCCTAGTCTAACGTCCTCTACTCTTAAATTAGTTTTATATATTTAGCTTTTTAGAACGGTTAACTATTGCTATAAAATAAATAGGAATAAAATAATATATTTATTATACAAGTATACACTTAAGAACATTTAAACTGAATCAATTATGGACTGTACATCTGTTATGAAATAGAAATCTTGCGATTGCTGTTCACCTTTTGCACCTTTGGTATCGTTACTGTCAAAACCCCATCGACCAGTTTAGCTTCCACCTTATCGAGATCGACATCCTCCTTCAACTTGAAGCTTCGCTTGAAGCTGGCATGGCTTGCTCGCTCGTTAAGCACTTGGATGGGCTTGTCAGCCGATGTGCTGGAACTGCCTTGCTCACCGGTAGCAGGGCCGTTGATGGCACCCTTCAGTGTAATGGTATTGGCGGCTTCATCAAAGTCAATGTCGACATCCTCCTTCTTAAAGCCAGGCAGCTCGGTGACTATTGTATAGTGGTCCTTGTACTCCAAGATGTCGACTGCAGGCCATTTCCCGCTGGTTCTGCTGGCAGTTCCCAGTTGGATTTTTATGTCTTTGGGCTCGGATTTCCTCTTGTTTGGAGCATCGGCAGTGCCGGTGGCTTTAGTGTCTTTGGGGTCTTTATTGGCGAAAAGTAGGCTGGCAGCTAGTTCAGGGTCAAGGAATAGTGAGTTGTTGAGGAGGGACTGGAGGGGGTTCTGAGGGGCGTCGTTGGTAAATAAAAACGGATGGATGCTGGTGCTCATTTTTGGAGTTTAGTGGCTGTGTTTTGCTTGTTATGTACTGCCTCCCTCATTGCAGCCTTTATATATGGTCAAGCTATGATGACATCAGCAAACTCAGTATTTCCTGAAGAGTACTGAGCATTTCGCATGGTTCTAGCAGGTTCCTTCAATTAGAAATCAAATTCTCAGATGGAAGATTCTCGAATGAGTTGGAATTGCTTTTGGAACCTTCGAGAAAGCAATGCAGCTTTGTAGAAAACCCACAAGGCTTATACAAACAGTATAAGTAGAGCGGATTGGGAGCAGAAGTCTACAAACTCGATTACACAATAAAGCAAGCATGTTCTCCCAGTACTACATCCCTCAGCTACATTCGGACCTTTCCTGCCACCCTCAGCTACTAGGCCATCTGTTTGGAGACTTCAAAGCCAGTGAAGCTAAGCCAAACGCTTCTGCCCAGGCCAATCACCTTAAACATGGACCTGCCGGCAACAAGTGGCCTGCAGTCGACATATTGGAATACCCAGGATCCTACACACTCTTGACCGAGCTGCCTGGGTTCAAAAAGGAGGAAATCGACATCGACTTTGATAATGCAACAAATATAATTACGATCCAAGGACAGAGGACGATAGAAGACACCCAAGCCCAAAAGAAGGAGGACATCGTTACGGTAGAGGATGCCGAAGTCGAAGATGAGGATGACGATGCCCACTCGGTCCACAGCGTACACTCGAGCCAATCCTCCAACAGCATAAAGTCGGTAGCATCAAGGACATCTCACACCTCCCACACAAGCCAACCTAAACCCGAACCTATATTGGTGTTGAATGAACGACGGGCCAACACTTCCTTTAAGAGATCCTTCAAGCTGCAGGAGTCGGTGGATAGTGACAATGTTGCAGCAAGGTTCCTAGATGGGCTATTGGAAATCACCATTCCCAAAGCCATCAAGAGTCAAAGTGTTCGTAGATTGAAGATCAACTAAACCTCATACGTGTATATTTATTAATAAACGCTCATACATTTCATTTTTATTATGTTATATTTTAATTAGTTATCCACTTATTTCTAGTTCTAGTTGTAAGGCCTATTATTATATTATTTGAATTATTGATCTAGATCCCTATTTCGATGATTCTATATAATAGCTAGTATCGAAACTCTCGATCTAAATCGAAAAGGTATCCATCTACCTAAAGTTACCATCAAATAAATCGCCTTTAGATTCTTTCATCATAAATCATATGGATATCAACCTCAATTAAATAAATGTATGGCAGATTCAGTTGTGAAAACTTGTCTTGTGTTATTGAAAGGAAGGTCCCTTAGATTTCATATGGTGTTTTAGTTTCAAAAGAAACTCTTTTCCAAAGATACCTACTGCTACATTCAAAGCTATGTTAGCTGTAAGGTGGCACAAAATTTGGAAATGCGATGACAAAATTGACCTTCAAAAGGGAGATTCAAAAGCCTTGTCAACCTGTTTCAACGAGGTGTTCCACTTTTATTTGTATAATTGAACTTATTTTGTATTTTGATTAGGATACTATCCATTAACACTTTATTCATAATTACTTGAACTTTGTATATAGAGCTTGGACTGGTAGTTTAAAGCATATTAACAAAGCTTTTATTTCAATCACTTCACTTGGATTTCATCCCTTTTCTAAGATTTATAGTATGACTGCTCATTATTACCCGTATAAAAACGTACTTTTTAAGAATAATTTATATTAGCAGACCTAAATAGGAAAGTTTCGTCATAGAAAAGAATGGAATAAATAATACAGGTCTTTTAAAATAGATACTATAAGTTGCAAATTTTTGCTTACAGTGTAAACATTTATCCAGATATACAGATACAAGCAAATACTGCACCTTGCTATTAAGAAAAATGCAGGTACATGCTTTTAGACTTATGGGTGTTATGATATATAATTCATAAGTGTATGAATTCAAGTTTGAATTTCAGATTTGTGATATTTCAAGTCGTTTTAGCAAATATCCAAAACCAAAATAGTTAGAAATCGTTCATATAGGCAATACTTAGACTTGGAAGACTTTGTATCTCTCATTTCTAATAAGAAGTCCAATGCTACAAACATACATATACAGGCAAATGGATGGCAATGGTCGCAGAAAGGTATTAGATGCTAACTGAAATATAGCTTTATTTAACCATACTCTACCATTGGTTGCAAGGGTAGAAAAAACACTTGGTCAGATATCTGGACTATATGAAAACTGACAGGATCACTACATCTTCAGTAAACTAGCTGCAAGCTAAGGGTTTGTGAGATAGTTTAATGAACTACCTATTTTAAATAGTATACTAAGCTTCCTATTCTAAAATTGAAAGTTTGATAGAAGTAACAAATATTGCTTTATTAAGTTCAAATAAAACTATTTTAAAGGAGTTTATAGTGACTTTTAATTTGAGTTCGATTTTATTGTATATTTTGATAGCTGATTTGATTTATTACAACTGTGGTGGATCTGGAAAATACAAAAATAAAGATGCATGCAATCTTAAGACAGCATCTTGCCGTTATCATATACTTAATTATAGATACGTCAGGATTAGAAATTTATACCTTCATCAGATCGATGAAGATTCCATTCCCTACTGCCACCACTTTAAGGGATTTTTAAAATATCAAAGTTAGTTTTCGCCTATCCTATAATTTTGTAGAATCACTCATTTTTACTAGTTATTGAAAATCCGAACTAAATTTAAACCTTTCAAACTTTATAGTTATAGACTCTTTTCCGACATTTATGAAATTCTTAATATAGATCTTTGACACCAACGCCTTTCATTATATCAAATATAAAACCAACAGCTTTTCAAATCGCCAAGTCTTTAAGTAAATTTTAAAAAGAATCAAGTAAGCTTCTGTAAATATGTCGACTAATAAAAATGCTATTTTTTAAATTATACCTATAGGCTATTTAAGACTTCAGCACGTATACCAGTTATTATTGCAACGAGTAGAGTAGTTTAAAGAGTTATCAAATTATTAAATAGTAAAATTTGTTTCAATTTTTAATTTTAGTCTTCTTCAGATATGCTTATTAAAGTGGAGGAGTTACGAACCTTTGTCAACAGCATTCAACCAGTTCTTGTCAATACTCCTGATCATTTCCCTTATATTGAGACTTCTGGTGCTGAGTTAAATCCAATTTTCATTTCATTTGTTGAATCGTTTATAAAAGGAGAAGTTTTGGATCGAGTTAAGCATCAACTCAACCTCACCGAAGAAACTTACAACCGTGAATTGATTCAACACACCTCTGTATTATCAACCAATCTACAAAGTGATAGCAATCCTATTTCGCAAACTGATATAAATCGTGCTATAAGGTACATTTTATTTATTATTTAGTAATTTTCAAGTCGGGTCTACTTTTCCCTCAAGGGAGGCATATGGGAATGCATTAAGCATACTTCAAAATGCTACCCAACGCCTTTATGTAATTAACGATTCCCGAAGTCCAACTGACAAAAAGAATGGATACATCTATTTACGTTGTAAGCAGCATAGAAAGTATTCCGAACTAGCACTCAATTCGAATGGAGAAACTGGCAATGATAGCGATTCCAGTGAAGGTAGTACGTTTTGTCTTTTAGAGTTTGCTAATATAATTCTAGATGCTCATATTGCCCATACTGATTTAATCAAATGCAAAGCAGAAATAAGATTAAAGATCAGTCGCCGTAGCCCTTCAAAGCTAGAAGTAACTAGGGTAAACCTAATCCATCTCACGATTTGTGAAGTTTTTGCGCCAAAGAGAGATATCGATCCAAAGGAATTGGATGAGTTTATGAGCAAAAAGCTTCGTGGAGTAAGTAGTGTACCTGCCCTTAAGGGGCTTTAGTAGTTTGAATAATCTGAATATATGCTTATTTTTGGACCTTTTACTTAATTTACTACTGTTTAGACTCGAAACTTAAATATGCTTCATAATTTTGCTTATCAGAATAACGTTGAACGGAAGATTATTCCAGAGTCTTCAGAGATTCAAGGGCTTTTTAATGAGCTTTTGGAAGATGAGTACTATATGGAAATTGCATCTACAAAAGAAGCTTCGGGTAGTAGATGTCTAAACTGTGTCTTTTGGGTTTCAAAGGAGCAACAAGCTTTAGCCTTTACAGGGATCACCGACGTTTTAGCAATCGATTGTACCTACAAACTCCTTGAAACAAACTTCAGCCTGCTTAACATTGTTGCAAAAACGAAGCATACCACAGTTATTCCTATCGGACACGCAATCCTTGTAAATGAGACGAAGGATATTTTTATCGAAGAACTAAAGCTTCTTTCTAACTATCTCAACAATGAAGCTAATCCGGCCCTATTTACAACTTTGATCTCTGATAGTAATAATGCATTTAAAGAGGCAGTAAAGGTAGTTTTTCCCAATATCAACTACCTTCTGTGTAGCTTTCATAAGGAAGATAATATTAAACAGCATTCTAAAGATAGCTCTCCAGATGCATTAGTAAATTTATATAATGAATATCGTCCAAGGTCAGCACAGGCGATACGTGAAATCCGTACTATTAAACAAAGGAAGACTGCTATCAAAGTAATAGTTAATGGTATATAGTTTTATAGTTTTCAGCTAAATATTTTAGAGATTAAGACGCTAATGTTTATTGAGGATGTTAGCCAGTATATGACTGCTAAGGAAAAGCTATTCAACTTGTTAAACTCAGAGGTAGAAGAAAGTTACAAAGCCATTTTTGAGGATGAGAAGCAATTCGTAAAATGTTACACCAAGGAAGCATTTAGCCACGATTGGCATGTTGATAGTGCTGTAGACCCAATTAACAATTCACTTGAAGTCTATTTCAAAAAGACTAAAACCAAATCCAAGCACCTTTCGATGGCTGAATTAATTGTCTTTTGTAGGGAGTATTCAACCAAAAAGTTAAAGGAGCACAAGGATAGAGATGAAACCAGCCGCCGACATACTGTCAGACAACTACCAGTCCAATTTTATACTGAGATGCGGTATTTAGTTTCGAAAAATTTAATGCGAATTCTTCGAGTACAGATGGGTCGAGCAAAGGTGAAATGTCAGATCCAAGATTCTTCCTCAGGCGACACTTTCAAAATACTGGACAATACTATTTTTCATTCCCCCAAGATCTATGACGTTGTTAAGCGTGATGCATATATACACTGCATCTGTTACTTCCAAGCTAGGGTTGGATATCCATGCATTCATATTGCCCGAGTTCGACAGCACTTAGGAGAAGATGATTATAAGGCTGCGGACATATCTCCCAGATGGTTAGGTGCTTTTATTGAAGAGGATGTAATTTTAAACAATAGTTTGCTACATGAGCATGAACTTATTCAAACTATCCAACAAATCCCTATCAATTTAAAATCGATTTTGTTGGATATGTTGATATCGGATGCCAAGGATTACTTAGCAAAGTTCAGCACATTAGAAACAACAAATCTATCAAAATTTTATATACCTACTGTAAATTCTAGACATACTCGAAGAAGCATATATAACCAATCTTTAATTCAGCCAGAATCCCGGATCCTTTTAAGTGGAGAGCAGTATTTCCATGATCTCGATAGTCAAAGTTCTGTTAGATCCTAGCGTACTTGTAGCAACTGCCAAATCAGAGGTCATGACCGTTGTTCTTGTTTCAAGCTTTAAAATACTTTCATTTTGAATCAAGAAATAAACTTAGTTATTAAATATATAATTTATTAATTGACAATTCGATAATTCTTTAAACTATCTCACAAACCCTTAGCTTGCAGCTAGTTTACTGAAGATGTAGTGATCCTGTCAGTTTTCATATAGTCCAGATATCTGACCAAGTGTTTTTTCTACCCTTGCAACCAATGGTAGAGTATGGTTAAATAAAGCTATATTTCAGTTAGCATCTAATACCTTTCTGCGACCATTGTCATCCATTTGCCTGTATATGTATGTTTGTAGCATTGGACTTCTTATTAGAAATGAGAGATACAAAGTCTTCCAAGTCTAAGTATTGCCTATATGAACGATTTCTAACTATTTTGGTTTTGGATATTTGCTAAAATGACTTGAAATATCACAAATCTGAAATTCAAACTTGAATTCATACACTTATGAATTATATATCATAACACCCATAAGTCTAAAAGCATGTACCTGCATTTTTCTTAATAGCAAGGTGCAGTATTTGCTTGTATCTGTATATCTGGATAAATGTTTACACTGTAAGCAAAAATTTGCAACTTATAGTATCTATTTTAAAAGACCTGTATTATTTATTCCATTCTTTTCTATGACGAAACTTTCCTATTTAGGTCTGCTAATATAAATTATTCTTAAAAAGTACGTTTTTATACGGGTAATAATGAGCAGTCATTTGGCTAATAAATTAATTTGAAAAATAGATCATTGATATATAAAATACAAACTGCTATCTAGTAGTGGCAAGCCATGAATATATGTGATAGGTATCAAAGTGCAATTATATACCACATCCATTTATAAAGTTTAAACCTTACTTAATACTGGTCTTAAATGCTTACAAACCATTTTATTTACCCAAAATTTACAATCTACTTTAAAGTTTTCATACAAATCCAAAAATAACAAACCTGTATAAAATACAATTCAGATCAATCAAATTATCGTTTAATACATAGTTATAAAAATGCCTCAAGGTTCATAATCATCAAATATCAACCTTAATGCTTAAACGACTCTAAAGCGGTAACCAGCTTGTCCATATCGTTCTTGATGGCTTTGGCGTAGGTAGACAGCTTGTCCTTGGAATCCAACACTTCAACAGTTTCAGTGAAAGGATTGTAACGGACGTGGAAGGGTCGGCTCAATTTGGAGGCGAAATCCCTAACCTTTTCTTTAGCATCAGCGAAGGATTCAGCGACAAAGTAGACCTACAGTACAAAAATGTAAGAAGTGAGATTGGAGATTAAAATTTACTGGCTGGTATTCGGTGATGGGGTATTTGGTGACAGCTGTCATGTTGGGGTCAAAGGGAACCTTCTTGGAGTTCTCGCTCATAGCATTCTCAATTTCACCATAAGAGGATAGGACACCGGCGCCATAGGCTTTGAGTTCATCTCCTTGCTTGCATAAGCCAAACTCGACGGTGAACCAGTAGATCTATATATATTATCAATAAAAATATCGGAAAATATATCTTACGGTGGCTAGCTTTTCGATATCTTCATCACTGGCACCCTAGTGAAGCTAGACCGATTTCCTAGTTGAAGAGGCTCAAGTTAGTTGCTGAGAGGGATAGAGGTAAGAATTACCTGAGAGAAGTCGGCAAAGTCAGGATTAGCAAAAAGTGGCACATGGCCCAGAAGTTCATGACAGCAATCTCTATTGTTTTTAAACAATATTAGTACATGAAAGAAATCTTCTAATCTTACGGTTCGGGAGTATAGTGAGGCTTGGAGTGATGTCTGATATATTGTGTAGAGTGGAAGACTCGGAAGGCGAGACCGTTCAAGAAATCTCTCGAGGTCAATAGACCCATAACTGGCTTCAAAGTGAATCCGGTGCACTCTAAGATTTATGCTTAATATGTGAGAAGGAACGAAATTTACCTTTCAAAAACCTAGATACATCTTCGATTTGGGGAATGTTCTCCTTGGAATATCCGCAATTGGCCTCTAATAATGGGAAGACGTACATGAACTCCTTGCAGGCGTGCTTCTCGAATAGAACACGTAGGTTGGTATAGACTTGACTCCTATTAACGTAGTTTAGTACTTGTGAATTTATATTTTAGAAGTACCAAGTATTCAATTCATCTTGAGTGTAGTCGATACGGGGGATGGGGTTACCACTGTAAAATAATTAACACTTGCACTCTTAAACTTGATGATAAGTACCTGCGGTAAGTTTTGGCGATGTTGGTGATCTCGGCACGACGCTTGCGGTATACTATATCTTTGGCTCCTGGGTGGTCGGAAGCTAAAAATTTTTAAAAGGTTAGCTATCAAAAGTGAGTTATTATTGAGCTTACATAATTCTTCACCCATCTCCAAAACTTTGTCAGCGAAGGTATCCAGGTCGGACTTCTTTCTTGGAAACCAAGGTACCGAATCCAAGCTGTTATCAGCTATACAATAGATTAATAAAAACGCTGTCATTTAAATACGCTACTTTGAGCATCATCGGTTAAGCTTTGAATAAGTCGAATACTCTTGACTTTAGGCTTCAACTTCTCGACAGCGAGTTCAACTTCCTTCTGAGATTCTACTGACAAGTCAATAAAGAAGTCGTAGGCATTTTTATCGGTGACGCTTGGTCTTGACTCAATGTGGGTCATAGAGATGCCCAACTCCTTCAAAGTAATCAAACACTCGTCCAATCCACCGACTTTATCGTCGATACTAAACAATATCTTGGAACGGGAGACCAAGGAGGCAGAGCTTACGTTGCTGTGGCTTATCATATCGCTTGTTTTTAAGTTCTTAAGGGTTGACTTGAGAAATAGTTTGCAACTATTGGAATAGGAAGGGTATTTATAGAGCTTCTTTATCTGGGCGAAACGTAAGCACTTTCTAGATTCTTTTGTAAAGTGTAATAGAGGAAACATGTTGGAATTGAGGCGTGATCTTAAATCTTGGTAACAATCAACCTATTAGCGGTTACAATAATAGGCTGAAATCAAAGCTTGAACCTGAAATAGAAAGGTTTGGCAAGGCATCAACTTATACCTTGCTTTTCTCGCCCATCGTGATTTCAGACCTGATCCTCAAGGCATTGAGGCTGTGCCATTGGGTAGATTTTAGATTTTTTGACAGGGATTGACACATCACTTGACTTTATCGCAAGCTTTGAGGGGATTTATCCTAAATTTTTGAATTCTATCGAAGGATTTGGATTCTTTGAAGGAGTTGGAAGCAGGTCGCTTCAAGTTACTTGATGAAATATCGGCTCATTTGCTTTATTTTAACCGAGATGCTGGAGGTGTTCGTTATGAACCGATCTTTAGAAAGCCGGTAAAGGCATGGCTAAAAATGAAATGTCATTACATGATAAAGAAACCCAAGTTTATCAGATATATTTATCTGTTAGCTATTGAATTCTCCAAGCTTTATACATCTGGTACCGGACTTATTATGAAATGGCATCCATTGTACATTCTTAAAATGTATTTATATGTTAGGGAGGACGTAGGTGAGTCCTGTAAAGCAACAATCGACTATACATTCATCTTTACAATGAAACTACATTTAAATTGCAATTTTTGAGTGTACATTAACATTATACAAATAATTATTCCTTTTGCTAGCCAACATATATTAGGTTATATTATCACATATAGCTTAAATTCTTAAAAAGCAACTAAAGGGCATTTACTTTCGCATCATCATATATAACTCCTTCAATTGGGCACCTCAACCTCAAAGACCTTGATGGTACCATCCATGGCACTGGAAACCAACTCCACTTTGCCATCTCCTAAGCTTTTTCCGAATGTGACGTTGGTAATAGGATCCTTATGAGCATTCTCAATTACCCTCTTCTTAAGAATCTTAACCGTACTCCACAGATAGATGTATCCATCGACAGCTCCAGAAACGACTAGCTCTCCAACCTTATCAAATTTAAGTGAAGTAATTTTGGAGGTGTGGAAGGACCATCGTGAAGTAAGTAGGGAGAAAGGTAGTGCTGACGTGTCGAATAGGAAAATTTTACCAGTACTGTCACCTAGAACTAACTTCGAAGTGGGATGAGAATCCAAGGCAGTTATGTTGATGTTGGTTAGGCCTACATCGATAGAAGTTAGTTTTTGAGATTGGGAGTCAAATTGGAAAGCCTGGATCGGTTTACTCTACAAAATATAAATATTGAATTTTTGCTGCTATTTGTATAGTCTTTACCTGAATACCAACCAAGATAACCTTGTGCTCCTTGACATAGGTTACTGAAGTCGGTGCACCTTTTAGTTGAACTTTGGCTTTGATTTCATCGTTCTGGGCGATGTTTAAGCTGTCATCCAAAGTTACAATGGCTAGGTGCTCGGAATCAATACTGCAACTTGCCGAAGGTTCGGAAGGCAACTTTAAGGGAGAGCTATCAAAAAGACATCGGTTATTAAACCCATGTATTCAAATGAAAAAATTACCTAAAGGTGTTAACATCCTTACTCAAGTTACGTAATTTATCATCGGCACTGATGATGGCGGCATCTTTACCTTCGGACTTGTCAACAATGCTTACTACCTTCGATTCAGGACCATCCTTAACTAACTTAGCCTCCAATTCTCCCTCATTGAAATAGTTCCAGGAATGTACTCTACCATCCAAACTTCCACTCAAGAAGGTATTGGCTTTCTCATCTACCAGTAGCGAGGTGATAGGTTGTTGGTATCCTTCAACCGTTTTGATGATCTGGTTGGAATTCCAATCAACGAAGTTGAGGTCGCCGTTTAAAGATAAGGATATGATGTACTTGCTCAACCATAAATTGGAAACCTGTTGGAAGTTGGCGTCACTGCCAAAGCTCAACGAACTATATAGCAGTAAAATAGAGATGTAAATAAAATGAGTATAATGGATAAAAGGCTACCTAATCTGCTTGGAAGTTGCGATGTCAAAAATCTTGATAGACTTATCAGTTGACGAGGTAACCAGTTGATCACCAGTTGCATTGAAGTTAAAGCTCAGTATACTTCCGGTATGACCTGATTCAATCTTCGACAACAAATCCCCAGTTAATCCATCGTACAGATGAATTAGCTTATCGGCACCTAGCCGAACCGTACTTCTTACCCTGCTTATCGAATTTTACATCATAGACCGTGTTAGTATGATCTCTATTAACCTTCAACAAAGAATACGGGTTTCCTTTGAACAATATGGTAGCGAAATCCATACCTCCAGTAACTAATCTAGCGTCGGTACGTGTCTGTTTGAAGTCAGCCGATAGAATAGACTTATTGTGACCCATAATCTCACCGTAGTTGTTACCACTATCCACGCTGATACAGCTAGCAAAGGTAGACCCTGAACCTTGCCCAACGACTAAAACTTTGGAACTGTCAAGGGAAGAGCTTATGTCGTTGATCTTTCCACCTAGAATTGGGTAGGAGTACTTTTCACTAAATTCATCGTTGTTCAAAGTGACTTTCAAAGTTCCGTTAATGTCACCACTTAAGATATACTTGTTGTCGGTTGTAAATTTGGTGGAAGTTACTTGGCAGTTGTGATTGGAGTATACAAAATTTTCACCATTGGTCAAGGAGTGTAGGTAGACATGACGTCCCGAGCTGTAGAGTAAGGTCGACTCATCTTTGTTGGTGGAAAGTTTGGTGGGTTGGGCACGTTCAGTACGTGGTTGGCAAACTATGACTTGTTCTATAGGAATAAAGTATTAGTAAATTTGATATATGTACTTGTGTTTGTAGTTACTTGGTTGAATAGTCTGGTTTAAACTCATAATTGAACTTTTAAAAAGTATATGAAAAAGCTTGTGGAAATTTAGACTATGGGAACTTTTATCTTTTCAAGTTGCTAAAACGTAATTCTGAAAATTTATCCGTCATCGCGGCTTCCAAATCGCCAAGAACTTAAAAATTGCTGCCTTCGTTCAAGTTTACTCTACGCTTTCATCCAATGAACTCATAATATAAAATGGAGAATGAAGACGAACAGAGGGAGTAGTAGGATTCGATAAGCAACTTTAGGCTCGATAGGGATATACCAAAGAAGCTTGGAACATTTGTCAATTCAAAAATATAGCGAACTCTGTTACAGTTTATTTTTATGATATATTTAAGAGTTTTTAGCTTGAACTTGATTCGTTTGAATTAATTTATACTAGTTGTTTCTTCCATCAAATACTTCTTCGCTATATTAGTGTTGATTCCCATTTGATTTATACAGTCTATGTCGACTTTGATTGGATTTTATATTCCATATTCATTTGAATATATCTTGTACATAATATCAAGAGTATTGTACCTTCGTATTGGTATACCAGGCAGTTGAAGGTATTTGAAACCAACTGTAATAGCAATATCAAAAACGTGCTACTGGATAATTCCTGAGTTCAAATAAGATGCCAAATCTTAATTTAAATTCTTTGCAGTAAACTATTTCTAATAATGCCACTATTCCTTCAATCGAAAAGATGTAAATCTAACCGTTTGATAACTCATCATTTTATATCGAAACCCAACTAACAACTAAAATCAACAATGATTTTGTATATGTTTTAGCATCCTACATAACAAAAATGCACCTAGTAAACCCAACGCTACTACTACTATCAACAGTAAGCCTAACTTTATCGATAACAAATGGCAAATACGGCAGTATAGAAGACTACCCATTTCTAGCAAGTCTACAGTATAGAACCGAGCGTAACAACTATCTACATTTCTGTGCTGCCACCTTAATAAACTCCAATTTTATGTTAACAGCTGGACACTGCCTAATAAAGTACAAGGACTTCAAGATCTACTTGTTTAAGACGAACTTGCTACTATCCAACAAGTATGATGGAGGGAAAGTGGTCAACTACTTGAAATTTTACCTCCATCCCAACTTCAAGATGACTGAAAGTGAAATCTACAATGACATCGGGATTATTGAACTGGATGCTGAAGACACTAATCTAATCATAAGTAGCAAAGCAAAGGACAAAAATACATTTATAAAGCTAGATCGATCCAATTTAGTCGACCAAGACAACTTGCAGTTGAAAGTGGTGGGATGGGGTCAACATTCAAACTCAAATACGAAACTCTCCAATAATTTAGTATATGGCTATATGCAACTAGTAAACAAGTTCGACTGTAAGCAACTTTTAAATGGGTACTTGAGCTTCAACTTGAGCCAACATATCTGTTTAGTAGGCATATATGATGTAGACACTTGCCAAGGGGATTCGGGTGGCCCAGTATTGTTGAATCGAAACTTTTTGAATCCAGATAGAGGTGGCTATTACCAGTTGGGTATTGTCAGCTTTGGGTACAAGTGTAACTTCGATGGGCTACCCTCTGTCTATACAAAAGTCAAGTTTTATAGCAATTGGATACGGAAAGTAATAAAAAGTACTGATTTTTAATGATAGTTGAGTTAAAATAGCATTCTTAGCAGGATTTAAACTATAGGCTATAGATACAGTAATAACCAATCTAATATATAATTGATAGTTTATTAATTATGATTTACTACTCTTTATATGAACAGAATATATAGGTTTAAAATTTAACTACTATGTATATTTTAATAGATCCATATCCATATTTACATATTTCAAAGCAGTATAGCATACTTACATTAAATTCGTTGAGCTAATTTACTTTTGTATGATGTTTAAATTCCAACTATGGTAAAATGCAACAAGACAAGAATTGCACGGAAATCTGAAGAATTGGCTTTGATCAAAAACTGAAATAACTTGTATAATTTTATTAAGCTTAAATTTGATAAAAGCAGTGATCTCTGGAGTATCCTAATTTTGCAGAGTGCTGGACTATTTGCAAGTCTCCAGAACAAACAGCACTTTAGCCAATTCGAAAGTTCACTTTGACAATTGTAGCAGCATGGTAAAGGTGAAACCAACAAAAAGAACTAAAGATGAACTTGAGGAAGAGTCCATAGATGTAGTCAACTCTTCACAAGTGGATCCTATCTCAAGTCAGCCTAAAGGGGAGGACGGTTCATTGAATTTAGATAAGGTAAGTTTTTCACTTGGTTGCAGCTTAAGTTCTTTTAATGTATCATAATCCAACAAAATTATTCTACAATTACTAATGCCTATATCTTTTAATAATTCAGATTAATTCAACTACAGAAATTCAATCTATCGACCCCATATTGCAAGACCAAAATCAAAGCCAAAATATACCTCGAACCTCCCTAATCCAACAGCAGCAACTGTCAAAAAACGAAACCCCAAAACCATCAACTCCAGTACTTGATTCCCAACCCACACCAACTCAAACTCCAACTTCGACTTCAGCTCCAGCCAAAGTCAAAAAACCTAGAGCTTCTGCCAAGAACTTAGCTTTTGAGGAACTCTATGTCCTAGATAGTGTTGGCAACAAATATTATCCAGGTCAATGCGTAATAATACGAAACTTTGGCAACATCGAATCCGTCCTCTTGGAAGAATTTTCATATGAAGATAACCAAGTTCTAATAGTACAAATCTTCCAAGTCTCACTAAAGTAAAAACATAACTTTAAATTCGAAATTTTAATTTAACTATTAGCCATCGGGATCAATTCACTGGTATAATCTTCAAACCAGGTAGTCAGATCAGCGCTCGAGTGCAGTTCGAAATCAACGAAGTAGTCAGATTACGCGAACGTATACGATTCTCTAGTTTGGACATAGTTGAACAATGTTACGTATTACCTTACAAATACTACATCGAAGGGAGACCTAGTTTGGCCAAGCAGGATGCCAAAATATTTATGCTTAGATTCCAATATAAAGAAGCTTCCAAATCAGTAAGCAAAGTCAACTTGGCAACTATGGCTCCCGAGCAGAACAAGAAAGCTTTTGAGTTCGACTTAATATACTACGACAAGCAATTGGAGTTGAGGCCGGTAATTTTTTTGCAATTTACTCTTTGACATTAAGGTATTAAGTTTTTAACTTGAATAGGGTCTAAGTGAACTACCAGCAGCTAAGCCAACTATGGAGACTAACACCCTCCGAAATGAGTATTGGGATCGTATCAACGAGCTTCCCTCTATAGGTAAAGCTTTTACTACCCTTTCCAAATCACCTTCTCATTATTTTAAAATAGAGGAATCTACTATCCCCGACTTAAAAAGGGTGAAATCCAGTGGGAAGTTACTCATGTATACGACTCCACCTAGCTTGCCACCAATTGATACTGCCCCAACCTTCAGCATCCCTTATTTATTGCACCTCGCTGAATTGGATAAAAAAGGAGTGGTAAATGGCATTGACCTTTCGGGATCTGGATGCAAGATCTAAGTTCGATGCTTAAAGGTAGTTGAATATATTTTTCAATAAAGTTTAATACGTTTTAATTGAAACTGATTTTAGAAGCTAAGTATGTCCAATTTCTTTTTGAAATTGATCTTTTGCAGTCATCTTAAACCATAGTGAGCTTATTAAAGGTTTTCTATTAAATCCTGTTGCATTTTTATCTTGATTTCTGTACGATGATAAAGGGACACTATTATTTATTGGTAGTATTAACAGTATATTACTATAAACTACACTATCTATTTTCCTTTGAACTTTGCTATTTGGTGAGAAAATTCATTTATAGGTTGGAGATGACAAATTTTTAACAAGTACAGATATGTAACTTGGAAATTTCTTTATGAAAAGCTTAAAGCGCTAATAGTATAGAGGTAGAATACTTCTCTTCCAAAGAAGTGGCCTGGGTTCGATTCCCAGTTAGCGCATTATAATTATATTTTTTGTATTCAATAGCTTGTCAAACTTTCTGAATTTTTTAAAGATAAATCATATTAGGTATATTGGATCTTTAACTTTAAAGCTGCTTACCAAATATATATAAAAGAGGTTATTAATTTTATAAATCACTGTATATTTAGTGGCTTTATATTGAAAAGGTAGAGATACTTTATGATCTTATAAAATATAGAATACATGTGCTTTTAGAATGCTACAAATGACTTATAGTAATGGACTTTAGCTTTATATCAAATTTATATAAGCTATAGTCATCAACAAATACAATGCATTGAATTCACAACCAAAACTAATAATAGCTGTGCAAAGCATATACCAATAAACCTTATTCTCTCCTATCACCAACTTACCACTTTGACGGTAGTATCGAAATTTCCCGTCCTTTGATAGCAACTTTATCAGTTTACAATGCCATTTGGCACATTAATGTTTACATATAATTTACGAAACTTGTTTGTAAAGTAAGCTCATTGAAAATTTTATAGTAAGAATTGAAAAGAGTATCAAAGGCTGTTGTATGTACAGCTACTGTAGCTTCAGCTAAATACGTTTCCACTTAGTATCAATATTATCTATCCTCAATTTTGTACATATCTGGTGCCTGCCACAAATGGTACCTTTTGATGAAAATCGTAAGAAATGCTCTCAAGTTGGAATTAGCTACCTACAACTAAATTTTTATATTGTATACTGAGGCCTATATATATCACTAATATAAAATAGTGATGAGGGATCTATTGTATTTTGCCTTTCAAAGCAACATAAAATGAATTTATCGCTTGAACTTCTCAATTCTTTGGAGAATGACGAAACCCATCAGCACTCCAAATTCTAACCAAAATCAAGAACTCAAGCTTCATCGACTTTTTATACTCAATCCAACCAATTCAAAGGAAGAAAGCAATGGTAGACACCACCTCGACAACCTTACACAAATTTACAATATATGAGACAAAAACCCGGCTATATATAGTTGGTTCCAATTTGAGCGATGATGGTTTTCGAATATTAAAGATTGACCGGATGGTTGACCCTACTTTAGGTCTATCTTTGGTTTGGGATGAAGTTTTGTATACGAAGACCGAATGCGTCGAGCTTTTAGCGCGAATAGACATGGGTAATAAAGGTACAGGTGGCTTGACCAAAGTAATGGCAGCTTTCGGTATAGTAGGTAGCTTTTTAATTTTAAAATTCAAATTTGTAATTCATAAAAGGATTTGTAAAGTTCGTGGAAGGTTACTATCTCTGTGTAGTTACCAAGAGGAAGGCAATAGCCCTGTTGGGTGGTCACAACATCTACCACTTGGAGGCTACTGCTCTGTTGAAGATCGAGAATAGTACCAACTTGAACAACAGAGCTGAAGTACGAGCCGAAGAAGCCAGGTAGCCTTGTCTCCGAAATCTTGTTTATTCATTAACAATAGATACTTGTCGATATTCAACACCATGGACCTAACCAAGAATTTCTATTTCAGCTACACCTATGACCTCACTAACAGCCTGCAGACCAACTTGAATAATCTCAAAACTGGTCAAACCAATTTACAAGGTCCCTACCAAGACCGATTCGTTTGGAACAAATACCTCCTATCGTTAGGTTTTGGATCGGAATGTCTAAGCCGACCCAACAACGGTTGGATCTTACCTCTAATCCACGGATTCTTGGACCAAGCCAAAATTTCAGTTATGGGTCGATCAATCTATGTAACTTTGATTGCTAGAAGATCCAGGCATTTTGCCGGTACTAGATTTTTGAAACGTGGTGCAAATTTCTTGGGAGATGTCGCTAACGAAGTTGAAACTGAACAGATTGTCAACGATAACTTGTCAACACCCTTGTTCCGTTTCAATAAGGGCCAACTAATCATATCTCCCCGGTATACCTCCTACCTCCAACATAGGGGCTCGATACCATTGACTTGGGGGCAAGATATCTCAACAATGGCGCCTAAACCTCCTATATACTTGGCTATAAGGGATCCCTTTGCTACCAAAGCAGCCCGTCACTTTGACGATCTACTTGTACGATACGGTGCCCCACTCATAGTTTTGAACTTGATCAAAGCAAAAGAAAAAACTCCTAGAGAATCTAAACTGCTAAAAGAGTTTACCGACGATGTCAACTACCTTATCAATTGTTTAAAAGATAAAAGGAAGTTGGTTTATATCCCCTGGGATATGTCAAGGGCCTCAAAGAGGTAGCAGTTCTTTGTTTAACTTAGCCTTAATGTATTTTATAGTAAGGATCAAGATGTCATTAGCTACTTGGAGGAACTTGCTGAGGACGCCTTAATTGTAACTAAGTTCTGCCATTCTGGCCCAGAACCCTACGCTTGGTACCTCAAACGTAGTCAAAGGTAGTATTTTTCCTCTCCTTATCCACGACCTAACTTCTTACATTTTAGTTCCAAGCCAGCTGAACCTCAATATACCTCTCTACAGCAATCAGGCATCGTGCGAACAAACTGTATCGACTGTATTGACCGTACCAATGCTGCCCAATTTCTCATCGGTAAAGGGGCTTTAGCCCATCAGTTACACGCTCTAGGTATTTTGGAGGAACCCCTCCTCCCCTTCGATTGTGATGCAGTGGATATGCTGACTGAGATGTATCATGATCATGGGGATACCCTTGCCCTACAATATGGAGGATCTAACTTGGTGAACACGATGGCGACCTACCGGAAGATCAACCAGAATTGGACTTCCCATTCGAGGGATATTGTTGAGGCTATACGAAGGTTCTACACTAACTCGTTCGTCGGTAGGCTATTTTGAGTTTTGCTAATATACTAATGCAGTTTATCTCAACTAGATGCCGAACGGCAGGAAGCCATAAATCTGTTCTTAGGGGTCTTCCGACCCAACATCGAAGACAAGATCAAGCTGTGGGACCTCCCTACCGACTTTTATTTACATAACCCACCTATGGAGGTTATATGTACCCCTCGACCCAACTATATCGACTGGTGGACCTCCAACTCCCATATCCAACCCAAAATCAACACTCTTAAACCTCAAGAAGAATCTCAGACCTACTGGGAAGAGCACTACCGCCCTCACCTATTCACCTCATTCTCCAGGCTTCTATCCTTCAATTTGAACTCAACAGCACATATCGGTACACGTCCCAACCTTAATCTGACCCAGAGTGCTCCAACTACTCCCAACGATGACGATGAAGTTTCCGAAGTCAATTCCCCTTTTGTAGTCCACAATTCGCAAGCCCCCAATCCTCCCTTAACTACCGCGTTGACCTCTGACAGTTTCGTATCCGATACTACCAATACCACCCGGTTTAATAGATGGTTTGCCATGCCCGGCAACAAACCCAACCCCAACAAGAGCAAGCTACGCCGACCAGTTGGTAGTAAGGATTTTGGTGGGAACTTAAGGTCAATATCGACCGATTCCACTAACTTGCAACTTACCGATATCGAGCGGGTACTCAATCGCATCACCGATCCTACCCATGATAAAGAGACCCAGCAGCACTACACGTCCTATTTGGATACCAATAGGTTTATGGGCTCGAATATCAGCTCCGAATCCAAAAAGAGTGAAGACTTATCCAAATTTGAAAAGTCGATCAAAGCGGGGCAAGGTGTACTAGACCCTATAAGTTCCAACGATCGTAAATTGTATACTGAGTACGCCAACGTAGTCAGAGATTATGGGGAGTTGGGTAGGTTGAATACCCCTGCCTCCAAGCAGAAAGTGGAAGCTTATAGGAAGTATTTGAGGACTGGGAAGTATGGAACTGTGGTTGAAGGGTTGAACGGTGGTGGTGGGAGAGATCGATTCGAAAGTAAGGACTCGACCTCAAGAATGAATCGAAACGTCAGTGGCTCGAGTGCTAGCGGGTTCCCAAGCTTATTTATGAGCTTGAGTACGCCGACATAACGTCGAAGTTGGAGGTTGGTGAGGATACCTTATTGGTTTGCATGTAGTTCATAATAATATTTAAGTACAAGCTTATGGAGTTACCTATAAGGTGATGGTCGTCAGTATTTGCTTCTACTGCATAGATTGTAGATCTGCCAAATGTATCTGTCAAATATACACACCCAATTTATAGTTAAAATAAAGGCTCTTTCACACAAACAATAGCTTTGAACTTATCGAATATATATCATTTTTGGTTGCTAAGTTTAGACAAACATTTAAGGTAAAAGTCCGAGGTACCTATGGATATTATTTTAAGAAATAATGAACTTTAGGTCGAATAGGGCTTACAAGATACAAAAAAATTAGATCTTTAAAGGATAACTTTCACAAGAGGCAATGCGCTAACTGGGAATCGAACCCAGGCCACTTCTTTGGAAGAGAAGTATTCTACCTCTATACTATTAGCGCTATAAGGTTCCTAAAGATTTCAAGTTGCCTATAGGTACATGTAAGAAATTTAAATTCTCAGCTGATAATCCAAATATTTCATAGTATTTTAAGGTTCTGCTATATACTGCCGATTTTAAAAGTATAATTCCAAGAAAATTCTTATAACTAGTGTACTAATTCAATCTATTTCTCTAGATATTCTCTAAACATATATGCTAGTTGAACTATCTAGGTGGTCTTGATGATAGCTTACTAATGGCTAATATATAAAAAATGAGCTTCATTATATAAGTTTAAGGCTTCACTGCCAAGCAGCTGATTTTGTTCCTTACATACCATATACCTGATCCAATCCTATTTTCGAAGTTTAATGTATATTACAAAGCTTATTCATAATCTCAAAACTAAACCTGCCTAGTTCTACGTTACAAGCTTAGATCTACTAGTAGTTGCATACCCTCTACCTACAAAAGACTTATAAGTTTAAAGATGATGCTCATGTATTTCGCCTTTGTCGTAAATAAGCGTCACCTACTCATAACTTGAAATCTATTGGTGATTGTGATGAATAATCTACTTTCAGCAAACTATATTCTTATGGCTGCTTGAAATAAACTGCCAAATTCTTCCAAACATGTAGATTTTAGATATACACTGTACATAAAAGTGCCATAAAATAAAGATGTCCATAGACTTCAGTTTCTAAAATCCTTGACGTAGTGATTGAAAATTCTCAAACTAAAAGTAAAATCTTGCCGATTATTTATATATTTTTGTACCATTTAATACTCAAATTTGAAGTGGGAGTTATAGCATCCCCAACTATCAATTTGGAGCATATCCTCTACAAGGATGAGGGCATCCATAAACTCCCCCACTTAAAGCATCGATGTAGCTATATTGTGCTTAACAAATTTTCAATGCCTTTGCTTACAACAAAAATTAAAATCATACCGTATACATTCACATTTTATCTCTTTTTGGACTATAAGTTCAATAAGAAATCCAGTGATAAAATAAAATTAGCTTCAAAGTTCATAACAAACTATATCATTCAAGAGATAAAAATATAAACAATCGCATATAAGCCTGATCAGGCTTAATAACAAAATTCAAACTAATTCCATCACTAAACTTTTATCAAGTAGAAAAGCACATCTATCGAATCGAGCTTTATCAATAACCTCAATTCTTTATCTAAAAAGCATACCTCTACAAAGACTCCCCACATCGACAACTCTAAAAATGATTACCAACATCCTCAATATTGACTTGGACCTGCGTGTTCTTATCGATATCTTTTATAGTAACCTTACCCTGCCTCACCTCATCACTTCCCACGATAACAATTTTCTTTGGTAGATCGACTGGATCGCCACGTTCAAATGTTACCTTTTTCAACCATTTTGCCAAACTCATGTTATTCTCGTAGAATGGCATCTCCAAGACAGTTGGATGGCTCTTTTCCCTTATAACGTTGGTAACTTGGTTAGCAATCTTCAAGATACCCTGATTTAAACTACCCTGTTTGTCGTCCATAGCTTCGGCCTCGTTCATGGCACATACAATGACCTTACGGCGTTCGGTACTGGTGGCTGGTTGGTGGAGTGCCAAGGCTAGCCGTTCAACACCACAGGCCCATCCAATAGCTGGAGTTGCTGTCGAGTTGGCGGTAATATTTTCACCAAAAAGCTTCTGCACGAGGCCGTCGTATCTACCTCCCGCTAGTACTGTTGTCTGTGAACTACCTAGGTCGTCGGATTTAGCCTTGAATTCAAAGATGGTGTGGTTGTAGTAATCTAATCCACGGACCAGTTGATGGTCTATGATATAGGGTAAATTCATCTCATCTAGGTACATGAGTACCGTCTTGAACCTTAGTAGTGAATTGGGACTCAGGCTATATTGAAGTTTAGGTGCATCTTTAAGTAATTCAATATCTTCGATTTCCTTGGAATCCAGTACTCGTAGTGGGTTGATTTCCAATCGATGTTGGCTTAGTTTCGACAACTTCTCCCTATTCTCTTGTAGGAAACTTATCAACAGCTTCAAATAAGCCTTTCGATCCTCAGCATCACCTAAGCTGTTGATGTGCAACATAACTTTATCCTTCAACTTCAATTTCTTCAAGAGATCCCAAGCTAAGCCTATAAGCTTGCGCATCCTCGTTGGGATTAGAACCGTTGAAGACTTCAACACCAAACTGTTGGAACTGCCGCAGTCTACCCTTCTGTGGCCGTTCTCTTCGAAAGAATGGGCCTTTATAGTAGACTCGTAGCGGTAGTTTGCTGTGTAAAAGTTTGTTGTTGACGACTGCTTTGACTACGCTTGCTGTACCTTCCGGTCGTAAACTTACATCGATATCGGAGTTAGTGTCATGGAACTGGTAGAGCTCTTTACCTACTATAACTTCGGAGGTATCTAACCCTTTTAGATAGAGCTGGGTCGGTTCTAAGATGGGTGTATCAATTTGTCGGAATCCATACAACTTTGACAGTTTGGTTGCAGTCGACAGAATTTTGGAGTAGGTGTGGCTGGTACTGGGTAGTGTATCGGGCATGCCACGTAGATTTTGGAGTTTGCTACTGCTGTTTCGGACCTGTAATTGAGTTAAAGGGATCACTTTTAAACTATAGCATCTGTTGATGGACAGCTTGAACATATTGGATTTAAAGTTGAGTCGTCAGCTCTCTATTAATTAGTCGTCTAGGTTGGGATAAAGTTTATCGGCTGATCTTGTAGTGCCTTGTCTCATCGAAAAAGTAAACTTGATAACTTTTTGCAACCTTATCGACTCTGATAAATTCCATCCAATAGGAATCTTTACTTGAGTCACTTTTCTGCCAAATTTTGAAAAGTTAGACTGTCGACATCATAATTAGTAAAGATAAAAAGAAGGATGATAAAACGTTATCATCTTGAAAACAAGCACCTCTTTAGTTGAGAAAATTATAACAAGAGATGAGTGAGACAAAAGTAGCCAACAAGGTATGCCTGGTAGTGATCGATGGCTGGGGTGTCTCCAACCCAGCAACTAAGAAAGGCGATGCCATTGCCAACGCCAAGACAGCTGTGATGGACAAACTCTCCGAAAGCCCCGACCAGTTCTTAGAGCTAGCAGCCCACGGTTTGGCAGTAGGTCTACCTGACGGTCTTATGGGCAACTCTGAAGTTGGGCATCTGAACATTGGTGCTGGGCGTATCGTCTACCAGGATATTGTACGTATCGACTTGGCTTTGAAGCGCAAAGAGTTTGGTACCACCGTGAACATCAAGAAGTCGTTCGAGAATGCTAAGAACGGTAATGGTAGACTGCATCTTTTAGGTTTGGTTTCGGATGGTGGTGTACATAGTCACATCAACCATCTATTCGGACTTTTGGAAGCTGCCAAAGAGGCTGGTATCCCCGAAACCTACGTCCACTTCTTTGGTGATGGTCGTGACACAAGTCCCCGTTCAGCTGGTAACTATACATAGACTATATGCATGCTTATTTCTTTAGCCAAATATGCCAAACAGCTTTTAGATCACATGGACAAATTAAGTTATGGTAAAGTCGGTGTTGCCGTCGGTCGTTACTACGCCATGGACCGTGATAAGCGTTGGGAGCGTATCGAAATTGCCGTCAAAGCTCTAGTCGAAGGTGAAGGTGAGCATTCGGACGACTTAGTCAAGACCATCAACTCTCGCTATGAGAAGGATGAAACCGATGAATTTTTGAAGCCCATCGTCGTCACTAAGGAGGCCAAGATTCAGGCTGATGACACTTTACTCTTCTTTAACTACCGTTCCGACCGTATGCGTGAAATCACCCAGATCTTTGGTGTGGATTCATCCCCCTGTGAGAGTGTTAAGATCCCCGACAATTTGGTAACGCTAACGCATATTTTATCTTTACTGATTTAGAACATTTCAAACATAGCATATCACTACTTTCACTCAGTACAAGACCGACTATCCCTTCCCCAAGGCCTTCCCACCTCAAGTCATGTCCAACGTCTTGGCCGAGTGGCTAAGCAAGCACAACGTCAAGCAGTGCCACATTGCCGGTAATTTTGTAAATTTCCATCTTTGGGCTCATAAACTTCAATATAGAAACTGAAAAGTACGCCCATGTCACCTTTTTCTTCAACGGAGGTATCGAGGTCCAGTTTGATGGTGAGGATCGTGACATGGTAGCCAGTCCCAAGGTAGCTACTTACGACCTCAAACCTGAGATGAGTGCCGCTGACGTAGGTCTCCAAGTCGCTGCCCGTATTCAGGCTGACGAACACGATTTCGTCATGTGCAACTTCGCCCCACCTGACATGGTAGGCCATACCGGCCAGTATGAACCGGCTGTCAAGGCCATTGCCGCTACCGACTTGGCTATTGGTACCATTTACAAGGCTTGCTTAGAGAAAGGCTATACCCTATTTGTAACTGCCGATCATGGAAACGCTGAGAAGATGCTGGCTGAGGATGGAACTCCGCATACCGCTCATACCACTGCTCCTGGTAAGTTTGTTGTTATGTTTTTAGTTCTCGGCTTTCTTTTTCAATGTGCTTATGATTTATTTCTAGTTCCCTTCGTCATGGCTGGTAACGATCAACTGCAATTCATTCCCAAGAGTGAGGCTGGTGAAGCTGCCTTGTGCGATGTCGCTCCTACTATACTCAAGGTCATGGGACTACCTCAGCCTGAGGAAATGTCAGGTAAATCTTTGTTGAAGGCGTAGCTGGTTTAAAGTTGAAGAGCTTTAAGTAATAAATATATGGTTTTTACTTGGTGATGTAGATTAGAGTTTTCATTGATGTTTAGGTGATAGAGCGTCCTGGGATATAGCCTTCCATTGTTTATATAATTTTGATGCAATGTGTATACTAAAAATAGATAAGAATGTGGCTTTTTGAGAGCATCTTTTAAATCTAGGTTATACTGTTGCAACTATTTTATTGACATATAGCTACTAGTCAATCGGCAGTATTTAGCATACGAATCCTAAAGAAGGATCAACACCTTCGATAGTTCACCTAAGACCTCTAACCGATCAAGGAAGGTAGATCGTCTAATATTTTCTTTGGAGTATATGAGAATCCCTTTTAGAGCTCTTGCAAAGACAAGTGGGAAAATATTTGAGATTCATTGGACTTTACAGGTAAACGTGGTAGATATTCCCCATCCTAGTAACATATTTTATGCATAGCTGTACCTTTTTACTCGGTATAAGCGATACTGGATCTCGAGTGCTATTAGTATACTAGGCTCGACACTCAAGCCTTCACCATCTGTACTTCAACACCGTGCACTATGGTATAAATCTCGTTCAATCAAATCAATTATTTTAGACGAATAGAACAGTTTGACAAGGATAAGTAAGTTCGATCGTAATATAAATCTGGACGGTACAGTTTCAGGCTACTATATTTTTAGCTAAATTCCCGACCTGCCATTCACAAGATCGCGAAAGCGCATAACAAGTCCAGCACTGTATAACTTTTTAATAAGATACTCAGACAAGCAATTCAAACATAATGGTTTGCTAACTTTAAAAATTTGTTAGATTTAGTTATTCTAAACTCTATGGATAGTGCCACCAAGGCCGTGACCTACTTTAGAAGACTTTTTATATTTCAGGACAATCTTCATAAGTTAAATTCTAGGATGATGGCTGAAACTGAGAACTTAATTGGTGGAATCTCAATTTTCGAAAAAGAATAAACTCTACCTAGGATTGATGGTTCTCTGGCAAATAATTTATATAAAAGACGAGAAAATATGTAAAAGACACTTGCCAACAATCCTATTGCAAAAAGAGAGAGATGAAGTACTTGAACCTATTAGCCTTAGCCGGCTTAGCAACCTCCTTGGCAACTAACTCAACTCTACCCGCCTTCCCCACCTGCTGTACCAACACTTTGAGCTGTTCCATCCAAACCGACACTTGCTGCTCGCCAAAGTACGGTCTGGTTGTTTTAGCTCTACAATGGTTCCCAACATTAGGCCCCAAGGACGAGTTCACTGTACACGGCTTGTGGCCTGACGAATGCGATGGTACCTTCGCCCCCTCCAACGGATGCGATGCCAGCCGCAAGTACGAGACGGAGATGGAGTCTATCGTAAAGTCTGATATCCAGCTCTACGATGAGATGAACGTGTACTGGGCCTCATACAAGGGCAATAATCCCAGCTTCTGGGCTCACGAGTGGGGTAAACATGGCACCTGCGTCACCACTTTGGAGCCTCGATGCTACACGACTTACTCGCCCTACCAGGAAGTTCGGGACTATATGAAATCGGCCCTCGCTCTCCGCAAACAGTTCAATTTGTATACAGCACTTGCCAAGGGTGGCGTAGTCCCTGGTAGAACTTACAATCTCACTCAGGTCGATGCTGCTTTAAAGGAGGAATTCAAAGTTAAGATCCACATCACCTGCTCTGGCAAGAAGTTGAGTGAACTTAGGTTATTCTTTAGAGTTAAAGGTAAGGATAACTATATCCTTACTAACGCAGTAGGTACTACCGATTCCTGCCCCAAGACTGGCATCCAGTACGATATCAAGACCAACCCCGTCCAGTTATAGAGTAGTTTATATAATTAATTTTGGTTAATAAATCGTATGTTATGGTTTTAGTTGACTAATTTGATATGTAAACTGCTTATATATCTAGTACCACTGCTATATATATGTCAAAGTTTTCTGCTGTTCCCCCATAACCCCTATTAAATTTATAAGATTCTTGATAAGGATGCCACATCCTTATAGAAATATTGTCAAATGAGATCTACCATCTTTTAAACGCTCCATTTTTGTTCTGAATACAGCCTTCTAACCTCAACAGTTACAGTTTGGAGGTCATCGTCAAAGCCTCAGATAAAAGATGGATCTTTTCTATATTTTCTTCAAAGTAATCAATCTACAGCAGGTTCGTTTCGACTCCTCATTGATTCTACCTGCCTATTCCAAACTTTTCAATACATCCCATTTCAAGTACTAGATTTCAATCCGTTCTAGACAAGTGTATTGGGCTTGCAGGTTGTAGACCATTGACCTAAAGTAGTAGCATCTCATTAACAAGTAGCCATCGAATAATTTATTTCTAATCAGTAACGCTAAGTTGATGGGAAATCTAATTGCCGAAGTTCAATAGGAGGTTTGCCATAACACTAAAAACGTTAATATTTCACGATAGTGTTGCCAAATATGTACTTGATATTAAAAGGCTTGCATGTTTATGCTTTACGAAGTCTAGAAAGTGCAGTAGCCAAGCTATTTAAGCTGAGTATGGATAAACTTACCTACTTTTTGTTCCAAGTCCAAACTTTTTATCGACCTATATATTTCGAGGTAGTTTTGTAGAGTACTTGGCTAAAAGTAGTGGTAAGTGCAAGCAACAATGTCAATTTTAAAGAGAATCCCCAACCTAGCTAGCAGATTGCCTTTACGTTCGACTTTAGCGTTGCGGTGGGCACCAAAATCCAACACAGTATCCACCTTTCGATTCCATAGCAATCAGGTTGCCCAGAGATTAGAGCACAACACCAACACCAACATTACACACGAAATAAAGGACGATGCTATCCAGTACATAGGGAGTACACCTTTCAAGACCAAATTTACCAATCTAGTCTACGTAAAAGTAGGCCAGGATTTAAGCTCTAAACTCTACAGCAAAAAGTCCTATAAGAAGGGGGAGATCATAGTTTTATTAGAAAATCTCAGTATCCAAGAGTTTAAGGACTACACGACGGTCCAAATCGATGATAACTTACACGTCAGTTTGATGAACGAGTTCGTATTTAGCAACCACAGCTGCAGCCCAACTTTAAACTTCAAAGTAGTTCAAATAAACGACATCAGCAACAATATTGCAATTGTAGCGAACAGGGATATAGAAGTCGATGATGAGTTCACCTTCTTTTATCCTTCTACCGAGTGGGTTATGGATCAGCCTTTCGATTGTTGGTGCAAGTCAGAAAAAGTGAGATTTTATTTTTTTCTTATACTAACATATGTCTATCTATATAGTGCATTCAAGAGGTCAAGGGAGCTAAATTTTTAGATGCCAAGTTTAAAAAGGATGCTTTAAGTGGAAAATCAAACTATTTTTTTAACCAACATATATTAAATCTGTTGAGTAATAAACAATAGTTAATATATGGTTATATGCATAGCGATCCTTTATAAGTTTTAAACTAGAGTGTACTTTATAGTGCTAATAGATCTTTGATTGTTTTTAGGATATTTGCAGCATATTTTATTTAGAAATTTGAAGCAATTTGTAAATCCTAATAATAGCTCTTTTAAAGCTTTATCGGCATTAGATGATAAGGTAATTAGAACAATTTTTCCAGTCTATTCCAAAATTTGTACTCATTTCGAATTAAATGGCTTGCATGTATACAATAGTTACAGGCACAAATATATAATTTTCCATCCATAACCCATCGAATTTAAAACGGGGCATCAACCTCTACCAAGCTTTCAAAGTCATCACTCGATTCAAAAGAACCTTTGCAAATAGCCAAATTTATTCCGATTCCAATTCCAAAAGTTGAAAGCCAAGTCCAAACTGAAGCTTTAGTTTTCATCCAACACAAAAATGTGGGGCAACACAACAAAAATACTACAACGACAATCAACCTTCCCTATACTTTACACAACCATATTAGCAATCAAACATAAAACATATTTCAAAAAGTAAATTTGAACAGCTTGATAAATACGATAGTTAATCTAAAAACATTTGTAAAGGTAATTCAACATGTCCGGCATAGCGAGTAGTCAACAACAATTAGTACCAATCTACCTATCAACCCAGCTCTATCAAACTTTAGCTTTGGTGGCATTCAGTAGTCTAGGGCTTATCATCTTTTCTTACCTAAGGCCCCGTTTCAGCAAGGTTTACCGTCGCCGTAACACCTCTCAAGATGACTATAGCTCACCGCGAAGTTTGGTAGATACATTTAGACTACTACTAAATCAACCTCTTCAGCTCGATGATGAGTTCAGGCAACTAGATAGTTACCTATTCATAAAGTTTATAAAGTTCAATTTGGTTTACAATTTATGCACACTATTACCAGGTATAGCACTAATAGTCGTTAACTATGTAGGCGCTAAGAACTTCCAAAAGCTTCACGTCGACATCATGGCTTCAGATCGACATGAAACAATTTACGATTGAAAGTATGGACAATAGGCCCGAACTACTTTGGTTCCACATTGTGGTAGCTTACTTCAACAACATGTTGTTTTTTATCCTATGTGCTAAATTTTGCCGACAGTACGTAGCTGCACGTCAGGCCTATTTCGCAAGTTCAGTTTACCAGAGCCAGATACATTCCAAGATGTTGGTTGTCAAGGGTATTGATGTTGATGCGCTCGATTCGAGTGTAAAACTGAGAGAGTTTCTCGACCGAATAAACCTTAGGTACGAAGTTTGTCAAGCCCACCTTTTGCCGAACCGACTAGTTAAGCTACAAAGCCTGACACGCCAGTACAACGCCACCATTTTACTTTTGGAAGCTTTACTCAGTCCAGCTCAAGTCAAAAATAGCCAAATTCGACCCACTATTAGAGTCGGCAGATTGGGGTTTTTAGGTATTGGGATGCAAGTCGACGGTATCGACTATTGCCTGGACCAACTTACTCAACTGCACCACCAGATTAATGAACTCAAAGGTCCTATTCGCACTAAGAGCGCCGGTCTTGGTTTTGTCAGCTTTAAATCTACTATACAATGTCACACCAACCTACGGCAGTTACTCCCAGGACCTGGGACGCGTCTACCTCTACAAGGTCCAGTAAGCTCCATTGACCTAATGCCAGGCCCCAACCAATTGATTTTAGAGAACTTGGTACTAGATTGGCGTCAACGCTATGCACGCTTCGCCTTCTCCACATTTCTCTTCCTTGGTCTTTTGATCGGTGCTGCCTTTTTGTTTTCGTCGCTAGCTTACTTGGGGTCTTCCACCACTCTTGCCAGTCTGTTCCCTTCGGCAGCCGCCGCCTTCTCCCAACCAGCACTGCAATTTGTAGTAGATGGTACATTAACCCCGCTTTTGATACTGATCCTCATCGCAATCGTGCAGCTGATCCTCAAGCAGATGGCACGTTTCCAGTCAGGCTGAAACTAAAGGGTCGATTGACCGACGTCTTCTGGCTAAATTTTTGGCCTTTCTGGTTGTGGACAATTTAGTTGTCTTTTCCTTTTTAGCTACTCTCCTGCCACTCTCTAACGCTTTGGGTTCTGTCAAGGTCACCGACTTTTTGACCTTCATTTTGACGTTCAAGTCCATTATTCCTTCCATCGGTCTACCTTTCACCTCGGCCCTGCTATCAACGTCGACATTCTGGGTCTCACAGTTAGGGCTACGTACGTTAGCTTACCTCATTGAGTTGGTGCAGCCCATCTCACTGCTCAACTACATCAACTATAAGCTACGCAACCATGACAAGCTGAAATGGCTGCCTAAATTCACCTTAACCTTACGCCAGCAGGCAGAAGTCGAACTTCCACCCAAATTTGATTTCCCAGTCGTCTACGCCGTCACCGTCTTCAACCAAACGTTGATTGCAGCGTTTGGTTTGGTGGCACCTATGATCCTACCCTACGGCTGTATCAACTTTTTAGCTGCCTACGTCGTCTACCGATACCAAGCTGACCTATGTCTATTCAGATATGCCGATACGCAACGGTCGTCTCGCTCAAACTGCCATCCACTGCCTTTTAATCACCTTCACTTTGGCTCAGTTTCTCAACCTGTTAGTTCTACTACTCAAAAATCCAAGTGATCCCCAGTGGTTGACCCTACTTCCACTACCTTTTTTGACCGTTTGGTGGGTCATCGCCTTACGAGCTTGGCTCGATGCTAACGCCCAGTTACTCGACATCGGACCTGACGGTTATAGAAACACCCATGAACCCCAGGCGTCCGAGCGACCAACTCCCATCTATTTGACTGAGATTGAACTCGTTGAGAGTGGGGATGTACGACTTAATTCCCAACCTTCCGATCCCGACTTTGATACCAAGCATGGGGAAGCGGTGCCTGGTACTGGACTAGTTCCCTTGAGTTATTTAACTAAGGAGCTTTTGCAACTTCAGGTTGACCGTGCCTTACTTGAACTGTTCCCCGATTTGAATAGGTACTTCAACTTGGCGAGTCAGCCTCCTACTCCAAGAATTAATTAATAAAATATATAGCTTTTTGTATAGTGATTTATTCGAAAATCTCTACTATATGTTTGAAAAGTATAGTATATATTCTCTAAAGCTATATATATAAATAAACCAAGTATAATAAAAGATTCTTGTAACATACTCTGTCTGCATCTTCCAACTTGAGAAATAAACTAACCTTAGCGATAGTTTAACTCTTCATAAATCCATCACTAGGTATAACAACTACTATAGCTTTAGATATCTATTAAGCCATCTCTAGTACAAATATGGATAACAAAAGCTAAAATTACAAACTATGGATTATATATTCTTTGTTCTATTTTTATAGGCTGTTTAGGAAGTCAATATGGCCCTTCAGCTGGATTCATGAGCATGCATCTAAAGCCCCCTTTAAATACCGACAAACCAGCATTTATAAAGATGAGTCCACAGCTACACTTTCTGATTCCTTGAAGCTTTGCAATCTAGAAGCCTATTTATATGTGTAATTAAAAATGGTTTATATTTATAAATACAAGATGCCACTCGGTTCAGTAAAACTAAGTGACTATATTTAAGTTTAGTTTAAGCATAGCCACTCAGTTTTGCTGGACCGAGTATTATTCTTTTAGCAATAAATTAAGCTACACATCTAATAATATCATATTTAAAACATATTGAATTTTTAGATACCTGTCAACTCGTAACTCCGTCACAAATTTATATATTTTTAGTACTCAGTTTGGTTTCACCATCAATCCTACTTTGTCAAATCTACTCCCGTTTATAATTAGCAAGTTTAAGGAGAAGGGGAGAGGAATATTGATAACTGACTTGCGAAACTCCATAATTTTTACTCCGTCTACAAGTGCCAACTACCTATATTTATGGAAAATATTGAAAAGTATCCAAGGTTTGTATATTTATTATAATAAACCCGTCCTCTAAAACCATTCTATCAATCCTTCATAATTCCGCACTTCAATGGTTTTAATTATAGGTTACATGCCTGTAGCAAGGATCCCAAACAATTGACATTTATCTATTTAGGTACTCCGTTATTATAAGTGAAAATATACAGAGTTATGGGTATAAAAGGCCTTTATGATGAGCTATTCAACTTTACAACAAAATAAGAAAGTATAAATCTAAATATGAAGTTTACCTCAATCGCCTTACTATTAGTCGCCTCAACCTCGGCTTTCCAAGTATCCAATCTGTTGAGAGCCATCAACAATTTGCGTGACGACGCTAATGTCAGTCAGCAGGGTGGTAACCAGCCTCAACCTGCCAGCAACTACGGAGGTAACCAGGGCGGTAACTATGGAGGCAACCAGGGAGGTAATTATGGAGGAAACCACGGTGGAAACCAGGGCGGTAACTATGGAGGAAACCAGGGAGGCAACTATGGAGGTAACCAGGGAGGTAACTATGGAGGTAACCAAGGCGGCAACTATGGTGGAAACCAAGGTGGCAACTACGGTGGAAATTACGGCGGTAACTACGGAAGCTGCACCGAAGGCACCATGTTCTGCGACTACTACTCTGGTGGCTTCTATACCTGCGCTCAAGGTCGGTATGTACTACGTCAATGTGGTCCAGGTACCAGATGCCAGATGATTGCCAACAACCACCCCATCTGCAACTACGCTTAAACTTTTATTATTTGTAAATAAAACAGCACTTGTTAAACTCTATTCTGCAAACTAAGTTTGATGCATTTTTGCCATATATAAATATACAGTGTAATATAGTATGATTCAAGTCCTAACTATATAAACTTTTGCAGTACCAACCTTTTGGTGGTAACGTTTGATTTTAGTTTAGATGAGGTTGAAAGGGCTGATTATATTCGGTGAGAACCTAGAAATGTAGCCAATTCGTCACACCTTTTACTTGGGCGAAAAGTTCAGATATAAATTAGATGAAACAGAAACATTCATTGTATACGTTGCCTTTCTGAACAATAAAATGAAGCAGCAGCTTGGAAAAATGACCTGCCTCCATTTCAGATAGCTAGCTTTTACGTTACTAGTGGCTGTACCTATAATCAACAGCATAAAGCCATGACTGAGTTTAAAATGCCAATCCATTGTAGGATGATAGGTAAGTTCTCAGTAAAAGGTTGTAAATAAATGGAGGCTAGCAGCCACCTATCCACAAAATATATCAAAATGGTAAGCTTAAATTTAAAGTTTAAAACAAAAAGGTAGTGTCTATCCCTTCATTCAATAAGATAGTAATTTACTACGAGGATTTGGGGCTTTATAGCATCTAGAGCGTCTTAATTTCGCTTGAAGACATCTTTTGGATCCAGCCTTACCTCTTTCCTTACCTTGTGGCGCCTCTCAATTTTACTATTTTGGAGATCGGTTTGACTACTTTACTCCCTCCAACCCTAGTTGGCGCTCGAGCTCTCTCGAGGAACACCTGCTTACCTTTGGCCAATAGAGGCCTTCATTCGCCGTTCCATTTGTTGAAGCTGGTGAGCGTTTAGTCCATGTAGAGACTGTTGTGAAGGTATTTGCTCTGGAAATACTCCAATTTGTTTTAGCTGTTGAAGCAAGATGACGAGTGGAGTAGGTGTTGCTGAGCCGCTTGGATGCAGCGACTCAGGGCAATTATTGATAGATTTGAAGCCTTTGGTGCATTTTTGAGTGCATATAGTTTGCCCTAGACACACTTAGCTAGAGATACATGGTTAAATTGAATGCTACACAAACTTGTCTCCAGCTTTGACAGGTTGAAGAATTTGGAGCTACATGTTAAAACCTACGGTTGGGTTGGAAACATCGATGTTAGATTTGAACTCATTTAGACTTAGTCCCACACCTAGTAGGTGGAGAGTACAGGCAAAGGTGAGCAACAGGGGTACTACAATAAAGAACTTTATCTTGTATCTAAAGCCAAGCTTTGATAAATTCAATGTTGATGTTTTATATATTCTAAGTTTATTTGTTTGCTAGAAAAATTCTGTCAGGCTGTGTTTTTAGAAGCACAAAACTATTGCTATAACCTTTTTCTTGCTATACTTCTTATATTTATATACCAATAGCATTTATGTAATGCATTGGCGGATAATAGAACTATGTTTTTAGTAAAACTTGCTTGTACAAATTTCAAAATTTTGCTCAAAGTCGATTATATGTGTGGTCCTTTCGTTTCAATAACCGGGCTTGACCTATTTGTAAATTTTTTTAAACTATTTCAGCGACTTACAATTCAATTATTTATGATTTTCATAATTTTTAGTAGAATACAGCTGATGTAACAACTAGTCCAAATCCAGTGAAATTGGCTTGGCACTTGCCATGCTAAAATAGCTGTTGCAGAGGTCTAACGCCATTCCAAGTAAATGTAAAGTGGTACTATAGTTTAATTGCCCTTAAAATGGGCACACACCTTTATAAATCATTCACTATGAGCTACCATCACTCCTCTTATTTTCTACAATACATCATATACCGTGCTTTCTATTGGAGTACTGGTACCTATAGCAATATGTTTCATGATTTCAAAGTAAAATAAGGCATAAGGCTAATAGCTTTGAAAAGTTGTATTAAAATTTATATAGGTTAAGCAGCAAAATCTAGGGTTTTTACCATTCCAATTAAGTGATGTAGTATACATATATATGTGTGCTAAATAAACTATATTAGTAAACAAATAGATAGTCGATATTAAGTTTAAAGATATTGAAAATAGTTAGTAGACTAGAAGATGAACTTGTCTACTATGGTAGTGTAGAATTGAAGTATGCTAATCTAATACTTTAGAAATGTATATATAAGAGAATGTTTTCTGAGCAAGTAATTCAAGATATCTTTACCTTTTCTGTTGATAATAATTAGGATTTTCTATATTCTATAGTTACTAACTTGTTTAACGTTATCAAAATTCACTATCGAGTCCATTTCTTTGATGGTATAATATCCAACAAACATACAGTTCCTATTAATATCAATAATCGAAAAACTCATGGATCGTAGATTTATTGATGCCATAAAAGTATAAACTGACTTTACAATACTTTTAGCCATGTCACTAAAGTAGAGTTGGCATATGCTTTCGGCCACCTTCAATATAGATATGGCCAGTTCTTAAGTACGATGTGGCATAGATAAATTGTAAAAAATACTTTGCACTTCCAATGGAAAAGCTTGCTGGATATATCCGATAATCTTAAGGCAGTGCCACATAAAGGAAAGCAGATATAAAATAGGCTTCGATTCCACTTCTTAGGCCGACAACCATTCAACTGAATAATAGAGGTGTTTCGAAAGGTGAACCTACGTGATATAGAGTAGGTTGCACCAACTGAACTTTTAATTAGATGTGGTCAACTATCAAGCTAAATACTATACTACATTCATTACCCTTCATAGTTCAGATAACTTATAGTCAAAGACCATGGTCGAGTTTATAAAGTCTCACCTTATTGTACGATACTATGTACCATAGTTTTGATTATTCAGAATTTTTTTCGCCTCTCGGGTTAAACACATACAATATTGCTCCAATTGAACCATGAACTCCAACAGCTTATGTAAGGCCAGAAATCTACATTGACTGGTGGAGTTTATGTTTCAATTGGAGCAATATTGTATGTGTTTAACCCTGAGAAATGATTTCTTTTCAGTCAGATCATCAGAGTTTAAACTTCAAAAGTTCAAAACATATAAAATTCAAAAAATAGAATATGCATATTTATAAATAAAAAAGCTTATTACTCTCGTTTAAAGTTTAAATATAAATTTCAAGTACATATATAAATAAACTATTAAAGTTTTAAAGTTATTTAAGTAATTTTTAGAAAAAATGGTCAAGGTCAAAACTATGGTAGGTTATCGGTTGAAACATATCAAAGTATAAAGGCTAATAAATCACTAATCTATATACGAGAATTCTACTAACTTTACTCCGTCTATAAGTCTAGATACTCTTGTAAAATATGTATTCACTAGATACAAACTTTTGCACACAACCTAAATAATTCCGTCCTTCAAACGAAAATTTTTCAAAATTCCGTATCTACTACTCTCTATAATATAAAAAAATCTTGCTATCTCCCTATACAAAGTTAGCCCCACCTATACTCATCCAAATAACACTCCGTCTTTCTCCCGTTTATACAAGACCAAAGGTATATAAAGGGATAAGTCTGAACTTCCAGCTAGCAAGATAAAGTATTCCAAAGATAAACATGAAGTTTACATCCATTGCCTTACTATTGACCACTTCAGCCTCAGCCTTCGAGGTCTCTAATCTGTTGAGAACTTTCAATAACCTACGTGACTACTCTAGTGGTGGTAATCAACCACAACCAGCTAGAAACTACGGAGGGAATTACGGAGGGAATCATGGCGGCAACTACGGTGGAAACTACGGCGGCAACTATGGTGGTAACTATGGCGGCAACTATGGTGGTAATTACGGTGGTAACTACGGAAACTGCGTCGAAGGTACCATGTTCTGCGACTACTACTCTGGTGGCTTCTATACCTGCGCTCAAGGTCGATATGTATTACGCCAGTGTGGCCCAGGTACTCGATGCCAGATGATTGCCAACAACCATCCCATCTGTAACTATGCCTAAATTATTTGTAAATAAACCAGTCCCTTTTAAAAATTCTATATTTCAGCTTGCTTTTATAGATTTTTCTACTATTAACCACAAAGCAACCTAAGTTTTAGCCAATAAGGTAGGATCCAGGTTTTTGCAACGTAAGCATTTAGAAAGATGAAATTCGTTTTCAATCTAGAAGGTTGTTTCAAAATTAGGAAAATGTACAAATATAATTAAGAATTTAGTATTAAGCTTTGTTGAAAGGTCAAGTCATTTTTCTTAGGATATAAGCACAGCTTCCAAATGAGTAGGAAGTCTAACAGCTTTTCAAGGAGTACACGCCCCATCCTTCAACTTATAGCAATAATGTATACATAAAATTGAAGCCTTGATCTACTGAAAACTTATCAGGGCCAAGCTATATCGACTCTATAAGGTTAAAAGAACAAAATAAACTAAACTATGTTTCAATTTAGTTGATATATCAAGTATTGTGCAAGTAGATTAGACTTGGTAAAGCTAGAATTAGATTTGGTGAAAGATGTATATAGATGGCCTAAATATTGAAAGCATTGTCATATAGTACATATGCAATATATTAATTAGTACTTGCTTGTCACAACTTATAGATGCCTACTATTAAATTTACGTAGCTTACATCATAAATATCAAAATATTATTATTTTCTAGTCAATAATCTATAGATTTACGAGAGACTTGAACTTATAAAATTTATATCTATTTTTATTAGAAAAGTAAAACATGGGACCTTATATAAAAATATATACATAATTAAAATCTCACTTGAACCCAGGGCTGTATCACATAAGTAACTCATGGACATAGTTAACGAACGCATTCTTTTCCAAATCTCCTTCTGCAAATGGTACTACCATCAATAAACTATTGTTGAAAATGTTAATCTGGCTAGCAAATTCTATGTATCTTTGATCGGAACTGATAGGTAGATAACATACTACATGCCAACGAAGCCATAATGCACAACATCTTCTTTGTAGATATGGTGAGATAGTTAGTTTCCTGTAACAGGAACTTGTACAGCTTGTAACTCATAGAATTTCGGATTGGAATGTCGTTAAAATTGAGAAAGAATTTGTTGATAACATCACTAACTCCCGTGGGGATTTGATTGCTGATGGTATAACCCAAAAGTATGCGGTTGATTTCATCCAATATAATCTGATCACCTTCATAGTAGGCGTTAGCGAGGTTGGATCTCTGGTTCAATTCGATAACGTTAGTCCCCATGACTGATCCATTCCACCCACTCTGCAAATTTAAAAAACCGTTGTTGAAGGCAGGGTTTATTCCAAACATACTTACATACTGCTGGTTGAGAAGACTGGTGTTGTTTAAGAAACTTTCACTTTCGTACGAGGAAGAAACTCCGTTGGCATCTAACTTAAACCCATCATCTATATTCCATGGCATATCTAGGCTCGTACCACCAAACTCGGGTGTAAATAGAAACGGCAATGTACACGGTGAGATATTCGGTTCGGAGCCGATAGGAGGTATCAGATTCGGAAAATTTTCTTGGACATCTAAATTGAAATCTGCAGGATCGGAAGTGAGATGTAGTGGGAAGATATAGGGTGAGATATTGCACTCTGAACCTACAGTCGATATTACATTAAAATTTCCATCATAACTGCTACATAGCGAAGGTAAACTACCCACTGGGCCCATGATCCCAGTTTCCAAGCTGATATCATTAGCTTGATTTGCTCTAGTTCCCAAGTTGATGTCAATAGCCTGACTCCTGTCGATTTGTAAACTTGGTACTGAAGGTGAGGATTCAAATTGGTTTTCAACAAACTGGACATCATCAAGCTCGGTGACGGCTTTACAGAATACGAACTTACCACTCTGAGTGCTGTTGATCTCACTACCCTTGTTGCGTTTAAAACCGGTTTTAGGCCCTCGCTTCTTAGGGATGATGTTAAAGGTACACTCTAACCCTTGTTCGATACAGTTCCTACACTTTAGATCTACTTTTGTACATTTGGTACGGTACTCCTTACACCCGTCGCAGGCGATGTTCCTTGAGATTTTGCG
The DNA here is from genome assembly GCA_016630905.1 of Capillidium heterosporum. NCBI lineage: Eukaryota > Fungi > Entomophthoromycota > Entomophthoromycetes > Entomophthorales > Capillidiaceae > Capillidium > Capillidium heterosporum. The sequence continues at coordinate 661,125 of WBMQ01000010.1, forward strand.
TTCTTGATACATTTAATTTTATGATTCCATGGTGCTGAAAGTGAATGCTTTTATACCCTTACCTTGAAAATTTTGCCTAAAACGAGGCTTAGATGGATAATTTATATGATTAACTGCTGACTTCGAATAATTTATCGTAGTAAGCCAGTTTATTGATAACTTCCTTTATAGTTTCCAATAGAAACCTAAGCTATCCAACTCTCATTGGAGTAAAAGGTGAATACAATGAAGTATTAAATTGGAAAGATGGTTGGATTTTGAATATACAGTTTACAAATATCATCTGCTTTATATAGTCACATCCAACTAATAGAACATTGAACTATGGTGGATTGGAATCTGCCAACTACTCTAAATTTAGACCTTCCTAGAAATCGCTTTTGTCAGGACTAACCCTTACAATCCATTTAAAAAATACACTTTGTACAGGATCAACTAAAGGTGCCTGCTAGAAGTTGATTTGTTCTTGGCGCGGTAAATAAAGAAAAGGTTAGAAACTTCATCCCAGTATCTTATTAGAAACCATGAGCCCTTACGAGCGGATGGTAGAGAGGATAATGTTCTTTTAAATGCAGCTTTATATGAGTACAATTTTGAGCCTATCACGTTAGATAAGGACAACATATGCACTTTTCAATTTCAATATACCTATTTGATTCGTTTGAAATCGCGGTCAAACTGTTGTTGCAAATCAGTAGTTGCTATATAGATGATGCTGCAAACAAGTTAATGTACCTATTAGTTAAAAAATACCGATTGGTCTAGTGACAACCAATTACTCATGTAAATACCTAGGACCCAAATTGAAATAGAGGGATAAGACATTAGCCCTGTAATGACTAAAGGCTTAGGCAAGCTATACCATCTCAATAAACCACATCAACGCCTCTCGTTTTTTAAAATAGAACTTTAAAAGTGAAGTGATAGCATGGGGTTTATATTCACAAAGACATCCTTATTTTTAGTGTCCTTGAAGGTCAGATATCTAGATTTATAATCAGGTAATTGTTCTGCCAGTAAGATTTTTTCAACTGTTTAGAAATTGGAACAACTCTTTAGGTCATTAAAATTACAGAAATCATGCATATAGTATAGAACTTTTAATAGCTATATTAGAGGACTGTGCCACTTATAAAGGTACAAACACCTATTCCAAAACGAAAGTTGAAGTAATATACTGACCAAAGTCCATATACTTTTACACTGGTTTTATAGTATCACTACGGATAAAGCTATTATTTTCAGGCCGATGGTAAGATATATATTCTTATCAACAGAACAAGAGGGGAATTATAAGTTAAATAAGGCCGAGGAGGAAATTTAAACCTCAGCTGGGCAATAATCCACCCAATCAAAGCTATACCAAAGAAAGGGCTGTAAAGACATAGTGATGTAAAGGCACATTTAAATCTAGTTTCTGCACTATAGCTTTTTATACGGAATTGGAAATAGCAGCGGGCAAACCAAATCCAGCAAAAGTATATCTAAATGTCAAAAACCAAAGATTTACCAATACCTACTTACTACAAAATAAACCAATTTAAAAATATACTTCTAAGCTTAAAGCATATATAACCAAGTTTATTTCTCGGCATTAACTGTTATACATATAGTGAGTACCTAAACCTATAAAGGATATATCAAATTATTTATTAACTTTGTAGAATATATATATGCATGATACCACTTCACCCTAAGCCAACATTACAATAGATATGCAATTTGGTTGATATAATTTGGAAACTGATACCGGTCAAAATTGGATGCAGCAGTCGGGAATATTGTCATCAAGCTAGTACTAAAGCCATGAAACCTTTGAGCTTGTTCGATGTATCTAAAATTTAAGCTAATACTGGTCATGAGATGACATTTCAAGTATTTCATATCATATAGAACCTTCTTGGTAAGTGTAGTAGGAAATTTTGGCTCTTGAGAAAAAAAAGACCAGCCTTTTACATAAGCAGTTTCACTTTAGAATATCGGCAATATTGGAAAACAGCTGATCTATCTTACTAAAAACTTTGTGTAGTTAGTTATAAACAATGTAGTTGAAAAGGCTATATATATATTGTTTAATTTGATTGAGTAGTCTATACCATAGGCATCGTTGAAACCGAACATTTGGTTCAATTGAGATGTATTCTTTTGAGCTACTGAGTCATACTAACTGTCTCGTCGATTCAACAGATTACTACTCAAAGCAGTATCAATTTCGAATGTACTGATAGATTCTTGACTGGAGTAAGCAATAGAACATATAAAGTATTACTTTCATTGAAAGAAGTAGCTCGATTAGCGCCCAGCTTAAATCCACCAGCTACATTTTTTATACCATCCAGGTTTCTATTGATCGTCTTTGGAGATACAGTGGTAACATAAAAGGTAGTAGAATGGGTCCTAAATTAGTAGGAGATATTTAACTTGGAAAATGCTCTTGGGGATCTAGGATGATGTCTGTAATCTCCGGTGTAAGCTGTAATAAAGATATGTAAGATATGATGGTATAATTGAAATTAGTAAATGGTATTGAAATGAAATTTTCAGGGTAGCAACTACAAATAAATAAAATATTATCCGATAGACTCAGATCTAATTCCATTAATCACTCTTGTTGCTTCGAGTTCCTTTCTTTCTAGAGCAGAGGAGGCAGTAGATTGAAACTTCTCTTTTTTAGTACAAGAACTATTCATTTTTCAATAAAGACAAAGTCCCCAAATTAGATATTCATTTCACATAATACAGATTTTCCATCTTTTTTTATGTCAGCATTGATTTCCTTGATGCGCCTAGGCCTTGATTTAGGACTCTCACTCCTTTGGAATCACGTCGAACATACACCTTAAATCTAAGATCCTATAGCTCTTATACCTTACTCCAGCTTTGATATACCTAGTTCGATACTCCTTATACCCGTCACAAACAGTTTTTTTGATATGCTGAGTTCTCTAGACATTCGAATATCTGAACCGTTATAAACCATTACAGTTATGAGCAACAGCACGGCTAACAACATTATCTGTATAAAGTTTGTATATCTTAAGCTTTTATTGTAAACTTCCCATATTAATAAATAAGAAAGACTTTTCGGAAGTTTATTATAAGTTTACTATACGAATTTATAATTTATAACTTTAACTTACTTTAAAATTTACTAAAGAAATTAAAGTAAGCTTGAGTCGTATATAAAACTAATACTATATATTAAGTTTATTACTAAAAGGCTTGATAAATCTATTTATATATGTTGCCTAATATAACTCAAATCATAAGCATTTCTATTTATAAAAATATACATGTAATGTAGCTTTACAGCTTTAGATGGATTCAACTCCTAGTAAAATACTACTAAAGAACGTTTATATTCATATAATACAACAATCATATTTGAATTGAAATACATTATATATTCGGAATTTTACATCATTCATAATTTGTTCTCATAAAGTTATTAAAAATGTAACTCCATTCCTATATTGGATATAAGGTTACATAATGTTGCTTTAAGAGGATTATAAGAATATAGTAAACTATGTATATTAGATCTGAGAAAATGTTGCTATATCATAAATAAACTTCCGTAGAAAGATGCAATCTAGATGGTATGATATATTATAAACGATTATATCCCATGGGAAAACAAAGGAGTTTTTTCTGTCAAATGCATAATATATACTTATATTAATCTTAAATATAACCTTATAGTTACTTTGAAGCTATAACTCAAAGGGCTTATGTACAGTCAAAGATAAGAGATATATAAATACCTATCAAACTGACGTAGGCAGATTATATATTAAATTTATACCTGTTACAAATTTAAAATACACAAATTATCTATAAGCGTTATAGTAAGGTTCATATAGTTTTGTTTTAAAATCTTTTATACTTCAGTTTGAATGAGTCTAAATTAGTTCTCATGATTTTTCATAGCCAGTATCCTTTCAAAAATTGTGTAATTTCCTTTGAATTTCTACCAAAATTGCAATATTGATATATATATAAGGTAATTTTAGCTGAAATTACGTAATAGAGTCTAAATAGTAGATCAGTACAAAACTACATCATATTCTTCACTATAATTTGGAGCAAATTTTTCAAGATAATCTATAGCTAAAATATGTATATATCACTTGATGGCTATAAAATTTAAACCTATATTAGCTTGTCATTACAATACATACATTTTTTGAATTGTTATAGTTAATTTCCTTGTAAAGAAAAGGAAAGATTAACTTTACTCGAAAATTCACTACCCATTTAAGTCAGCTACAATACTCTATAGGTATATTTCCATAGCTCAAGAATATATAAGCATATGTAAAATAGCATATCTTTGAATATATATAATGATAAATCCTTTAATGATAACATAAGCATAGAATTCGCTAAAAGGCAGCAGTAGCTTCCAGCCGACAAAAGCATTCTCCAGCAAAATTTTAAATCTTGGCCTTAGTACCAACTCCAAGATCCTTCCCATCACTAGCATTAGAATTACATACCTCGTACATTCGATCCAAACACTGTTCTAAAGTTTGTATAAACTTTGTAGTATCCGAATAGTTAGAAGATCTCTTGGACTCAACCCCAAAGATTAGCGAATCGCCTTTAGCTACGGGGATGTAGTTGATACCATAACCATGCTCAGCTACTGATCCAAAGCCAGTACCTAAATTGCAAATATCAATATAAAGCTGGAAGGAGGGTTTATAAATTACCAACTATGGTATCAGTCTTCAACATGGAGCTGGTGGAGAGGCGCCAAGTGGATGACTTTTTGAAAATTGCATCTTCAAACACGGGGTGAGATTCACCTTCATTCATGATGAGGCGTAGACCCAGCATGTGTCGGTCACAGCCACGGCCGTCACTGACTTGGGATGCAAAGGCCAGATGGGCTTTGGAAGCTAATACCAATTTGCTATGCTTCTCTTTACTCTAGAAATGTAGAAGATGAGTACAGAGGGAAAAGGAAATATAGAAGCTTACGGTAGCTTTGGAGTCAAGCATGGCGTAGCAGAAGTCGGAGGCCGGTTGTGACAATACACGGATGACGTCGGTTCGACCGTGTTGGAACTTACGAGTGGAGCCGGTCTCGTAAGTACCGACCAACTCTTTATGTAAGGCGAGGTGAGTAAGCTGCATAGCCATCTGGATGAAGGCGTCGGGAGAAACTTTAGCTATATATACAATTAAAAATAGTCCCTAGTAATAAAATAGCACTTACCAACTTTCTTCATAAAGTTTGTGCCGTATTTCTGATAATTTAAAACTTTGCTATCAGAATCAGCAATAGTCTTCTCGATCTGTATCTTAGCTTGTTGCAATAACTTCTCAATTGCACTGTCGACTTTGAATTCCAGCTTACGTGGCTCTTGTACTTGGACGAAGGTAGGTTTAGAAATGCTGGTTACTGAAGCTGCGTTGGCAGTAGCCAAAACTGAAGCTGGGATAAGTGCATCAAGAGGAGAATGTTCCCCATTCAAGCCGGCGTTCCCATCAGCATCGATTATTAAGTTCAGTGCTGCATCCAACCAACGGTTGTTGGCGAGGTGTCCATGGTAGATGTTTGCTTGGTGCTTTTTTATGTCCGATGCAGTTCGAGTTGAATCTAAAGATACTACAAACAATGCCTCTTGGATGACAAGCATGCTAGTTAAATTCTTGGGATCGAGGTGGACGAGATGCTGGTAGGCCTAAATTGAAACAATTCAATAAAACCATCATATACTAAATAATTACATCCGACCAAGTATCCCTATGGGCAGCTGTAAATAAACCGATAGGGAAAGCTTTCCCACGATTCTTTACATCGTTGATAACCTTCTGTAGCTGACTAAAAACCCCCAAGGCAGTAAGTAAACGAAGATATCAAAAAATAGACTTACATTTCAATGTCACCGGTAGACAATCGCTCCCCGTTAGATAGCTGGTAGATAGGTACCCTGTAGATATGATTCTCAACGATAACCAATATATGGCGCGATCTATTGGGTTTATCGCCACCTCCAACGACGATATCTTTGTTAGGTTGAGGCACGCGCATAACTCCAAACATATTCCTATATTGGTTCATACATATGGGCTGTTTACCTACCAATTCAGGTGCTATCAACTCCCTATCAAAAATAAATAAAATGGTATGACTAAAAATAAAAAATCAACTTACTTGTCAATACTCTCCATGTAAGTTAGAAACCCATCGATGAGCATGGCTGAACGCTGCAACTGAAACTTGTTGAAAGGTACAGAGACGTTAAAGCTTTTGTTTGCACTGTCCTGTTTAGCTAAGCAGTACCAATTGACGTTGATCAAAGTTGGTTCTCTAAAGGTATGATAGGCCCAATCCAGCCACCAGTTTTCCAACCAACTATACTTTTGAGTCTGGTCGTACTCGATCAATCTTTGTTGTAACTTGATTCCTAAGCCATCTTCTTTTAAGAAATCTTTGACTTTGGCTTCCACTACTTTATACTCTTCGGCAGTGGTTAAAGGCTTTATAGACTGCAAGTAGAGGTTGAAGGTGGAAGTTAAAGCTGGAATGGGGAGACGAGGTAAACGCGCCTGGTATTCAAATGTCTTTGGTTTTGTACTGGCTGCCATCATATTCGCTATAGTTCTGGGTACTCTTGTTTTAAAAGAGAAGAGTTGTTTTGTAGGTCGCTATATTTATATCTGGGATGGCATCATCTTACCTTATACCACCTCCTTTTCCTTTCAATAGGACGTGGCAAATAAATTATTTTGAACGTCATAAGGTTCCAACTTTAAATTTCAACTTTGGAGAGGTTGGTGGCCTAATGAATTCAAATAGGTAAGTTCTTTGTGCATCCCTTTGGGGTTGAATTTATTATCCAATGGAACTGATACTACTTTGGAAATATCTGTGATCTATTGACTAGTATCCTAAATTTAAAATGACGTAGAGAATTGCTCAAGAAGAAGAGTGCGATCAGTCAAGTTATTGAAATTCATAGAACTTCAAACGGATCCAAAATCCTCACAACGAACCCATCAAATGCATTTATAGCTATGATGTGCTGTATCCTCCAAGTTAGATTAAAGCTAAAAGTGAGTAGTAACTAATAAACTATTATGAGACATATATTGAACTTTATATGCACCTATAATGGCAAATTAAGTGGACAGTTGCATTGCAATTAAATTTCATATTGATAGACGAGGATGATGAGATATAAACTTATAATTTGTGACGTAAAAATCTATAGACAAAAGAAATGCTACGCTATATTGCAAAGTATAGTGAGTTTCACTTGACTTATATAAGTCACCCCAATGGAGTCTATAGCTCACCTCAACTTCATCTTATTCTATCAACCACTTTAATTTTAGATTTATTTTTTAAAACTTATGGATCCTATTTCTGGGTACGAAAGTAGATGCCTGATTACTAGCTTAAAATATATACATCGATTAGACTGAAGGCAGTATGAATGGCCACATGACCATCACTTCTTTACAACTTAGACCTTACTTTTCAATTGCTCTCTTTAGACGAAAGTGGAGCATCCTTTCAACTTACACCAATGCGTATGCTTTTTAAACTCTATATAATGCTAGTCGTTTGACCACATGTTGTAAACATACATATAAAATGCTATGATTTAAGTTGGCTTTAATGAAGGCCATCCTTTATCCCCCATGATTTAGCTTTTAACTATAGTTGGCTTTGGCTTGAAACTGATGAACCCTTGGCATTTGTAATTATATATATCCAGTTTGCCGTTTATCACTATTAATTGAAGTTTTATGTATCCACATAGCTATATATGTAAACCAAGCGACTTGAATATTTATAATAATCGGTATTGACTTTGGCAGCAATATCGAAATTAAGGTGATAGATATTCCCTAGCATGATTAAGGATATAAGTTTTAGGAGCTCATAAACAAAAGATATAAAAATGGATGTTGATTTGATCTTAGTAATCGATTAACTGGATTAATTTTCCATTATTATGGAGAAATTCAATAGCATGTTAAATTTGGTAAGGCAGTTTCATTCGATTCGCAAGTTGGGTTTAAAAAGTTTTATCCCTCACCTTTGGCAACTTTTGTGAGGAAACTAAATACTTTGGAACTTGAGTTGGTCAAGGTGTACTTCACTACTAACCAAAATGTCAAGGTGGATACGATTTTAGAACTAAATACGTTAAGTTGGCCCTAAAAGTTCCAATGTAGAGAAAGTTGGATTGTTGAGCTACAATTTAAACTTTGTTTCCGTTTCAAGAACTCTAAATTGGTAGGTACCTGGACCAATAAAAGTTACCAATACTCTCAATGCGATTCGACAATACAATTTTCCTTGCTATTCAAACCAAAAGGGCAGCCAATACAAGAAGTATTCGGGGCTTCGCTAACTGGATATAGACATTTTAGGTCATACTAATTAAAGCTCGGACATTTACCTCTAGGGTTGGTGAAGTAGTTTCTTTTTAGTTGGTCCAATCAAGTAACGTACCAGCAACTTGATAACCAATTTAACGTCTACACTTTGACGTCCAAAGGGCAACTCCAACCCCCCTTAAAGCTCCTTTGTAAAAGCAAACTGCTCCCAAATAAAAGCAAATGAAAAGCTACAGTTTTAAGTTGTTTAAACTTCACTTCAAGTATCAACTTCAGCTCACTTTTGAAACTTCATTTTTTGTTTAAAGTCAACTCTACTCAATCGCCTCAATACCAACATAAAGACACTTAGTAGATATGGGCTGCAGTTCAAGTAAGATAGAAGATCCCTCCGATGCTATTAACGCTCGCATCGAGCAGCAGTTGAAGAGTGAGAAGCTCGACAACCAGGAACTCAAGATGCTGCTTCTCGGTAATATTTATAAAGCTACCAATACTTAACATGTTTAGGCGCTGGTGAGTCGGGCAAAAGTACCATTGTTAAGCAGATGAAGCTGCTACATGGAGGCGGGTTCGAGAGTGAGGAGGTGGACGGCTACAAAGAGGTTATCATAGCCAATCTGTTCAACTCAATGGACGCCATCTTAAAGGCGCTTCCCAAGTTGAACTTGACTTTGGAGAAGCCTAACAACACCGACCATGCCAACTATATCCGAGATACCCCGCGTCCTTTCTCTGAAAACACAGTGGAGCCTAGGTTGGCCGTTGCGCTTAAAAGCTTGTGGGAGGACAAGGGTGTCCAAACCGCCATGTACTCCTCAAACCAATTCCAGATCATCGACTCCGCTAACTAGTACTATAGCCACTATTTTGTTTACTTACATTTATCTAGCTACTTTGAGAATATGGAGAGGATTTGTTCACCCAGCTACGCACCCAGCGACCAGGATATTTTGCGGAGCCGTGTCAAAACTTCCGGTATCAATGAGACCAAGTTCAAGATTGACGACGTGCGCTTCCGCATGATGGACGTGGGTGGCCAACGTTCCGAACGTAAGAAGTGGATCCACTGCTTCGAAGGCGTAACTGCAGTCCTCTATTTAATCGCCATCAGCGAGTACGATCAATGTCTTATCGAAGACGAAAGTGTGGTATGTAGCTTTATTTCAGTGCCATGATAGGCTAACTTTACTTAGAACCGTATGCACGAGGCTTTATCCCTATTTGATTCGGTCTGTAACTCCAAGTGGTTCCAGAAGACTTCAGTCATCCTGTTCCTGAATAAAACCGACATATTCCGTGAGAAGATCAAGACCTCCAGCATAAGTCAGTACTTCCCCGATTATCAAGGTAAACTTTATAATATAACTTTGAACTAACTTGCGATGTAGGAGACAACGACTTTGACCAAGGGGCCAACTACTTCCGCCAACGGTTTGAGTGCTTGAACAAGCACCCCACCAAGCACGTCTACACCCACTTCACCTGCGCCACCGATACTAACAACATCCGCTTCGTCATGGCGGCGGTCAAGGACATATTGATGCAGAACAACTTGCGTCAGGTCGGCCTACTCTAATACCCCATTTTGTGAAGTTGTAGGATAGACTCCTATATGTTAAATTTCCCATGCTTATGCTTTTCTGCTCCTTGTGTCCAGTTAATAAAGGCTGGGAATTATTAGCACCGATGTCCCAACTTTATAAGCCTTAATTAATATCCCTCCATCACCCACCTCACCTCAACTCAACTGTTCGTACGCTCAATATTACTCTATATGCTACCCTACCCTACCTTACCAACTTCGACGATTGACTAAGTTTACTTTGCTACTCCCTCAAAATATAGTTGAGCTTCAACCCTTATACTTTTTGTTTAGTATTGTATTGATCGGCTGTCTTATTTTTTCTATACCTTGGATTTAATTCATTAGTTGTAAACTTACAATAATTAATGAGATCACAAGTTAGTTCAATTTTGACCCTTTATACGTAACATACTCCTTTATATTGATAATGTAACGAACAAAAGCTATTGACATACATTTAATTAAACCTATATAAAATACGCATAGTCATTTCAAAACACTACATATCAATGTTTAATCTATAGTTTGGCTATACTCTCCAACCAACCAATCCCTCCAACTATAATAACAGCTTACCTAAAATCATGAACTAACTTTTCGAAAACCGTGACATGAAAACTAGTAGGTTGAAGATATTTTAAACTCCATAAAATTTGACTTTTCCCATATTAAGTGAAATGAATACAATGGTTTAACCGTACCACACAGCCTTACTAAAAACTTTCGATTAGGCTATTGCAATCGGGTAGACAGCTAGTATACACTATAACAAGTCTCGATTAATCTAATACCCATTGTCTATCGGTTAAAACAAGACCTAGTTTTGCAATCTACATTTCAAATCTATGGCTTAAATACAAAGCATAACCTATATAGAAATCCATCAACAGCCTATTAAAATTTAGAGTTCCTAAGCTTTACTTGCTTGGCAACAAATACGATCCAAAGCATATAAACCTAATAAATACACATCTAAAGCAGCAATAACACATGACAGCATCTAACAGATGTTGGTCTGGCTTGTGTGGCGCAATTGGTTAGCGCGTGAGACTGTTAATCTCGAGGTTGCTGGTTCGAGTCCAGCCATAAGCGTTTCTTTTTGCATTTTAGCTATCCTGGTACTCTTCACTGTTGTATGGATAGCAGCCCACTTGGAAATTAATTGGTTTACTTTGTTTTGATTATCAACACCCTTTAATTTTTTAGAGAATCAACTCTTTGGAATAGATCGATTTCTAAAGTAGATTTGTTAGTTTATAGTTGGAAGGACAGCTATTTAGTAGTCAAAAACAACACCTTACCAAATAACAATCAGATTTACTAATCTATTGGAAAAAGTTAATGGTTACAAGTAATGTTCCGTAAACTAAATCATGATTCCCTTCATTTCCCAAAAAATGTAGCTTGTTAAATAATTGGCTAGCTTGAAGAGTCATGATTCACTTTGCAGAACACTAGTTACAAGCCCAGGTACTATTCCTATTAAATAAGTACTTTAGATATTTTCTCCAAGATAGCTTCTTTAGCACAGTTGGTAGTGCGTCAGTCTCATAATCTGAAGGTCGTGAGTTCGAGCCTCACAGGGAGCATTATTCATTTTGTTTTTTGTTATCGAAAGACTGAATGTTTTTGTAGTTCTTGTAGAACTTTGTCTAGATTTATCCGTACAAAGTAGTCACAAAATTTACTTTTGGCTTTATTTTCGAGCCATTGTTGTAAATTACTATTTTCTTGGCTCAAAACTTTATAATATGGGGTAAACCGTAAATTGTTAACAAACAATTATATAAAGCACTTCTACACACTTTTGCCAATTCATTTTCTTACCTGTTATAACCTTAGATCGACATGAACCACCAGATCCAAGAGCTTTTAAATACGGTTTCTCGACCCTTCCACCTTAATGCCTCAGCAACTTCGTCGCCAACTATTTTAAGCAGTATCTACCGCCAAGTTCCCATCCAACTTCTGGCTATCCTATTAAGCCTACTAAAGTTAAGCCACGAAACTTTGTTAAATAACGCGGTCAACAAACCTATCTCCATATACATCTTGACCAACTTGATTATAACTGTATTCTGCCTAAGTTACTATGGGCTCGATAGGAAGTTTGGAAATTTAAATTATATATTTGGGTATCGTAGTTGGTTGTGTAAGCTATATATATGTTTATAAGATATTATATTAATATAAATTTTTAGATATACTGATAGGGACTTTTCAATTTATAACTTACCGTATAACCCATCTAGTCGCTACAACTTTGACACAAACTTTAATTTTAACTTTCGATTACTTGCCCATCTATACCACTATATTTATTCTTTTGCTAACTTTACGCCCTCTATATAATAAGTTAGCTTTAACTGTGCTTTTAATAACCTGCAGTATAGCTTTAGTATTGGATTTCTATGGGCTAAGTCTGTATTACAACTTTTCCACCATGAACAACATAAAAGACTTTATAGTAGGTATAAGTTTAGGCAGTGTCAACAGTTTCATTTGGGCTATATTATGGTTGATTTTAAAGTTCAGTGTCAAGAGGTTCGACTTCTTGGAAGTGTTGACATTTAGTTCATTGTTCCAAACTTTGATAGGATTCTTTTATGTTGTCTTTGTAGATACTTTTGAGTTGGTCAATTTAGCTTGGCGTACTGAAACCTGTAAGTTTTATTATTTGCTGTTCATAATACTGATAAGTTTTACTATAGCTGGATTTTTAACCTTGACGATTATATTTCAACTGTTAACTTTTGTCACCAGCTTGTGGTTCTTGAATAGTTTCTCACCAGTCGACTTGAGTTTAACTGTAGGGTACTCCAACTTGTGGTACGTAGGTCTCACGAGTTTCAACTTTTTAAACGTACCCAAGTTACCGGTAAGTTTTAGGCTTATTCATTCTATTTACATTTGCTTAGATAACCTATCAGTTTGTAGTCGGGTTTTTCGTAATGCTGGGTGGCCACTATCTACTTTGAAAAGGAGAACAGGAAGGAAGTATCCTACCAGAGGCTGGACTTTTTAGACTTTCACAAGCGACCTTATTGAAAATCTATGAATGCTAAACAAACTATCCTCAAATTTATTATTACAATTATATAAATATTTAATCTTATAATTTCTTGTTTCCATTCAACTTTATTATTCAATTATCTTATATATACAAAATATCTATGCAGGGTATTTCAGAATAGTAGCCTTAAAGTTATCAAAATCGGTAGCAGAACTAGATTGAGCTGTATAAACTTATTCAATCGGTAACTGAACTTGCTGGGTAGGTTCAGGTACTTGAAGAGATATTTTAAGATGAAGTGGCCATCCAGTCCTTTAAGAGGCAGGACATTGAAGCCACCTAAAATTAAGGAGAGTACACCAAGCAGCCTACATAAAATGTCATTATAAAAGATAAAGATGAAGGACTTACGTTAGTATCTCATTTAGAGAGTTGGGGAAATTCGAACTGAACCAAAAGGAATTACTTTGCATATCAGTCACTTTAACTAAGCACTATAAATATATAAATGCTAAAAATGAAAGTTTACCATTATTGAAGAAATAGATTGGATCCCCCTCATACAAGATTTTCGTTTTGTTGGTATCGTTATCACTCTTATTAATCACCAAATAGATTAATCTTTTGTCATCGTTAGATTTGGGCTGCAATTGATAACAGGATCCAAAATTGCAGGTGTCGGATTGAGAACATTGGTCAAAGTTTCTAAAAGTGTTAAATAAGTTTAAACATAGCCGCTTTGGTAGGGTGTCGGTTGCCTACATTTCAATAAAGTAGTTGCACATTATTAGCGCTATTTACGTTTAGAAAATAAAGCTTACATTGATGTTAGGGTGCTGAATTTGGAAACAGCTTCGAGTATCACTGTTGCTACTAGTATCAAAATTACAGCAATTATCATCAACTATGTAAAATAAATATATGAACTTAACAATAAATTTACCTTTATCGTTGGTACTATCGATGCAAAATTTTGGCACAAACTTCTCTTTGTCAACCTTTAAAATCTTTCTCCATGCCATTAGACTATCCAACCCATCCTTCCGATCTTTAAAATAGTGATTGTTGATAGCAAAAATCTTATCGCCCTCCGCCAAACTTTCCTTTAGCTCCTTACCGCTAACTTTCCAAACCAATAATCCGTTATCCTTAACTAAACTAAACATTCCCAAGAACATCAACATAATTTTTACATACTTTGAACAAATGAAACAAGATGCAGTTAACCATAAGTTGTTAAATATACCAGCGCTGGCGATAACCAACTTTTTAAAATTGTTGACGAGGCTAAATTGATCTTCATTAATCTCTACAAAGAAAGTTGGATAAAACAAGTGGAAGGTGAAGCCGAGATGATAAACTTCGACCAAATAATACAAGCTACTAACTAAATGCCCCAACTCATGTATTAATGAACTTAAAGTTAATGCAAGTAGAAATGTCGTCAAGTTGGTAGAGAAGCTTAACGATTTCAACCAATTCACATACTTTATAATTAAATAAATTAGCACGTTACGAAAAATATTTAGAAAAGGTACCTGATCTATACTAGGATATCCAACTGCTAAACTTAAATTCAAACTTATTATCAAACCATACATACATATCGAAAACATTAAAACTATTAACCAACTTAATTTCAATAGATAATCAAATCCAACTCGAACCAGCTTGAACCTTAAAACCGATTCTAGTAAATTGTTGTTGACTTTACTTTTTAAAGTTAGAGATAGGTTGGTTAGCTCTATCGATATTTTCAACCTCTCATCTTGTCTATAGAAATACTAAATTTACGTCAATATATTAAACAAAAATTTAAATAAAAAGGTTACCTTGGACTAGTAGCTTTCAAGAGGTAAATAATGAACCATATGAGTACCAAAGTTAGTACAAGTGTTGATATTGAATTTAATAACATTCTTGAAGTTTTGAAAGGCTGCAAGCTGGAGACAAATATAAAAAATATTTTGAAGTTGCTAGAAAAGTAAGTTTCCAAACATAAAATGGCAAATTATATGGGTAAACTTGCTAATATACTTAGGTAATCAATGCCAAATTTCAAACTGTTTCACTAAAAAGGAAACTAGGATTGATAGTAATTTTCACTGGTCTTAATTCAGATAGGTTCATATAGTTGCACTTGTAAAAAGTCATTTGGGGTTTAAGATCTGTGCCAGGTAGGTTCCCTTGTAAAAAATAACAGGAGAAAATGAGATCATTATCCCTTATGCTCCCTGTGAGGCTCGAACTCACGACCTTCAGATTATGAGACTGACGCACTACCAACTGTGCTAAAGAAGCAATTACTCATGAGAGTGTGCACTAAGTACTTATATTATGAGTATACTTTTTGATATGTCCTCATGCCTAAATACTTTCGGTTCCTTCTTTGCATAGATATAGCTAGCATCAACTATTTATTATACTATGTTTAGAAATTCGGATTATATCTGATACATTTTCTAACTCTACGTATCTTTTAATTATTCCCTCTAGCTTGTAAAGTATAGTCCCAACATCGAAACCCTCAAAAATATTGAAAATTTTCTAACCTTCAACTCTAAAATTTTGCAGCTCAATTTTTATCTTTTGTTGCCAACAAAGCAAAGAGCGAAATCCAACATCAAGTTATGAAGTCAAAAACCATGTCATCAGCAGCCAACTTTGTCGATAGCAACAGCTTAAAGGATAGTAAGTAAGTCCAATCCCCTAGATAAAATTATTAAAAGAGTATTTTTCAGATAAGGATCCTGACCAACTTGTGAAAGAGCTGAAGAGTTGGTTCAAGCAGCACCGGATCTGGTACAACAAAAAGTACATAAAGATCCACCATTCAGTCACCAATTTCTACAAAACTTCTGGGATTGTACCGCCAGCCGCAAACAGTGAGGATGAAGTGCTGTTTGAGAGACGTATCTCCACTTTAAACTACGATATACCAACTTCTGGCTACGACTTTGGGATTATGGCTATTAGAGATATCCCTGAGGATACTTTAGGTTTGTTATATTTATATAGTAATAAATTTGTTTATTCTTCAAAATGTTAGTCTGTCGTATCCCCAAAGAATCGGTAATCTCCTGGAAGACAGGTGGACTTTCTAACATCTTGGAGGACGAACATATCGGTGGAGGTATAGCTTTGGTGTTGACATTGATGTACGAACTCAAAGTTGGTGAAAAGTCCCCTTGGTACGGCTACCTCAAGACTTTACAGAACTTTGAATCTTTACCTGTACTTTGGAGCGAACATGAACTTGATTTCCTCTTAGGTACCGAAGCTTACGAAGAAACCTGTCGTTCAAAGGTACTTGTGAATTTTAGGATTTAAAGTTTTAATTTGGGTGGTTAGGTAGAAATCGAGGAAGATTACAACGAGCTGGTAGTCCCACTATTTACTCGATACCCAGAAGCCATCGACTCCAAATTCTTCTCTCTGGAAAATTTTTTTAAAGCCTCATCGCTGGTTTCCTCCAGGGCCTTCGAAGTAGACCGTTACCATGGTGATGCTATGGTACCTTTAGCCGACCTGTAAGATATCCAAACAGTTTTTTACTTTTTTAACAATAGCTTAAGTTCTAAATATATTTTTATTTATTAAGTTTCAATCACAAGAGCGGTGCTGAACACGTCCACATCGAATCCTTAAACGACGTCTGTGACCTCTGTGGCGCGATAGATGCTTGCCCCCATGATGTTGATGAATTTGATAGTGAACCGATGGATCTCAACGGTGATGGCAATTCTATTGCCAGTTCAGTATCCTCAACCGCAGTTATAGTTGGAACCGACTCTATAGAAGAATTAGTATCCTTGAAAGAGGAATCTGATTCGGAATCCACGAGTGAAGAAGAGTTGGAAGATGAAGATTCCGAGATACTCGATGACGAAGAGTATTTTGAAAGTCTCGGTGACTACAATTTGAAAAACGCTTTGGACATGCGTATGTTCCGACCTGCTTTAGCCGGTAGTGAGTTGTTTAACACCTATGGAGAACGGTCTAGCTCCTACCTCCTGGTCAAGTATGGATTTGCCGAGCTGGATAATGTCAATGACAGTGTGCGCTTCAGCTTAGAAACCGTCTTAGACACCTGTGCATTCATAGCTGGATTGTCGACCGAGGATGTCAAGCGGAGGTACGCCTTTTTCAGCAACTGTGACGAGATTTTAGAAGCCGCCCACGATACCGAAGCCGAAGCGAACAGTGAGGGAAATGATGGAAACTCTAGTGAAGGGGAAGGTAGTTACGAGGAGATGCACTCTGAGGAAGATGGCCATGACGAGCACTCTGAAAACTCTGAGTATAGTGGGTATGACGACCATGAGGAGTACTCAGAGGGTAGTGATGTCGATAACCAAGGGGAGTATTCTGAACCTGAGAGCAACGGAGAGGATCATGATTCTAGCAAGAAACCTCTCTTCCGTATTTTATATGGTGGACGTGTGGAGACTTCTTTCATAGTTCTCCTTCATACCATGTTCATGGACACCTCCATCATTCGCATGCTGGGAAGCAGTGATGAATTTGAATCCTTGGTTTCCTTCTACTTTGCTCGGGTCATCGCCCAGTGGGAGACTATAACTTCGGTAGAGAGCGACAACGAAGTTCCCGACGATTTATTAGACGAAGTTTCACCTGGTGAAAGTAGAGATAACAAGGAGGCTAAAGCAAGAAGTATGTCATCTGATACTACCAACAACAAACGGTTCAAGAGCGATCAAGCAGGTGACGTGGAGGATGAATCCTGATTCGATTGTGGTAGATATAACTGAAACCTCCACCTCAGACAACGGTATGCAAGGTGAGGAGGATCTAGGCCCCTATAAAGACTTACTCCCCGACCCTGAAATTGCTCACAAACTGTCTGAAATCCTCCAAACCTTGATCGAGACCCGACTTTCCAAGTTTCCCAGCCTGGAACCCCCCTACCTATCGGCTGTCAAAGAGGACCCCGTTCTCCTGGAGCAGGATCTGGCCCTACTCAATTCAGCTCAATCTCCCTATAACAACCGTAGGGTTCAGTTTGCTATGATCTGTCGTATTGCTGAGAAAACTATTCTCTCCAAATGCTTGGATTCATTACCCATCTAATAGGCTAGTTGAGGTTCCCATCAACGCTGTTAATTATAGAAAAGGTTAGTAAGGTAGTACCTCGTATATCCTAAGCCATAACTATCGAGTATGGTAAGGTTTTAAGTCGAATAAAAGTTGAGAAACAGCTGGAAACTGGCTTTTTTTGTACTTTACTATGATCTAATTGTTATATTAAGTGTGTATATCGAATAAGACAAATCCTAGTAGTTGCAGAAAGTATAAATTAGCATCAGTAACAAGATTCAATACAAATGGTATTTGTAGATTCGATGGAATACCCTATATAAATAGAAATCCAAAGAGAAGATCTCAGGTGATTGTTCTCAAGAGCATATCGCTAGCTTTCATAGTGTAGTTGGTTATCACATCTGCTTTACACGCAGAAGGTCTTCGGTTCGAACCCGGATGAAAGCATTACCTTTTTACCCCATCACCATCCTCAGGTTGCTATATCTGGATCTAATCAACGAGTTCCTCGTCTAGATTTATATTTTTCTCAATTTCTCCTACCAATATCCAAAACTAATTATTATCTCCAAAATTCCACTCTGCCTTTTTGTAATTGAGAAGCTATGGGATTTCGTAAGAAGTTGTTAACAAACTTGGCTACCTTGACGCTACCCAAGTTGGAGAAAAGTGGTCACCTCAAAACCTACTTGACTTTATCAACCTTGTACACCAACTGTCTAAGTGAGCTGGAACAGGATGAGTTGAACAAGAAAGTTGGAGGAAGCCGAAACTTCAACCTCAAACGAATCTACTAGCTCCAATATCTTTTCTCCTTTATTAGGTGACAGCAGCAGTAGGTAGAGAGGACACTTCGAAGCAGACATACCAAGATTATCGAAGCTTAGGCACGGTCTACCACCTCAACTACTTGAAGAAGTTGGTTTTCGAGAACTTGTTACTAGTCATCTACTTTGTTCTGTTAGTTTTGAGCAAAGCTTTAGTATTGAACCCCATCTTCATATTTACCTTTTCGTTGCTAACTTTGAACAAGTTGATAAGCCTATACAACAAGATCAACTTACAACTTTTATCCATCAACTGCAGCTCTGCTTTGAATAATTTTTTGATAGTGGGTATCAACAACCTGACTGAACTTTGTCTACTTCTAACCTTGACTTTCAAAAATAAGTTGGAAGTTGTCACCTACTCGATTGTCGGTTCGTTGGTTATCAAGTTACTTTTGGTAAATGCATTGTTATTATATATATTGATTTATTTTATATAGGGTATAGGTAGTAGCATGTTAGTAGGTTTGAAGCATACCACCCATGTAAGCCTGCTGAGCCAGCACATGCTGAATGATCTGACAAAGTTGACTATAACTTTGATCACCATAAGCCTACCAACTTTACTCAACAGAAGTGTAGTGGTAAATACTTTGAATGGCAGCTTCAATGGGCCTTACTTCAACATCCTTTTAAGTGTAAGTTTGTTAGTAGGATTCTACATCCTTATAAAGACGCAACTTCCATCTAACAGTAACAAGAGTAATCTACTTACCAACCTACACTTACCTTTGGCTTGGTTGTTAGTCCTGTTATTAGCTTTGATATCCATCAATGTATACGCAACTTTAAATCTAATCGAGGTTATTGAACCGATACTATTCACCAACAGCAACAATGTAGATGATGGGTTGCTACACCTCAACCTAAGTGCCTCCTTTGTAGGATTTTTTATACTGCCTCTGATCTTAAACTTCAACTACCTCAAGTTAATCTTCGAGTTGAACATATCGACCAGTACCCTAAACTCCTTAAACTTGTTGATTGCTTTGTTATTATCAACTTCCCTACAACTCTTACTTTTAACTTTGCCTACCATCGTATTAATTTCTCAGCTTTTGTTTGACTACAAGCTGGGTTGGATATTCGATTTGAAGTTGATGGTTGTCGGATTAATAACCTTAGTTTTAGCTATGTTGGCAGTCCGAGATACCAAGGTGGACCCATTGGAGGCTTGGTTCCTAATCCTAGTTTATTTCCTATGTGTCTTTATCACCGTTTAATAAACATGACTAATTAATATGAAAAATTTGCTATTGTTCTTTATTTTCATCTTTTACTTCTAGCCTTTTCTCGGTAAAGTACTGTTGTAGGCAGCCAGTAAAGGTAGCTAGTATAGTGCCACCTACTATTGCGTACTTCCTACTACGACTAGGTAGCTTGACTAATGTAAATTATATATCAATAAAGAGCCAATCAACATCAAAAAAATTACCTAGGTAACTAAACCCAACACTACCACAGAACCCAGCCAAGCTACTAGAGATCCACTTTGTCTTTTCAAATACTGCAACGTCCAAACTATCCTGCATAAGTTCATAACCCAAAGTCAACGTTAGAAGTTTAGTTGAAGTGTGAAGTCCTCCTTTTATACCTTCCAAAAGCACCTTGTAGTTCTTCAACTTGTGGAAAAAGTACCAGCCCTCGACATTTTTAGGTAAGTTGTGCTGTCGTTCGGCCAAATACTTTAACCTCTCCAATTTCGAACTTTGGTATCCACCTAGCAGTAGACCCCAGGTTATTGAGATACCAGTTAGGTAACCTACACGTTCCTTTATCGTCAAATTGGAACGAAGATACTTTGATGAGGTTAATGTTGTATATAAGTTGGTGATCGAGGTTGAAGTTCCTTCCATAGCTGGTCGATTGCGTTGAAACTGCTTGGGTTGAAGATTAAAAAGTTTGAGTTGGAAGTTCGAAAACAATTCATAGACTGTTTTCAATCAAAAATTAAATGGATTGTAGGAATCAAAATTCCAAAATAACTGCGTTAGAACTAGAAGATTATTTTATTTTATGGCACGATTAATTTAGAATTTTTAACACGATTTTAATCAAGAATATGTAAGTAAACCCATATTATGCTATTGGACAGATACCAATCTCATGTTTTACAAAATATAGGAAACTTCATACTAAATTGTTTCTCTCTATATCCTATTTTTTGTAATAGCACTACTATAAATCAAAAGATGAATGCGAAAATTAAAACAAACTCTTTAATATTTATTTCTAATAGATATGTATATTAGACCCAAGGTTCAGATAACTTTTGGTCGTTTCTCTGCTTCTTTAGCACAGTTGGTAGTGCGTCAGTCTCATAATCTGAAGGTCGTGAGTTCGAGCCTCACAGGGAGCAATATTTTTTCCAATTCTACCTTTTTTGAACTTCGTAACAGCTCTTTTATCTTGTTGATGATCTTGATTTTTCAATTCATAGAACTTACAATCCAAGAATATATTTCTGGGACTTTGTAAGAGATTCATTTTTATAAAGAATAAGGATAACCAAACTTTTGTAGCTCTCCTAAGATTTTCGATAGACCTGTAGGTCGGTATATTGCACCATGTCAGCAATCCATCATAAAATATATCCATTTTAGTGTATCGATCGATTTTTCTAAATAGAGAAAGATGAAATCGGTTGATATATGAAGGGTGAATACAACATAAAGTTTTGAAAAGAAAGTTGAAGCTAAGATATATTAGATTCAACTTACCCTGCTATATCTTTTCCTACTACTGATAACGAAAAGCAGATCGGTGTTGAGTAGCAGAAGTTGAATGAGCAAAAAAGCAAGGCTCATCATAGTTTGAAAGTAAACTGTAAAACATAATATTTTATTGACTTGAATTATAGTAGTTGGCGATCGCGTGGTGCTAAAGTTGGGAGTCAGCAGGTAGAGCAATATATATTTAATATTATTGGTCGGTATAGGCTAGTGTGTGAAGGGGAGGGGAGTAGGATTCGGTATGGTAGTGGGCGGAAGGGCAACCTTGACGGTTGAGTGAAGTTAGTTGGGAAATTAAGTTCAATTTTATTAGGGGTGGTGGGTAAGGTAAGTAACACAGCTAGTTAAGGTTTAAGCCCAGACCTAAATTGTAAAGTTAGCAATGCAGACAAAAAAGATAGCTACCTTAAGCATATTGTCCCAGGAACCGGTACAAAGGGCCATACCATCGGAGGAGACTCCGAGGCAACTGACACGGTTGTCGTGACCGTTCAAGGTACCGACGCGCTCTCCTTTCAAGGTATCCCACACATTGCAGGTGTAGTCGTCGTACCCGGCGAATAAGAGGCGACCCGAAGCCGAGAAGGCTACCGAGGTGATACCGGATAGAACGTTGTCATGTACATATTGGTTCAATTCGCGGTCGGCTCGAAGATCGAAGAGGCGACAAGAGACGTCGTCCGAACCAGTACCGATGGCGTTCCCGTTGGGGAAGAATCTAGCAAAGTTAGCAAAAAGTTGATATGCATGGTTACTGGACAGAGTTGATGTCGGATTCGTGGCCGGTGAAGGTTTGGACGCACCGTCCGGTACGGATATCCCAGATCTTGGCGGTGGCGTCGCAAGCACCCGAGACAAAGATATTCTTGTCGGGTGACAAAGATATACTAAAGGCGTCAGTAAGTATTATGCAAAAAATATACCTCATAACATCACCAGTGTGGTCGGCAAACTCGGTAATCTTGACCCCCGAGTCGATATCCCACAGGATACAGGTCATATCCCCGGAACAGGTCATAATCTGACGGTCGGAGAGGAAGCGACAGCATGAGAGGTAGCCGGTATGGGCGCTAAGTTCACGAGAAACTCGAATCGGCGTTTCACGAGAGACTAAGCTGTAGATGGAACAGATGTTGTCGAGACCACCGCAGGCAACTAGGTTCCCCGAGGGAGCGTAGGCGCAAGTCATTACCCACGATGAACGTAGTAAGATGGCGTACAGTTTGTTGGTGGTGTAGGCATCCCAGACGATAAGTTTACCGTCTTGGGAGGCTGAGATAAGGTGGCGTTCATCTTGACTCCAGTGCATAGCGTAGATCTTGGCCAGGTGCCCTTTGAGGGTACGGCGGGCTTTGAAATTTATGCGAGGTAAGGGCTCCAATTCAGAGGCCATCGTCTTCACTAAAAATTGCTTAGAAAGGTGCTATTGTATAAACTTGATAACAAATCGAAACTTACAAGTTGTATCGGCTAAGGAATCCTTCTTAATACGAATCTTCTCGTTGAGCGTCTCTGCCTCCTTCCTAGCCAAGTTGATTCGTTCTGCTAAATCGGTCATAGTGCTGGCTGTACTGTCGTATAAATAAAGTTGTCGCTTGAGCTTGGTGTTGTGCTGCTTGAGGCGTTATTAGTTTGCTTTATGTAAGCTAGTCTGAATTAACGGATTAGTGGAGTGAAAAGAACAGAAATATGGTATGATTGGAATTGGTATGTTTTGGATTTGAGAAAGACGGAGAATCCTCAAACCAATTCTGGCAAATAGCGTTGGAATCTGGTGTTTATTGTTGGTCAGATTGGTCATTTACTTTAAGCTTACTCCTGAACAGTTGCCAAATTTGGTATATGATGGGACGCAATGCAAAAACTGTAAATTTGGTCAAATTATCTGCCATATCAAATCGATGGGTTGCATCTCTCAATGTATTGGCACTTTTTGAGACAATCGATTATTTAACACATTTTTCCCGAGCCATCCGTTATTAATTAGGCTCTATCTGGACAACTTGTTACTCACTATAAAAGTACTTTATCGTATTGAGTTGAGATCAATAGGTTTAATTATGCCAGTAGGGGTTATGGTAAGGAGAAGCAAGGTTTCAGTCGAAACCCACACCAACTGTTGAGTTCAGTTTAAAGTTCGAAGCTTTGGTTTGTAGCTTCTGAGCCTGACAGATGTTTGTAAACTTGGTTGAAGGGAACTTTGGATTT
This sequence comes from Capillidium heterosporum, assembly GCA_016630905.1. Taxonomy (NCBI): domain Eukaryota; kingdom Fungi; phylum Entomophthoromycota; class Entomophthoromycetes; order Entomophthorales; family Capillidiaceae; genus Capillidium; species Capillidium heterosporum. The sequence continues at coordinate 684,918 of WBMQ01000010.1, forward strand.
GAAATTTGGGTAAACTCCTTAAATTTTGGAAACCACAACACATATCTCTATCAGGAACAAGGAAACAGTATGTCTTCTTATTTAGAACCTACTTTGCTGGTCATACTTGAATAGTAGAGTGAGTGAGGTAGTGCAAAGCTTGTATAGCTTTTGAAAATAAAAGTAGTGAAATGTACTTGCGCCATCAAATAGAAACGAACTAGTAGGATCTACATGGGGTCAAATTATCACTGTAGGTTTGTAACGAGCAGTAGAATTACAATTCAGGCTAATCGTTTTCAAATTTTTTGATACTGACTTGATTTTTCGCATCGTGATGTATTATAGTGCTGCTTGAATAATATGGCTACTAACATACTATCTCAACACAAGCACCGCTTCAAAGGATAGAAAGTATGTTGTATATATGTAAATTATAGTACTGGGATCTTCAGAAGGCATAGTTGTATACTAAGTTGGATAGTTGAGAAGCAACAGTTGACATTGGAATATTAACTCATTAAGGACACTCGCAAACCTTCAATTTCAACGGGGTAGCTTTTTTATTTCGGATTTATTTGCCGTATTTTCTTTACCTTTTACTGATAAGTAACATAGCTTAAATTGGAATGAGTGTATGCATTTAAATATATGTAGCTTAGATATTCGAAAATAGAGTGATTCAAATAACTGCACATTATCCTTTAAGAGTTAAATTATGGATATTAACAAAGGTTTAAATACGAACTGGTATTTCTTGTAAATTAAAAATCTACATATACTTAACCTTTTAAGCATATCACATTGTTTCTGACTAAATATACTTCTAAAGTATAGTGTCTTTGAGATACTTACATTGATTTGGGAAGGATGTAGCCAAAACTTTAAAATTGATTTACACAATAAGTTTGCTATTTTAGACTATACAACTACATAGTACATACGTTTTAAAATAAAATATAAGCAGCCTTGTATAGTGTAGTAATCATTTGTGACTTCCTTATAGAGATAGAACATCAATGTAAGCATTGACACCAACACGTCTTCTTGTAAACTACTTATACAATTGATTAAAGTGCTATTTATGTGATAAAAGTCACGTTGCTACGATATTAAAGTATAACTACCCTACAACAGCAATTTGTACGGACTTTCAACATACCTTTCCTTGGTTTCGAATGCCTTTTGATGTTTTCGAGCCGGTTGCAAGCCAGCAATTCTATTGGCTGACAGATTCTTGACAAAAATTGCTCTAAAATTTCTTGACATTTACAAGCTGTCGAACCTTGAAGCAACCAGACCAAGTATAGAATTAGTTAATAGCTCCACACAAGGGAATCTATCGACAGAACACCAACTTAGAGATGTTGACGAGATTGAGTAACTTGAAATCCAACAAGGCGTTCCACTACTGCCTGCAAACTGCCCAGCGAAATTTGAGTACCAGTAGCAAGCTTTTCTACAATGATAAAGTAGATGAACCATCAGCACCCACTGAAACTACCGAAACTGTAGAAGCTAAGGTTGAAAGTACCGAGGAAGTAGAAGAATCTGGACCAGTTAAGAAGAAGCATCCTAGCCCACGCAGGAAAACTCATTTCTTCTTTGCTGAACATGATGCCCAATTTGAAATCGATAAAAACAACTTGAAGGCCGTTCAGTACGTCGGTAAAAACAATGTATCCTTATTTTTCATTTGTAATATTAAAATTTTAAAAATAGACTCCTTTCCCCTTAAACCCATTGTTCCGACCTTACGTTCCCGTCCCCGAAGCTCGCAAAACGCAGATCTTCGAAACCTACATGCGCGACCAGGAGAAGATTACCGTTCGTAAACTAGCTCAACAGTTTAAACTTTCTATCCAGAGGGTGGAAGCTATACTCAAGTTGAAGCTTATTGAGAAGGGCATGGTTAACCAGGTATTCTATTCTACTTTAATCAATATTAACTTTGAATAGGGCTTCACCTTACAAACCAACTTCCAAAAAGGCATGGACAAGCTGCTGGGAACCTCCAACCAAGTCGAACACGAACCTATAGTCAACTTGTTGCCTAAAGTCGGAAAACCCATCTTCAGAGCTATCGACGAAGGCGTTCCATTTACCTCCAAAGTAATAGAAATTACAAAAGTACCTTAATTAACTTTATTTTATAGGACGCCGCTCAAGCCCTCAAACGTCAGCCTTTCGAAAAGGCAGTAAAGCTACTGCTATCCGATCGCAAGTTCGAGTTCCATGGTCTCAAGAAGGATGAGTTCAGCGGCAAAGAAGCTAAACATGAAATTATCAACAAGGATGCCAACTTGAAGAACAAGCGCCAGGTTCAATTTATGTTCGCTGACATCAACCCTAAGTTGCAGCCCAAGGTAAGTTGATTGGATTTGCCAACTCTAATTTGTTTTTAAAGGACCGTAAGGTTTGGGTCAGGGAACCGGACGGTACATTACGCTTCGCCACCAACTTTGAAAAGGAACATAGAGCTAAAGTCGACGGCTGGCCACTCCAGAACAAATGGTTCAACAAGGATCATGTACCAGTCAAATACTAAGAGGTTAAAATTTAATTTTATTCCAGTTAGCTGTTTTTGTACTTTATTTTTAACATTGGTCATTTGTTATTTCGAATTTCGAATCTGGTTTAGATAGATTTATACCTACTAAGTTTCAATTACTTAAGTTTTTTATATACTTATCAAAGAGGATTAATACTTTTCAAGTTAGCATAATATTGTTAAAGGATGGTTAGTTTTAAGTTGATATATAGATTTTTGAAGTCAAGAATTTATGATACGTTGATTTAGAACTAATAGAAGTAAAGATACGTGTTTTAATCGATCTTCAGCCCCACTACCTTTACTCTATAAACTAAATTGGTTATAAGTGAGCTATCAGATAGTCTATATTCCTTTTGATTTCAAAGTATTAAACCCATTTCTATAATCAAACTGATAACGTTAAAAAATGCTACATACATACATTTATCGAATCTAAAATTTAAGAGTTGAGTTACTAGTTTTCTAGGTAAAGTCGTATGGCGTTATACGATACTATATATTTAAAGGGAGATGATCATAAAACTAGGTAGCTTTATTAAACACCAAACCAAGTGATCTTTAAAACCAGATATATATAAATTGACAAGATCCTTTTAACTCTAGATTTTATAACAACATCTTAAGTGATAATATATATCTATTATAACGACCACTATAGGAATTTTAATCTTTAGTTTCAAACTTGAAATTTCAATACGATGGCAAATAAATGCAATTGAAATTAATTTGTAGGCTCTTTAATATAATAGGACACAAATGATTGTTACTTGCTTCTTTAGCACAGTTGGTAGTGCGTCAGTCTCATAATCTGAAGGTCGTGAGTTCGAGCCTCACAGGGAGCAAATATTTTTATACCTCTGCCATTCACCGCAATTGAACTGTTCCTTTTTTGCTTAAAAGCGCCAGTTACTATAAATGACATCTGTACTGTTATTTTATATGTACTTTACTATTATTTCTATTCTATCCAATTTATAAGAATATGTGTATCATATTATTGTATTTTTCTCTAAACTGAACTTAAATCAGTTATCCTTATTCTCTATACTGCAATCGATGTACTTAGAATTAGGTTTCAATATATCTATTAGTATGGTGCATTTAGGTAAACAGTAAAATAAGCCGCCCTAACTTAGTTTTTGATATCTATCTATCAAAAGAAAGCAAGGTTTTCATCCATTGGTAGACTTTATAGATTTTATCTGAGATGAAAAATACATTTATCCTGTTGTCTGACTCTAAAAAGAAATTAGTGATTTTGAATATAAGCATTATCCATCGAATAGTTTCTATAAGTTGGCTTTATAACAGTTGTAACTGGGAAAGTAATGATATACTTGCCCATTTATAAAGCTAAATCGGTAAAATCAATGGGTTCATACAATAAACTTTAAATATTACATTAGTAACTCCTTGTCAAGTTCTTTACTTTCATAATTCCCAAGATAGAAGGAGATCACTTAACAAAATGACATTATCTATTTGTGTTTTAAACATAATAAAAGAAAGCTGATGAATAACATTTTACAAGTATAGGATAGTTATGTAAAGCTAATTTAGTATTTCGTTAACTCACTCATACATACTAAATGAACTAAGCTACAGAAATAGTAGATTTACTGATGGCGGTATGTATATAACGGATATCAAACTAGATCGTGGTTCTAGAAAAGTAAGTTAAGGGAGCTAGCATTGAAAGATGTAAAAGTAAGGCAGAATATTACTGAAACTATTAGTAGCTCTTGATAAAATGGATGCAAGAGGTAAGTTCAATATGCACTTTAAACTATAGAACTGATGGTAACGCTAAACTACATTGGACAGTTTCAAAATCAAAGATCCTCAATTAAATTTAATATTAAGTAGATAAATACTTGCCCAGTCAAAGAAAAAAATACCAAAGGTAAACACTCTTTAAACTAACTTACATCCAGTAGCGAAGAAATCGACATAAAATGAAGCTACTAAGTTTGTTGGATCGTACTTGTGGTACCCGGTATAGGCAAAAGAACCAGCCTTTCCACTACAGTCGCAACTCTTAAAGAAACTGATCTTCAAGTTATCAGTTGGCACAAATACCGAAGTTACCGGTACCAACTTGATGTTTTTACTGCCAGCACTCTTGTTGTCGCTAGGTTGGAAGATGTTGTAACATAATGAAGCTTTTTGAACTTGGTAAGTGGTTGTATTCGTCTTCAACACTATTGTATTTGTTAGTTTGATTAAAAGATTAGGTTGAGGTTGAAAAACTTACTTACGATCACTCCAGGTGAGTTGGCACTTGATACAAAATGTATTAATAATAGCAGCAATGCAAATAGTTGGCGAAACATCGTAAAGGTTGTTGAATTGAAGAAGTGGATGGTGAAATTCAAGCTTTACCAAGAACCCAAGTCTCGACAATTAATTTTAGAAACTCAAATTGCATGTTTATTGGCTTAGGATAGATACTATGACGAAATGGTAGTTTTTAGACTTTTAGGTGGTTCAGGGATTTCTGAGTAGAGTTCTAGTTTTCCAATTGTGAGTTGAAGAGATGGATATCTAGACACAAGATGGCAATAGCAACTTAACTTTGACATTTTCTTTTAATATAATCAAGGTAAATAGCATAAACTCATATTTCTCATTAGTTTTCATTATAAAGTTTCAATTTGACGCCATATAGAGGCATTCACAAAATTTATCAGGCCTAGTCAGATCAACTTCTTTTACTCAACTTTCAACACCAAAGTTTATAATTATAAAAGTAAGGATGAGTTTAAATAAACCCTTATCTAAAGAGTCAATGTGCTGGTAACTCAATTAAATCAATCTCGTCCTTCTATCTTAAAATGCAAAACTGAGAAGACGGTTTCATCAACAGCATCTATAAAATTTACAATTTAATGAATGGTCTCAACGTTTCCAACTCATCGACGATCTTTTAATTACTTTACAAGGTAACTATATTCATTTTATATATTATGGTTTAACCAGCTCTGCAATTACAAGATACCAACCTCTAAGCTATCAGCTTTTATCTAGCTGAAGCTTAACTTTAACTTATAAGCTCCATTTTTATCAATTCGACCCATTTAAGCTTTTCTACAGCTTCGAATCCTCAAACTAAAAGCTTTTTAAGCTCTACCTGTAGCTGCTAGTATTTTGCAAATAGTTATAAAAGGTATTTAGTTGATATATTTTCTTTGAGCAAGTAAGTTTATAAATGGTAGAATTTTAGTAGCCTACAACGCTTACGATAAATACCTTATTATATTAATTAGTTTTTATAGTTTGGAAACTTAAAATCCATTTTATAAAGCCTTTATGAGCATCTTGAGATTACTATTTAAAATTTAAAATTTACTTATGTTTATTATCATTATTAGATAGCAGGTCTTTGGATTATTTAAACATTGAGGATACTACTTCAAGTTCTTTATAGCTTTTTTACTCTAGCTAATACCAAAATTATATATTTAGAATATATATAAGATTCAACTGATGTTTTCTGATTGAAGGAATAGCTACTTCTGTTAATATATTAAGGAGCTAAAATATTAATATAGCTATATTTTATTATTTTATATTTAAAAGTCATCAAATTTTGATTCTCAATGCTTTACTTTAAAGTGTATATTCATCAATATCCTTTCGTCTGAAAGTTTCTTTACTTTTATTGATATATCGATAGAGTAAAGCTATTAATTTATGTCCTGATTTATGCAGTTATTAATAAAGTATTTGTTTCGATTTCAAGATCATTTAAAAAGAAAATGGTTAATTGGTCTAATGCTGTTGGTCCATTTTTATATAGTAGATTGGCTCATAGCTTTGATTAACTGTTTTTTCAAACTAGCTATCGATTTTAATAATAGATTCGTTCAAATTCCAACCAAAAACTTAAGCCATCTAATCTACAAGATCTCTCCAGCTTTGATAAGAAGGTAACAATTCATTGCATCTAATCCCAGCAATAGATATCCTCTAACCAGCTTATGGATAATTCATTTGATTTTATTGTTGTTCGGAATTTATATACAAATTGGGAAATTATTGATTTCCAAAAATTATATGAATTTAACACTCATTTTTTATATGTAAGCTAGCCTACAAGAAGAAAATCTAAGGTTACTTTATAGAAGTCATATATATCAACAGATATATAAATAAAGAGACGCGGTTTAATATTCTTTTAAATTTTATGGTAGCTTTACATTAGCTAATAATCCAATTTTTAGTTTCTTTTTTACCCTACCAAGCTAGCTGGCTGGATAACTTGATATTAAAATTAGGCTGTATGGTACATTGGTACTCTACTAGAGAGGTTATACATATCCCTACTATTAATGTTGTAGTATATTTATATTTAACTAGCGTTATATTAGGTATTTGGTGCATCGATGATGAAGTTAACCAGTAAATCGTATGCTATATTAATTAAACTATAACAAATATATTTGAATGAATGTAGACTGTAAGCCGTACTAGCAACTGAAAGTTAAAGTGCATTCCAGTAAGATTTAGATTTTTAAACTACTGAAAAAGTACATATCTATAGTGTCGATATAATATAGTAAATGCATTGGACTCTATTTCAGTTTTATTTGAGTTATTGAAAGTTTTGTAGCTAACATTACTATAGTTCGATTACCTTTAAATAAAATATAGCTTATAGAGTAGTATTTTAATAAATATGTAGTAGAAAATCATTGTCTATTTCATAATGATCTCAATATAGGTTTACGGGAGGTATAGGCTTATAATAAATTAGTTATAAATTGAGCCTAGCCATTTCAAAGATGACCATCAATCCAAATTAGAGATTGTTCTCATACCATTAAATTTTCGATATGAAAATGAGAGAACTGATCTTAGTAAACTAGAAAAGTCAAAATGGAGATTTGTTTAATAGTCAAAGCGTTAAGCAAGTTGTTTAGATACCTGGAATTACATGGAGTATAGCATTAAATTTATAGATCAGATTCCAAACTGATTTATTGGACCCATTCCTATTTCTTTTTAATAGTTTTGTGTATATAAAAGCCTAGTTAAACTCAAAAGTAAGATATACTTGAAAAATACTACCACTAATTCTATTTACATTCTCCGATCTGTAGCTGTTATGTCGAAATGTGCCGGTTCGAATACATCTGACAACAGGACGATAAGAGTATAATATTGCACAAACCAATCTGCTATTTCATAAAAAATACATAGCACAGTATTACAAGATTTTAGGACAACTGTATAGTTAGAAAAAATCAAGGACTCTAACTATAGTAGCAAAGAGAACTTTGAAAACTCGTACCAAAATCGCTACGATGTCGATTAAACCTGCGAGATATGCAACAGGTTCTGTAATTTAAATTCCAAGTTTCAGAGCCTAGGTGAGGCAGTGGCTGTACTATTGATGCATGTGGTTGAAATCTGCAACCAAAAGACTGGTGAAGATAACTTCCATCCGTGCAGCAAAATATACTACCTCCTGTGTAGTGACTGATTCAACGCCTACTGGAGAAGCACCTTGAACCTCAAGAACGGAGTTGTAAGTGAGAATGTCGAAATCTACGTAAAATTCAACAAATGAAAGGGAAATAGATCCATCATGATTCTATCTATCGACAGTAAGGAAGTGAATATGAATTTGGAGGGTTTTCTAGTTGCCGGGAATGAGGTGAAAGTGCCTTTCCTGTTTGAAATTGGGAAGAAAACTTACATCCTCAAGGACTAAAGTATCGAGTTTTACATATATGTCACTAAGGAAGGCTTCATAATCTAAGAGGAATTGGAGAGGGTTGCCAAAACCCTTGTTTTTACTTGAGCTACCGATTACCATTAAACTATATATTATTTTTTACTTTTCAAAGTATTTTATATATCTTCTAAATTTATTTAGCTTTACATTGCTCTGTTGATAGAAATGCTTGAATAAGGCAATGTTTTCTAAGAATCAATTTCAATAAAAGTAGTTGGTGAAGGTTGATTGATATAAGATTGGATTTGAAAACATTTGGCAAGTCAGCCCATTAAACTATTTGAACCTACCGATCAGAAATATAGTCGAAGGTGTAAATGCAGTCGAAGTTCAAAAACAAAAATTAATCCTTATCAAAACTTCAATTAGACGTCAAAATAAAGCTTAAACCAATAGATCCAACAAAGCAGCATTTGTTCTATATAGCTAATTTACTGTAGTACTCTAAAACTCAGTGCCTTTAGGTTGAGTACCACCGACCTAAAGTATCCTTCGAATAATAGTAAAACTTTTCAAGCGACAACCATTTATTATAAACAAACCATTAATATATAAATCTATTATTAATCATGGATTGGAAGAACCTTAATCTAAGAGTCCTTTCAAGGCACTGCGGATTTACCTATTAATTCTAAATCTAAATCTAATCTAATCATACCAATTCCACATCAGTTTTAAAATCCATAAAGAAGATGGATCCATTGGGTATAGTGTTGTACTTGGTATCTAGTTCTACTTTAACTCTATCCAAAAACTCACTCGATTTCCCTAGTTTCAATTTGCTTCTAATCTCTTCCTGAACCAGCTTAGTATGTGAATCCTCTAGATCAACCTCCTTATACCTCTTCACCAAATCATAAATATATTCGATAGATTTTGGTAAGAATATGGAATTATTTAACCTATCACAAATAATATCATAGAGCTCGTCATCGGTGTTATCTAATTTGCTGAGTAGCATATTCGTTAACTTTTGATCCGACCGACATTTTGACAGGTCTGACTGATTGGAGCCCTTGACGGATAGAGTGCTATAGTCTTTTTGAGTGTCGTCCTGGCAGTCGGTAAACCACCTTTTGGTATACAAATTTAAAAGGGATCCTATTGAGTTCCAAGCCTCTTTGTTGAATTTGAAGGTGTCCTTGAAATCCTTGAGAACCACCTTTTGTGAGCTATCCAGCAAACTCTGACGGCATTCCAGATCCATTATTAAAGTAAAAGCCAAATTGTTGGAGTTGTAAAGTTGATGCGTTTGTGAAGTGGTGAATGTAGTCGCCAAGCTTTTCAAACATCTCATCCTTAAAGTAAGCAGCACATTGGTAAACGACGATGCCAGATACTAGAATCAAACCAAACTTTAATAGGGCCTTCAAAGCAGCCCGATCGTAGTTCTGGATGGCTTCAACTCCTATAGCTTCCATCAGCAGATCAAAGAATTGGTCAGCGAGGGAACATTGAGTTCCAAACCGTTCAACTAAATCTAGGTCAACAAACCTGTTTACATTTTCGCTTTTTTCATCTACATCTTCCTAAATAATACTAAAAATTAATTCTTTTTAACAAAGTAGCAAGGCTTACTAGATGAAACTTGAAGTAAAAGACAAGGTAAAAGATTTCTGCAAATCTGGAAACCTTACTGTGGATGCGTAACTGTTCTAAAGCATTGGTTCGGCCTAGGTAGAGATTGGATATATCCATTACAGTTAGTTGATCTACCTTGCCAAAAACAAGCTCAAAATAGTGGAAGGGTTGGCAGCAGACCGACAGTAGTAAGGTATTCTCCAGGCTATTTATGAAAACTTGTGGTTCGGTGAGCCCCAACAAAGTATCATTGAGCTTCAACAAATTTTGAGAGCATGCCAGCTTCTTAATTAAAGTGTGTAGCTTGGAGCTATATTTCAACAAGTTCTTGTCTTGAAAAGAATTTTTGGAAGTGAAAGTGATATACCCATAGTAGTCAGGATTCATGTTCAGGTAGCATTTTCTTGATATATAGGAGGCTAACTTCGGTAGGTTAACTGGTGAGATAGAGGGATCTTCCAAGTAGTTGGAGTTGGTATCGTCCATGTCACTGTCGAAAGGATCAGTGGTAGCTAAGTAATTATGGAAATCAGAGTTGTATCCATTGGAGCTTTTGCTAGACCAAGTTGCAAAATCGTTGTTAGCATCTTCCATTCCAATAATTGCTAATCGTTTGCTGGTGCTGGCCTTGGATTTGAAGTTGAAATTGAGCCTTCTTGTTGAACATGTTCTTTGCATCATCGTATCAAAAATGCCTGTTATGGGCTTATGAACTGAAGCGGATTGGTTAAAAAGGTAATAAATCAGGTTTACTAATTTTGCGGATAAAGCAAAGCTCATTGGATCGAATAGTTCAAAAGCTATGCAGTTTATGGATATAGTAGAGTAAAAGGCAACAGTGCCAAGCTAAATAACACTATAATCAACTATAAATCAAAAGTCCAAAATCCATCACTTAACAGCTTGCTGTAAATAAGTTAGACTTACCCATTAGAGAATCGAGCGACAAGCTAGTGATCAATATTTCAACTTTACAATCAGTAAGATGCTTTCAACTAGCTTGTATAAAGTTAAATGTATAGGACTAATCGTTAAAGGTGTAGTCATATGAAGATGGAAATAGTATGCTTAGAAAGATCAATATGATTAGTTAAAGTTTAATTCAAAGAGTTTAACTTAAAGCTACCTTTGCCTCCAAAATCATAAAGCAAATGTCAGATTTACTTACAATATGAGTCCCCACTCATCATCAACTAAGGCTATACCGATTCGTAATCCATAAAGAAAATTGACCCATTAGGTATAGTTGCATACCTAACATCCAGTTCAATTTTGACCCTATTTACAAAAGTTTTTGGTTGTACTGCTACAATGCCAGCCTTTTTACGAGCCTCAGCATCTTCTTCATCTCCAACCGCATTGAGACCATCTATTACTAGTTTGTAGAAGCATTTTATATGTTTAGGTAAGGCCAAAGCGTTATAGAATCTTTTGGCAACGAGTCCAATAAAATTTTCGTCGACCTTGTGCAAGTTCTTCAATAAATAGTCGTCGAACTTTTTGTACACTTTACCCATGAGAGCGTCATCGGAGAACGTTTCCTTGGCATACAGTATTCGATAACATTTGGAATCGGGGTGCCGGCAGTCGATAAGCCATCGCCTTTTGTAGAGATCCATCAGAAGTTGCAACTGCTGCAAAGTTTCATGAGGTGACGCCAAGCTGGTGAGGAAATTGCTCCGAAATTTGCTGAGGATAGCTTTCTGCGAACTGTTGAGTTGATGAGAGCGGCGCTCTAGATCCATGATCAAAGCGAAGGCCAAGTCGTTAGAGGTAAAGAGTTTGTGAGGTTGGGAGGGACTGTCATAGTCGCCGAATCGTTTATTCATGATAGATCGAATATGAGTAGCACGTTGGTAGACCTAGAATTTCGGTTATTACTAGCAACGCGAACTTAACTATCAGCTTGACGGTATTTGAGTCGTATTCATAACTTTGAGAAGATTTGTACTTGGATTTCAGATGTACGTTGTCCATCAAAATTTGAAAGATTTGATCGGCGTAGGCATCTTCAACACCAAATTTTCCATCTTCCCGATTTGTATGAGATGGCTCCTAAAGAATAAAGGATGCAAAGTTAAGTACGCTATATAAGCTTCAAAGTATAAAAAATAAACTACCCATTGAAACTTAAAATAGAAGATCCGGTTGAGTAATTTGGCCAGCTTGGAGACCTTGGAGTGGATCTGTAATCTACCCAATATGTCAATTTTATCCAGATAGAGGCTGTCATTCTTCGCTATATACTCTGGGGTACAGGAACGGAACAGGGGATAATACAGCACAAAAGGTTGAAGCAATACTAGATGTAGCAGCTTACTCCCCTTTACCTTAGCCAAAAAATCATCTGGGCTTACCTCTTCAAAGTTCACATCATAGTCCAACAAACTTTCCGATGTAGCTAACCTCTCTGCCATGGAGCGTAACTTGTTCTCATTGAAGGTGAATTGATAATAATAATTATCTTCACCCGAGTCAGTGCCATGTTCATAAAAATCGGGGTCATCGTAAACTTTGTGTTGTCGTGTTATAAACCTATATAATCTTTCATGGTCCAAGAGGTCGATATCTGAGCCTTCCTCAGATTCACTATCAGTTACCCATCCTTCATAGTTGGGAGTATCCATGTAAACTGGGTGGTTTTGAGAGTCGAAGGAGGCTGCATCGTCCCAACCTTGGTCAGAATGAGCTTCACAAGTGCAGTTGTTGTCTACCATAGTGCTCTTTTTGGGTAAACTCAATTCAAGCTTGCTCAAATTGTGCTAGATCTAAAAGTTCGTTTTTGGTTGATGTGTTGGTGCTAGAAGCTGAGACAAGTAACTAGTTTGCAATTTGTATACCATCTAATGGAAATTTAGGTTTATAGCAGTGTAAATTCAATGCAATTTTAGCTTATCCAATAATGCACGTGCCTATTGGTGAGCTTTGAATGATTAAAGATTTAATGGGGATATCACCTTTAGTTGCAGTTTGTTTCTAGCCAATAATAACATTATATATCTACTAAAATCTGGCAAGTTAGTTTGATTCTATTCCTATCAAACAGGTTTATAGAAAGTTAGATATATCTATGGTAGTTGGGTAAACCGGTTCAATTTTATGGCTAAAGTAAGAATTAAAATTGTAGCAAAATTGGCATAGTATCTGAAATGGTGGTAAAAATATAGAATTAGGCGGATGATACGATTCCCTTCCTATCTAAATTTGGATTCCAACTTCAACTACAAATTCAATCTACTTTCTGTTAATCTAATAAGCTAATTACTTTTACCAATCCAACTTTTGATTTCAAAGTTGAGCCAATAGGCCTTCGAACTGTTAGATCGAAGGTGAAGAGGCATTGCAATTTAATTGTTTTTTGAAGAGACTAGTAAGCGCTATCCTGGCAAGCTATAATTGCTATATAGGTCTAATAAATAACCATAGTCTAATGGACTCAAGGCAGACTATCAAAGACTAATGTTTCTTTAACGGATATCTTCCATCAAAAGAAATTGAATTCGCTATACTATAATCATTTTTCTGTATATATGAATGTAATAGCAATATTACAGAATTATAAAATTTTATATACGAATCAATAACCGGTTTCTATCTTGTATATTCTTTTATATCATTATTACAGTTTAACTATAGCTTAGGTATTTAAAAAATTTACTATGGCCAATGATAAGGTTATAAACAAAGGTATATCATTATTATTTTAGATTGCTGCAATGTACATATTCGTACCTGAAAATTTTAATATACGAAAATTAAAGTGTAGTGTTTGTAACATTGATTTTAATACATGCATATGTAACCTTCATACCTATCGTGGATTTAAAACAGATATTAGCAAAGTTGGATTCTTTCAAAAGATAATAACGGCATGTTTTCATAGATCCATCCAAAGATATTTGTTGTAGAATGGGATGGTTACACATGTGAAACGATGGGGGTAAGCATACTATCTTTACTTGCAAAGCTTTTAAAAGACACGGTGGCTCAAGGTTAGTATTTACTCAAGATGGATACTGGAATTGAAGTAACCTTCCTGTATACTGTACTTCCTTTACTTCAAAGATATGGTGGCTATCTAATAAGGATAGTATGCAATCCAAAATGTACTCTATCGGCGAAAAATTAGCCAGAACTTTATACCAACATCAAATGAAAATTGGTCAGCATTACTCCTATCCCAACCTAATTTAAGGGTCTAAAGGTGCTGATTTGAAGAAGGGGCAGTGCACTGGTTTATGATCAACATTAAGGTCTAGGTGTAGGATAAATATTTGATCAGTAGATCGTCCAACATCTGCTTTATTTCAATTACAATTGAAAGTGAATTTGGCTGCAAATACACATCTGAATAAAATGGAGTATCAAATTAAATAGATGCTCAATTAGATAGCATACGAAGGGTTGGTTAGTGCTAAAAGTTTACCAAAACTGCATCCAAGGGAAAACATTTAACAGCTTTAAATTTCCAACCAATAGCTTCAACCAAGTGCTATGATCTAAGCGCATCTCTTTATGCCATACAAATTTAGCTTCCAAGCTAAAGCCATTGTAGCGATAAACTTAAAGCAAGGCTTATTCAGGTGATAAGTCAGTTTCCCAGGTTGTATGATTGGATTGTAGCTGATTGACTTTATCCCTTCCTTCAAAATCTACTGCCCTGTTCCGATAAATTGGGCAAAATCTTACAATAAAACTTGTAAAAATAATGCAGGATTTTCAGATCGGAGTTGTATCCAATTTAGATGTGGTTTACTAATAAAAGGTATTGCTGATAGCTCTGAGTTTCCCTTATACCTTCTAAAATTAATTTTACAAAGGTACCTTTCTCTACAAAATTTAACTTTCATACAGTCTAGCACCACCAACTTTTATCAATTAGCGATATCGAAAAGCCCAATTATTACCAACTTTAGTTCTTTGTCTCGAGGTAAGCTATTTTCTAACAACTTTATGGGTGTAGTCTTGGTTTAAGGCGTGCTTTAGTTAGTAGCTACTGCAACTTCAACTAGTTTTCACACTGGACTGCCAACTTAAATGTAGCTTTAGTGTAATGAGTAGTCGTCTTGACGAACTTGATCTATAAAGATACTTTTTCCCCATACGATTACCACTTAAAGTATAGCAGTTCGAATTCATTTCCCAATTTCGACCATTTGGTGATGGAACTTTAAACTTGAGAAGGGCGTTAATTAATTGCACTAAGATTCAGATTTTCATTGGCAATTGACAATTCCCTTCCAACAGCTTCCAGCTTCTAAATTTAAATTCCAAACTAGCCTCCAACCTCACTTTAACTTTTTCCATCTTAGTTTAGTTCAACTTAGCCCAACGTATCAACTTGATACCGGTATATCTTTATCTTTACCTAATATACGATACTGCTGTCGCCAACTTTTTCAAAAGCATAGTTCAACAATCTAATCGCTGTAACTTTAGATTTTAATCCGGCCCTAGTATATAGTTTTATTTGCCATCGCGTTTGTAGTTATCTTGAGAGTTTATAACGAAAGCATAATTAGTTTCATAGAAGTTTACCTTTACTGTCGACAAGTTGAAAAGTGAAAGGATAGTAGTAGCGCTAACTAAAACACCTAAACCAAACTACACCCGATATTAACTTTGTTCTTTGTTCCGACGTTTTAATTAATAACCAACACCTACTAGGCCATTCTACAAAAAGCTTAATAAAATAACACCAGCTAGCAACCATGGTCAAGCCAGAAAGTTTTCACATCCAATTCTTGGACCAGGACGACAACCTATCCCCCATTCCCACCTTCTACTCGGGTCAGATAATTCGAGGTACAGTATCAGCTTTCCAACCTCAGCTAACTTTATAAATAATAGGTGTGGTACGGTTTAGATTCCTTCGTCCGGAACGCTCCAAATCATTAGTAATCAACTTCATCGGTACCGAAACTACCTACGACGGACCAGCTGGTGCTAAACGTACCGCCACTGAGACTGACATATTCAAAGCCAAAGTCAACTTGTGGAACGACCCCTGTGGTTACTTTGAGGCCAAGTGGTTTGCCTTCCCCTTCCAAGTTGATCTAGGCCAGTACAATTTCCCTTCTTCCTACGAGGTAAAATTCTTTAATCAATTCAATTCTAATTGATATAATAGGGTGAGTACGCCAATATCCGGTACAAGTTCAAAGCGGTTATAGATCGACCATCCAGATTCGGTCATTCGACCTCGGCGCCTGTTATACTTTTATCTTCCATTCCCACCTTCTTACCTCAGTTTGCCAAGATGGAGACCTTCCAAACTTCAGCCGTCTTCGGTACGTTCAGTCGCGAGACTCTAACTTTGGTCGTTGATACCAACTTGCGATCCTGCTGCCCCGGTGGCAAGTTGGTTTTGGATGTATCACTGTCCCCCCACAACACCAAGTCCATCAGCTCCGTTCAGTTCAACTTGGTACAGGAGGTAGTAGCTACCGGACCACGCGGGTAAAATTTTACGTCGCAAAATTCCAATGCTAATTTTTCAAGTAGTAGGTTCAAGTGCAACTACACTATTCACCAACAGGACGTCCCCATAAGTCAGATTGTAGGCGAAGATGCTGATTTGGTAAAAATTTGTGTACCTCCAACTTGCCCACCTACTATCGATTCCAGCCAAGTCATCGATCTCACCTACCATATCTTAGTGACTGCTAACGTAGCTTGGTCCTACACTCCTTTAAGTTTAAAAATTCCTATACAAATAAGTACTTTGAATGTCACCGTCGATGAAATCCCGAACCTAACTATTGGCCCACAGTACCTTCCCCCTATACTACAGCCTAGTGATATCGAAGTGTCAGACCTCCCACCTAACTTTTTGAAGGAGCATGGAGGAAATGGTACCCATGGAGCTACCAAAAACCTCAACAACCGACTTTCCATCACCCCATCGTTGACCTCGGACGTCTCTAGTTTATTCAGCCATGACAGCGATGAACTTGCTGAGGTGAATTTAAACAAGCGACAAACCATTATGGTACAGCCTATATATACCCCAAGGAACGACGTTGATCAGTTCAAACCTTTTATGCAAACGCATGCCAACCCCAACTCCAGCCCGGTTAGCTTAGGACTAACTGGTATAAGTCGTAACCCGTTACCTCGATCCACCGTACTCTAAAATTTCTTTGATTTATTTACTGCACCATCCTTCCTCTTTGTAAATAAATATTTTTAAAATTTGATTTGGGTTACTTGTATTGAATTCTGATATTTTACTGTATATTTGAGTTTTAAAGGATGCCAATAGCTATATGCACTCCTATATCTTGTTCTTTACTACCATACCAAGGTGTATGTATCTTTTAGATGCGGTGAATGTGCAATATATTTTAAAGAACCTTAGACTAATCATCTTGACCAGCCGATAACGAGCTGTTACAGTGGATTAAGTGAACATGTAGTTGGAAAGATTGATTCAATCCAAATTCTCCAATTTAACTATTATATCAACTATAATGAGATAAAACTCAATAAACAATTTCATAGCATCAATTTGAGCTAATATATATACAGGCTTTGTTGGAACGAAATATGGATTTTAATTGTAGTGTCAGCATTTCTTTCACTTATTAATTGTAAAGAATACAAACATGGATGTATCAAAATGCTTAAGCTATACATGTAAAATAGCTAAAACCAAAGTACAAATGCTTTGTATAACATCAGAGATAGAATTAAGCCAATTTTTTATTAAATGTAGGTTCAGCATCTCAATAAAATTAACTTAAAAGTACATTATCAACCTACTATCCAGCTCAAGTACTAAAATTATTTTTACACAGCTTAATTATCAAAATGAGCAATATAAAATCTAATACTATGCTGTATATAAGGCTGATAAAGTATAAATTAATAGGGATAGATATCATCATTACCAAAAGATACAAAATTTAAAGTTAAATTTTTACCTCTTCCGAATAAAAGTTCTCGTCATCACCATAACAAACCATACTGTTTTGAATAAAAAAATTGAAGGGTTGAACTAACGGCTCCAAAATTTTTGACTCTTGTATATCCTCGATGGTTTGGGTTCAGAATTGGCTAAGTTGGTCTTCATGTTGAAGTTGAAGAAACTTTACCAAAGGTGATGTAGTTTTATCTTAGATTTGTGTTGGATCGAAAGAATTGGAAACTATTGGCTAATGTGATATTCAGCCTTCCACCTTAATGGGTGTAAATAAATTATAAAATTGGAACGTCTGTGAATTGAGCTTATTGGATCTTTGATTTTACACTTTTGTCAACAAAGACTGAAATTGTACTTAATATCAGCATCAATTACATAGTGAGTACACATCTCAGTTCCAGATAACAACATATCAACCAAACAAGAACTCCAAAGTCCAGCACAATTTGAGTAAGCTTGGAAATCAGTTTTAATTAAAATACTACTATGGCAGACAACAACTGCAACTGCAAAGCTTTATCCGACCAAGGTTGGAGCGATGCAGCCTCTTTCGACTCTCGAAACAATCCCATTTACTTTGATACTCCCAGCGATAGGTGGGGTATTGACGTTGAATCCTTAGAAGGCTCCGATAGCAATTCCCTAGACATAAGAAAGTTAGATAGGATTATAACGCGACACTACCTCTGTGATGATAATTCCGATTGTTGTGATCATGACACCGACTCAGAAGCTAGTAGCGACTGTTGCGACTTCCACTTCCATGCCAACAAGTTAAGCGCATCGGTTTACACTTTAGATAGGCTAGAAAATTTGCTGGACTACGACGAATACTTTGACGCAGTAAATCCAGACAATTTTTTAGAGCTGGATAGAGGGGAGTAGAGTGTTGAGCTTGGTGCTATGTAGGCCACTGACTCTGTACCAAGATTTGGATGACGTTTGTAAGCCAGATTGCATGGATAAATTCGAATACTTTTATCTAAACGATATCAACCTGTTGGATCAGTTACGGATTTATTGCAAGGTTTCTAAACTGGCCAAGCTGCTCTACCGGGTCTTCTACTTCAAATTCCACAAGGTAAGGCTATTTTTGTAGTTCTTCAATTGAATGGATATATTTTACCATTATCCTTTATTTTTAGGAGCAGTTGGATACGAACCAAATGTGTGAAGGTTCAATTGTCAAAGATAGGTTCATCGATTTTACTTTGGAAGAAAGATTCGGTTCTAAGGATACGTATTCTGACCAAATATTTCAAATTTTGCTGGATAATCTACAGCTGAACTCCGAGTTCCAATATAGCCCAAGTTCTACCAAATTGATAGTTAAGTTCACTTTTTTAGTAGTAACCCGTGTTCTGGCCTACCAACTCGCTACCCAAGTTCAAGCTAAGCTCGTCGAAAAGTTTGGCGATTTTCGAAGCCACTCTCAAGCCCACAAAATCTTCAACTCCAACGATCTAGCCTTCACCTTGATTGCCGATTTGGAACGACGATCTCACCTCCTCAGCCGCTCCCACAGGATTATATTGAATAATTTTAAGGCCAACTTCATCGTCAATTTCCAGCTGAAACCGGATGCTTGGCAGCAGATCGATGTCCTAATCGATCTTTATAAAAGGAGGTTACTTACTGACTGTCAACATACCAATTATCGATGCTTCAAAACTTTGAATTCCAGATCGACATACCAAGAGGATCTACGGGTATGGCGGGTGATCAAGAGTATGGATACCTACCTGCTACTCCATCTGGATACGGTCTACGAAGCGTTTTACAATTATGTTGAGAAGCGGTTGGCCGATTATTTAATACTACCAAACCATATAAAGCATTTCTATCAGATAGCTAAGCAATTTAAAAATTCAGTTAAAGAGGTGCAGGATCCTTACGTGAGAGAAACAATTCGAATTAATGCCGTAGAACCCAAGAAATTTGTAGGTAGGGTGGAAGTCGAATTAGGATGAGAGGTACGGTACTGTACCTAATGGGTCTATCTTCTTTATGGATTATGGACCGGTAACTAGTTGATTATAATGCATTGAATGTGGTGTAAGTTTAATTGCTGCCTAAGATGAGTTTGTAGTATATGATAAACTTGATATTTGAATTTTTCAGGCCTTTAGGACCCACAAGTAGTTTTAAGTATGTTTTTAAGTTAAACTTGTCAGTTTTGATACTTATAATCCACTTGACTTTATTTTCATATTCCTATAACGATCCTTTCAATAGCCTATACTATATATTTAGCTTTGTAATGAAGGTGAAAATGTCTTACTGGTTCTATGATACAATTGACCGTTTGATTTGATCTATCACTTTAAAAGATTAGTATAGCCGGCTTGTAGCTTATCACTAAGAGAAGGATGTTCGATTTCTTTAGCTTGTCTAAGAGTTGGTTTAGCGTCCTGTTAGGTTCTTTATACCCTATAAGGCTTGCTACAATCTGAACGGGTGATGGTTCAGATTGGTGATATCTCTCTAGCCAATTGACTTTAAATATTTTTAGCATGAACAAAAATTATTGGATACAATATTCTCGTCCTCTATTTTACCCAAATTACTTTTTAAGCTAAAATTTATAAAAACAAATCGTCGATTTATAGTATCGTTCTATCATATACCTAAATTATTTGAAAATATATATCTATATTTCTTTTAATATATCAAGTTAAAGGTATCGCCAATCTGGGTTATTACCCATTCAAACTGTAGTAAAGTTTAATCTATTACTTCTCTAAGTATATTGGATATATGAATTTAAGCAGATTGGTATTCGGAACTAACCTATTCTTCAACATTTAATTTGTTGAAAAAGCCAAAAAGCAGGTCGATAGATCGATATGCAGATGCCCGAAGAGTTGACATTAATCCCACAACTGGCTATGCTTCTTAACTCCCAACAGCAACATATCGATCAAAAACGAACTTCCAAGTCCAGTACAAATTGACCAAGCTTAAAGTTATCTTTGTTGAAAAGCATAAGAGTAAGGAGTACGATGATAGACAACAGATGCGACTGTGGAGCTCATTCTGATCTGGGTTGGGACGATGCAGCCTCCTTCGACTCTCAAAACCATCCAGTATACATCAATACTCCCAACGGTGAAAGATGGGATACCGATGTTGAATCCGAGGAAGGCTCAGAAAATGACCCTTTAGACCACGAAAGTTTATATAAGTTTATAACGCGACAGCACCTCTGTGATGGCAACTTCAACTGTTATGGACATGACGAATGCCTAGAAGAAATGAAAAACTGTTACCACTTTGGTTTCAACAACAACAAATTAAATGCAATAGTAAATAGATTGGCTATGACAGAAAGTTTGCTGGACTACGACGCGAACTTCGAAGAGGTACATCCCAATGATTTTTTACAGTTGGTTAAGGAGAGTAGAGTGCTACATCTGGTGCTATGTCAACCTCTAGTACTATACAAACCCCTGTTCCGTACCTGTAAACCAGACGCAATTGAAGAGTTTGACAGTTTCTATTTGAACAAAAACAATGTCTTGGATCAGTTACGACTTCACTCCAAGGTTTCCAAACTGGCAAAACTGCTTTACAGAGTTTTCTATTTCAAGTTACATAAGGTACTTCATTTTTGTTGTTCTAATAATGAAAAATATGTCTAACCTTTAACTTCTTATTTCTTTAGGAGCAATCAGAAAGTAGCCAACAAGATGAAAATTCGGATGTTGAAGATAAATTTATCGATACAGTTTTAGAGGAAAGGTACAGTGCAACCGATGCGTACTCGGACCAAATATTTCAGATTTTACTAGATAACGTACAGTTGGATTCAAAGTTCGAGTATGACCCAACTTCCACCAAACTGATAATCAAGTTCGCACTGATAGTCATAACTGCAGTTCTAGTCTTCCAACTGGCTAACCAGGTGCAGGCCCAACTTAATGAATACTTTGGCAACTTTCGATGTCACTCTCAAACGCATAAGATCTTCAAGCTCCAATGACTTAGCTTTCACCTTGATTATGGACCTGGAACAACGTTCCCATCTACTAAGCAGTTCCCAGAAAGTCATTCTCGACAATTTCAAAGGAAACTTTGTCGCCAACTTCCAACTGAAACCAAATGCCTGGCGACAAATCGATCTTATAACCAGTCTCTACAAACGGAGGCCACTTACTGACTGCCAACATACCGATTACCAATGCTTCCGAACATTGAACTGTAAGGCATCGTACCTGGATGACCTCGATATGTGCCAGTCGCATATGGAGCTAGATAAGTATGTCTGGTACGATTTGAATCGACTCGATGAAGCGTTCTTTAGGTTTATCAGAAGTAGGCTGGAGGATGCCCTGTTCTTACCTAACCATATAAAATATCTTTATCAGCTATTTAAAAAGTTTTCAGAGACGGAGCTAGTAAGTGAGAGTAATTTTTTTGTGCGTCAAAATATTCGAACGGAGGTCAAAAAGCCGCATAGGATTATGAACAAAGTACAGGTTGAATTAGACGAACGATATGATACGATACCTGATGGCTCGATATTTTTCATGGATTATGAATCGACGTCGGATTGATCATATTTCGGTGCATTTGATAAGATATAGATTTGATCGTTGGTAAGGTTGAATTTATTGTATAGTGTAAACTTGGCACATAAATTATTGTTACTATTTTGGGACCTAAATATAACTCTGGATTAGACTTTTAATTAAAGTTTTGTAGTTTATAAGCTTCCAAAATACACTACCTTATATTTTTCACCTTCATCTATATATACTTTCAACCATCAACCATCAACCCTATAGCTCTATTTTTATAGACTTTATCGATTATATATTACCTTTATTAATTGTATCACTGAAAAACATATTCAATCTTCGCATAGTGTCACATACTTTTATCAAGTATTTAGTGTCCTGGGAAAGCTCGGTAAAGTTCAACAACAGCTCTGAAAGGACCCATGAACTCTATTTTTTGAAAGCTGATATGAAGTAAATTTCGATTGCCGATGTTTTGCAATGCCCCTCGTATTTTTGAACCTTTGCTTACTATATATTCTTCGACCATTATTAATAGCGATAGCCTTCTCCTGCAAAACAATTAGCATGTTAAACCAGTTATGGATCTATAATAAGGTTTTTAAAACTTTCAAAATCTTCTAGAGTCCCTTAAAGTTCTCAAAGGCGAACTTTTTCTTATGGATGCCCAAGCACACCTAGTTTTCAATTTATAATGAGGGTAATGCAAAGGTAGAGAGTATGTAGATAGGTTTATCAATTTAACTTTAATTTAAAGGTTTAGGACTGAATATCATAGCTCCAACTGAATCTTCAATAGATCGATAAAAGTCGTACAGATTGAATTCAAGTACGAATGCAGCCAGAGGTCGAAGAAGATCACTGTTTAGCTCTTCTTGATTTTGATAATTATAGCTATATTTTAATAACATATCTCTGATTCCAAGTTGGACAGATATAATAAACTTGGCGACTGCATTGATTAGCCTTTTTCATATTGTTTGTATTGCATGTTGCAAATTTATTAATAAATTCACAACATGTGCCACAAACAATATGAAAAAGATAGCTATTCTTCACTTCATAATCCACAAGTTCTTAGGCTCCAACAACTCGATCTTTTCCTTAATGGTGAACTTGGGATGCTGTCAAAGCTTGCTGGATAACTCACATAAAGTGGTTTTTAATTACACAAATGATGAGATCTATCAATTCATCTCTCAAGATTGATCAAATATTTTGGCCTGGTAAAGAGATAAGGGCGCTTATAAAAATGTAGGAATGATAAATTGAAGCGAGGGTATATTAAGAGGTTAAAGGTAAATAGTCGACAGAGTTCTTGAATGGGATCGAAGTGAAGCTGGACATCAAGTAGCTTGTATTCATCTTTATAGTGAAATCAAGTAGTCAAGCTCAACACTTAAATATCTAAGTTAGCTAAGCAATCAAAGCCTGAACAGTGTTGCGAAGGACACACGAAAGCTTTGTAATACACTTAAACCATGTAAAACAACTACAGTATATAGCCTGAATAGGTAACTTATTATTTGATAGTGGACCTAGCAGCAACTTCAATTTCTCTCTGGCTTTAAATTCGATTTTGGCATCCTAGATGAAGAAATCTGAATTAGCTACACTCCAAGCGTAAGTCTTAAGTAGCCAGTTTAGTCTTCAAGTGAAGTAGCGCCTTATCTCCTAGTATCAGATTGTTGTTGATATTAACGGCCACTAGCTGCTTACTGATGATCAAAGCTGATATACCTTTGCTTCTAAAACTATTTAATGTGAATAGTCCTGTGCCATCGCTATCTACCATATTCCCATTACCACTCGATAAATAGTTGTGCCAAAAATTGTTAGAGGC
This sequence comes from Capillidium heterosporum, assembly GCA_016630905.1. NCBI lineage: Eukaryota > Fungi > Entomophthoromycota > Entomophthoromycetes > Entomophthorales > Capillidiaceae > Capillidium > Capillidium heterosporum. The sequence continues at coordinate 709,059 of WBMQ01000010.1, forward strand.
AGTTTCCTTGATGTAATGGTACTTCTCACTAATGAATAGGTCAGCTCGTCCAAGATCTTCGGTTTGCATTTGCTTTCTAGAGCGGAAGTACTTAAAATCTCACCCATGCTCTTATATTGGTTCTTGAATTTATAAAACTCGCTGCACAGGCCACAGAACATATCTTTTTATGATTGTGCTCATAGGTAATTTAGTCGAAAGTAGACTTTTCAGTGTAGCTTGGGTTTCTAAGCTTCTCCAAAAAATCGTTCATATACCCTGCTGCTATGGCACACTGCCCTACGTCCTTATTTGACAACTAACAGTTTTTACCACAGCTGGTTGGGCTTCCTGATCTGTCTTTGCGGATGTATTTGAAGCTACAATATTGATCATGATAGCTGTTTATAAACAAAATTCAGTTAGTAGAATTGGTAAAATTATTCGCTAATAATATTTAAATAAAATGTGATTTTTATATACTGTAAAGCATGGGAAATATCGATAATAGGAATATGTGAATCCAGTCAAAATGTAAAATTCGGTTTAGCTGTGCTATAGTTAATAAACTCTGCTATTTTAACCTGCAGTTAGTTTGGGATTTAGTGTTCATTTTGAAAAGGACTCCAATATCTACCTAAAATAAATAAACCAACTACAGATTTATGCTTTTAGTAGAAAAACGTTGCTAAATTTTCTACAACCTTATCATACCATTACTTTCGATCCCAATGTGATTTTGGTATTTTGAAAGCATGAGAAACTCTATTATAGTTATTACAGGGAAAAGAAAATAACAAGTAGTGTATCCTACAGGCTAGAGGGGAATGGGTTAAATATACACCCGGAAAACCGGTAGTTGATTGATAACTCAGTTTCCTAGCGATTTTTTCGTAAGGTATTGCTGTGAGCCAGATTAAAATATTTTGCCGCCATTTCTACATTGGAAATCAGTTTGATAGACTACTTTTAAAGTGTATGATGTGTATCGATGCTTAGCTATACTATGGAAAGATCAATAGAATACTATATGGATTTAACATACAGGCTAAATTTTCTATTGTCATCGACGTTTATTTACCAATGCAAGTCCTCAACTATTTCTCTAGTTACACTATACCACTAACCAGGATCCACTTCTTACTCACTTTATTATAATTCTCTCTAGTAAAATCAAAGTATCCACTGACAAAACTTCTAGCCACCTTCTCATTCTCAAAATACAGTCTTATAGTACTCCGAGTACACTTCATTAAACTTTAAACTATAATCTAAAGGTAGGAATTTCATACTAACCAAAGTAAACTTATCATTTAATGCTTTGACCATTTTACCAACCTCTGCTTGACTTTGAGCATATACAGGTAAGACTACATCTTTGGATCCCTTATTGACTAAACCCAATTTCTTGAGGTAGGTGTTCCATTGCAAATCCAAAAAGCTGGGAAATTTGCTGGTGCTAGACATACTTGTCGCCAACACGCTGCTTACCTTCAATTTCTTGGCTCTTGTTTTCAATAATATATTTAAAAAATCATGGGTTGGAATCTTGGCTTTCATATCTTCAACTTTAGTGATTACCTTAGACTTGTAAAATATAGTATTGACCAATAGAGCTGTTTTAAATAACTAGTGGATATGAAGAAGCAGAGTCCTAGGTTCAAACTATTTTTCGGTAATGCACATTCGTAGAACCTTCCAACTAAGTGTTGATCGTATTGAAGTTGAAGTTGCAAACTTATTCAGGCTGCTGTAGATTACGTCTGGATTGTTTAGATACTGCATCATTGAATTGAAGTTTTTGGTTGATACGTTGTTTAAGTACACGTTGAAAGTTATATTAGAGCCACCATCCCTGATATGTTAGATGGGCTTCTTGATCTAGGCTATGGAGTTGAACCTGTGGCTACATCTGAAATCATCTATACTTAAGCTACATTCGACTATTTTAGCCAACTTTATAAATACAGCTATTCTCATTAGTAGGCTACGAAAATATTGGGTTGATATGTAAGTTTTTGATGGAATCAATACATATTTTGGTGGTTATGTGTTGATAGATTGAGGCCCCATTATAGTTAGTTATAGCTTATAGCTCTATAGTAGCATTACCAAAATTTAAAACCAACTTCATTGTTTACTTTGGATGACTTTAGCTTAAGTTGTATCGATTGTGGGTATCATTCTCGTTGCTATCAAAACTTATGATCCAAACTCCCTTGGACCAATTTATATGCCTCCTACATGGATTGAGTAATTTGAAAATTTTGAATTTAGTCATTAGCTCGGATTTAGCCTATATCAAAAGCCACCTTTGGAATAAAGTGTATTAAACCGGCATTGAAAAGCAATATATATATGTTCCTAATTAATAGGTGGATAAATGTAAAATCTTTTAATTTAATGCTGTGGTAAGCATGCTTATAAGTGCTTACTAATCATGAACTAAATTGTACATTTTTTGACAGGTAGTGAAACCAATGGTTTCCTTAAATGGTACTACTCCTGTTTAGATTCATTCTATACCTTTTAATACGCATCTATTAAAATAAGCTGTAGGATAATACCGAATAAATAGAGTATAGCTTTTCTTGATATTTCCCCCTATCCTTGCTTCCAAGTGTACCCACGAGCTTATTGTAGTTGAGTAGTACAGCTCCAAGTTCAATCATTTATAAAGCCAAACCAATCCATCAATTGCCTTGTTCAAATAACTTATCAGCGACTTGAGTACTTTGCAACCACTAGGAAGGCAATATGAGCCTTTATCAAAATAAAATTTTATTCAAATGCTGAAATATTGTACTATATGACGATTCCCTAACATAAACAACAATTACTACTCATTTTCAAAATCAATCAAAATCATACTATAGCCAATAGAAGCTCAGAATTTCAAATTTTAAAGGCTTAGAATTCAATTTGAATGTCTCAAATAAACAGATTTGCTATGAAAATTATTAACTGTGTTAGGAAAGCGCCATATGGTTCCATCGAGCTAGATCCATTGGATTCCCATTGAACAAATGCATCCCTTATTTGCAATGTCATGAACAAGTTTAGAGTTCAAGTATAAATTCCATCCAAGGGACTTTACATTTTGTTCACAGCCTTTAAGTTTATAGTGATAAAAATGAAGCACAATCGTATACCAATTCTTCTATATTCAATCCTCTTTATAGCAGCTGTAGCTTCAAATCCAACTTTTACTTCAAGTTCGCATCACCTGTACCTGACTCCAAACGACCGATTCAAACTGATCAACTTTTCTGATCTGTAATTTATAACTTACCTATCAACTACTAAGGCATATTATATAACCTATAGACACTACGGTGAAGCACCAGAGTTAGACTGGGGCCCAGAACAGGATCAAAACTCCACAAGAGTCTTAAATAAGCTCCTAGACGCTGAAAACCCCGACTTGGTAGTATTTGGTGGTGACCAGCTGACCGCTGAAAACATGTTCAACAACGGTACCCAATACATCGATATACTAGTAAAACCTCTAGTTGAACGCAAGATCAAGTAAGCTATAATTTCATTTTAGAAATATACAGCTATAATGCTACCAACTCTACCTTTTCATAATTTAGGTGGGCCTCAGTCTACGGCAACCACGACATGGGGCCTAACGTAACTAGATCCTCCATTTTCCAAGCCGAATCCAAGTACCCCCTATCACTAACTCAGCATGGACCCAAATTCCTAAAAGGCATTACCAACTATTACCTCATCCTCTACAAGAAGAATAGGCGCAATAGGAACAAACCCAAGTTGATATTATGGTTCCTAGATAGCCGAGGGGGTAGGGGTAAGGATGGGTATCATGATCCTGAGACTATCGATAAAGGTGTAGTCACCTGGTTTAAGAGTACCAACGCCAAATTATTGAAAAAATTTGGGGATGTGCCCAGCTTGATGTTCTTCCATATACCGGCGTAGCTAATTTTTGAAATTGTAGAGAAGGTTGATTTGTTTTTATATGTAGGATCCAGTACAAGGAAGCTCAAGAAAATCTGCATATCGATCCCAAATGCTCCGGTTTAGATGGTAATTTAAACTATTTTCAATATGTTTCCTAAACTTCAAACTATAGATGATGACGTAAGTTCCCAATCCCAGGATACCGGTGTCTTACAAGCCATACTGGAGAGTAAGAACATCGAAGGAGTATTCGTTGGTCATGATCACGGTAACTTCAAAACTTGCCAATTAACTTGTTGAAGATTTATAAAGGAAACGCCTGGTGCTGCTACTACAAGGATTTACCATTATGCTACAATAAGCATACTGGGTACGGTGGATATGGAACTTGGGAACGTGGTGCTAGAGTTATCAATTTGAACTTCGAGAAGGGATTTAGATGGGACACCTTTATTAGGATGGAAGATGGCTCTGTCACCGATAGGTTTATCCCCAAGTATTAAAGGTACCCGTCGGTTGATTTACTACATAGTATCGGTGATTTACCAAATAAATGCTTTAAACAAGACTTCTGCTTATTGGCTTCTCTATTAATCAAATTTATAAGAACCTCGTCAATTATTTTCCTTTAGCTAAAAGTATATCTCATGCTTTTTTCATAAAGTAGCTACAAAAATTTAAAGAACGCAAACCCAACTATAAGTCAAAGTAAATTTACTGTCCATAATACCATTCCATTCCAACATTTCATCTCAAGACCCAAAGAAACACTTAATTCTTTTTGGTTTCGACCTTCAAAATCCTCTTCTATATTTTATAAAAAATCCAAAATTTTAGTAAAAGCTATATCCCAATCAAAGAAAGCTACCTTGAGCGTCCTACCGTAGGCATCGATCCCAGCTAGCTCCTGCATCTCGATGGACTCAATATATCGTTTGGAGTTCCGGTTGAAATCCATAACCAAATTAAAAACCTCCTTGTTGGAGCTGGGGTCCAGATCAGTGAACTGGAAGATCCCCTCTTCTAACTGACCTTGGGTATTGATATCGTAGTTGTGGAGAGTGAAATTGAGCTTCTCTTGGCCGGCCTAAAAATTTAAATAAATAAATCAAGATGATCAAGGTTTCGACGTAGAAAGAAAAAAGCAAAAGTACCAGAAACACCATGGGGAGTAGGACTTGGGATGGCGGGTGAGCGGGGCACCGTTGTAAAACTTCTTGTAAAGTCAACCGATAGAAGATGCGGTGGATATCAGTTAGAGCCAACTCCTTGCACTTGAGTAAAGCCAATTGTGCTGTCACCAAGTTACGATCCTAAATTTATGAGATGCGGCACTAAAAATATTACTTACCTTTTCAAGTTCTTTGACGATATTTTTTATGGCTTTCTTGTAGTTAGTGGGGTTGGTCCTAGGGAAGCTGCCTAAAAGCTTTTCGTAGGGCTCGGCTGCTTGCCTAACTTCATGTAGAACTTTGCCATCCATTTGCTCTGGTAAATTGAAATCCTAGTTGCCATTCGAATTAAGGATTGATTTTGATTTTAAATTTACCCTAGTGGTAGCCAGTTGGCACAGAAGGTACTTTTTATAGGCTTTGATCTGAACTAAAGAGACGTCGGAGTTACCGTTGGAATTAGTTCGATGAGCAGGTACTACCAACGCCTTTAGGGATCAGAAAATTAGAAAATCAGTTAAAAGAAGTTCAAGCAGTTACCATTTCAAAACAATCGATAGCATCTTCAAACTTGGATAAATTGAGGTGGACGATACCGGCGTAGTAATGGAAGGTTAAAAATTCTACCGTGTGGATGTAGGGCTATAAAAACACTAGCGTTAATCACATATAGGATATGGAAAATTATACGTTAAGCCTGTCGTTCTTGATGCCCAAGTTCTTGTCAGCTATAGGTAGCGCATACCGGAAGAGGTCGGCGTATATACAGTGCTATATAAAAATATCTATAAGCAAATCTACACACATAAAGCTAAATAATTACCTTGAGGGCGATCGGGTGCAGTGGAGTTAACTCCTTGAAAGACTTACACATATTTACGAAGATCGGTGCCAAAACTATCGCCTAATTTCAAAAAATTGAGTCCCTAGAAGTTGAAAAAGTATCTACCGGGTTCTCTAGGTGTTCGAAGTTGCTAACGATAAGCTTTTTGTTGTAATGGTAGATGTGATCCAGACGATATCCCAACTCAAAAACTACCATATTTTAAAAAGAAGCAAAGTAAAATAAATACCTGGACGTTCCAATTTATCCCCTGGTTGTAAATTTGCTTGGGAGATCAATTTCAGGTAAGGTAACATCAACTTAAAGCTTTTGAAAATAGCAGCATCATTACAGAAACTATCTTTATCCAGGTACTTGAGATGCTTCAGCCTACAAATATAAAAAATCAAGGCTGAATATATATTCCAAATAAAAATCAATTACGTCAAAGGTTAGATAAGTTAGAGGGAAGGAGTTTATGTTGATAAGGTCCAAGATGTTGATAGATTTATCGTTGGAAGATAAACTAGGCAAGAGTTTTGGTAAATCTTTGATATGTTTCAATAATTCCAAGTCAATTTCTTCATTGTTAACTTTGTTGGTAGATTTTGTGGTGGAATCTGAAGTTTGAGTAATTTAAAATAGTGAGGTTAGGTTTGTAGTTGAAGTTGCAAATAAAAATATCTACCTTGGTTTGGATAATTTTCTTCCAAGATCTGTCGTACATAGTCGATAAACTGATCCATAGTTGCTTTGCTTTCGATTGTCTTGAAAACTAATGTTGAGAAATGAAAAGGAACTTAGCAAGCTTTTCTTTCAAATTGAAATGGTTTTAAAGTGACGTAAGTTTATCAAGTAGACTAAATAAAATTTCAAGAGTATTTTGGCGATAGGATATAGGCCTTACCAGCTATTCTTTATATTGAAGTTTCCAAGACTGGAGTTGAGCTTTGCAACGTTACTCCCATGCTTTACTTCAATAGTAAGTAGATATATACTATCTGTCACTTTACTTTGAAATTGCAAGTCACTACTTACGTTAGTATCAGCACTAAGGATGTCAAACGAAACTGGTTTGAATTTATATAGATACATACATTCTATTTTAAATATGTCTTTTACTATCTAATTTATTATAAAAAGCCAATAAGCACGAATATTAAATTCACAGATTCTAAGCAATACTTTGGAAAAATGATTTGGCTCCTAAAGCATTACTATTTGAACTTTATCACTACACATCATAAAAAGATGTTTTAATATATTTAGGAAATCTATTTCAGATTCAAATGAACAGATAGTTGAACTAATTACCCCATCACTACAGGTTTATGGTAGATTTACCATCACTTATTACAGCTGGGTCAAAATTTAATCGGTCCTTACCATTTACCAAACCCTCTGGTCAAGAGGTAAATAATAACAGTATAGCTGCTTTTGCACATTTTATCAAAATTGCTACTTTAATATAACCATCACATTCACGGTTTTCTTTCTATGATAGAAGTTGAGCTACAGATGCTATCATCTGCAATGGTAAATCCAATAGCCTCATCAAATAGTCTATAAAACCAAATACATCTACAAAGTTCTATCACTCAACATTAAGGCCTATTTCACTTGTATAAGTAAATACACTCCAATATAACAAGCTTTCGATTGAATTGATAACTAACTTGAACTATTGTACCAGTGTAAGGGTTTCTTATCTATTACTTGCCTCCGTTCCAAAAGAAATATAAAATCAATGACTATAAGAGAATATTATTTTGGAATAGGATGGAGTATATTGAAAAAACATTTGCAAAAGGAATCTTCTGAATATGAGACCAAGCTAAATGACCTTGTACACGAGCCCAAGGAGTAACGATATATATATATATTATTGAGAATTTAAAGAGTCATTGAGTCCTTGCAAATATTTTGCATATGTACTCTAAAGTATATAATATTAAAAATAATTTTAAGCTACTTTCATCATCATGCGAATAAAACTTGTCAAGCTTGTCAGAAAAGAGAAGCGTAAACATATACGCTCAATTTACGATGATAATATGTCATTGAGCGAGCCATACATGGTCGATTTTTAGATAACTCAAAACCTTCTACCTCCATTTTATTTACAATATATTTTTATAACAAAAGTCCAAGGTATACCTTAGTCTAAAATTTTGAAATTCGATACTGATGTAGGTAGAAATGGTGATTGTATCTTTATAGGAGCCTATCAATCGGTAATCTATTCTACATGAATGGAAAAATCCACACAGATATATTTAAAGGCATATTGAACCAGCTTTAACATATATATATAAAGTAGTAAAGTCATCATTTTAGACTAAAAGCTTAAACATGATGCCCTTAAAAGTTAAACTATAAAAGACTTCATCAAACTTTATATTATACATAGCTTGTTGAATTTTCACGTACTTTTCTAATTGACTATAGATGTATTAGAATACTAACTACAATATTTGAAAATATATCAAAGGAAGTATATTTCTACTAGATATTGCTATTTCTTTGTCCACCAAGGTTCACAATTAACTATATCCTATCGCTTTATCCCTTTTCACCACTAATCTAGTTATTTCTTAACAAAGTAAAACATTATAGAGGCTGACCTATTCAATTTTCGGTACAAACATATCAAGTCTTCAGTTGTAAATATGTTTATAATGCTTCTCAAAGCTCCTATATTTCTAGATTTACCCACCTTAGTCAATCAATCTTGCATGCACAAAGTCAACGTATTCAAGAATATTTTAAGTCTCTCATGGAATATCAAAATCGACAGTAGTAGTAATAGCTTCGTCAAATTCGATTGCAAGGACTACAATGGCTGTAAAAGAGATTGAAAGGACAGTTTCGAAAAGGCTTGTAAAGCAAACATAAACAAGTATAGCCACCACCATATCAGCATCGACACTTTCAATTACAAGACTGAAAAGACTTTCAATAAGAATGTTGAAATCAACTTTATAAATGGTATGTCAGCAGGCGATAGCTTATATAAGGAGTTATCGAGCGGTAAGGCGTGAATTTTACCAACGTTACTTTTAAGGATCCTTCTATCAGTAGACTGTTCCAATAAATCTTATTTAACTCCATCGCGACTTTATCTAAGTATACTGAATTCTTATAAGCACTACTTTCATAAGAAATGGAATATATATACTCAATACTAGTTTTTTACGATTTAAAGTGTCTTGTTTATAATAACTATTTTAATCTAGTGATTAAACTAGAGATTTGAACAATATGTAAAATATTCAAGCACAATTTATGCCCAAATAAATTTAAATTGAATTCGGATTTTTTGGTCAAGTGTGCTACTTTAGTTTAAATCGGCAAAAGTATAGCCAATTGTTAAAGTAGGCCGATAAATGTATTTTAGATAGTTCAATCTGAAAAGATGCTACATATAAGTAGCTGTTCTCTGAATAAAGGTACACTTGAATATAAAACTAGTTTCTCTTTAGCAAAACGATAATCGGTATATCTATCACCATTACTATTTAATAAGGAACGAACATTTATTTTAAAACTATACTAACTTTGTTATAAATTAGCAATGAGCTTGTTCCGTACAGAAACTCTTATAGAATACCATTCTCAAAGGAAACTTGTTTTCCAAAGTTTTATATAGTGCATTCTTTTCAGGTGGGAAAACTTCATTTTAAAACCTATATACATTGGAAAAACTCGTCTGGATGAAAACTTTGATATGGCATAGTCTTCAATTAACCCTTGTTATACGGCATGAGTGACTTGTATAGTTTTTGATAGTACAAAATCTATTCAAATATATTTTAACTATAGCTGCTATACATTTGGATTGGAACCGTTAAAGTTTAAGCATCAGAAGTGTCAAGTATCAAAGTTTAAAGAATTTTATCAAAATATAGCTTAGATGTAGCGTCAGCTATTTAAACACAACTCTCTATTGACTAAATAAGTGAGGCATATTCTAATTACATAAAATTGAGAATATAAATCGATATAGGTTCATTTACTATATAATACTCTTCCTTGGATCCAAGTATTTCCAATAATTGATACTGTCCATTCATCTTCATCACGCTGCCATTCGCTTCACTAGCCTTTGTAAAGCGAAACTTCGAAATCATTATATAAATCGATCTGACAAGCTTCAAAAACTACAGGCTATAAACAGTTACAAATAGAATTATTTATTGAGCATGATGCTCAAGGTCTTAGCTTTTATTAGCTTACTCATCTCAGTTGCTATTTTGCGTACATAAGGCTTAAATCCAGTCAGGTCTAGAAAATTTATAATGTACTGTTGACGCTGACGATGATAGTGGCAACCCGGTCCAATCAAAACATAATGACTGAAACAACTGTAGAAATAATTAGACGACCAGTACTTGAGGGAATTATAAAATCTAAATATACTTGTATAGAGGACATTGGCTTTCGATTAATACCTATAGCATAAACTTGAGCAAGAATTTCAGTGGATGCGCCAAGTTGATCAACTACGCTACTTCCGGCCTTGACATGTATTCTAGGAGTGAGTTTATTAATGATGAACTTAGAGTTGTTATTAACACTGTCGATAAGGATTTCGTTATTTACAGATCAATCCAAGTAGCTGTAGCTAACTTCATCATACCTTCTTCGAACAAGACTTGCAAGGTAACTCCTTAAATATATTTGCCTATCAAATTATAATTAATAAATACTCTGTGTTAAATCGCTTATACAAATACCATTCTCCAATATAGCTTTATTTTTACATCAGTTTTAAAAATACATACTAGAATTCGATTTCATTTGCTCTTTAAATTTAATATATGATGTTAGTATGAAAACTTTCAATTGTCAACTTTGAAATATCAATAGATTGTGCAAATTTTTGGATCTTTGATTTGTATTGGCTATAATAATGATAAATGTGCTACTTTTTAGACGAAATCTCAACTATATTTCCATATGCTATATACCTATCTATACAGCAGACAGATAAACTATATTTCTGAATTTTAAGCAGACTATAATTATGTAATCCAGCCTATAAACTCATTACTATACGAAAAATTCAAAGTTTGTGATCATATGTTTCGGGTATCACCTTCACTTTTATTAAACTTTTCTTATCATATAGACCTATCGGCACTAAACTTGTGTATCTATTTGTAATGAAAAGGTAAATGTGATGCTCTTGGCAATTAAAGTTTAAAGAGTTTCATCCACCTATACAAAGATACAATACCATAACCCTTAACTTATTTCTTTGATTGGTTACTAATAAGATTCTACAAGCTCCATCACCTTTGATTTATAAGCAGGAAAATAAACCTATATTAGGTTATATGCATCTCCTTATTTAGAGCATATCAAGTCATTTGTAAGTTCCATACCATTCCTACCTCGTTAACGGTACTTTTATCTATTTTGGTTTCCGATATACTATATAAACCTATCTAGTAACTGTCAAAGGCAACAAGTTATCAACAGTTACAAATTTTCAATTCAACATGAAATTCATTATTCCCATCCTTACCACCCTACTCTTTTCAGTCGTCCAACCACGTACCTACAAAGCCGTAATAAGTTCCGATGCATTCGGTATAAAGTGTCAAGTCCAAGTAGAAGATGGCAGTGGCAACTTAGTACAGACCGATTGTAACGGTGAGCACAGTTGTAGGTATGGTTGGAAGGATAGTCCTTCTGGTGATTATAGTGTAAGGATAGTAGGCTGCGATGCCAAACGTCTTACGATCGATACTTGGAACTATAAGACTCAACGAGGTTTCAACGGGGGTACCGATATCAAATTATCGTTAGGAGGTACTGGAAGTCTCGAGTACCATGGTGAATTTTCAGGTGAAGAAACCAAATGTGCTGGCGATGTACCTATTAAGGACCTTCCTACTGGAAAATCTATTGCCTAAAGATATCACTTTGAAACTGTTAAATTGGTATCGTAAATTGAAATGCCTTATTAATAAATACTTTATTCAATATAGTTTTAAAACTTTATATAATTGGTTATTTTACATTTGACTGAAGTGGAATAGATTATTAGCACCAACACTCTTACAATAGCAAAATTTAGAACATTTTCTTAGTATGAGAAATTGAAATATATTTGTATCAAGCCTTTTATCTGATTTACTTTATCACTATACTATTGAAAATTTACTTCCATTGGCACAAAATTAAACTTTATCATTTATCAATTATATTTGCATCTAACCAATGAACAATCATAGGCATATATGCTAGTGATTCAATAGCTATAAAATATAAAACTCCTTAGCTTATTTAAACAAGTATTTTGCTAGTATTGTAGATTCAGAGTTCGCTTTATCCCGTAAATCTTGAATATTTTTCTTTCCAACCAGGCAACCTTTATCACTTAAAAGCTACTTAAAATGATATAGCCATATGAGATGGATGCTTGGGGTATAATGTCCATAACAATAAAGGTTTAAGGATTTTCTACATCATAAATTAGACTTTTTATTTAACACATTTTCCCGATTAGTTAATTTAGAAGACTTTTAATTTCGTAAATTTAGATTTGTGAGGAGGGAAATAAATATACTTTAGGCACTATTATTTCATTTAGTAGAGTGTTTCGATTCATATATCTACGCTACGCTACAGTTAAATTTGCCAGCCCTTAGAGATATGGATTTCGAAACCACTATATAAACTATTTAGTTCATTTTATGAAAACTACAACTTGTCAACGATTTCATTATAAAGCTTTAGTCAAAATGATGCTCAAGGTTCTCATTCATATCAGCCTACTCTCCTCAGCAGTAGTTTTGCGTACTTACAAGGCTGATTTTGAGATAGGTACATTCGATATATAATGCAACATTCACATCGATGACGATAGTAGCAACTACATCAAGGGATGCTGCTACGGGTATAACTACATCAACTCGAAATGAAAATAGCTCTTGAGGTGGCTACAGTATACACATGGAGCATTTTTACATGGGCTGTTTTTCGGTTAACACCTTGAATCATAAATATGGGAGAGAATTTACTAATGGCACCAATCTTGAATTTGTTGAAATCAGCACTGCCCTTAAGCATTATCGTAGAGAATTTTCGAGTGGCAAAGTAAGAAGTACTACCAACAGCACTTTTAAGAATCTCCCTATCCGTAGATTAGCTCAAGCGGTTTTAAATCGCACTACTGTAAGCTTCTGATAAGCTTGGTAATGTCAACCCTTGAGAATACTTATCTTGGAAAATTTACTCGCTATACGACGTATTTTCAAGTGCTTATATAAATAGATATATTTAATCCATACAGCTTACATTTTCATATTATATATTTGTATATATATTTGAATATACTTATATAAGATTGAATAGTACGAAATTTTTCAAAAGCACTACTTTCTCCAATTATGAAAGCATATGGTCAATTATACATCATATTTAAACTATTTATATTCTTTTATATATATTGATTCTAGCATTTCAAGGCAAGATAGTAACCTACAAGTCTCAGACATTTCTTTCTTTTAACATTGATATTCCTTTCACCAAAACCTACATTCAATAGACTAGGGCATCTGTAGAGACTAAAAATTTAGTTATGATACCTTTAGAATTCTTATTCTGATCAGCATATAACGAAATTTTGTTAACCTTATAATGAAGTAACGGACAGGTTCACTACCAAACTAGTCGGTGGTCTACATATTGAGTATTGTGATACATTTAGCGCTTAGTGGCTAAAGAGTACTCATATTGTATACTTTATGCGTAGTACCATGAAGTTTAATATTTCCTAATTGATTAATGAGGTGAATTTCTTGGCAACATCAACTTTGATTTATACTGAAGAAAATCGATATGTTAGGCTTTATTGTAGAGTTCATCTAAAAAACCAAATCAGTTGTATAAACTATATGCATTCATTATCCTATCATTAACTTTGTTCGCTCTAGAAAGCAAAGTTTCGAAACAACTATATAAAATCTCTGATCCAAACATAAAAGGCTACGAGCTATCAACAGATCAATATCAACATGATGTTCAAGGCTCTCATATTTATCAGCTTATTTGCTTCAGCTACCCTTTCACGTATCCTCAAGTCCAAAACCATCCCTAATATAAGCTCTATTAAATATGAGATTAATATCGATGACAATAGTGATAGTTCCGTTCACTTGGAGTGCCATGGCTACTGAGGCTATAGAGTCTGCTGAAAATATAGTTATTGGGATGGCTACAGTGTAAAAATCAGTCAATGCGACAAATATTGTTTTAGTGCTAATGTTTGGAACTATAATATTGATGAAGGCTTTAATGGGAGGAGTTAATGTTAAATCACATGATGTTTTTAAGAGGTATGCGAAATATTATGATGAAGTTAGAGCTATCAACATTGTCTTTAAGGATCCACCTGCCAGTAAATTAGTTCAAATAGTTTTAACCCTACTGTTGTTTTTTTAGGATAAACTTGTCAAAGTCAATTTTCAAATACATCCGCCTTACAAGCTATTTTTGATGAGCACAGTAGTTTGAAATAGCCATGTCAATAAATATTCTTATCAAATATAAGCTTTATTATATTTGCTTCCCTCCATCAACAGAATATTAAAGTTCTTTTTGAAATGTGCAAAATTGGAGTACCCATTCATTCCAAGAAAACTCAGATTTTATATCGATTTCCTAGTTCAGTAGCAAAAGTGGGCTACTATTTGACTAAAGCCTGTTGCTCTAAATTGAATACATTGGTATCTAGCTAACAAGGCGATGAAATATTTATTTAGTTTCTAAGTACTGATAATAAAAACACATAGTGGAGTTTAATATAGTAGCCTACTATACTATGACAAATAAACTATCGGTGAGCGAAAGTCACAACTATTGATAGCTATTAAAAGCTACCTTGATTTTCATCTAAATTTAACTTTGCCACTTTCATCAATCGTCTACAATTCAATACTATATAAGGGACATGAATCAGTAGTGGCTAAAATAGCAAGCTATAAATTATTGATATTTAGCAAGCTAAAATTATAGATGTTGATAAATACTAACGATTTTGCAATTATATTGAAAATTTATCCGTCGATATTTGAAGTAACCATATATTTAGAAGCAAAATCCAAGCTTATTAAAACTATCTGATAAGATGAACTTACGTATACACCTTTTTTAATTTCGTACCAAAACTAATGTGTTTTAATCACATTTATAAGGATATTCAGTGGGTTATGAAAGTAATAAGAATATTTATTATGTTGTAAGTGGATTTAAATCAGAGCTTCTTACGACGCCATTTAACACTATCTTTGGTGTTAAACCCAACTTCTTTAAGACAAAATATTCCCTTTTATTATTGAAATATATTATTTTGGTGTTATTAAAGGAAGTGGTGAGAAACTCTGACTTATACGGAGGTCTTCATAAGAATCTTTGGATGGATAGCGAATTTTTTAAACAGGCTTGGTAAAATTTCGAGTTTGACACTTTTACTACTCAGGTATTTAGATCAAGAGTTACTTGTAATATTATTATATTTATAATTAAAATTTGTCATAAAGTTGAACCCAGGGATTTTATTGTCTTTCGATTCTATAAGTGTGGTTAAGCTGCAATGATGAGCTTGGATGATCAACCTACTGACTGCCCCTTTGATGCCTTGAGCGGATATAACTATAGTATATTTATTGCTAAGCACACCGCTATATATATGTTTGCCATCCTGCTATATAGACATTATCTACGGGTATTTGAATTTGAATTACTTTGCTACTGTTTATTATATACTCTTGGATAATATTAAAGTGTAATTTTTCTACCACCATTTATATTTTTTAAATCTCGCTCTTAGGAAAAAAGTCCCTAAATAGATATGCAACCGTTAGTTCACAACTTTTTATATGGTAGATATGCTATAACTTGGATAGATGGAATTCTCTATGTAAATAAATGTGTAAGATGAAAGCTATTTAGTTTCAATATTCCTTTAAGCATATGAAAAGGCCCAAAGTAATAATTATTTATTCTTATTTGATATAGTACATATACTTATCGATAATATACCCTATTAAATATCTAATATTATTAATATATCTTCTAAATAATTCATCAACAAAACCGTTGCCTACTTTTAGGAAATGCTACTTTGCTTTTTTGAAAGGACCAACTGTATCTTTTGTCAAAACATATGGTGTTTTGAATGAAAAGATTGGTTTATCTTAGCTATTATAATCAATATAATATAAGGTACATTTGTATATTTGGGGAGAAATATTCGATCTTTAACAGTTCCATCTCACATCTACTTCTTTATAAAGCAACATTTCTGGTATTATCATAACAATCCATATTCAACAAATAAAATTTATATGCTTAAGAAAATCTTTGAAACTATTGGTCTTCAAACACTCCCCATCTCAGTATTAGTCCCTTACTTTAGTGATTTGGAAGGACTTGGTTCGTATATATATGAACTTTTTTATTTGGAATCGAAAGCTCATCCTTAGCTTAGGCCCCATCTATGCTATATACATATCAAAGCAACAATGTGCTAGAGTATTAACCCCTATATATTTTCAGTATAGGTTTCTACTTACACTAAAGCCTATAGTGGCAAAGTTTAAATAATATCCGATAAATAGAAACACTATATTTACAAACACCATTCGATTTTATTACAAAATTTAGTTGGCATTCTCGTTGATGAAGTCAATAGAGGAAGAAATGCGGTTGTATACACCAGGGTAATCCTTGAGAGCACAACCACGACCCCAAGATACAATACCGACCAAGTGAGTGATGCCATCAACCTCGGTGAACATAGGACCTCCCGAATCACCTTGGCAAGAATCCTTACCACCTTCGGGGTAGCCGGCACAAAACTGGGACTGAACATCAAGGTCAGGGTAGGGGACCTTACACTTCTGAGCGTTGAAGACAGGGACCTTAACCTCCAAAAGTACGGGGCTGAGGGAACCTCCCGATCGAGTAGTACCCCAACCAATAGTTTTGAGTAAGGTACCATCAGAGTCGGAGAGCTTACCGGCATCTAAGACGATACCGCTGGGATTACCAGCTGGGGCGTCTACCTTCCAGATGGCTACATCATTCAACTTGGGGTAGTTACTGTACTTGGGGTGGATGATCTGCTTGACTACCTTCAAAACTCTACCACCTTCCGATTCGCTGGTGTTACGTAGGTTGTGGCGGTGGACGTGAACGGTCCAGTCACTGGGGTTTCCGTAGGTGCAGTGGGCAGCAGTGATGACGGTGTTGCCGTTGTAGAGGGTACCACCGCAGTTGTGGCTGTTGCGGTTCTGCAAAGAGACAATCCAAGGGTAGCTGAACTTGGGGTTTACCTCGTAACCACCTACGATGCGTCCTTCGGGAATCTCGTGCTTCTGAGCACTGACTGATACTAATCCTAGGATCGATAATAATAGAAGACCTTGCATTGCGTTTGTTTGCTTGTTAGATAGTATTTAGGCGACAACATCCCAATTTATAGTGCTTTTCAACCTTGTCTTTCGATGGCTCTAAAGTCATAGGTTTTGACGCCATCCCCTACCCGTGACTACTTTTTAGCAAAAAGACATGTGCTACTTTGCATCGAAATCCAACCTTTTACTGAATATTTCCTTATAAGGGTGGAGATATCTATATTTTACAAATTCTTTGAGAATTTGCACGTAGTACCTATATATATAGTTAAATGTACTTGTCAGATATATAAACTGACGGCCGTATAAGAAACATTTTCCGGCCTATGTAGCCTATATGACCAGTTGACTTGGTCACCCGGTTGTTGAGATGAAATATATTTATGGCTGACGCTCAGTAGAATTCTTTTTCGAAGCCATCCTCGTTCTATAAATATATCCATAGGTATTATTTTTAACTTGATATATATAGCTACAAGCTGTTACTATTTTACTTTAAGCATATTCATATGAAGCCTAAGCCTCAAGCCCATCATAGATACATTTATTTGGTGAAGGGATCATCAAGATGGAGCTACATCGATACTCTATGGTACAGCTCGATTCCCATAGACTGTAGATGTAGTATTTGCACTTGGGATATACTTTTGTTAGAGTTAGTTAATCGAGGAAAGCTCAGTAAGTTGGTGACACCTAATACAATTTAAAAGGATATTATTCTTTATTTGAATCGGATCTAACTTTTTAATCAAGTCTTACTTAGATAACGCTTCTTGAAAGACAGTTGCTTCATTTTTTAAATATATAGAGCAACTTTTTATATTGCAGAAATCATCTTGCAAGAGGATGGATTTGAGAGAAAGATGTTGTCCTTCATATCGCACCTCCTACATTTGAAATCTTAACTACCTATCTAAATTCGAATACACTCATTATTTGTCTAGTACTTTTCGATTTTCTATTTAAAAACTAAAATATAAACTTCTAAACACATTTCCAAAAAACTATATCACTTTTAACACTAAAACTAAACTTCTTAAAATCCAAATTTTAAAATAAACTTGATACAAAGTAGAATCACTTATAGTTCTATCATCCTAAACAAAGCCCATTAAATAATTTAAAATTTTACTAAAGCCCTCCAAATCTCAAAAAACA
Organism: Capillidium heterosporum; assembly: GCA_016630905.1. Taxonomy (NCBI): domain Eukaryota; kingdom Fungi; phylum Entomophthoromycota; class Entomophthoromycetes; order Entomophthorales; family Capillidiaceae; genus Capillidium; species Capillidium heterosporum. The sequence continues at coordinate 727,547 of WBMQ01000010.1, forward strand.
AACCTCTATGCAGTACAACCGTCTCATCCCATAAACACAAATCAATTGTTATCTCTCTCACTATTACTCATAGGGAAATTAGGTAGGACCATTGGTTGTAACTCCAGGTCCAAGGTGCTTTGACGCGGTTGTCGAGCTTTGACCAAATTCGGTATAGTTCTAGGTGGAGACGATCGAATAGGACTGGTAGTAGGGCTGGTAGACAGATTGTTGGTGGTCGAGCTGGTACCCATATTAGAAACTGCTGGCAACATACCATTCCTTTTCAACTCATCTTTTAACTTCAATTGGATTTGGTCGGGTAAACCGGTCTCGACAATGACGCTAGGTTTTGATATGTTGGCCGACGTCTCTAAGGCATTACTTCCCGTCTCATGTCCATTTAAGCTATTGGAACTGTCAAAGCTGGTGTCGACCGATAAATTGTCATGCAGTTGGGATTGAGGTAGGTAACAATTGTAGTCTATACCATAGGGATTGGAGGAGGTCGTGCTCAAGCGGTTGGGCTCAACTTCGTTGGGGAGTTTGGATACCTGCTCCTCCTCAGATTGAGGTATCGGTTGGTGGATGCTAGGTTCGTTGCTGGAAACGCCACTACCGTCCTTTAGGTCTATGTTGGACTTCTCTAGATCTTCGATGCTGATGTGCTGTAGAGGTTCGTTGGGCATATCTGATCGCAAAAAGATATTGGGGTCACTGTGGCTCTCCAGGCTTGTCATGATGAATAGGGAGGCGAAGGGGAACGTTGATCCGTTTTTACCGTATACAGGTACGTGTCGGTAACCTAGACTTATAGTTAATACTTATATTATATAAAAATAAGCTACCTGGCTTGAGATCTGTCAATTTAATCGTATAGGACCCTATAATGTCGTTGGTAGTCCGTTTGTTGAACTCGTGGATCTTGAACCTTAGGTAAGTATGCTCTAAATTGGAAAACATAAACAAAGAATGCATGGACCAACTGGGGTTGAAACCGTTGTTTTCGACAACCTCCGACTTTTGCGACTTGCGTACAACTACGTGGGTTAAATCGTTGAAGGCGGCTGTTGAAGTCACCAACTCCTCTCTTAAAGAGCATACTCCAGTTTTAGCTTCTAAATTGGGCTCTGTACCAGCGTTATATTTAGTTCCAAACTCCATAGTGATGACTTGCACTTCGATGAAGGGATCAATAACCTCGCCAGTTGACTCATCACGAGGTTTGGGTAAATTCTGAGCTGAGATAACCTATACAAAGTCAGGAAATAGTATACGCTGAACGAACTTACTCTAACGTGTAGGAGGTGCTTTGTAGGACTAGGTGCTGGTAACCTAGCTAGTGGGTTACGCATGTACTCTGGTTTCAGCACATACCCCAGGCCTCGATTCTGCCTGAAGAAACTGCTGTTCAACTCCATCCCCAAATCTATTTTTATAACCAGGTAAAAATTAATTTCTATCACAAATAAAGCTTTACCGTAGGTCTGGAAGTTCATCGCCACTAGATGGAATCCAGCAAACCAGTAGGCCAACGGGTTATAGTTTGAACTATCAACTCGGATCCCACCAGGATAGGTCCTGGAGAGACACCGTTGGTTGTGTAAGATGTAATCCCGAACCGCCAGCTTGAGATTGGGGCTGGCCTTGAGTGCATTATTTACCCCAGTCTCCGAGAAGGAAGCCATCTGGTAGTATTTCATGTTGGTAGTAGCATGGGCGTAGTTGACATACTTGCCGGTCTGGCAGTAGGGGGTGATATCGGATAACATCTTCGATATCTTGGTGTTGACTTTCTGATCTTTGTCACTTTCCGACTCATCTATCAAAAATTCAACAAATTTGAAAGTATAAAAAACTACCTTCAGCTGAGGCTGCTTCGTCGTATATAGGAGTGATGTTCAAGTTGACCGGCTCGTTAGGACCCGGCTTCAACTCCGAAATGCTGGCATTACCATTGGGACTGCCGGCTATGGTCGATTGTTTACCGCTGACTGTCAACGCTTTTCCCTAAAATAAATTAAGGTCTATTTTTATATCAAAAAGAAAGTTACCTTTAGTATGATTCGATTCAGCATACTTTGGGGTGAGGGTAGTCGCATATTAGACATATCTTCACTATCCACCTCTAACCGCTCAGTGATCAATATATCCCCCAGAATAGCTTTGAGATGTAAGGCCATTGTATCTTGCTGAGCTACTGAACAGTGCACTTCCAAAGATAGGATGACGGGGTAAGGGGAAGCCTTGAAGGCGTACTCCTTGATAGTCTCGATCACATCTTTGAACAAAATCTTGGAGGTCAAGGTATGTCCGTGGTAGATGATGGGCTCCCCTTTAGGCCCATCCCAACAGTCCACTATGATTTCCTTGGATTAGAACTTTGCTATTATATATAAGGCTTACATTCAACACATCTGCATCCACTCAGTAACGCCTTTTTGTATTCGGTAGTTGAAGATGAACTCATCAGTTGATCTCCGGTCAGATACCTTTATTGAACATAAATACCTACTTAATACAAAAACTATAGTTACGTGTTGTGACTTGAATTGATCCAGTAGTGACTTAATGGTTGGTCCATATCCTGTAACGGCAAGCTTTCAATGGGACGTAACGGGTTATTGTCCTCCGAACACAAGTACAAGATAAACTGCTCTTTGGAAATACCAGGGAAGGGGGTCTGTTGAGAGTACCTCTCAAAGATACTTTGAGTTTCTTCAGATGAAAAGGCTTCCTAATTTATCAAAAAACTTTAAGAAAACAAAATAGAGCAAAGATTACTCACCCCTTGAGTCTCCTTCAAAAAGTTGAAGAACTCTTTCTCAGTCAGAACCAAGTCGGGATAGATCTTGGTCAAAGAGCTAAACAACTTTTGGATTTCCGGTCGTGTCTGCAGCATGTAGTACATCCGCTTGGTTGCATTAAAGTCCAGGTAACCCAAATTGTTGGTATCGGCCCTCTATTTTCAAAATAAACATCAAAATTTAAAAAAACCAAATTACCTTGAACAGCACCTTGATATCCTGGTCGGAGCACTCAATATTAATCAAATTCATAAAGATCTTAAACTCCTTCAAATCCAACTTTCCATCCTTGTTTTTATCGATGACGGCCCAATGCTGTCGCAACCAAGCTCCCAACTTGACATCAAAGTTATCTTTGACTATGTTGCGTTCCTCATCTTCTAAAGGTCCCGAGATGGCTGAACTCGTCAAACTTTTGATAGTCTGGTACCAAGTTTCAGCCTGGTCCCGGTGGAAGGCGATTAAACTCAATTGTTTATCTTCGTTTTTGTGGGTATAACTTATAGTTAGGTGTAGGTCAACATTGTTGCGCACTTGGTTGGTAGATTTGTTGTTAAGGTTGGCTGCTTCGACTCCTACTTTGATATCAGTTATCCAGTCCAACTGGATAACTCCCAGCTTCTTGGAGTTCCAGCAGATGCGTTGCAGATCGGGGTCGTACTTGAAGGTTCTCGTATTGGAGCTGGACTTCTTGTGATTGAGTTTGAGGAAGTCGGTCCCATTCACCATACTCTTGGGTATAGCTACCCCCACCTGGACCGTGTTTCTAAGCATTTGTGCAGTTTAGTTCAAAAGTCCTACCAGTATGTAATTCTAGGGTAAAAGTGGGTCTATCTGGAATAGGCTTTATAGACTTTAGTTCCTTTCGGAAGTTTGTACTTACTCTAAATTATCCATTCGATTTATTTTGATGTTCCTATTCAAAAAACCTTTGGATGGACTTATTCACGCTGTTTGAATAGGGCTATCGCATGAACTGGGAAATCTGTGACGTGATTCTTGTCGAATTATTTAGCGTTATTTATAGTGTGAGTTGGAGGTGCGGCTTATTTGGAAATGTATTGGATATAGGGGCAATAAAGGAAAGGTAAAATATATAGGCATCTATATGAATCCCGGTTACTATACACCTTTCAAGATGAAGTTCACTAACCTAGTTTCGAATTTCTGTAGAGTTGAAAGGTATATTGGCAACCATCAGTAACATGTATTGTTTTGAATAAATATATTTCCTTTTCAAGCTATGCATGTATTGGAGCCTGTTTTATAAATTCCCTTTTATAGGTAAATTTGGAGTCTTGGAAATGATATTGAATTATACTGAAACATTTATAAAATCTCAAGGGCAATTTCATGAACAAATACTATATTGATCGACTTTTATAACCATTTATTTTATCCTTTTCATATAGCAGTCTTAAATACTATATTAAATTGATATCTATTACGAACATATACTTCCAGTAAATTGATATTAGAAAGAATGACCGGTATAATATGTCTACATCCAATATTTGTTTCAAAAGCTCTAAAAGCCATCATGGCAGGTGATATATATACTAAGAGACCGAGTATATACAGCAATAAAATACACCTGTAAAAACACAAAAATACTATAAACTATATACAAACCAAAACTGTATTTATCCAATTCAATTTCAGTCAACTGATAAGGATAAAAATTTTAATAAAAAGCACTTAGTTGGGTTTAGAGCCGTAGAACGTGTTGTCTTCTTCATGGGACTGCTGGTTACCTCCGTAACCGCCCTGGGACTGTGGTTTACTACCACCGTAGCCACCCTGATTTCCACCGTAACCACCTTGGTTGCCACCATATCCTCCTTGATTACCTCCCTGGTTTCCGCCATAACCACCTTGGTTGCCACCGTAGCCACCCTGTGAGCCATGGCTACCTCCTTGATTACCACCGTATCCTCCTTGGTTATTTCCTTGATTAGTTCCCTGATTACCACCGTAACCCCCTTGGTTGCCTCCTTGATTTCCACCTTGGTTACCACCATAGCCACCCTGATTACCTCCTTGGTTACCGCCGTAACCTCCTTGCGAACCTTGGTTGTTGTTACTTCCGTACCCACCTTGGGAACCCTGATTGTTACTTCCTCCACTGTTAGGCTTCGATCCGTAGAAGGTGCTATCCTCTTGCTCCTGTTGATTACCTCCGTAGCCACCTTGGTTATTGTTGGGTTTGGAACCGTAGGACCCACCACTCTGGTTGCCACCGTAACCACCTTGTGAACCTTGATTGCTACCTCCATACCCACCTTGCGAGCCTTGGTTACCACCACTTCCGTAGCTACCTTGCTCACCACCTTGAGCTCCACCAAACTGACCAGCTGCCATAGCGGCTACTGATGCCAGCATACTCGTCTTATCACCTTGGTTGGCATTACTCGAACTCAACATCTTGAGAGCCTGTCCCATGGCCATACCGACAAACTCCTGCTTACCAGCACCCTGGCTACCACCACCGCCCATAACTTGGGACAATATACTGGAGGCAAAGTCTGAATTTCCACCACCTTTGACTGCCGCTGGAGGCACCACCGCCACCACTCAACATCTTGAAGGCATCACTTATCAAGCCACGGTCCTGGGCCGACGCTTCACCATCCAGCTGGTTTTGGGCGTGCTGCTGGATCTTCTCTTGGTTTAAGTTGTTTGAATTGAAGTTGAATCCCCCAGTGAAGTTGTTGTTACTCATTTTTCTTGGTTCAATTTTTCTGTTTGTTGGAAAACGTTTGTTTTCAAGCTTTATCAAGCTTTATAGGTCTATCAGCAAAGTTTCATAGGCAGTTACATCAGATCTAACCAATAAAATTCTAAATGACGTACTTTAAATAAGCCGCCCTCCAAACTGAAGATTTGGTAATTTTGCCTTGATGTTTCAAACCAAACTTTGAAATTTGGCCGAAGTTTAATTGACGCTAAGTGGTTAATTGCAATCGGGAATTAGACAGCTGAGCCAATAGATAGTTTTCAAGAACCTGAATCAGTTTGGGGAAATCCTCAGAAATTTTTATTATGGGTGTCAAGATCAAGGTTTAGGGTTCCTTGTAAAGCTAAGCTAGTTCGGACGATGAACTACATCCGTTCGGATTTAATCTTCAACTTGGGATGAATATTGTCTGAGGTATGCTGTAACTTAAATCCGGACGGAGGCAGTATATTGAATAACCCCTTTCATAGATCTCATCAATTTCATCCCAAGCTGAAAATTCGATCCGAACGGATGTAGGACTGTTGTTTCAAGCATTCCAGGTAGCAACTTGACGGACTTTGGTGTAAAAATTGAATAATGTACCCACAAATTGACCTAAGTTGGAATTTTGATGGGATGGTCAGTGGACTTTGATACTTATATCAATGTTACGTATCATAATACAGTCTTCAATTGATCTAAAAATTGTAGATGTCGATATATATTTGTAATATTATATTTTAATCTCGATATATATCAAGTAGATTATTCCATTATGATAGGCACTTGTAAATTTATAATTATAAATTATCTAGGTATTGAAATCCAAGAAATCTCAATGCAATTTCATCAAAGCCCATACATCACCTTCCTAAAGTCTTGATGTCTCCTACTGGAAGGTAAAAGCCAACCCATTTACTTTGTTTATCTACTTTGATTACCCTATAATACTTTGAAAACTTATTTTAGTTAGCTGATAAAACCCTATCACCACTTTGATCTGCTATTGGACTTGAATCACGAGGAGCTGAGAGAAGGAAAGCGATGATTTTCTGTTGAATCGATTGTATTCTATTCGTAGAAGTAAATGGGAAAAGATACGTCAACTTTACTGATTTAGACATCAAAGACAACCTATTTACCTTTTCAGTTGACAGGAATCCATACTACCGCATTCACATTATCAGTTACTCTACATCTCTTAGCAAAAAACTCAGATATTTAATCAAAGGTTAAGGATGAAGTTATAGAGGCTATTTATTGCAGCGGTACTTGAATGATATGAAAATGAAACTTTGACTTTACAGGATGTAAATAGATGCTATATCAATATCACTATAAAGGAGAGGGTGTGGCTTTGTTCATTGATAGCTAAACTACCCATCTCAATAGCCGATATCAATGTAAACATCAATGACTACGATATGCCTAGAGGTACTGATTATAATTTGTATATATCTTTGAGGAATGAGTTTTAGAAACTTTTAATCTCGGTAGGCTTTTGGTGATGGCGGTAGTTACTGTTTGATAGGAGGGTGCGCCTAGGTCTAGTTTATAATTTTTAACGTTAGAGTAAAAGATGGTACTGGCTGCAATTTTAGGAAGATACAATTTGAAGAGCTTCAAATTTAAGTTTGGTCAACATGACCTCTCCTCCCTTTTCGGTTTACTTTATCATTTGACTTTCCAGTTCGAAAAGGTTAGCAGGCTCTTATACTATTGAAAGCAAACGATATGGTGGTTGTCAAGTTTTTAGGTTAACTTATGGTTTGGATATAGATGCTTTACATTTTGGTGAAATATATTTGTTAGTTCTTTATCGGTGGATAAAATACAAAGATGAGTAACATTCCAACCCGATACTGGAAATGGTAACACTTGTTTATAGAATTGAATTAGCTGTAGTAAATTACACTAAACAATGTATTGCAGTAAGTATAATATATATCAATACTAAAAGTAGGTTAAGTTAACTACAAGCTGTCTTCTAATATAATATAATGTTTGTAAGTAGGCTCTACTGTCGCACTGCCATCTCATATTATCATCAAAATTCAACTGGAATTGAGCTTTTCATACTATAACTATTCTAACACTTACATAAAAGATAGATGTTGAAGTTTTGATAACAGTTTAAGCATCCTATGTAACTAAACTAACCTTATCTATTAGCTAGCTAGTTATCAAAACTAAATAGAATGTTTAGGATTGGTTTAATTAAAATTTGATAAAATCGATATTCTAGTTTGGCAAAGTTTTCTTATAATTTTGGAGGATGTATAGGTAATATACCTGTCATTGTATTTATTATAGCTAGTTCGTACATTTAATGTATATAACCTTTTATTAGAATACCATTTCCGAATACATATTAATTAAATGAGACCAATACCAAAAGTTGACATACGACGTCGGCTTTTAGTATCAACTATTTAACTACATGGAAGTTACTACCTACTGATATAGCAACAGGTTGAACTTGTGGAATTTAGATCGAAGTACACATCATTTAGTTCACTATTTCAATATATAATGTGAACGCTGTAGCTCCACATGATGTCAACTTTTTGAAACTCAGTTGGGCAAAAGTAACCTTTATATTTAGTAACAAAGTTCTATGACTCTGTATAGAAGATATAGAATATAAGTATATCCATCTTTTAAAAATAGCTTTATTTGTTTCATTGTAAACTGTAGAAAGTAACGAAGGGCACTAGTCTTTAGATGTTGGATTGTAAAATAAATATAATTTTTTTACCAAAATGACTTTTTATTGGCATATATAATATATTCTAATGATCTCTTTGATGAATATATTTATCCACTAAAGCTAGTTAAACTAATCGGATTGTCACTTAAAAACCTTTTCCATCAAAGATGCATTGAAAGTTTAACTACTTGGATTTTGAAATCATTTTTACTGATCTATATAAAAGTTCGTAGTAGCTGTAAATGGCCAATATAACTTGAAGTGGCCTATAGTTTCAAAGTGTCCAGATTTGAAATAGTGGTATTCATAAAACAAAAGCTTTAAACTCCTACCGCTTATCTGGATATTTGAAATACTGCCCCATAATAAACATCTAGGTAAACCGATAGAGAAGATCGAAGGGCAAGTATATTTTTTAAATTTTAATTTGGGTGAGGCTTTGAGTTAAGCCTACTTTATAGTCATTACTCGGGACGCTATTTATCTAGCTGCATCGTTGACTTAAAACTATTTAAGTTTAGTGGACTTGATTGAGATGTACTGATAGGACTCTAAGCTTAAGGCTCTAATATATAAAGGAACGTAATCAAATTAACCGCAGGTTCCTGGTTGAAAGCTACCTATAAAGCTTTCGATGCTCTATTTCGAATTTGGTAAAGATTTGATTGGAAAGCTTAGTTTGAATTGAAATCGATCCAACTGAATTGATTGAAATGACCCATAGATATAGTTATTTTTCTAACTCTAATCTAGCCTGTAATGACCATCCAACTTTAGGAACAATTGATCCAAAACGCCTACTTTAAATGGCTCGAGTTTTATATCAACAGCTGGAAGCATTTTTTAACATCAAGTACCACTATTATTTTAAATCGAGTTTTTGTCCTTCTATTTGGCTTTAAACTTATATATTCGTGCAAGCGAGACAGCTACCTAGATTTAGCTACAGGAATGATAGAGTTTACGACGCTAATTCGAGTTCAAGCTTCCGCTTCAAGTAAGTGATATATACTTGCAAAGATGCATACTTACAACTCACTGATATATTGATAACAATAAACTCAACCTTAACATACGATACATCCTTTAAAGTAGTGATAAGTACGATAGATCCTTGAACAGTTGGAATAATACCATTAAATGCTGCCTGCAAGCCACTTTTATGCATATAGGGTACAGCATCAAAACTAGAGAACTCTTGATGCAACTTATTTAAAATTATTTTAAGTATACTGGATATTTATACTCATCTGTTACCATTGGCATAACTACTCTTCCTACAAACTTTACAAATAGCCTTTTGCATTTGAATTCTAAATCGTACTATATCAACTACACAAAATGGCTGAAAGATTCAAGTAGCAACACTTATCTTTTAGCCTTGCATTCTATCAATCATCCTATCTTTGTTAAAAATACCATCCCTCTATAATGAGCACATTTATCAAAACTACAAGGCCTTTAAAATGGAAGATCATTGTGTTATAGTGTACAAACTTATGGAGTATTACCTAAACTAGCAATAGAAAATTGTCAATTTCCAGTTCCTCGTCCTTGGAACTCCCATTCAAAATCTATAAGGCTATTTACTAGGAAAGGGAAATTAAGAATTACCATGTATCTGCTACTTACATCGATATAATTTACTTACCTATCCAATACTTTAGTCGTGGAATAAGTAAAATAAGGATTGATATGCCTTTTATTTTTACTAAACTTCTCTCATTGAAATTAGTAAAATACTTGACTTTGAAATTTGTAAGGTCTATTTACTAGGAAAGCCCCGCCAGTCGAAATTTACAAAAGTACACCAGTATAGCCCAATGGAGGAAGTAGGTTAAAATGACCTACACCGATACAACGATACTTATTTGGAATTTTTCTACTTATTTAATTTTTAAGTGGACATGTACATTTACATTCGGGATATCACTTTAAGGAAATCTTAGTACTCAATTATTAATAGATTCGCTAAATCCCTGAATACTTTTTTACCAATATATTAGGCTACTCCTTGAAGTATTTATTGTGAAATGGTGACTACTTTCATCCACCGTTACTATAAACTATTCTAAAGCGATAGAAACTACTAAATTTAAGCGTAAATGGATTGTAGAGGGGGCAGTTTCTCGAACTTCACCTTACTGGTAATGGTAGACATAGTAGATAATATAAAGTTGGTGGATATAGGGAACATCTTCGAAGATAGTAATACCGCACATTATGTAAGTTGGGGAAAGATGTTTGAACTTTATACGGGCTTTAATGTGTTTTTCTAATATAGGAACTTGTTTTCTAACTTTATAGAAGCTCACCTTATAAGGAAATTTTCGAAGGATAGGATTGCTGTTACCGAACATTCCTCTTCAATTATGAGATTTGAAGTCTATTGTGTTTATATTTAAAACTTCAGGAACCTTTTTACTAAATAGTGCAAAAGCTACCTTCAAAGGTGGTAAGGAGGTGTCTGCAATTGATTTTGAAATGTAGAAACTTTAAACTCCGAATTTGAACCCAATTTTCAACTAGTTTTGAAAGAGCTCTTATACGTGTTTTCCCAAGCTGGATAGTATAATCTCCTATATATTTTTAGATTTTATAGACACCATTAGTCTTGCCCATTTATACTTTTGCTTAATTTATAACTATACCGATATACATAATCATGGGTGGAATTTGATAGCTATGTGTATTAGCTAAGCATCTTTTTGAAATCTAGTAGTTTCATCGAGATTCAGTTATTTTAGCTAATTATCCATCCATCCATATATTTATAATATAATGAAATACCATACTATAATTTTCGAGTTAAGGAGTGTTACAGTTATAGTTTTGGTATTTACAGTTTCCCCATATCGTGTTAGGATGCTGATCTCAAATTGAACTAAAGTGCACCCTAATACCTTTTACAACTTGGAAAGAAACTATAATGCCAAGTTTACTAAAACGAGTATAGACCGCTCGGCATATCTCAAGTAATGAGGCACGGTAAATAGCTGTATAGACTAATGAAGTTGAAGTTGCTTTGAAACTCACTATGATCATTCCCTTTATAGCTATGGGGTTTATCTTCAAAAGACTAAAACTACGTCTGTAGTTTATTCTGATTTTTAGAATGTTTGAACACTAAATTTGGAAGGCTGAATCTATCTTTTTAGCCTTTCTAAACGAAGCTAGTCTTACATATTCGCTATATAGATAGAGTTTCATTACAAGTCTATAAATATATAAGAATACATCATCACTAATGAAACTCAGTGAGTATGTTCGTCAGCTAACAAATATTTGAAGTTTGGCAGATTTATCGAAACTCAATAATCTAAAATTTTATAATATAGTGAAAAAATTAATATTTTTTCTCCGAGCGAGGATTACAGCTAAAATTTTAGTCTTTACAGTTTCTCCATACATTGCTGAGACGCCGATCCCATTCCAAATTGAAATGCACCTTATACGATTTGACAACTTGAAGGAAAACCCATTATGCTAAACTTACTAATTCGAGTATGGGCCGCTAAACATATATCAATTAAGGAGACCCGGTAGATTAGACATATGGACTAATAAGTTCGAGTTGCTTTGGAAGTTGCAATGTATATCCTTCAGGCTTCGAAAAAATAACTTTACAACCATGGGGCTTGCCTTCAAAATACTAGAACTGCGCCTGCAATTTACTTTGGCTTTTACAAACTTCAAACTTCAAATTGAAATGTCAATTTTCAATGGCATTTGAAGGGTGAAATCTGCATCTGCATCAAATCTCAATAATTTATATATTTTTAGCCTTTCTAAATGCTGATAGTTTCAAAAGTTCATAGTGTAGCCGACGTCTATAAACGTATCGGCATTCATAATCATGAATGAAACTTAATAGATATGTTCGTCAGCTAAAGAATTGCCTGCAGTTTAGTAACTTCATCAAAGCTCAATAACTTTGTCATATCTAACAATCCAAAATTTTGGAATGCTATGAAATAATATAATATGGTTTTTCAAGCCAAGGAGGGTTACAACTTCCCCGTACTGTATTAGGATATCATCCGAATCCAAGCTGAAGTGCACCTTAACATCGTTTTGGCAGCTTGAAAGGGAAGCGTTATGCAAATTAGCTAAAGTAAGTATGGACCGCTTACCATTTTTTAAGTGATGAGACACAGAATCTAAGTATACAAACTAGCAAACTTTAAGTTGCTTTGAGGTTGACTATATCCATCCTCCAAGCTTTGGGGAACTTTTTCTTTGTAATCGTGAGGCTTGCCTCTCAAAGTTTAGAATAGGATGGCTTTCATGTCCCTGCTAACCATTTGCCGATGATCCAAAAGGATAAAGGGTTTAAAGAAACAATTCCTACTATAGCATGTTAAATAGGGTGAAGGCTAGCAGGTTAGCGTATCTAGAAATCTTTTGTCGTACCTGCAATTTATACTAGTCTGTAGAAACTGGCAAACTCTAAATATAACTGAATTTCGATGTAATTTTGAAGACATCTATATTTTTAGCCATCTAAATCACATCAGTTTTATATGGATTGGAAGCTACGATACCAGATTCTCCGCCAAGTAAAAAGCTTAGAGTATTGGGTTTAAAGAAACATAGCCTATCATTCTAGGAATGGTAGATAGCTGAATCAATTTTAAAAGTAAAGTTCTAAATGGAGTTTCAGACTGGTATTGTAGATTTCAAGCCATATTTATAGTCTAGCTAAAGTCTATAAATGTATCCGCATACATGACCATGGATGAAACTTAATAGACATGTACGCCAGCTAAAGAATTTGCTGGAGTTTAGCAATCCTTCTAAGTATACTTTTAATTAATTAGTGAGCAATCCAGAATCCTACTCTGCTGAAACGTAGTTTTTTTAGTTGAAGATGTTTGTACCTGTATTTTAGCTACGTCTTCATATTTTGTTAGGGCGCAACTTCAATTCCAAATTGAAGTGTACCTTAATACCGTTTCGACAAATTAAAGGGAACCCATCCTACCAACTTGAAACAGGCCACTTCTCTATCCTATTGATCAAAACGAGTATGTGCCGCTCACCAACTGATGGCTGATGAGACGGCTAATTGAAATGTAGCAAACTCATTAATTTCACAATAGCTATCCAATATTGCTCCTTTCAGTTGCGATTGGATTGGATGTTCCTATTTCTAATAACTGCACTGTAGAGCGCTCGGTTTAAGGTAGCTTAAACTTTCCATATCCTTCCATAGCTATAGGCTACTATTGGATCGACGAAAGGATCTACCTATTTCCATAAATGTAAAAAAGACTGTTTTTAAGCGAAACGGGAAGCATACCCATCCTCGCTTAATAGTTGGCAGAGGCGAAGTCTGCGGCAACCTTTCAAATAAAGCTGCAATAAATTGGTCTGACTAGGAATGATATTCCTTTTAAATACATCAGGAAATAACATTTTAGCTTTGCAACTCCACCTCGAAATCTATAGGCAGAATCGCCTTTTTAGTACGTTAATTGACTTTGCGCTTCCTCCAAATAAACCCATTGATGGCTGTGAAGAATCTAGACAAAGCGAATAGGTTTAGGTTCAAAGTTTACCCTGTTATTTCCATACTTGGAATATTTTATCCACAGCTGGGAATGTCTATACTGGAAAAGCTTAATGCCGAAATAAGTTATATTATATCGTTAAAGCGAAGTGCGGATCTCAAACTCAAACTAAACTTTGGCAAACCCTTCAGCAAATAATTTATCCAAATTAGGCAATATTTTGGAATTCTAAATTGGATATATTTCGCCTAACCCTTTTACCCAACCCGTAACAACCTATAATTACGCATGGATTAAGTTGAGACAGCTACTTTGGGTAACGACCAATTTAGAAGTTATTTCATAGGTCATGATGCAGCTATTAATTAGGGTAAATTGGCTCCCCAGTTTAAGGAAACTTTTGCTTTATGATTTTTAATTCCAACTTATTTATAAATATGTGGCCCAATTTCCTTTGCAACTATGACTAATTGGCTAACAGTAAGAACCAAAGGCGAATGGATTTGGGTGCATTTTAGGAAACTGGCACGGTATAAATAGCCTGCCTGCCTCCCATCCAAAAAATTAAAAGTTAAAATTCAAATTTGCTGCTCAATATGTTCGATATAAATAACCTGGACCTGCAGAACTACCCGGCCCGTAAGAAGAGAGACTACAAACTCCAGTTCGTAGTCAACAACCTGACGACTCAGAAGCGCATCCGACCCTTACCTTACCAAACTGAAGGGCTCGAGAAGGCTTTCAGAGAGAACAACAAGCCAACTAAGGACCAGAAGGTGCAGATCTCCAAGGACCTCAACCTTAACTTTAGTAACGTAAACACTTGGTTCCAGAACCGAAGGGCCAAGCAGAGGATGCAGAACCGACACCCCGAAGGTAGCAAGTACCACTCGGACAGGACGTTGGCCGACCAGTCCAGCATGGACAAACACATGATAAACAACGGACTCATCCATAACCAGTACTTTTACTCGGACAGCTCGGCCCAGAACTCGGAAAAGTCGCCCATAATGGACAACCAGATGCTTCTGCAGACCAACATGCTGGCCAACGCCCCCTTCCCCAAGGAACCCATCAGCTTCGAACCCCCTACCAAGCCTCTGCGAAGAATTATTAACCGGTCCTCGATCCAAAGTGATTTCTCGGACCGGCTGGAACTGCCCAGTTTAAGCACCCTCAGTATCGATAGCAACCGTAGTTTGAGTGACCCCCACCTCTACCAGCTGGGCAACAACATAAGCAATGTATATACCTATACCAACTTCGGCCTAGATAGGCTCAACATCCACCTACCTAGCTTTAAATAATCTGATATTGCCGGCATCAAGTTCCCGGCAATGCATCTCATCATCAACTGTTGTTTAATTTGCAATAAAATTATATCGTTCTTAAACTTTTAATGTTTACAATAATTTCAAATAGTAACCGATACATTTCCCTATTACCAGTCTATTTTGGCTTTTGGTACTCCAAGCAGCATTAGTAATTGGATAAGCCAGTATGATTTCTAAGAGGAAATATTGAGCTACGTCAAGCTTCCCCTAAATAAGTCGGAACATAAAAGGGCGAACCAATCTCCCTTGTAGTTCCTATAAAAGCAATCATAGCAAATTTAGGTAATTTCAGATTCCAATTACATACTCCATATATCACAATTTCAAATACCATTCGGAAATCGATAATTATAGCTTTCTACCTGTAATCAGCTGCTATATTTCTATTTCAGGTGTTGTAAAAATAGGTGCTTTCGTTCTTTTACAAATAGCACTGTATATATATAGAATTTAAGTTATTGATATATTTATTTAATACAATATACTTTACGGATCTATTACAAAATTGTATAGTACATTACTTGCAATTAATTAAAGCTCTGATGAAAGGATATACAGATCTAGAAATGGTATACGAACAGCTGTTTGGTATGATCTCATTAAGGCCTAGAAGATATAGGGAAATCCACGTTTTGAAGGTAGTATATTCGGTATTTACATTTAGTTTAGCTTGGTATGTTTATACTATTAAGTAAACTTTGCCTACGTTCTTGCAAAGGTAATTTTTAAATTTCCAAACCTGGTGCCAGCAAAGCCTCCAAACTTCGTGGCATCCAGCTACTCACCATAGTTACAAAAGTCTAGAATTTATTATGCCTACATCTATAAGTTAGGAAAATCCGACCACGCTGCACCAGCTATAAGTTAGTCCTGGCAACCATCAAATAAGGTAAGGACTTTTTCAATTTAGCTTAATTAATGGCAGTACTAGTTGTCGTGCTCGATTAGTAATGGAATCTATATGCCTTTCCTTATATACTCTCATAACCTTCGGTAGGACAAGTATCGGATCCCAGAGTATTTACAGTAAAGACGTATATGTCTAATATAAACCTACCTTTATTGGAAGGCATACCCATATGCACCTCGGCTAAAACTTATAATTTCACTTTGGACATATTAGGTATCCTTCGCTTTGCCTCGCCTTTTGAGAACCCTAGAACTTTATAACGAATTTACATCAGAGTAGCCTTATTGGAACGTATGAATTTAAAACCTAGACCTATTTGACCTAGAAATAGAAAACGAAATTAATTAGTTCACCTCAGCTCTATCAAACTTAATAGGTATCCGATTCCAATAGGTTTTATTGTAAAGCCTTTACCTCGGTAAACTAAACTTTTCAAATTGGCATGAATCTTGCCGTATTTGTCTGCGGATAGTAGAATTGGAATTGATAAGTGTTCCGCAAAGCCATAGCTTTTAAGCGTCGGTATACAAACTTCTAAATATAAAGTGGGTGCATGCCAAGGGATGGACTAGATGCTGTGTCGCACCATAGAACCACCTATAAACCATATAATTTGAAACCTTTGCTAAAGTTCTCTGAAAATGGCAAGTACTCTCGCCCGCCTACCCTTCAAAATCCAAAAACCCATCCAATTCTTTACAGGTTCGCCTTGTAAAGATTTGTCCAGATTGCCAGAACTGAGTAGTGCCTACTTTTCTACAAATGAAGTGGATTTAGCGACCTTTAGAACAGTCAATTAGTTGTAAAATGGGAACATCTGCAATACCTGATATCCGAAACTTTTAAAGTGATGTGGCAATTAAAATTAGTATAGTTTTTAAAGTTTGTGTTCTGGAATGCCTACTTTATCTCCATTAGATTTATAAGCAAGGTAGTTACTATTTTCAAGTAGTGTCTACTTTGAACTTTACGGCTCGAATGAATAATTTACTTTTTGGGTGGTTTAGTAATCTTTTATTCTTTATCGGTATAAACCAAACTGGTTATCACTTAAAGACTTGCCTCTGTTGGCGACAAGGCCATTTGGATTTAGGTCGATAGAATAACCGAACCGAACCAAACCAAATCGTCTAGCACCTATTTGTTTACTAGGTCTAAAAGATAGGTAAAGTCTCATCTTTTTTTCCAAATATGTGGCAAAGTATAGTAAAACTTCTAGTTCTAAACCTTTTAGCTAATCCTCTGGATAGATTTGGTCCTTTTTAATTTGCAAAGCTTTATAAGATCCACAATAGCAACTTGTAGAGCTTAAAGTTTGTAGGAACAGCAACTCCGACCATTAGCAATCCGCTTTACATTGCTATCGAAAAATTATCCCGGTACAGTTATAAATCTAAAAAATAGGACAGAGTTAGTAGATATACCTTCAAGGATTTAGCAGTATCGAAGGAATATTTGTCTAAATGGGATTTATTAAAGTAAAAAGGTAATACTCCTATACATTTTAGAGGTTGTTATATGGGGTGGTGGGAGGAGTAGCAAAGGATTGAAGCGAGGACTTTAACTTTTTTGTCTATCCACCCTATTGTTGAAATGATCTGATTATAAATGGCTTTGGAGTGTTATTTCGTGTATCATTTTTATAAATAAGGATGGTGTACCTTTGCAATGAAGATATTATTTTATAGTGTTGGTGGAGTACATATATTCAGTTTGCAAATATATACTGTACTGATATATAAAAGCAGATACCTTCATATCAGATTCGTCCAGCAGCTAGATTAGTTCCAAATACTTATTGAAGGTGAGCCGATTTCTATTTTTATCTATATTTGTTTACCGACTTTGGAATCTATACTTCAAATCAACTTCATCAATAAACTTCAAATTAGGAAAATGGCGATAATCGATTCCAGTTTTTCTATACTTGGAAGTTCGTTCCCATACCCTATCTATACTTGTGATGTAACCCAAGATATATTAGGGTAATTACCGGCAACCTTAAACCGTGCTAATGTTCTTATAAATTAGGCTATTCACCTATAACTAAAAGAAGTTTCTAGACTTGCAACGTGACATTTTCTTGAAATAAGCTATGGAAAACAGGAATAGCAATTACAAAGCTTTGCAAGCTGGGACAAAATATGTCTAAATTTAGTTGTACAAGTAACTCCTATCTTATTTTAACAACAATTCGCAGTTATAGTTGAGCATACTTTGTTCTAATACCGATACTTGAAATTCGGATATATTGCTGGGCTGTAGCCTTATATAAAGTTTAAATTTAGAACTGCTGAATCCTTATACAGATCTAATGGTTCATAGACCTTTTAATAGGTTTAAACCTTAATCCACAGAAGACTCCTTAACGCTCGATATCGAATCTAGTTCTACTTTGGGTAGTTCTAGTACCCTACATATTTAGTTAGAGAAGAATTGGCGTACAGGTATGACACTACCCTCGCTTAAAGCTGTGAATTCCTAGCCAACAGTTCTTCAACCGGTTACTTTGATGTAAAGCATCCGACTTATAACCAAATTTGGCTACTTGCGAATTAGGTGGATAGTTCATAGTGTTCATGACTTTGATGGAAATGGATGAGTCCGAATCAAACTTTCAAACCTAATTTATAAGCGGATTTTGAAGTTCTTTAGATTGGGAGCTTCCATATATTACCAAATTGGGTAATTTATCTATAATTAGGTGGTGAAGCTATTAGGTTTTACAAGCTAATTATGTATAAATTGAACTGCAAATTATTACTAATAACAGAAGGTTAGTGGGAGGTAATAGCGAGGTTTGGGGTTAATTGGTTTAGCCTTAAAAATTAGTTTCGATTGTTGCAGGGCTGTTGGTATTTGACATTGGCCCAGATTGACAATGTATATTTGCAGGATTGCAGAACTAAATTCACTTTCGCTATTTACTGTATTTTATACTAAATTTTCGTATTCTTCAAATCTAGAAATGCAAATGGCTATCCTAAGTTTAACTGTAAAAATTTGCCAGATTGTGGGGGCTGGATAAGAAATAAATTGCAGTAATCATTGGAGATAAACATAGTATGTTTAAAAGTATACTTATTGAACGACGACTATGTAAATTCAAAGTGATCAATAAGTAACTAAACAAATAGATTCAAGCCTCCATCCATAAATAGCTGGTATCTCTAGCTCTCTGTACATTCCCATCACGATGCTTCTACCTTAAGAATCATTTTTTCTTATCAAAGTTTTTTAATAGAATACTTGATAGTCTAACAATAAAGTAATCTAAAGACAAATTTTGAAGGCGGAAATATATTTATCGTTACTCAATGTACTAGATGGAATGATGGGCTCATATATGATGTGTTTATTCAATCAACCTAAGTATATGTATATAGCCAAAACAGAAATCGGTAAATTAAGCATTGAAGGTTATACATGATTTTACGATATATTCAGATAGCATTCATATCCATTAGTTCAGTAATTGAATTCCAACAATCGCTTCTCAGTTATCGTAAAACTGTCAGATATTGATTAAGTTGCAACCATATATGTTAAATTTATAAGATTTTTACGTAGATCACAATCATACCAATAGTATCAAGATATGGTCTTAAAACAACCTTATGCGAGCAAAATTTAGTAAATATAAGTAATACTTATCCTCATTCAGCTTCAAAAGGAGATCTAAAGGCGATTTTGTATAAGGTTATAAAAATAATGTAGTAAACTATATAATAGAAAGTTTGGTTTATGTACCTATAAGCTAAATGTGTTGTTAATATTGAATGTACTGGTACGAAAACTATGATCAACTTAGCACTATAAAAGTTAAAGATCATAAGTTCATTTTTTTGTATTAGAAGTCTCGCTTAGTAAATGTATGTTTTAAATTTGCATTTCGATAAAAACTTTGTATGCATTAGATTTATGAATGAATTGTATTAGATATAGTGGCGGGTATTACGTATACCATTTTCCTTAGCTTAGAAAAAACTTGATGCTAAATTGGATTATCAATTAAATCGAATTTCAAACAAATCATTCCCAATTTTCTATTTAGCTTTGATAAGCCAAGATAGGAAGTTTGGCAATCATTTGCAATCAGAAAGCTTAGCTGGCTGTAATGGCCACTCACACTATAGCCGCTAGCTCCAAATTAAGATATGTATGAATCCTTCATATATGAATGCTGAAATAAATATAGTACGAAAGTAGCTATAGCATGACAGACTTTAGATTGATATAGAACGATGGCGAGATATTAGCCTGCACTTTTTCCAATTAAATGAGCTTACAAACAGTATTTAGGTCCTATTAGAAGGCATTTTATAACTAATTCAACCTGCAATTAATATTTAAATAATCTTTATCAGTTGGGCTAATTCCTCAAGCTTTTCGTGGTAAAGCTACCTTAACTCTACTACTTTTGGCTTTGATACTAGTTTTCGACACGATTCAGCTTGGAGATTTCTAACTACAGTTCGAAATATTACTCAGCCAAATCAATACCACCTATATTTATTATCAACTTTTACTAATATTACTTTCCAATAAGCTATATGAAAATATTGTTTCTGTAGTGTCAGGCTTCATCCTATCAAGATGATAGATTTGTATATTTAGGATTTATGTTCAAATTGCTAATTTTTTGAATGGATTTCAACTCTAATATAACAATAATTAGGATGCTCTATCTTTAGAATTTAATGTTTTCAATCAAATAGAATTAGTACAGTTAGTCAATTTTTTTCAGCAAAATTTTCAGTTTTTGTAAGATACAACCCTGCAGCTATCTTAGAAAATTTGAACTAGATAGGAATGAAATCTATACGATTAGCGATATTCTATATATAAGTAAAAAGTAATTTATTGTGAAAGCACCATTATCTAACTGAGGAAATGAAATGTCCAATGCTTATTGAGCCTATAATGTCGAATTCGATAAACCTTGCTTAAAATTCCTTTGGCACCACTTGGTAAATATTCTATCTATCGATTACTAATTTGCAGAACACTTATTCTATAATACCAAAGTATAGAGACTAATTTTATGGCTATACGAAGGCACAAAATTAAATATGATAGAAACCTGCATCATATCAGTATCCGATTTCTGTAAAATAGAACTTCAAAAATGGTGTCAGTAACCTTAATTAAATGAGGTCAATGTAGATACCTAGCTACGATCGTATTTAAACTATATGATTTCAGCCTTAAACTTTTTCTCACTATAGTAAGTAACTGTCGTTCTCTTTTCAAGATTGCCAGCGATATCCATACTTTTATTTCTCAGAGTTTCGATACCATATTTCAAAAAAATACTTGTGCCATCTCAGCTCAACTCATCTCCTTGTGTCTATGTCCTTATCTCTATTAGTTTGGCGACAATACTAGACTGGTCAACTTTCATGTACATTAATCTACTTGATTTAAATTTGAATCTTTAGTTTTTAGGTTTTGTAAACTTTAGGTTATCGATTGATGTTTAAGAGAGATGGGAAGTCAACCACTACTAGGATGATGCCTAATATCCAAATATGTACAAATTTACAAAAGTCATTTTCCTAGATTATATTTCTATACCACCTGAAGCTTTAATTATCATTAGTCATTTGTGCATTGCATATAATTACTGTTATTTCATATTGGGTATATCATTTCCTTGAGAAAAGTGGTATTTAGATATACTTGTTAATTTATGATATAAATTTACTTTTTATATTCATCATTTTTATCAATCTCCAATGTGAAGCCGATACTAGCATTATATCAAAAGTTTAGGAGAATAGTATTTAGCTACCTATATCTATAGAGCTAATGCTACTTTACAATAGTTTCAACAAATATTTATAAAATAGAAAGTTGTGATTAATTAAGTTGATTGCTAGTATGTTAATATATAATAGACGATGAAAATCTATTCAATTTTCATCAACAGATGATAGTAATTGAAAAATCGTGTTGAAATATCTAGTTCTTTATTTCTGTAACCTAAATTAGAGCACTCATGTATACTAATATTTTTAATGGGCATACGTAACTAACTCTACCATTTCCTTTAATTTCTTTCAATTATTTAGTTTCTTATTTCCAAAGTGGACGAGGAAGCTATCGACCCTGATGGAAAGTAAATTGAATACTATCAAGGGTATTTACCTTGCTCTCCTTCAAGGGGATAGCCCTGTTCATTATAACATAGCAGCTTACAGAAAGGTATTGAATCTTATACTTTTCACTGGCACATTGGCGGTTCAAATTCCTTAAACCAGGTAACCTATGTTACGAATTTATTATAACCCGATATAGCTGTGCAGTTTTACGGAATATATATTAGATTACCCGTTCTTTGTCAACATTCTTTGGATGAAAAAAGGGAATTGGTAGCGAAGGAAGCTAGGCTCTACACCCGGACTTAGAGCCTTAACTAATGTATCTTGTGCTAGAGCTTTAGCAAAAATAAAGTTTTCTGGATCGAAATTCCAAAATTCTATTCCTAAAGCTGTGATGCGGGTACTAAAGACAGTAGTTGGGAGTTAACAGATGTCATCCATACTTGATGCTTATCTAAAGAATTAAAAGTCGGATGAAAAAGATGTTAAGGAAGATGAGTTACTGTCTTAAGTAGCAAGAAAAAGGTATATATTTTGGATATTAGATACTATATACTTTCAATGGATGAGTATTTCTTGCAAACCAATAGCCGATCTAAAATCCTAGAGTTTGTATAGACATAGGTACACTATTATTGAAATGAATTCCATTCAAATGAAGCACTTTATCGGTTAAAGACATGTACTATATCTACATAAAGTTTAAAACGCAATCCAGATAGCAAATACCTCCATATCTTTGCAATATTAGTGAGCCTTACCAACCAATTCAAAACTTTAGTAGTTCGTCTAGGCTATTTTTACATCGGCATTTCCATTTTAAACATGGCTATTGTCCTTTATACTATGCATCTGTCGATCTAGATGTATTTTCGCGGAAGTTTTATCTTATTTGGAAGCGGAGATATCCTTGAGGTGGTTCGAGTATAAAGTATGCGTTGGAATCAACCTTCAAGTTATTTGAATCGGACGTCCTTTTATATCAGTACCCTTCTATTCTTAACAAAATCCGAGAAATAAAAGATGTGAGGATGTCGCCCCAGCTATGAAAAGATCGTGCAGGTGTAGTGTGGCTACGCAGTACCCTTCCCACACCTCTATCCTCACTATAAATTCTCCCACATACCTCGTATATTTACTTTTAAAAGTAATAGCAGTTACCTGTACAAGTTAATCCAAAAGGCAGACAATCAGTTCCTATATTAGCGGTATACTCCAAAAAGTACCCGGTAAGCATAAACAAATAAACAGCTTTAATTTTAGTAATGAACGCATCCATCAACTTTTTACGTGCTTATAGTTGAGGCACTGATTGGGAACTTTGTCAGAGGTCTATTTTTATAGATTGAAGGAGGGTGCAGAACCACCTTTGTAGCCAATTTAGTTTTCTAGACTATAAATAGAAAGGCTGTTGTGATAAAGTTGTAGGACCTACCGATATTTAAGTTGTATAAAGGTATTTTTATTTTGTGATAGAATGTAGGCAAAAGGAGTATGTATGCAGATATAGAAATATCTATTTGTATCGATTTGTCTAGACTTGAGGTTTCAGCCTAGAAGATGATGTGCCTTCACTTATACTGTTGGCATACTTTTCTATATAAAATATGGAAGGATTGTGCCATGATCTACCAAATTGCGAACCACTGATCAAAACACTAGAGCTCGAACTAGATCTTCCTATTGCAATATATTTATAGAGCTGGCTAAATGTGCAATTATGTTCAGATAAACTAAATAGTTTTTACCGGCTCAGTTGTAAATAACCATTCAGTTTATTGGAACCTATTGATATGAAGATCCACTATACTTTTTTATGATAAGTTCGGAGTTTCAATGAAATCAATTTCGATACAACTTGATCTCCACGACCAGAATTTCTAAATTAGAAAGAAATAACCACTAAATTTAGCTGAATTGGCTAGTTTTCATAAGCTTAATGTTGAGCTTTCCCTAGAAATCTGAGCTGGTTTTGTTTCAAATTAACTGATTAAACATTTAAAAAGCTATTATAGAAGCTTCTTACATAAGGCGGAACGAAGCAAATTTTACGATTTCCCGTTATAGATAAAAGTTGATAGGATAAATTGTTACATTTGAAAATTTTCATTACTAAAAATATGCCATATCCAATTATCAGATCATTGGGTGCTCGCTACAGCTGTTGTTGGTTGGAAGGTTTACTCTTAGCAAGTTTAACTATACCTATCCCTATAGTTTACACTATCGCCTTTAACTACACTTACAAATCTCCCATACCATTGCAGTAAAGGCGGCACCCTTTGAAGCGACAGTATAAATATTCCTAGTTGAAGTAATAGGGTTCAATCTTTAAAAAAAGAACCCGCTACTCGTTATCATCAGTTAAGTATAACATAAAACTTTACCATCCGCTATAAAAATAGATATATTATTATACACATACTTTAGGAGTAGAATCTCTGAAATTTACACTAATTTTAAGTTAGATTGGCATGGATAAACCTGTTCCATCGACATTGGAGCTGCCTGACAACAAGGAGAGGCAATAAGGCTAATATATTTTAGTAATAGATTCGATCCCTGTAAAGGTATGTTTCTATGCAACACTTTCAAATGTATAGAACCGAGTTTCTTGTATTTCGTGACACCAGCTTACTAAATATATAGCAGCTACCAATAGATTGAACCGTAAACTTGTTAATTAATCGGCTAATAACTCACGATTTACCTTACCCGCCCTAAACTGTATCCTGTAGAAATTTACAATCTGATTCTTCTTTGGAATAGATGGCACACGTGATCACTTTATAGCTTCCAAGGTTATGTAGGGTTGTAAATAGCTTATTCGCAGTAATAACGCTAAATTCGCATGATCACCAAGGTTAATTTAGGTTCGAATTAGTTTGGGTTAAACAAGTTAATTTATATAGGTTGATGGAAGTGTCTACACCCTAGCCAATGAAGTTAACACAGATTGGAAGAGTCCCTATACTTTTTGAAAAGCCCAATAGTTTCACACAATTCCTCAAGCTTCAGCGACAGAGTAGAACTCTTAGATCGGGTCAGTCATGTTCAGTCTAACTTATTTCCCAATTTACACTGGCTGAACTGGTTGCATAATACCACCTCTTTCTAGAACAATTTACACTTGAATTTCAACTGATAACCAAAGTTGCAGTCCCATTATTTCCTTTTTCTCAGCAAATTCCAACTCTACCGTTGCAAAAGGAAACTAAAGAAAAGCCAAGCGCTATGTCCGCCAACAAGATCATCTACAAAGGGGATATACCTGAAGGCTTACGTAGCCTGCCTAGCTTCCCAACCCCACAACAGCTGCACAAACTCAACCAAATCTTCGACGACTGTCCTAGACCCCATAAAGAGATGGTCAAGCAACTAAGTCAGCAGCTACAGACTTCACAGACCAACGTTATCAACTGGTTCCAAAGCAAAAGAGACCGCCACCACACTACAGGCTTGGAGTCCAATTCGTTACCCAACAACGCACACTACAAAAAGTTCAAAGAGATGGACTTACAAAAGGAAGATCTATTCTTCAACAAGCGGAACCATGACAACTCTTACCTAAAGCCTAATAAAGAGACTTATCCCTCCATCCCCAGCTTCAAGCCGATAGCGCACCCATCCAACGGGTACGAACGTTCTAGCTTCAGTTATTCAAGCAAAAGTCCACCTATCAAGATGTTACCCTTAGATGAGCTAAAGAAGGACAAAACAATACCTACTGATCCCTTGTACTACCACTTGGCCGATACCAGAAACTTCATAGAGTTCAACTACGGTTATATCGAACCCTTGGCCCACCCCAAAGCTTACATTGATCAGAAGTTAGCCTTGTCCACGTCTAGGATATCTATACGTAAGCATGATGTTTCTAGTGCCTAAAATTTTTTGTATAGCTTTTTTCTCCAACTTTCTTTATTCTCCCTGTACTTTAGTAACCCCAAGGATAACTCTTCGTTGTTTACTTGCCATCTTGAAAACTTTACTAAACCATATTTCTAACTTCCATCTATCTCTTTAACGTTTTAATATCAAATTTGTATTTATGATTTCGATTCCTATAAGTAATCTTAAGAAAAGTATGATAGTTATCTAAACCTTTTGTCTTATATATTTTTGCTATACGTTTTGACTCTCGCTTGTATTTACTGTGTCTATACATGGGATTAAAAGTATTGATGTTTCAAATGAAGCATCCATCTACTTTATAGTAGTTTTTACTTCAAAAATTCAACGTTATGCTTTCCTTACTTTTACCGGCAAGAATATTGATTTATTTGTTACATACCCTACATTTTAAAATACCAATTTTAACTTGATGCCTACACGTACATATAGTTGTGCAAATAGAATCGGATAGCTTAACAAAAAAGTTTTTGCCTTGTTTACATCTACTATATTTAGTAATACCATCAGTATACTATCAGAATAAACCAGTGGCCTTCAATTTTTGAGTTTTCGGCACTTGCATGAAAAACTTTAAAATATGGGCATATTTTAATGAGTTTTATTAAAAATTTCGTACAATTGTGTGAGTTGTATCCACAAAGTTGAAGACTATTAATATAGACTACATCTTAATTTTAGAAAGTAGGATGTCCATACAAGGATATGCAATAGAGATCTTATTCCTAACCATATTATCCCACACCTGATTCCTTATAGAGCAATCTTATAATACCTTTATATCGTATATTCACCCTATAATACGATCCTATAAAGTTAAAAAACATGATTGAAACCGAATAGTTTTTAAAGAACCCTATATATGAAAATCTAATTTTTATAGACAGTTTTAAATATATTATAGGTAAATGTATACAGGCTTTTTCAACTCTTGTGCTTGATAGCAAAGAATATCAGTTTTCAGGAGTAAAGGGATA
This sequence comes from Capillidium heterosporum, assembly GCA_016630905.1. NCBI lineage: Eukaryota > Fungi > Entomophthoromycota > Entomophthoromycetes > Entomophthorales > Capillidiaceae > Capillidium > Capillidium heterosporum. The sequence goes on from WBMQ01000010.1 coordinate 754,512, forward strand.
GGTAAACACATGTCGTAATTTATTTAAGTTTAGTGTGGCAAAGTTGAAATTCTCAAATATCATTTGGTTAAAAAGATAAAATTCGGCAACAATATATAATTTCAAGGAAAATTTACTTAATAAGTCAAATTTGGACGTAAAATGGGATAGTGATGATATGGAATTAATACGTCTACATGTTCAAGGGATACAAATCTATATGGTATAAAAGTTGAAAAATTGAAAGTTCCAAACTTACATCTTGAAAATTTACAACCAGGTAACCATCCTATTAAACGACTTGCCTAACATCCTTACAACAAAGTTTACCACTAGACTAACTCATATCCTTTTCATTTAACCAGATAATCATGGGCGTTACCAAAACTGTAGTAAAAGAAGGCGACAAGACGAACTACCCCAAGAAAGGCGATACCGTCAGTATGCATTACACCGGAACTTTAGATGACGGTACCGAATTCGACTCCAGCCGTAAACGCAAAGACCCATTCGTTACTAAAATTGGCGTTGGTCAAGTTATCCAAGGTTGGGACGAGGGTGTGCCTCAGATGTCCTTGGGTGAACGCGCTATCCTTAAAATTACCGGTGATTACGCTTACGGTGAACAAGGATATCCAGGATTGATCCCGCCTAATGCTACTTTGACCTTCGATGTCGAGTTACTCAAGATTAACTGAATTGGCAATAACAATGCATCTTTATATTGAATATGTTTTGGCAAGTCCTTTTTATGTTTGTAGAGATAGTTAAGGTTTCATATTGGAGGTTTTAATGAAGTTGTAGGTACTTTGTCCAGGAATTTAAAGGGATTGTATTCAATAGATAGATGGCTAAAATTGAACATACGATTGTAGATAATGTATTTTAACTTTATGTAGTTTTATATCTATTTATTTTTACTTTCTGTTTAGTTAAAGTATACTAGATTTTTAGCTTTATTTTCTTGATTCTTAATACGAATAGTAATGTTTAATTGGTTTGCTTTATATGGCTGTTGTATTTTAGGTTGTAAATAGCACTATAGTTAATATAGCCTAACTTTGTCAAATCTTTGTTCAATATAATAAATGTCAAGATGCATATTTATATTTTTACTCAAAGTTATATTTGTGACGATGCGATAAAAAGATAACAAGAAAATGAGATATATCTGTCAGTATGTAATATAGATCATATTTATAATAGCATGTTTGAGATATCTACAAAAATAGTGACCTATCACGGCAACTATAAAGGTTAATATTCTATCAGCTACACATCTATAGTTGAAGTTCAAGTTGTTGAAAAGTAGTATTTGTTTGTAAATACTGGGTAGATTTTTAATATATACCTGTAATCTGTAAAAGATCATTATTTGCAATCAAATTTATACTATTCAGACATTCCATTTAAAGGGTATTTACCTAATTAGCCACAGAGAGCCTATAAACTAGCCAATGACGATGTCGAGAACTAGTATGTTTTCATAATCAAGGCATTTGAAATTACGTGTTGAAAAGTGAAAAAGTTTGAAATTCCCAACTTTTATCTTTTAAACTTTAGAAACAGGTAACCTATACTTTTTAACACCTTATCCTTATCCTTATCCTTACCCTTGCAATGAAATTTGCCAATCGACTAACCCAAACCCGCTTGTTCCACACCACTAGATTAAACATGGGCGTCACTAGAGATATTATCAAGGAAGGCAACAAGACCAACTTCCCCAAGAAGGGCGATACTGTCACTATGCATTACACTGGTACCTTGGAGAATGGTACCAAGTTCGACTCCAGTGTTGACCGTGGTTCCCCCTTCGTTACTCAGATTGGTGTTGGTCGTGTTATCCAAGGTTGGGACGAAGGTGTACCTCAGATGTCCTTGGGTGAGAAGGCTAAGCTTACTATCACTGGAGATTACGCCTACGGTGAGCGTGGCTACCCCGGCTTGATCCCCCCTAACGCTACTTTGATCTTCGAAGTTGAGTTACTCAAGATTAACTAAATGGCCATTTATCTATTGAATACATTTTTATCGGATAGTTTACTTTTTTTAATTTGTAGATATTTAGACTTCCTGTGAGAAGTCGATACCCTTATTCCGAATTTTCAAGCGAGTCTATTCGATAGGTAAATAACTCATTAAATGCTTCTATTTCATCTGAAATATATTTGTAAATGACAGATTTTAGTTTTATATAATATATGTAGTTCTTTTTAAACTCTCCGTTCACTACTTGTTTACTACAAATTAAAATGCTTTGTATTGCATGGCTTTTATACTTAAAGCTATAAACATTAAATAACCAGTATTAACTTAGTCTGTTATATTTTTACTTAAAGCAGATAATACCACTATATTCTTTATGTACAAGTTGTTTATAGTTATATTTTTGCTTTTGACAATGAGGCTATATCTGGTGATGATATAATGGAACATTGGTAAGGAAAAGAATGAGGTGTAGCTACTGATAATAAAAGTAAGTTCGCTTCTTATATAACACATTACTTGAGGTAACTATAAATTAAAAAAAATGATATGTCGCTGCAATTACAACGGATAGCATTATACAAATATATTCACGCATGCTTGAAAGATATCATTAAAGAGTAGGCAGTACTAATTTAGTAAACTATGTCGATAATAAGAAAAATACTTTATATATAGTCAAGAGTAAAGATATTTGTAGGCTAATCAATATAGTTCATGGTATGGTATCCTAACAAAAGCTTCCATCCAAAGTATAATTTAAAAGTGCTTATGTTTTTTCCAACTCTTTTCATATTGCAATTGCTTTAGTTTTCCAGCCAGTTTGTTTAGACTAAAAGCAACAGTTAATGATTTTTTCTATCAAATCATTTTGCATCTACTAAAGCAGAAGATCTTTTGAGTAAATAAGATTCAACAAGCACTAAAGTTCAATCATTGGAAGAGAATGAGTGAAGACCTTTGTTCTGGATAAAGAGTACTGCAGCTGCCAAAATTTTCAACTTACTGTAAGCAAGGTATGTTTCGCCAGAATGATGGTAGAAATAATTCAAAGCCCAAGAAACCAGATAATAGCCAGTCTACCATAGCCGGTCTTTTCAATCCCAATGAAGCTAAGCCTAAGACGAAACCTTCAACCTCCCTCGATGGCAAACGGGATTGGACTTCAGTTTATAGCTCTGGGGCAAATGCAGATTATATATCCAACAAATCCAACTTTTTGAAAAAGAGCGAAGTGGTAATTGATTTAACGAAACCAGAGTCATCTTTCAGCCCTTATTCCTCATCTTCAGCTCAGAACAGTCAAACTCAATCCATTTCTTCGACTTTACAACACTATGCAAAGATAGATCCCTTTAGTTCCAGCTTGAAAAATTCATCCTTGTATTCAACTTCCTATAGTTCAGGTACTGGCGGATATTTTGGGCGTAATAGCTACAAAAGCAAAGCTAGCAATGGAGTCTACATTGTCCCTAAAGCAAACAGCCAGCATTACATGTCAATGTCGCAAAATAGTACAATAGAACCAGCTGCTAAGAAACAGTCAAGGTCTAGCTCTCAATCCAGTCTTCACAGTAATTCGGTAAATAGATCCAGCCAATTCAGTATGGTGAGTTCACAAGGCTCCAAATCCCAAAAGTCTAGCCAGCAATATTACAGGCCTACATCCAATTCGAACTTTGAAAGCCTTTCGGAAGCACAAAAGGAGGTCGTCAATGCTATATTTAAATCAAAGATCAATGTATTCTTTACCGGATCAGCAGGTATTCTTTTTAACTAAATAAATTCATTTTAATTATGTATATGAAGGCACCGGTAAGTCCTACTTACTAAAGTACATCATTAGTGAAATCAAAATCACCAATTATGACAAAAATATCAACGATATTTTAGCAGTAACTGCCAGCACGGGTATTGCTGCTTTCAACATAGGTGGCTCTACCATTCACTCATTCGCTGGTGTTGGGTTAGGTAAAGATAAGGTCGAGGCACTGCTCAAGAGGATTGATCGCAATAAGAAATGCAGAGAAAGGTGGCAATCGCTAAGATATTTAATCATCGACGAAAGTAACATTTGTTTATAATTTTCTTATTTACAATTAATAGTTTCAATGTTGGATGCGGATCTGTTTGTAAAGCTCGATGAAATTGGAAAGAGGTTACGATCAAATCTAGAACCGTTTGGCGGTATTCAGGTATTACATTTTATACGTTAAAAATTCATACAATTTATTTAGCTCATCCTGACTGGTGATTTCTTCCAACTACCACCAATTACCAAGCAAGGTCCAACTACATTCTGCTTCCAGGCAGAAAATTGGGATAGGTGTGTGAAGAAGATCATCGTGCTAACTCAGATTTTCCGACAGAAAGATCCCAAGTTCTCTAGCATTTTGAACGAAGCCCGGCTTGGGCAGCTATCTCAAGAGGCTATAGAGACGTTCAAATCACTATCTCGACCGTTAAACTTCAACAATGATGGTATCGAAGCCACTGAACTGTAGCTATTTTATATTACATTTTGCTGATATTTTTAGCTATTCCACTCGAAGCGAAGTTGACACCGCCAACACACGTCGCCTTAATGCCTTGCCTGGGGAAACCATGGTCTACGAAGCAATTGATGGAGGGGCAGCTCCAGCCTTTGCCGAGAATATGGACGCGTACTCCATGATGCCAAAGACTCTCAAGCTCAAAATTAACGCCCAGGTTATGCTCCTCAAGAATATGACTTCGATAAACCCGTCATTGGTCAACGGTAGTTTGGGTGTCGTAGTTGGCTTTGAAACACCTCCACCCATGTCACCCTCTGATTCCAAAAACAATAGGGAATATAGGAAGACGATGCGCCAGCTCTATAACGATAGCGGTAATCTACGTGAGGTACCTCGAGTTCGATTCACATCGGGGTACGAGATGCTAATAAATGCAGAAATGCATGCTTACGAGATCAACGAAGTCATCCTTGGCTCACGTATCCAGATCCCACTAATACTGGCCTGGTCGCTGTCCATTCACAAAGCTCAAGGTCAGACTCTGGAACGAGTCCGCGTCGATCTAGGTAGGGTTTTTGAGAGGGGACAGGCCTATGTGGCCTTGTCTCGAGCAACTACATTGAAAGGCTTGCAGGTAATTAACTTCAACGAGCGTAGGGTACTGGCCCATCCCACTGTTACCGAATTCTACAACCAAGTTATATTTAAGAGAAGCTATTAGTCTAGTTTGTAGGAAGAATGTATGCGTTTTAATAGCCTTCCAAGCAAATCAGACCTTAAACATATATACTAATTTAACAAAGTTTAGTATTTGTAATAGATATGTTGAAATAAAATAGATTCCATGGATAGAGTATATTATACATTTTTATAAGCTGCGCATTAACTCTTTATATTCTATCTTAGTTTTAATAGTGTTTCTAAAAGCAAAGCCAAATTTATATAATAGATATAAATAAAATATAGCTGAGTTTCTTTAGCTCTTTCTCTACTAAAAACTGCATCTGAGGAAATCAGTAACTTATGGCAATTGTTCTTTTCCAAGCAGTGCTATTATCCCTAAATTTTAGACAGAGTAATAATGACCAATAAACAGATGTGTTTCATAAGTGCTAAGATGTTTTGGGTTAGGAAATCTAAAAAATTGAATTTCGGTAGAGAATAACTAAACAGCTTTGCTCAGAGTTTCGTGCCAGCTAAAATTTTCAACTTACCGGAAGCAAGCCATGTTTCGCCAAAATGATGGTAGTAAAGATTCAAAGCCCAAGAAGCCGAATGCTAGCCAACCTACCATAACTAGCTTTTTTAAACCGATAAATGGACCTAAATCTGAAATGAAACCTTCAACTACTTTCAATGACAAACGGGATTGGGCTTCGGTTTATAGCACCAGTGCAAATGCAGATTACTTATCCAGTAAGCCTCCCTTTTTAAATATAAACGATACTATAAGTGATTCAGCAAGGTCAGATTCTTCATTTAGTCGCTACTTTTCAAATTCAGCTCAAAGTAATCAAAATCAACCTCTTTCCTCAACTTTACAACAAAATGCAAATATAAATCTCTTCAAAACCAACCCACAAAATCCACCCGCTTACTCGTTTTATTATGATTCAGAGCCTGAAGAAAATATAAGCCATAATGGCAACAAAAGTAAAGTTTCCAACGGAATCTACATCGACCCTAAATTTGATAATCAACATTACTCGATAATGTCCAAGAGTAGTATAATGGAGCCTGCCACCAAGAAGCAATCAAGACCTAGCTCCCAGTCCAATCTTCTTGGTAATTCACTAAGTAGGGTCAGTCAGTTCGATATGCTGAATTCACAAAGCTCCCAATCCCAAAAATCCAGCCAACAGTATTACAGGCCTATGTCCAATTCGAATTTTGAAAGTCTTTCGGAAGCGCAGAAGGAGGTTGTCAATACTATATTTAAATCAAAGACCAATGTGTTTTTCACCGGATCAGCAGGTATTCTTTTCAACTAAGTAAATCTCTCTTAACTATGTATATGAAGGCACCGGTAAGTCCTACTTACTGAAATACATCATCAATGAAATCAGAAACACTTGCCAATATGACTATATCAATGATATTTTAGCAGTAACTGCCAGTACGGGTATTGCTGCTTTCAACATAGGTGGCTCTACCATCCACTCGTTTGCTGGTGTTGGGTTAGGTAAAGATAAGGTGGATGTACTACTCAAAAAGGTCAGACGCAATAAGAATTGTAGACAGAGATGGCAGTCGCTTAAGTATCTTATCATTGATGAAAGTAATCTATATTTTAACATTTTAACATTTACATTCAACAGTTTCGATGCTTGATGCCGACTTATTTGTCAAGCTGGATGAAATTGGAAGGGATTTGAGAAAGAATAATAGGCCATTTGGAGGCATTCAGGTACTTTAGCTTCAGCTTTAGCCATTAATCAAGCCTTTTTAGCTCATTCTAACTGGTGATTTCTTTCAACTACCACCGATTGCTCGTCAAGGACCAACTACATTCTGCTTCCAAGCAGAAAATTGGGATAGGTGCGTGAAGAAAGTTATTATGTTGACCCAAATTTTCCGACAGAAAGATACCAAGTTCTCTAGCATTTTGAACGAAGCGCGGATCGGAAAGCTGTCCTCAGAGGCTATAGAGACGTTCAAATCACTATCTCGACCGTTAAACTTCAACAATGATGGTATCGAAGCCACTGAACTGTAACTATTTTATATTACATTTTGCTGATATTTTTAGCTATTCCACTCGAAGTGAGGTTGATGGTGCCAATGCACGCCGTCTTAACGCTCTACCTGGGCAGACTGTAATTTACGATGCAGTTGATGGAGGAACAGTGCCTGCCTTTGCCAATAATATGGACTCGTACTCCATGATGCCGAAGGTCCTCAAGCTCAAAATTAACGCACAGGTCATGCTACTTAAAAATATGACTTCAGTCCACTCGTCACTGGTCAACGGTAGCTTGGGCGTTGTAGTTGGCTTTGAAGTCCCCGAGCCCATCCAACCTGCTGGTCCTGGAGTCAAAAACGAATATAGGAAGACGACGCGTCAACTCTTCAACGATAGTGGTAAACTTCGTGAGGCACCCCGAGTTCGATTTTCATCGGGGTACGAGATGGTAGTAAACGCAGAGATACATTCCTATGAAATTGACGAAGTCATTCTTGGCTCACGTATCCAGATTCCACTAATACTGGCCTGGTCGTTGTCCATTCACAAAGCTCAAGGTCAAACTCTGGAACGAGTTCGCGTCGATCTGGGTAGAGTTTTTGAGAGGGGACAGGCCTATGTGGCCTTGTCTCGAGCAACCACTTTGAATGGTTTGCAAGTAGTCAACTTCAACGAACAGAAGGTACTAGCCCATCCCACTGTCGTCGAATTCTACAACCAAGTTGTATTCAACAACCACTCGTAGTTTTTGGGAAGTATGTAAGTATTGAGGTAGCTTCGTAGGGAACTACCCTTCGAACATACAGACTAATTTAATAAATGGTAATGTTTTTAACTGGTATACTGAAGCTATAAAAATTTTTAGCTCTTTATTTCTGAAACTATTTTCATTATTAAGGTCATGTGCCAATAATAACGTATCAGGTTTTATTCTCTTAGTACAGCGTTAGTATCAGCCAGATGTACTAGGATATGCTTATACCTTACGGCAACTAATTTAAATATATGCTTTGCTTTATATCAAGTTAAAAGTATCTTTAGGCTTTTAGATTATGTTTGATATACATGAAATTAATGTTTTTAGCATGTACGGCTTTTTCAACTTGATTTGACATCATGCAGCTTTTCCTTTATTAAGCCATGTGACGACAAATTTACCGGCATTATTTCGTAAATAATTGATCGTATTTTGGGTGGATATTTTCTTTGTTGAATTTAATTTTTATCAACTAGTAGCAATAATGATCAGTCAATTCGATGCTTTAAGTCTCCAAGACTCTAAATTTCAAATATTAAACCAGCAAGATTACAACCCTTTGCCTATTCCGACCTTTAAAAGCCTTTCGGAAGCACAGAAGGAGGTCGTCGATATTATATTTAAATCGAAGTCCAATGTATTCTTCACCGGGCCAGCAGGTATACTTTTTAATTAAATATTTGGATTACCTCTTTATAAAGGTACTGGTAAGTCCTACCTACTGAGATATATCATTGGTGAAATCAGAAATATGTATTCAGATAAAGGTATCGAAGACATCGAAGGTGTTTTGGCAGTAACTGCCAGTACGGGTATTGCTGCTTTCAACATAGGTGGCTCTACCATCCATTCGTTTGCTGGTGTTGGGTTAGGTAAAGATAAGGTGGATGTACTACTCAAAAAGGTCAGACGCAATAAGAATTGTAGACAGAGATGGCAATCGCTTAAGTATCTTATCATTGATGAAAGTAATCTATATTTTAACATTTTAACATTTACATTCAACAGTTTCGATGCTTGATGCCGTCCTTTTTGTCAAGTTGGATGAAATCGCAAAGAGACTAAGAAATAACACGAAACCGTTTGGTGGTATTCAAGTACTACCATTTTGACTCTAAAAACTCATTGTATATTATTAGCTCATCCTGACTGGTGATTTCTTCCAGCTACCTCCAATCAGCAATAATGAGCCCGCCATCTTTTGTTTCCAAACCGAGAATTGGAATAGATGTGTGGATAAGATCATTATCCTGTCCCAGATCTTCCGACAGAAGGATACCAAATTCTCTAATATTTTGAATGAAGCTCGGATCGGGAAGTTGTCTCCAGAGGCGGTAGAGACGTTGAAGACACTGAACCGACCGTTAAATTTTGACAACGATGGTATCGAGGCCACTAAACTGTAATTGCTTTAAAATTCACTGTGTTGATATCTTTAGATTTCCAACTCGAAAAGAAGTCGATAGCGCCAATACACTCCGTCTCAATAACTTACCTGGGGAGACCACGATCTACAATGCGATTGACGGAGGGGCCGATCCGACCTTCGCTAAGAATATGAACTCGTATTCAATGATGCCAGAGGTCCTCAAGCTCAAAGTTAATGCTCAAGTCATGCTCCTCAAGAACATGCCCCATATACACCCATCACTGGTTAACGGCAGCCTAGGTATTGTGGTCGGCTTCGAAGTTCCTAAACGCATCTCAACTTTCGAGTACGGAAATCGGACAATCCGCCAGATCCGCGACGACGAGAGAAAGCTACGTAAAGTGCCCCGGGTTAGATTCACATCAGGAGTTGAGTTGGTAGTGAACGCAGAGATACAATCATATAAGGTCGATAAAATCGTTCTCGGCTATCGAATTCAGGTTCCACTGATGCTGGCCTGGTCGCTATCCATCCACAAAGCCCAAGGCCAGACTTTAGAATGGGTCTGCGTTGATCTAGAAAGGGTTTTTGAAAAGGGACAGGCCTACGTTGCTTTAGTCTCGTGCAACTAGCTTGGAAGGTTTACAGGTACTTAACTTCAACGAGCAGAAGGTGCTGGCCCACCCCACCGTCATCAAATTCCACAACCAGGATATATTCAAGAGTGATGATAAGAAAGAAAGTAAGTCTGTCAACAAACTTTTAGAGGAGTCATTCTCTAAAATTAGGCTTAATTAATATATGGGAATATTTTTAACCTATATATTGAAACTGAATAGACCATCTAAGATCTTTTCGAAACTTCTATATCGACATAAAGTACGTACTAGCCCTTAATTTATCATTGAATTTATAAGAATTTTATGTTGAAGCTATGCTAAATATACTGTACATCTTTGAATGAGATATAGTAGGTTATTCTTAAATGAAACCTAACCATGTAAAACTTTCAGTTGCTTATATATTACCAAGGTATTCTATTTTCAAGGCTTATCTAAAAATATAGAAATAAAACTCAAATAATATTTACTACACTATTGTAAAATTTCTGATATATTAGATGGCTAAGGATTTTATGCTTGCCCTACCACTCAAGTATAGTGTTAAATAATATCAAATATGGATATTTACAGCTGCCTTAAAAGTTTTATTTACCTTATCTGAAATTTGAAAACTGTGAAGCATAATCGGATCGACATTGCTTATTTTGCTGTAAAATATATGGTATGTACTATATTAGATCCTATTCTTAGCTATCTTGTTCTTACATGTTTCAAATCAACTATCCCAAACCATTTCAATTAGTATCACCTTACATCCAACGACAGCACCTAAGCTACAGTAATCCTCAATAGTTCCCTTCGGTTCCATATCGAAATTAAGGGTATAGTAGCTTATACTTGAAATTAAACTAGTTTTAGAGTTCAATAAAGTAACTTGAACATATAAGCTGATTAGACTTAGTATAATAACATCTCCGAGAACCACTGAGTCTCGGGAACTTACTACCTCCGTCCTTTAAACCTACATGCCCAAGATCACGGGTAGCATTTTAACACACAATTCTAGAACTATAAGTTATCCATGAAGTCGGCTTCGCAATCAAAGTTAGCTGATATACTTCTTGGCTTTTGAAAGTTTGCATTTGATAGACAATGAAACCGCATCTGTAGAAGTAAACTATAACCTATTTATAACTTGATATGGTTCCACTGGGACTGTTAAGACCGCAAACCCACCTACCATTCTGATCAAGAAGCTGGATGGTTTTCTATGATCGAACTTGTAAAAAACTATCCAATTTATCTGAACATATTGGTATGTAGGTGGTGCAAGATATTTATTTACTACTGTTTTGGTCAATTGTAAGCTATTTTTAGTAGTCGGTGGTATGTATTTCCATTTTTTATAGCAAAAGCTTTAAGTAATTGACATTTAGTGGAAGGGTTCATGTAGAAGTTTGCGGTTTAAAAGTAAGGTGAAGTGCCCGACCTACATCTCAGCTCTTTACTATTTTTTATTGATAATCCGTTCGAAATGTTTAATCGGTTGTGCAAAATACCTCTATGTATATATATAAGAGTTTGCATATCAAGCTCCTCTAATTTCGAATATATCGTCTCAATATTTTCCAAAAAGATTGACAAAACCACTCAATGGCTCAAATCCATTAAGAACTGCATCGAACCCTTCTGAATCCAAGATAATATACATTATAAAGAAAACCGCTAAACGCTACTAAAACGAGTACTACATCAATTTACGGTAGTCGTCTATAGCTGCACTAAATGTAGATGAGTGTATATAAAGGAAGGAAAATGTTTTCAAAAAGAATATAAACAAAACAATTCATTAGTATCTTGAAGATAACAAGAACATTAATATCCAGTAGCATCTACCCTAATATTTACTCAACACTAATTACCTATAATTAATCAACATGGTCAACTCATTAAAACTCATTTTCTCGGCTGTACTGCTGGCCGGTTTGACTAACGCCTCCTACACCCCCTACGGCTATGCAGTCAGGTAACCAGGACTCAGGGTATCAACGCCCTGGTGCCGGCAAGTATCCTACTAACCCTGACAACTGGTAGTCATAACCCCGATAACGGTGGCAAAGTTCCCGATAATGGTGGCAAGACTCCTGACAATGGTGGTAAGACTCCCGATAATGGTGGTAAGAATCCTGACAATAGCGGTAAGACTCCTGATAACGGTGGCAAAACCCCTGATAATGGTGGCAAGACCCCTAATAATGGTGGACACTATCCTGATAACGGTGGCAAGTACCCCGATCATGGTGGTAAACCCAAGGATGGATGTAATTACAAGACTCCCTCTGGAGGGATTGATATCGACTTATGCGCCAAGGTCAACGTAGGCGGTATCAACATCTTGGACGCCAAAGTCTTAGCTGAGCTTTTGGGTAAGAAAGGCATTGCCAATGCCGATGTGAAAGCCAACGCCTTAAATGATTTGGTCAAGATCAAAGCTTTAGCTGACGTCTTAGGACCCAATGGCTTAGCTAAAGCTAGGGCCAACGCCAAGGTCGGCGAAGATGGAAGCATCGCCGACGTCGACGTACTAGCCAAGGTTTTATCGGGAGGTAAATTGGCTGACGTCAAGGCCAACGTCGATGCTCTCACTGGCGGTAAGAAGTATTGAAATGAAGTGGTATGCAACTAATTTTGATAATTTGGATTAAAGATTATTGATGTTTAACTATATTTGGTAAATTTTATTTATGTAAAAGTTATAAATGATTGTATATAATACATTTGTATTTTATTGGTTTATACTTTGAACTAGTATTGAAGGTAGTAGCTACCATATTTACTACAGCTTGTAAGTGATAAATAAGCATATATCAACACTACTTGAAGTTGTCAAGGATATTTAAGATTTTGAACTAAAATACCATTCAAATAAAGCTTACAAAAATATAAATTATAGATAATATTAAATATCAGGTAAATTTAATTAAAATAGCAAATTAGCATCTTACTCTTTGAGAGCGATGGAAGTTTCGTTGTTGACAGCAGCGGCGGCCTCCTCATCCTCCTTGCTGACGTACCAGAACTTGGAGAGGTATATGAAGAGGGCGAAGAAGCAAGAGGAAATGGCAACGTAGATCCACTGGCGAGTAGCCGAAGATTCAATATTGTGCAAGGGGTATTCCAAGATTAAGACAACATAGTTACCGAGAGCCGAGGTCAACAACCAGATAGAGGTAGAGGAAGCCTTCATCTGACGACCAACCTGAGTGTAGGCAAACTGAACACCGGTGGGGGAGATCATGGCTTCACCAAGAGAAAGCAAAATCCACTGGGGGAGCTGAGCAGTACCATCAACACAGCCAACGCAGGTGTCCTGGACTTTGTTCTTTTCAGTACGTAGACCAGAGTTGGCATCGACGGCGTACTGTAGGCAAGCAGAGACAACAAAGGACAAGATAACCAAGAAGTAACCCCAGATCATACGGGTGAGAAGGGGCATACGGATACCGCGTTTCTCGAGGAAGGGGTATATCCAGTAAGAGAGGATGGGGACCATGATGATGATAAGGATGGAGTTGATGTTGGAGGAAGCTTCGGTGGGCATGGGGATGAAACCTAAGAAGGTGTGACCCATGTACTCGTACTGGTTCTGCCATTCGGTACCGTTCTGATCGTATAAGACCCACATGAAAATGATGGGGATGAACATAACAATGATCTTACCGAAGAGACGGGTTTCTTCAACGAACTCGGCACCGTACTCCTCTTCAGCAAACTTGAGCCAGTGGCCCTTAGCTTGACGTTCAGAAACAGAAGCTTTGTAGTACTTACTGTTGGCACTGAAGGCAACCTTGCAGGCCTTCCAGGGCAAGAATTCACCCTGAGGAGGAACGATACGGTAGTAACGGTGACCAAAGATGAAGACACCCAAAGCGATGGCGAAGAAACCAGTGGGAATGATGTAGGCGATAAAGTAACAGTTAGAACCGAAGCACTGGACGTACTCCTTGAGATAGGGGGTCAAGTACTGAGAAATGAAGGCACCGACGTTAATGGCGACGTAGAACAAAGCAAAGAATTTGTCCATCAACAAAGTCTGAGAAGGCAAGAACTGATCACCACCATGAGAAGAGACACAGGGCTTGATACCACCAGCACCGATGGCAATCAAAAGAGCAGGGATGATGTAGGACCAGAAGGGGTAGCTACCGAAGGGAGCGAGGAGATTGTTGATAGAGAAAACGGAGAGGAGAGCATTACCGAGCAAATAGACAAAAGAGAAGTAGACGATAGTGTGATATTTTCCTAAGAAAGAATCAGAGACGGCGGCACCGACCAAGGGGAACATATAGACCAAGGCGTTGAATAAATGTGTTTGGGATTTGGCGATATGAGCCTCGAAACCAAAGGCACTCTTCATGTAGTTGTTGAGCAAGTTCTTGATACCATAGTAGCAGAAACGTTCGCAGAACTCGTTGGGCAAGATGAAGTAGATGGCCTTGGGGAACTTGTCATGGTTGGCCTGCAATTTGGCATCCAATTCGGCGTTGATGATACGTTCCTGTTCCAGCAACTGGCGCTCACGCTCGGTGAGATTCTCGCCGAAACCGTCGGGAGTTTTGATATCCATAATAATAGATATTGAGGTTAGTAGAGATGAATTTTTAACTTTAGTTTGAAGCTGATGGGCCCCTATTTATACGGATATTCCAAGCTGAAACTTATCAGCCCTTCAACTGCACATGATTTTTACACTTTGAAAGTTTGTTAGCATAATTGGCATCCTTTCCGCATCTTTAGGATCAGCCTGCTTATGAGTCTAGCTTTATGGCAAATTTTAATTGCAAATGGGATCACATTACGTACAGCCATTGGCCTGAAATTCTAAAGTGGAAAGGTGGTAAATACAGCCTTTGAGTCAACTGGTTTGAAGAATTCTCTATCCAACCCAGAATTCCTATAATAGCTACAGCTTAAAACTACTTATAACATGATCTTTTTCTTTATTACTTTTCCAACCTACTGCCCATTTTCCTGAACGTGATCAAAATATATATTAAAATTGGGTTCGAACTGGAGATACCAAAAGAAGTGTAATATATTGATTTGTAGGTTATATTTTTTGGATACAGATATTATCGTGAAATGATAAGGCGATAATCTTTAAACCCGACAATCTAGATTTGATATACTTTGTAGTCTATCTATGATGACAAGTATAAAGTATTTGATATAAAGCTAATGATCTACACATATCTATTGATATATGCTACAAATACCAATGTATTATTCACATAGGTTGTATAACTATACTACATCTATTTATCTTTGCTTTTAAGCTATTACACAATATCTTTAAATATTGGGTAAAATAGATATTCAAATCTTATATGAATACAAGGGTTTGTATATCGGAAACGTTATCCCTATATATTTCCCAATTTATAACTTTAAAAGACGGTAACTAATACTCTTTTCTAGAGCATATAAATTCCCTATTAAAAGGACAGTTATATTTCTAAGCAGATAACTAGCTTGAAGGTATAAACATTTATTCCGATGGCTTTATAATATATTTTCAAGTTTACACAAAATAACTCTAGTCTTAATATAGAATGTATAATATAGGTTTCTATGACAAGTGTGGTTAGAAGGATTGTAATACTACTATCAATATATGTAAATTACAGATATAGCAATGTTCCCTACTTAACGTTTCTCCACACCCAAAAGTTTTTCATGTTTTTGGAAGTATTTCCGATTGTGATATTTTGCAACAGTAGCTTACAAACCCCAAGAATATTGTTATACTAAAAATACTGTATTATAAAAAGTAATAAATTTGAGGCATAATGTTCTTAAATTAGCTGATATACAAGGAGTTCAATTCGAAACATATAACCTTTTATTATGGTATAAACTAGTAAAATACTACTAGTCAGAAATTTTGTACTTAAATGCACTATACTCACCTATTTTAGTGTTAAAGTAGTTACAAACGTGCATATATTTTATAATTTAGCGTGTTTGGCAAGATATAATCGTAACATGTCTTCATATTGATCGATTTTTGTAGAGTTCTAACTCAAAATTGGGCTTAGCCTACATATATTTACTCTATGCTACAATACTGCTATTGTTTTGTTGTATTTTAGACTTTTAATTTAACATCGTCGATGCATATATGGTTTTAGTTTTTATATTTTTAAAAGTGATGCTAAAGCTTATTTTCAAAATCGGTGAAACTCAAATATTGGAAAGATCGTAAATGTCTTAGTTTATATATTTATAGGTTTAAGCTAGCTTTTTGAATTCTCAACTTAGCAGACTAAAAAGACTCTATACCTTAAAAGCTACATATATATATGAGATATTAGCCCTTATAATAACCTGCACTAATAGGAATTAACATCTACAAGTTTAGTTAATGGACATTCCAATCATCCAATACCCAAAGTTAAGCCAGCTTCTAATTGGGATTATAGTCATCCTGTAATCGATACATTAAGAGATACAAATATCTATTAGCTTTTTATTATATAAGTAAACTATGCAATTAGTAACTATATAAGGAGCGCTTATATCAAAATTTTTAGCATTTTAGTTAGTTAATTGATATTTGCATCACTAGTTAAATATATTTTTAATGAAACTTATATAAAAGGATCTATATAACTAAATGAAGGTTCAATAACCTCCATATTTGTTAGTCATACGTAGTAGCCTTGATATAAACTATACTTGACTTTAAATATGTAGATAGAAAATAAATTTGTAATGTATATTTTTCAAACTACTATTTGTGTGTCAATATTCCTTACTACTTTTTATAATATGATTGTTAAATAGTAAAAAACTACTATAGTTGTCACTAGAGAGTATAGTGACATACAAACTCTAAGCTTAACCCTAGAAAATTAATTCGAATTTGATATATATTGTTTGGCATTTGGTAAATTATGCTACTTCTATTGATGATTAGTAGCTGGTATACGATTTTAGTATTTCAAAATTTTCTATATACTTGAAAGATAAAGTAGCAGATTAAAATATAATTTTCGATACTTACAGCTTTTAAATATAGAGACTATTTAAAACTTTGCAATCGGATTAGGATATCAATATACTTATATATAACTGGTACTCATACTGCTTTTAGCTATGTACTGATAAATACTTTACTTTGTATCCTATATCGTAGATATTCAAGTAAATTTTGTATATAATACTGAATTTTCAACATATCTCAAAGATACATAAATATTTCGTATATGGAACTAAGCTATCTTATCAATAACAAATACCTCTATGAGGTATAAAATAGGTTTATTAGATAGTTCCTATCCTAATATAAGCCTCATTCCCTTTGTAGTAGCAGCTGATCAAGCACTTGGAAATATGACCGTTTTACCTATTACCATTACGGTATGAACTGATTCCTATACCAAGTCACAAGTTCAAATTGAAAAAGCGTTCTCAACTTTCTAGGAGTAGGCTATCAAAAATTGGTGAAGTATCGGTATATCCTAGTTTAATAGGAAAGGGATTTCAAGTAGGTGGATATATAAAGTATTGGAAACTATGGATTAGTAGGTTGTTCTATCATCGGATTAGAATTTTAATTGCTCCACAAGGTTGGTGACAACAAAGTTGATTAGGTGACCTTCAAATTCATTTAGAAAATGCCCATCCCTTGATAAAATAGCAATGTGGATTGTTTTTGGCTAGCAAACTTGGAAGCAAACATGAACTTTATAAAATTGACATAGTATTGTAAACTATTATTAATAGTTGCAGTTGGATTTACGATATTCAATAAAAATTCAAGCTACATATTCCAAAGTATAACTACAGTGCTTAGTATACCTTTAATATTTATCATTTCTCCATTTAAAGATATG
The DNA here is from genome assembly GCA_016630905.1 of Capillidium heterosporum. Classification (NCBI taxonomy): domain Eukaryota; kingdom Fungi; phylum Entomophthoromycota; class Entomophthoromycetes; order Entomophthorales; family Capillidiaceae; genus Capillidium; species Capillidium heterosporum. The sequence goes on from WBMQ01000010.1 coordinate 772,245, forward strand.
TATCAAGGAAAAAGGTATTTCTCCAGTGTAGACGCATATATCCAATTCAACTCCAATTCCAGGTGGATATAGTATTTTCTTGGTAAAGCGATCCTAGCTGTAAAGAAAAGCAGTATATATTTCATTGAGAAAATGTGCTAAACTTTACCAATCTTTTGTTCGTCTAAATTTATATCTCTAATACCAAAAGTCAATGAACTTTCCCAGTTTAACAGAATAGTAGCTCGAATTTTTGCTATTTTCTAGTAAAAGCTACATACCACTATTAAGATAAATTTTAACCCATAAAAACATTTCTGTTTTTAAAATACCGTTTAAAACTCAAATTGTGTGTCCTATAGGATGCAGTGTTCTATTTTATTTACAAAGCTGCTCAATAAATTACAATAAAGTAAAAGCAATTTAAAAGCTTCATACTCTAAATTGATATTTCGCGACATTCCATATATCCTTCAAAATGCACGTTTTGAATAAATTAAGAATATTATACATTTAACTAAAGACTTCACAAACAGTGCTATATTTTATTTCTATAAGTAAAGAATGCTTTAACCCTATGTTCAACTGTTGAACATATATATTTATTATAAGAGCGGCATTTATAATCAGTGACGAGTCTCTATTACAATAGAAACTCCTAGATATGGTCGATTTCTAATAATGTTTGGGGGTATATAGCACTATATGTAAGAAAATATATGTATAAAACTTCCGTTTACGTAGAGTCATTGTACGAAAGTAAGTTTTAACTATAAATGTTGAAATGTGTGGGTCTTTACTTTCAAATAGTAGGGGCTTGGGAGATTGATGTAGAATTAAATAATAAAGTTAATAATGCTGCCACAAGGAAAGGCCTTGGAAAATGATACCAATGATTTATCGAAATTTAAGTTAAACTAGTCTGTATGCCTTCTCAAAACCCAATCAAGGTCAGCTACTAATATATAGTAGCTCAAATTAGAACAATTATAGATTCTATATTATCAACAAAAACTATAAATCAAATATTTATAAATTAAATCCATCAGTAACTTCAAACTTTACTATCCAAGCTAAATTGCCCTTCACCAATCCTATATTTAATCATCTAAATCCATATCCCCATCACCTTTTCCAAAGAAATCCATCTTTAACAAGTTAGAAAGTAAATTCCCGTCTAAAGGCATCCAAATCTTTAGCATCACAACTTTCTACCAAATCAGCCCGATCCAATAAGTACAAAGTCATACGCAATGTATCCCAGACGTGAGATGACGAGCTTCCTGAAATCTCGTGGGGCAACAGCATGGAACCGCCACCCATCTCTGGTGGTAAGTTGGTCTCCCGTTCCTGAACCTGTAGAGCGAGGGCTGCTAGTAGATGCTCGGTAGCTTCCAAATACTGACCCAAGTTGATGGAGCTGATAGCTAAGTTGTACCTGGCCCTAATAAAGGAGGGGTTGAGTTCGAAGGGCACGGAAGTAGGCCTCTATGGCCCGGGAAGGTTCCTGCGAATTGGCCAAGGTAGCTCCTAATTTGTTCCAGAGCAGGTAGTCCTAAATATGACATATCAATAAAAGAAATAGATATAAAAATAGATACGTCAGGACGGGTAGCCAAAGCAGCTTGGAAACAGTCGACAGCTTTGTCGTACTCTTCCGAGATGTTGAGAAGTACACCCAGAGCGATCTGAACCTCAGGGTCCAAGTGTTCTGTATCGTTAGAGCGCACAGCGTCCAAAAACATGCCAAAGACGGTGTCATGACGCTTCTCGTTGGTGACGGGATGGTTGCGATAAGACGCGATAATGTTAGTGTAGCGGGGGTTATGCTGAATCCAGGATTCGAGAGAGTCGTAGGCGTCAGCAATGCAGTTCTCGTTGGTGTATGAGACTGATAATGCCAGCCATGCGTCGCACAAAGAGGGATCCAACTTGATGGCTTGACGCAGGGCAGAAATGGCTGACGCTTCCCGCTCGTTCTCTTGCTGACGGATACCCAGTTTATGCCAGGCCAGCGCATCCTCAGGGGTTTGCTGCACCTTGGCTTCCAAGGCCAGTAGAGCTTCCGAGAGGTCCTGGCTGTTGGTGGCGGCATCAATGACCGGTTGAGGGGCCGATAGGAAGGGATTAGTGCTGGAGAACTGGTATTTTTCGTAGAGGGGGTTGGTAGAGAACTGGGTTTTACCGGTGGTGCTGTAGTTCTGCCAGTCCTTCTCGAGGCCGTTCCAGTCAATCTCCTGGCCGTCCTTGTTCATGCTGCGGATGGAATCCTTGTACTCTTCAACCCAGTTAGTAAATTTAAAAGCTTCATCAAATTCACCGTCGGAGAGGTCGGTGATAGTAGCTTTGGCGTTGTCAAATAATACTTCTTGTCGTTCGATGAACTCCTCGGTCCAGTTTTTGGCGACGTCCTCATGGTTCAAGTTCTCTAGTTTCATAGTTTCATCAAGCACCAACGGTTGCGAAGTATCAGTTTGTAGACCCAGTTTGGAACTCGAAGCGGCATCAGTAGCTACAAATTCGTTGCCTTCAACCTTGAGTTTACCTTCTTTGATGTTCTGCATCAGCTGCATGAAGGAGGAGTCACGGAATTTGGGGATGCTGGTATCGACGTTTGATAGCAGTTCACCAGCCGTCCTAGCCATCTCATCCATATTGTGCTGCTTTTCCAACTCTGAAATGCTCTGTGCTTTATCAAATTCAGCGTCCCAATGGGTTACGTCCATAACCTTTTCTTTGGGTTGCTCAAACCTAAATTCTTTACGAGATTTTAGATACATATACAAACCTACTTTACCTTGAGGGGTAACCATGTGATGGAAAGGCTGGGCGTACTGAGGCATAATCCTAGGCATATTGCTATGCACCGGCCTCATCCGCTCAGTAGGAACTTTAAATTTAGAAAATTCCTGATTCCAGTTTGAATTCTGCTGTGCGATGTTGGATTTTGAGCTCGATTGAAATGCAGATTCCATATACTGGTTGCTGGGCCCTGGCTCGTTGAACTCATCACGTAAAAACTCTTGAGTAAAATCAGTGTTATGCATGGTACCGTGGTGCATGTGTTCTTGATGATGTGAAAGTGATATGTTACTAAGTTGATGTTCCAAATTTAACATATGCATCAATTGAGGATTTTGGCTTGCAAGCTCAGGGTTGAACTGCTGTTCCTATCCAAGCATTAATCAAAGCCAGAAATATAATATTACCATATGTTCGTTGTCCATTTGAGCAGATCTAAAGTTCTGCTAAGGTAAGTTAATAAGCAATCAATATTTATTACCTGTGAGGACATTTCATTGTTCATATACTGATTATCATGAAAGGTCGGGGTTCCGGAAATTTGAGGGATAAGCTTTGCTAAAGGGTTATTGGACCCTGAACAGTCAGGTCCGCCAAGTACTAAATCTTTCAATGTAGACATGTGTATCCGTTTAAATTCGAGTGCAAGATAGGAGGATTTGGTTTGTAGATTGATGTAAAATATTGCACTAAGCTCCTATATGCTTTTAACTCAGTAGCTGCATTGATGAGGTATTTCATAAACATTTAAAGCCAATGGTTTAGGGATATGTCTGAGATTAGCGGGTTTTCATTGGATTTCAGGAATTCCCCGTGATTTATAGACGGTAGAAAACCCCATTGAATACAAAGTTTAGAGTTGTTTAGAAAACGTGAGAAAATTTTCCAAATTATCTATAGCTTAACTGGGCAATATATTCTACTATAGAGCAATTAATTTGGAATTTGGAACCCACATTTCTAGAACTTCCAATTATATCTAATATTGCAATTCCCACCTGATATAAAACTCCATCAAAAAGTCATATCTAGACGTTTCAGCATATTTTAGATAACATTATAAAGATTAGATCCATCGATACTAACAGTAAAATGGTTTAAATAACCTTTGTAGCAACCACGCTATATGGAACCCTAAATCCCTCACCTAAAGCGATTCCGATTGCTAACTCTTATAAAGGAGTAGTAGTCTATATCTTCTATAACCTTAGGTCATTATCAAAAGCACATCAAATGCTTATAGTAAAAATATGCAAAAAATACAATTTCAAAGCACTCGACCGTATGCTTAAAGATAAACTGTTTAGTGCTATTGGTATTACTTGGGAGATCATTAAACTAGAGTTCAGTTTTAATAAGCTTGATGCCAGCAGCTTACTTTATCATATTTTTAATTATAAGTTTCCAAAGCACCCTTTAATATACTTTAAAGATAAGTGAATGTGATGTGGTCTTTAAATTGAAAAATATGGATATAATGTGATAAGTTTCAATATTAGAGTTGTAGAATTCAGTAAAGTCCTTGATAGATTGAATACCAACGACAAAACTATATTGGAAAACCGTGCAAGCAATGTAGATATAAATTAGCTATTTAGCTTAATACCAGTTCCCTATTGTTAATAATAAATAATTTATATAAAACTTTGATATATATGCCAAGTAATATCGAATCCTCAATGTCAATTTCCAACTTTATTTATCGAAGCCTAGGCTAAAAGCAAATGTCACTCAGTTTTAAAAGAAAGTGATTAAAATCGAGGTAGTGTGGAATATGTTTCGTAATAGTAAACTATACTATATACCTCAAGGTTATGAAGTAAAGGCCGAACAATCACATGGTCTCATCCAAGACGAGAAATATGTGATTGCACCTGGTATATTCTACTACCAGTGCCCTAATTGTTTAAAATGAAGGCAAAGGCTATTATCCAACAATGCCACTATAATTCAATCATTTCTAAAGTATATTTCAAGTTTGCTTTATTGAAATAATATTATAGATAAAAATGCTACTTTCCGTAAGATCAAATGATAACAAACTTATCCTCATTTAAAATATCTATAACCAATCTAACAAGATTCAAATTTCCATAAATACCTATAGATTATAATAAGCCTAATGAAGCAAAGCTCAATTATTATTTCTATAATGAAATTAATTCCTTAAAAGTAAAAGAAACTATACTATTGCATTAACCTCTATTAAAGTAAAAATGTGTGTAAATGCAAATTTTGTAAAATTAATTAAATAAGATACTGAAGAGCTTACTTTTTAATACATTTACTTCCTCAACAAGTCCTTCAAATTATTTTCCGCTTCCGTTAACGAACGACTCAAAAATTGGGACTTCTTAGTCAAAGCCTGTTGTAACTCTTGATTGGAACTCGACTTGGCTTTCAACTCTTCTTCAAGTTGCTTAGATGGTACTGCTAAAAACCTTTTATAAGAAAACAAAACAAAAGTTCATTAATATATACTTGGAAATAAATTACATCTTGCCAATAGACTTATAAGTTGCAGTACTAGTTCCATCGAGCTTAGTTAGTTCATTGGTAACTAAATCAATTATACGAGATTCTCTTTGAGTAGTTTGAATCTGCGTGTTGACAGCGTTCAACTGCTTACTATCTTCTGCCATCCTATTTTGGATGGCCATAAATAACTATTTTAAAAAATAATAGATGAGCATTTTTACATATTGAAAAGGTAGTTGTAAATAGAGGTTTACCTGTTTTGCTTCACTTTCTGCCATATCTGGTCTATATATTCTTTGGTAAAAGTCACTTTTTTAAAGAGCTTGAGGAAATAAATTTTACATTTAGGTTCAAATCGATCAACTTCACTCTGATGTGAAGTTGTCAATGTTATTGTTATTACTAACACCAATGAAAGTGGCTAATTTTGATTTTGATTGGTCATATAGAAGAAAAAGTTGATGGAAAGTATAAATTTATCCGTCAACAATCTTCATTGAAGGCTTGAAGATGAAGATATATTTATATTGACTGAATGTACAGCTTTTTCGAATACTAAAGAGATGGCTGTTTCTACAAATCTAGTCAAGTGAAGCTTATGATATAGACTAGAGCCTGTAATAACCCACTGAATACACAAATTTTAGATTATACTTTGAAAAGGTAAGTTTACTCCAAAATACTAGTGCTTGCCTAGACTTCAAATAATAACAAGTGCAATATCTAGGTAGTTCAATCTAGTGAGAACCAGAAAAATTGATGGTAAAGGTGGTTCATATAACACTCCCATAAATCCATCCATAGCATCTGTTAAATCGGACAAGGATGTCCGATTCTAATATACCGCCTACCTTTATTAAATTTCACAACTCAATTTCAGTTCACCCATGCTTCGTTCCAATAAACTAGTACTACTTTACAATCTACTTTCTGAAATACCAGCCAACCTTTCCAATCATTTCAGTTGCAAATTCCAATTCGATCCCTAAATCTTTCACCCCCAAAACGGAAAATTTTATATTCCATTCATTCCAATTGATCCAAGCCAATTCAAAATTTCCAGAACTTCAAAGCATAAAAGGAACGTGCTAACCTTATGTGAATGAAATAGGAGTTCAGCTTGGCACTTTTCACTTGCTTTTCAACTTCTTCATCTCAAAGAATATACCACAATGCACTCTAAAGAAATCGAATTGTTCAACAGATATGTATTAAATAGCTTTTTAGCTTGGTCAGTAGCTATTTTTATTACCATCTCGTTATGTATAATTGAACGGGTAACCACATTTTTTACCGACAAGTTTAGGTTTAGGTAACTTTTGTTTTTAAAGGCAAGACGGACTAATATTTTAATGTCATAGCTTACCAGCCAAAAAGAGTGAGTACATCTACAAACTTTCGTTGTACATGATTGGATTGGTCTGTCGTTATGCAATTATGTTAATAGTGATGTCCTACTCTTCAATTCTGTTCTGTACTACCGTAACCTATTCCTTTTAAATAATTGAGTTAACTTATATATTTTTATCTAGGTTGGTGCTATGGTGGTTACTCAAGCTATTTTAGAAGCCATCAAGATGAAGTAAGATATCTTTTAAAAAAGAAACTAATAGGCTTATTTTAAAATTTAGTGATGCCAAATCGGGTGGTCCCTACCAAGAAGTCTAGTATAATTTATTTTGGAAGGTTGTGAAACTTCGATAGTTCGGTTTATATCCTATTCAATTTTGTAATACAGTAAATTATTTTTCTAATATGTTGAATATCAAGTACTTGCTACTGGAATGAACCTTTGCTTCTAAAGGCAATATTAGCTTCATATTTTCATTTTATATACATCTACTGCATCATTATACTTTAATAATATAGGGTTTATATAGTTCATAGTATTATTTTTGGAAATATTGAGCTGGAGTTTAAATCCAAATACTTTTATATCACTGTGTATAAATGTGCGGATCTTGTAACGTTTTAGGCTGAGCTTTACTATATGATGCATATAGTTGAACAGGCAGATAATTAAAATATGCTTAAATAAACTATATATTTATTTCTTGAGATTAAGCATAGCTTGACTGATGTATTCTAAACAATGATCCTAAACTCATGCATACTAACTTTCGAATTATAGCTGTTTATTTTGAGTGCACCTAAGCTATCATATAGGTTGTTAGTTCACAAAACCTAGTAGAATATACATCTCTATTGCTTTATAATGGTAGCTTTTTTAAGACTTTTCAACTTAAATTATAGTATAGTTTTTATAAAAGACGGCTGCCTTCTAGTTCTAACTGGTTAATAGCGTACTACATTCAACAAAGAGTATACCTGTTATAAATTTAGTGCTCCTTTAAAACTAGTTAGAAATAGTAGAAATATAAACCTAGGTAGTTTCCACTAAACTACCACTATATGCATCTAATATACATAATGTACCAGTAGGAGGAATAGTATCGATATATATCAGTACCTTTTCAAAGTGGCAGTATCAACCACAAACCATCCTCCACCAAATATTCTTATCCATTCAATGATTGGATCAATATTTCCAAATTGATATACACTATTGGTTAAATTTGACGTCTTGAGTAAAATAGTCGTAATCATTGAGTTTTGCCTTTGATTTTTATCATCTAAGATTTGATCTAAGATTTTCAAATCTTGATAGTGTAGGTTTCCAAATTGAAAGGTAAAGCATTCTAAATGATAGTTACTGATAAATTATACGTTTTTACAGATTAGATTAAAAGGTACACGAGATGACCAACCGTATCATTAAAACTTTGGGTCAGTATGGTAAATGTCACAATTACTAATTTTTAATTTCATTGCCATCCTACTAAACATCAATGTCTATTTTTTATATAGTTACGAAGGCTCAGTTTAAACCCTCTGTTCAAACTTTGTTGGTAAATGGTAGCCGACCCTTTTCTATGACAAAGACTTTTAATCAAGGTAAGATTAACTTTATTGAATAGACGAACTCAACCAACTTTGAAACTAAATATGCTAGTAGCAGCCTCAGTAGACCCCAGCACCAACCCAGCCAACCCCCAATTCCGTTCCCAAAACGACAAGTACCACAGCTACGGCCAGTACCTTATGAGTCTTATGCCCAAGTACATCCAGCAGTTCACCGTATACAAGGACGAGTTGACGGTATGTGTCGCTCCTTCAGCTTTACTCCCCACCCTACGTATCTTACGCGACCATAGCGGTTGCCAGTTCAAGCAAGTGCAGGACATAACTGCTGTTGACTATCCCTACCGTAACCAACGTTTCGAATTGGTCTACAACTTACTCTCCGTTCGCCATGCTACTCGCCTTAGAGTCAAGACCTACTGCGACGAAGTTACCCCCGTTCCTTCGGCTGTACCCCTCTTCAATTCGGCCAACTGGTTGGAACGTGAAGTTTGGGATATGTTTGGTATTTTCTTTGTTGACCATCCCGATTTGAGACGTATTTTAACTGATTATGGGTTCCAAGGTCACCCTTTGCGTAAGGATTTCCCCCTCACTGGGCATGTCGAAGTTCGATACGATGAGGAACGTAAGCGTGTTGTTACCGAGCCTTTGGAACTGGCTCAAGCTTTCAGATCCTTTGACTACTCTTCAGCTTGGGAACAGACTGGTAAGTATTTTGTAAATAAAGTCGTAATTTTCTTACCTTTTTATTTTGTAGGACCAGGCCGCGACGATACACCTAAACCTAAAGCCCAGATCGGGGAAGGAAAGGAAGCCAAAAAACCTTAAAATAAAGCTACCTTCTATTTTCAATCTGTATACCGTCTATCTTTGAAATTGTTGAGTTAGCTGTAGCTATTCAAGCATCCTACTATTATTTGAATCTATATTTACAATGGCTTATTATCTTATGTATCATTCTAAATCTAATCAAAGGATAATGGGTAGTTAATAAAGGATCTGTAGCCAAAAATAAAGACAGCAATAAGTTTATAGAGAATACACTTTGAATACAAAACATCTATTTTTATTCTCCAAGTTCAGGTATAACTGTTGCCCATCACTGCAAAGTGCCTGGAACTAAAGTTGGAAGCCAGAGCCAACAAGCTATCGGAAGTCTGTATCAAGCTGAAACTACACTTGATCTTAAATTTGTCGTTTCTAGAGCTCTGGTATCTCGTGTACAACACCATACTCGCTTCCAACTTGGCTACATCACTACAAAGACATTAGTTGTGTATAGGGCATTGACAAATAAAAATATTTTACCTATAAGAAACCTTGATAACAAAAGTGCTAGTTTCTTTATCAAAGTTCAATACTTTGTAGCTGATACCTTGGAAAAACATACCACCTTCCAAATGTAACGCTTGGTTTACACTATCGTTCAAATCTTTTAAAGTTATAGTTTCGTTGAAGCTGTTGAACTCTACTACCTTTATACGTTTCTTTTCTGATTCTTCATCTATAAAGTATCGAGTTGGTTGTCTCTGTTGGGTTTTGGGTACTGCCTTTGTAGTTGGTTCTTTGGTCGTTAGACTAGTTTTATAAAAAAGCAGTTAATATAGATGTATTTCAAATTTAAAAAGATGTTACATTTTGTACTTTAGGTACTTGTACTTGGTAAGCTTGAAGGAGATGATTTTGGGTTGATGATTCGTAGTGGATATCATTTGGTAGTATGTGATCCTATGGTAAGAGTTGGAAGGTTGACCATAGGTGTCTATTTGGAAATTTTTGTTGGGTCAATTAGCTACTCTGGAATAAAGTAAGCTTTTTTGATTTGGCGTATAGGCTTAATGTATTATTGTTAGTTAAAATAGATTCACCTTATAAGTTTGCAACCCCAGGTAAATAAAGTGCTAAAGTGCTTTTACCAAGAGATTATAACTATTAGAAATAATTGTATAATGTTGGCTAAGAAAATTATCACCACTGGAATGTCTAAAAAATATTATATGGGATGCAAAATACAGGTATTTGAAAGTGGAAATATAAAGGATTCTAAAGAATAAAATTTACATATGTAGGTTGGAGTAGGAATGTGATGAATTTAGTTACAATGTAGCTTGATTAAGTTGATAGTCGAATATAAAATATATCAATATATAGCAAACTAACAATGACACCCCAAAGACATGGTTAATAACTCGACCTACTACTATCAACTTTGCTGAAGCTTTTAACCCGACTAGGTTCTAAACCAAACTGCACTTAACTCCACTTCTATCAACATCATTAAAATTTAAAAGAGATCTAATCATTTGATTCTATGCTAATAGCCTTCATCCTTGAGGCCTTCAGCTCAACTGGTGATAAGTAGAACACAAAATCAATAAACCTAACTTTCCAGTAGTGGCTGGCATTTAAATAGCCATATCACACTGTCTCATGAAATATTACTTATAAAAATTTATTCCCAGCCAGTTTTGAAAAAGCTTAGTTTGGATGATCTACATCTATTGTAAAATAAAACTACAAACTTTACCTTGAATGCTATTAAAAACTATTCCCAGTTAGTAAAGTAATAAATATAAACTCTTTTAAAGTTTATTGCTTGTAAAAACTTTTGAAGACATATTCACTGTGGGCTCGCAGCTTGGGGAAGATCTTGAGGCAATCCTTCAAGTTGATGAAGTTGGGTAAAGCCATAATCGAATAGACATAACTAAATACCAAGATATCGAATATATCAGCTTCCCTATATTAAAAAACAGCCTTATTAGAAATCTATAAATACCGAATAAAGAACTTACCCATTCTCTGAAAACAACACAACAGTATCCTTAGTTTCATCCCCTTTCGAACTTTTTGATAAAAGTAAACTGTTTAGATCGGATAGGACGCGATCCACCTCCAAAGTTAGAAGTTCAAAGTTAACTTTGGTATCATTACGATTCAAATAGAAAGTTAAGGTGGAGGTCCAGGTATCCTACTGTTTTCAACTTGGGTAAGGTAACTGTTTGGAAGTATTCCAAGTTGTCGATAGTTACTAGTTCCTATTATATAAATTATAAACAAAATGAAATGAAATACTACTTACTATAGCTAAGCCAATCGTTTCCTTCAGCCTTAGTAACCAACTTCGAAAGTTCAAACTGTTTATCAATTCCTATTATAAAAATACTTGTAAATTACTTAGCATTGTAGAAGCTACTTTAGTTCCTTCAGTTGGCAGTAGGTAGTTCAACATATCCTTATCTACTATGTAGTTTAACTCCGGCTCCAATATAGTGATGTAAGGCAGCTCTTCTACATTAAATTTGAAAGATTCAGTTAATTGATGATATAGTAAAAGAGCTTACGGTTGGGCGAAGAGAACTTGTTGGAACTGAACTTCAAAGCAGGTTGCTTGGAATTAGGTAGTTTAACAACAGTCTACAAGTGAAAATAAATACATTTCAAAATAAAGTCTAAATTAATTTACCTGATAAAATAAGCTTAGGGGTTGAGTCGATAAGCCAGATTTTATTGTAGGGTTCGATAAAGTTAAAGTTAAAGTAGGTTTGTTAAGGTCGACTTCATTGTTGTCAAGTTCATACTTGACAATTGGAAACCTGCTCTTGAAGCCTTGGTACTGTTCAGCTAGTTTAGCTCGTATTTCTGTCAAGGTCTCCATGACTGATGAAAAGCGTCAACTTTGAAAATTTTGACTTTTGCAGCTTTGATTTTGGATTTACGTTAGTAAGGTAAACTTCCATTGGTTTAAATTTTCAGAAATGCAAAATCAAACTTATTTCTATCAATTTTTTTACAAAATTGTAATTTAGTCATGAAATTTCATAATAGAATTAATTCGAATTAATTAAGGGTTTAAGTCCATATATACTTATAAACCTGATAATTTGCAAAGTATATCCAATAAATAAATGTTCCCAATGATCATAATCAAAATACCAATTCAATTGAAACCTCCCCTCCCCACATTAGATTCGAAACCATTAAAAGCAAAAGGAAAGCTTCAAAAATCCAGACGATCCTTCCACCCTAGCCTTTCAGCTACAAAGCCAATCAAGAGATGAAATTAGTAAATCTAAGATTTCTAACAACTATAGCGATCCTATTAGCCTTATCAATAACTCTAACTTTATCAAAAGATATCCCAATCTATCGAAGGGGGATAGAAGTAGCAGATACCAAAGTCCTTTCGACAAACCTTATATGCTCAACACATTCAATTGAGTAGGCGTAGTTTAGCAACTATTAACTGGTCAATTATCGGTCCAGTAATAGTAGTAGCAGTTTTAATCTTGTGTCTAGTTGCCTTTTGTTGCTTCAAACCGCAAGCCTCTACCATGTTCTGTACCTTTTGAAAACCAACGTTATATTGGAGCGAACTGTAAGTAACTAGGTATAGGTTTTTATTTCTAGCTTTGTATATATCTTTTTAAAACTATTTTATATTAAATATTAGCTAATTTATATTTGTTCTTTTTTCATTTTGCTAGATTTTTTGCATTGAATTTTACATCTTTACTAGATTTTATTGTCTTTGAATAAGATTTTTAATAAACTTATAAGCCTCTTATTTCTGCAGTTTATATCATATATACATAGTAGTTTTCAATAAATCTTACATCTTTAAATAAAGCTTTGAAGGCTCATAGTATTAACCTCTCCTGTTTACTATACAGCTCCATAATAATGTAAACAAATCCTTTTATTCTAGTTCACTTGGACTATTCTTAAAATGATAGCTGGAATCGCTAATATTTATGCTACGGTATGCTTAGGATCCAATATCATTGATTGACAGTTGCTAGCATCCATATATAATATTAGAAATAGTAGTTTATGATCAAGATGCTGGAGGTAAGAATCCTACTCTGTATCTATTAAGCAAGTCACCGACTGTGGCATATAGACATACAATATAATGATCTATTTATATTGGAAACATTCATTAACCACGTCATATACAACATGTACTTGACAACTGATATAATATCCCTATTGAAAAGCTAATGGCCGTATCAAATTAAGTACTTTATATGACAAATGTATAGTAAAACTAAATTTCTAAAGATGATGGCGCTACGGATGTAATTTATATAGTTGCAAATATATCCTTCTACATCACTTCATTAATTTAATAGAGCTATCTATTGTAATCAACGGCACTTGAATAGGTTTACTCATCTAAATTCGTTAATATAGTAACAAAACATATGTTTTATGATGTAGCAGCACCTTTTCAGACAATTGGAAATATGTATCATAAAACTACTAAAGAAAATATATTGTCACCAAGCATTTCATTTATAGCATCTTAGAAACTCCTCTTTTAACCTTTATATATATATTTGATACACATAACTTTAATTACTTGCCTTTAACTGTAACTAAAACTTCAACTATCACGATCCTATCATCCAAAACTTTAACTAGGAATAGCTTAGAAACTGCTATTGAGGTATACAATTTATAAGGTGCTGTGTCTACTAATGCTTCCAACCAGTTTAATTTTAGATCGCCTTTGTAGCAGTGATATAAAATTGAAGCTATTAGCTTGATAATCGATCTAAATTCTTGACTATATCTTCATATTATATCCACTCAAATAGATATTATCGGCAAGTACGATGCTAACTCAACTGAAGGTAAAGTTGATGAAGAAAACTTTCCAAAGCAGCATGTTACGGATGCTCGAGTATAAAAACGCCACATAACGAGACAACCAAGTGATTCTGTTGATTTCCCCAAAGACACTAAAGTACTTCCTACATCGTTCCACTCCAGGTTGAACTGACGAAGTTTCAAAAGAATATAGTTGTAACTGCGTTGGCGTTGTGAGTTTTCATATTCTACCTCGATATAATGTTAGTCTCAGCCTCCATGCTGGCTATCGCCGATTACTTTAAACAAGAGAAGCTTGATAGTTGAATCAATACTGCTTACATGACCTTCAACCATGCTATCCAATTTACCTACTCTTGGCTAGTAACATCTTCGGCAGAAGTCACATTTTAAACGCTGCCACCTGCATATTCCTGTTTAGGTTGGCTTTGTGTGAGTCAGCTGATAGTATGTTTGTAGCCATAAACAGTAGGGTTATACCGAGATCTTTGTACAGGTTTGGCTGTTTTATTTATGATACCTATAGCCAAAATAGTACTGTTTAGCTAAAGGGATTTATACATGGGTATGATTGGTGGGGTATATACCATATCCAAAGTACTAAGTCTTATCGTAAGAGGATTACTCACTAAAAAGAACTGCTGGCGCAGCTGCATCTTCATAAACTTACCAATCAGTGTCATCTCAGTCTTTTTAATTGCTATCTTTCTTAAGTTACCTAAGGACTTCAATATCAACTACAAATGTTTATGTAAATCGACTCTATTAGTATCTTCGACTTAGTTGGATGTATCGTCACCCTCCTGTTAATACTAACCTTCAATGATTCAGGTACTTGCAAGATCAGGGATTTGTTCATGGTGACTTTAGTCTTGCTTGGTAAGGTATTGTTAGTCACCTGCCATTTACAGCCAGTTTAGACGTCAGTACCCACTGATTGATCCTAAAATCTTAATAAGAAAATATATTTGGCAGTATATGTCAATTTTTTTGAACCCTTTATATACAGCCTCATATTTTTCATTCCTTTCTTTAAAATAGCTTGATAGAACTCTCATCTGAGCCAATATCGAAATGTTGCTTATGATGTTAGCCATAACTCTATTTTCCGTTATCCCAGGGGTCCTCTTAAATATGTGTGACAAGTACAAATATTTGATTTGTATTTGAGGGATTCTGTGTGCTGCCATGCCTAGCTTGATGTCCATGATGAAGGAGGAGTCGAGTTTCGTTAGAGAAATTTCGTTCTTAGCTTTAAGCGGCGTGGGTATAGATATGGGTATTCAGACGCTACTGCCAACTGTCCAGTTGAGCTGCAATCCAATAAATATATCCAATGTGATGACCGTTTACTCATTTTTAAGCATTTGGGTGAGATGCTAAGTATCAGTTCCCAACTTCGTCTTGGAGTTCAAGTTACTTGATCATTGTTAGGAATGTCTAGCAGCTAATGTTGCAAGCTACTCAATTTCGTAAGTATACAGCTTAAGCACTTTGCTCATTTATTACAACTAAAATAGAATCAAAAGCCATGGTATTGATACTATAATAAATCATCTAACTAACTCAATATCTTGAATATTAATCTGGTCGTATTTAGTTGATATTTATTAACTTTTTGTTTTCACATATTGTATTGCAACTAAAAACTTTATATTTAAAGTCAACTTGAAGCCCCTGATTTCTCCTTGTTGCTCTTTGATACTAGATTTTTACTAACCGAATAAATATATCTAAATATGAATCACCTTATAAATATCACAGACCTAGAAGTAAATTACAAAAGCAAATACTAAAAGAAGCTTTATTATCCCAACTAAATATGAGTAAAAGGCCTTTATTTGTAAGCTAAGGACATGAGCTCTACAGGGAAAAGTTTATATGAATGAAGATAATTTGCAGAGAGAAAATGAAAAGTAAAACGATGTAGCTGCAGGCAAAAGGAGCTTGTGAGAAGCAAAAAACAAACCCCCTGCGGGACTCGAACCCGCAATCCTCAGATTCGAAGTCTGATGCCTTATCCATTAGGCCAAGAGGGCAATACACACCAAACGGAGATCCAGAAGATGTTTCTTATTACACTTTTTAGAATCCACTATGTATACATTTTATAATTTACAAAGTAGGCATTCTGTATCCTAAACTAGACCAAACCTTTGTAAGCTAGATAAACTGATGTCAAATCAGCTACTTCAATAGTAAATAGTAGGTTTTATAAGTTCTATTTATGGATTTGATATAACAGTATTGAAATAGTATCAAAAAACATATACAAGCGTTATATTGTAAAATTTAATGTTCTAAAAGTATAGTCACCTTACCTATAACTAAGTGGACGATGCTATGACAGTGTATCAGCCAGATACCTCAATTGCTGGCCTTGAAACGAATTATTGTCTAACCACAAAATCCTTTATTTGATCTCAACCTACTCCTAACTTCATTCTCAAAATTATTGACGCTGATGGTGGTATCGAACTCCAAAACCGAGTAATGAATAAAAGTATTCCTCAGTATCGATAAGTTCCTATCACGAACCTGTTGATCCAACTTGAAGATATTGTTGTACTTGTTAAAGTAGATGGACCCTTCTTCAACTACGTAGAAACTGTGACCGTACATGTACTAGGGATGGGGGATACACTCCCTAATATCGGACTTGATATGTTGGATGATGATCTGGATTTTATGACCGTGTGGAGTTTTGTAGACACCTTAGTTTCTTTGGATATGGTAGTTAGAATCTTCGATGAGATCGATGGGCGGTTTTGAAAAGGTAAAGTTGCGGATGTTGACGTCGTTAATTGTGAACCGGACAGTGACCGTTGATAACTATAAAGCGGACGTCCAAAACTATAGTTTTGTTGATTTTGAGTGGGTCACTATAGAAATGTTGGTGAAGCTAACGGTCAGGGCACCAGTTACTGGTTTGAAATCGGTCACTTACCCACCGATCTAACTTTGGAGATGAGGTAGGTGCATCACGTTTAACTTTATGTAGAAAGTTGGGGTTGGGAGCACTTTTATAGTACAATATACAGAATCCGTTGTCTGGAATGTTGATTCCATCAACTTGTTGAGTTATCATGAAGTAGTTGTCAACCTTGCAGCTAGTAATTATGATTTTCGAGCACCTTTAGCCGCCCATAATCTCAATATGGTTAATTTTGATGGATTCGACGTAGGACACCATCAACATCAACGATCAGAAGCTTGTGATTGGAGATCTATAAGGTGGAGTTGGTGGTTTAACTTCTCTACTTGTCGTAAGTCAAAATTGAACTGGCGTTATTGACGAATTGAAAGGGTAGGCTTAAAAGCCCATCTAATAGCTCCTTTACACCTTTATGTCAGATTTCAGATAACAAGATGATTCATTTATCATCATAATAGAACCTTTTATCGTACTCAACCATATCCTTATAGATTTCGGTGTCGTCCTTGGTTATAAGAACACCAAAGTTATGCACAGAATCTGAATTGATATGAGCGTGGTGTCAATAAGCCCTAACCTGATTTTCAACATAAAATTCGTAGGTATAACAGCTGTTGGAGGCTATGGCGTCTTGAGTTAGGCTGGGTATCCCATCAGCTCAAACAGTAGAATTTTGGAGCATACCATACTAGTGTAAACTGAAAGGAGTCATCTACAAATTGACAGCTTTGATTTCTGAGCAACCGAATCGGTTTAATATAATAGCGTGAGCCGAGAATTGATTGTTGATAGTAATGCCAAAGAACCTATAATTATTGTGTGGCATAATTTACTTTTTGGCTTTGAAGTTCAAGGTGTGGAGTTTGCTGGTGATTGATAGTATTAGTTAAAGTAGATAGATAGGTATATCGTTAATAAGATTATAAATAGTTTAGGGTTGTATTTATACAATCATTAAAAACAGAATAGGTACTACTTCCTTTGTTATCGTTACTACTATTTCTATTCAACATAGTTGTAAAAATAAAGTAGTTTTACAAGTTCCTATCGTTACCCTAAATTTATATTCCAATGTAAGAGCAACAAAATCTTGTTGAATTAATAGATTTAAAAAAACATATATCAAAACTGTAAGTTCGACAAGGTAGATCATATCCAGTAGGGATGGGTATATAAAAATAAAAAGTAATGCTTTCATCCGGGTTCGAACCGAAGACCTTCTGCGTGTAAAGCAGATGTGATAACCAACTACACTATGAAAGCAAGAGAAGTAATCCAATTGAATTATCCCTTCACTTCCTTTCAAATTTACTTATTTAAATAGATTTGATTTTGTAAGTGACTTAGCAGACTTTTCTTTTATAGCCGGCTTTATATGGATTCATATCCATAGTGAAAAATGGAAGTTGCTTTCCTATTAAAAGTTTTGCTCAAGACAATATAGTAGTTTTAATATATTATATCTGGTATTCCCTTGAATATGTAAATTTTCTTAGCAATGGAATCCGTATTTTGAGAATGAAAGTTTCCTTTAATCTTAACAGTTCACCACAAACTATAAATTAATAACTAACTACATCATAAGATAAAATATACTCCAAGTTGCCGTTTAGAACGTAAATATGTTCCTACTTTAACAATAGTTACTGAGGGTATATCTTCCTTTAATTATATGTATCAAGCAGATATAATAAAACAAATATTTATATATGAATCATTTTAGATTTATGGGATAGGGTGCTAACTTTATTGAAATGTGTGATACTTTGTAGATATAAAAGTAGTTGAATATTTGCTACGATCAGATAAATTATAAACTATAGTAAAGTGCAAAATATAATTTACAACAACTTTGCAACAAAACTTTATAAAGTGTTGACTTACATAACATAATTAAACTGCAATGCTAAAAAATTAAACCGGTCTTTACAAAGAGAAGTACTATTTTAAAGGTTTCAAAAAAAGTTGAAGGTATATAATTATTCTAACTTGGCTAAACTTAACGATCGACTTCACCTATAAGAAAACAATATTAGATCTATCATATAAAAATATAAATATGGTAAACACTTACCGAATACAAGATCACCTACAAGAATTGAAAAAAAGTAAAAAGAACAACGTTAGTAAATCCATTAGACAAAAAATCTTACAAGTTCCGACGAGAGTGACGACATCAGCCAGTGTATGACCACGTGCCAACACATCCATAGCAGCTAGATGCAAGAAACCAGGAGCACGGATCTTGCAACGGTAGGGCTTGTTGGTACCATCTGATACCAAGAAGACACCAAACTCACCCTTAGGGGCTTCGATGACGGTATAGGTTTCGCCCTTGGGAACGCTGTACCCCTCCGAGTATAATTTGAAGTGGTGGATGAGGGCCTCCATAGACTCCTTCATGGTAGAGCGGGAAGGAGGGGCGATCTTGTTGTCATCAACCTTGACGGGGCCGGTTGGCATCTGGTTGAGGCACTGAACGATGATGCGAACGGACTGGCGCATCTCCTCAATACGGCACAAGAATCGATCATAAGAATCACCATTACTACCAACGGGGACATCGAACTCAACCTTGTCGTAGGCGTCATAGGGGAATTCCTTACGGATATCCCAAGGGATACCTGAACCACGCAACATAGGTCCGGAGAAGCCCCAGTCCAAAGCCATCTCACTGGATACCTTACCGATACCCATGAGACGTGACTTCCAGATACGGTTGGCAGATAGCAGCTCCTCAGCTTCGTCGATACGGGAGGGGAACTGTTGAGCCCAGTGGTAGATGTCATCCATCATACCGAAGGGGAGATCCAAAGATACACCACCGGGACGTACGTAGGCGGCGTGCATACGAGCACCAGAAACACGTTCGTAGAACTCCATAAGACGTTCACGCTCTTCGAACAACCACAAAAAGGGAGTAGTGGCACCAATATCCAACGAGTGGGAACCGACAGCCATGATGTGGTTCAAAATACGAGTGATCTCACCGAACAAAGTACGGATGTACTTGGCGCGCTCCGGAATTTCAATGTTGAGCAGCTTCTCGACAGCCAAGGAGTAAGCTTGCTCGTTGGTCATCATGGATACGTAGTCGAGACGATCAAAGTAAGGTAGAGCTTGCAAGTAAGTCTTGTACTCGATCAGCTTTTCAGTACCTCGGTGCAGAAGTCCGACATGGGGGTCAGCTCTTTTAATCTCTTCACCGCTGAGTTCGAGGATCAAACGCAATACACCGTGAGCAGCTGGATGTTGGGGTCCGAAGTTGATAGTGAAGTTCTTGAGTTTGGTATCATCGATCTCTTCGACCTCTACATTGTTTTAAAAAAGTAGTTTAGAAATTTAGGTAAATAAATTAAAGATAGAAGAGTTTGACAAATACTTACCTACAGACTCAATACCCTCCTCAGGGTTGAAGTCACCAAGTCGCGTTGAGTTAGCGAACTCAGGCGTCATCTTCTTTTTCAAAGTCTTAACCGACATGCATCTCGTCAAGTTGGTGTTAAATTTTAAAGGACTGAAGTTGTTGGTTTTCAAAATTGAGGCCAAAGGCTTGCTGCTACTACCAGCTAAATTTAAGAAACGTCTAGTCACCATATTTTTAACCCTTTATCTAGCTGAAACTGTCAACCTAAATTTTTCATTAGTTGGTTGAGATGAATGTTTACTTGTACGTTTACTGGGAAGTGTTAGGTTAGTTTTTTCAGGTAGGTGAACTTGGATAGATAAGATCAGATCTAAGATTTTTTGAAATTTGAATTGTGATAGAACGAACCAATTGGTTTACGAGATATTTAATCTGACGTTTGTTGGCCTAGTTTATTGGTTTCATTGGATGAAAATGGCTAATTTCGTACTCATTTTGGACTTGACAAGAGAAGGGAAATATTGGATTGAAGTTTATCCAAGGTCTAACTCTGAACAGATGGTCTTTAGCTCTTTATACCTATGAATATCACAAAGCTTTTACTTGTACATCTCCCTTATATATATCGATATATTTTATAGGAACTACATATATAAATTTGAATTACCATTGCCTTGGGTTATTTCTTAAACACTAAGGAAAGTATATGCTATAACCAGGATATTTGTAGCTTTATAAGATTCAAATCAAGGTATAAGAGGTGCCCCATAGCTTTTGCATCTTCAACAGCAAATTTTTATAAAGATAACTAAAACTTGATTCTAATTTACTGTAGAATAGTATTTAATATTTTTTTAGGCTTGAAGCTTAATGAAGCAGAATTATATAGCGATATTTAACTTTGATGGTAGACCTCTACTTGGGTACCTTTAATATTTTCAGTTTATATAATTAGTGAAAAAGGATACCGCTATTTAAATTTTGCTGTGTAATTGGAGTCTGGATTGAATAGATGGTGTCCCTGTTATGAACTTTCTAATTGTCCTTGTGTTAGCTGGTATGATAAGTTTTAATATAAACCAGATATCTACTAGTAAATTAATTGTAGCAGTGATGACAACTTTGATATCAACTGATATAAATTACAGATCAAATATACTTGATTATCATTTTTAATGAATTCGATCGAATTCATTTCAATAGGGCATTATATACCAATAAAAGTGATTTACATTGATACTTAAAGTTATTTTTCGATATGAATTGCGCCTTTGTTAGAGTTAAATTTATACTCTATTTAAATATTAGAATAGTTAATAACATAATTTTATGTAATAAATCGAATATATTTGAAGAAACCCGTAGTTTAGTCTCATACTACGTCTTAAAATTTGTACAATTTGAACTTAGCCTAAGTACTTACATCAGCAATGTAGCTGAATGGCTCCTTGACTCAAGAACATTAATTCAACTGACTCTTGATAGACTTGAAGGTGGAAGCCAACATGCTTTGCAAAAAAGTCCACTAGGAGCTTCTAAAAACCTTAGCTTTGGTTTTGGGGTTCAATAGGATATATTTCATACATAAAGTCGATTGTAGTAAACCACTAGATTGACTACAAATCGATGGCTTTTATCATAGCAGTATCAGAGTATCAGCCTTCCCAAACCTTACTAAAAGTAAGTTAAGAATCAATGAAACTTACACATATAGCCTAACTTTCCTTATAAGGCTTAAACAACAGATTGGTAAATTGGAGTTTATCTTGAGTGCTCTTCAAAATCCTAATAACGCAGTTTATAAATCGAAGTATCCATATAGGTCAACAATTTTAAACTAATACAATTAAGTTTAAAAGTCATCTATACGTACTATAAGTTTTGAAAGAAAGCCTGTAAATCAAATACCATATAGATGCAGTATACTTCAAATCCTAGCAAATGACTGTGCCTCCAAGTTCGGCATTATATTCTATTTCATATGAGTTGTCGAAGGTATCGCTACCAACCTCTAAAAATCCCATTACAAACGAGCTTGGTTTGCAAAAGTAGCAATACCAGCCATAGCCTAAACAAATATAGGTTTTTGAAAGAGACGAGGTCTATTTGATTTAACCTTCCAATTCTTTTGGCTTGATATATATTAGAGCAGTAGCCTGCACTCTTGAGTATTAGAAAGTAGAAAAGACCACTACCATAAACTCTGTAGTGCAACTTTTATAATTATGTGCATTTTCGATTTAATGCAAAGATATATAAGCTGTATTAAAGGAAACCGTTAGTTTACATATGAACAGATTATAAAATGATGACCCACAATTCCATCCATATGGTCCAATTAGAACTGATATCAACTACTTTGCAAGTATCTAGAGTGACTTAAGAGACTATTAATATATTAAAGGGATATATGTCATCGTTAAATATTTTTATCCAGCTACTTGCTCATTGAATGACTATTTTGTACATGTTGATATAAATACATTACCTCTTTGAAACTCATTCCTTCATGTATCACTTATAGTGGAAAAAAGCGAAAATGATATCTTAAGTTTAATTGTATTAACTACACAAAAGCTTGTTCAATTTTTTTCATATATAGGCTTATTATAAGAACGGTTTTATACTCCGACGGAGTATACTATTCAATTTATCAAGCTTTTACTCTAATATATCGGAGGTATTGCACCTTAAAATTTCGAAAAAAGCAAAAATATCTACTCATGTGTTTGCTTTTTCAACCCTAGCGTCGAGTCTATATTCACAGGTAATTTAATGTTTATAAAGTTTAGGGATATACTTAGTTTTTCTGACAACATATTTGGAAGCAAATTCGATAATCTGGATGCCAAAGATTTTCTTATTATCTATTTTTCTAGTATACTCTAAAATGCTACGATTTTGTAATACAGTTCATGTACATACTATCGTAATTCTACAAAATGTTGAAAGATAATTGCCATTCTAACTATATAAACATTCTTATTTAATAGGTTTAGATTCCTATTCGATAAATCTTTGTTGAAATATCTTAAAAATATGTTTTTATAACTAAAATGTCTTTCAATATTATCTACACAAGCTTTTCAATATTTTCCATATATATTGTATTTTCAAAGAGTATACTTGTTTATTTTTGATTAACTGCTGCTATTCTTTCATTTTGTCAAAATTTAGGAAATAGTGATAGTTGGTAGGGTAACTACTTTTAAACATTAATTTATCTCAATAGGTACAATAAAGATTTTTATTCCCAGAAAATTTCTATTTTAAATGTACTGCCATTCAAAAAATATTTTCAATAGCTGAGTATTGTTCTAGTACTGTATATATAGGACGATAGTTAATTACTAAATATATATCTGCAAATTATGTTGAGGTTCAGATTTTATATATATTTAGAAACTACCAACACCTTTAATGTATCACTACTTTACTATGTTTATTATGAGAAAAGCTACCAAAATGATGTTTGCCATGCCTGTATAGACTATTTATAATTAATATTAATGTGGTATCTGCTATCTAGTTGCTATGTTACTATAAACTCAGCTGATTCAAGCTTATATCAAATATATATAGCTGTTTAATTATAATTTGTCCTACATTTATACAATAAAGGTTATATATTACGGAGACACCTTTGACAATGGAATCGATACTGATAATGGTATAGAAGCACAATCGGTATAGAGCTTTCAAAAGCATATCGTTTATAGTAAAGGTTCAACCTAATGCAGCTTCCCTAGCGAATAAAGTATACTCTGTTCCTGCAAGCCCTCGGAGTTTGATAGCTACACTTTACTCAAAATAATAAGATACACTTGACAAAAAGGTAATGCTTGGTACTTTCCAAAGTGTTTTGCGAATTGAAGTAGACTCTTTCTGTTTAATAATACTACAAGCTTTCAATAGAATCTATTATTAAAAGCCCCTGTAGTATTTCGAAACTACATCTCGAATTCAAAAGTATATATTCCTTTAGGAATGAATATAGAGTCTCGGTCCCAGTGCCTGATTTTTGGAACTAAAATATTGAATCTTCCACTCAACCTTCAGGTCCCAGCTCTTATAAGGAACCCATAATTACCAAAAAGAATACCAACTTAGGATATCCTCATAAACCAGAATTTTCCATAGTAGGAAAGAATACTATTACTTTTTACCGTTTTCATTCAAACCTTCGCTTTTGCCATAAATTAGGAATTGATATTGGGAATAATTTAGGGATGCCAAGCTCAACAAACCGGTCTACCTCAATTAGTAATTATTAGCTTAGTCAATAGGATCCCGCCAAATCAGTTACTAGCACTTTCAAAAGTAGTCTAGGATTCAATTACTTTGTTCATATAAGTTGGGTGTTTTTATACGGTAGATATTGTAAGGTAGTATTCAATTTTTCTGAACAGAGCTGTATAACATAAAGGGATGCAATAACATGAAAAAGTTATTCCCATTATGAGAAGTATTTCACTTTATAAATTTAGCAAAAGTCGGATAGATGAATCCAATGAGCTAGTTTATCCTAGTCGTGACCTAAACTTCTATAAAAAGCTCTTGAGCTTTGAGCTTGTAAAGAACTTGCAACCAACGATATATAAAGCGGCTAAAGGCTTTCCAGAAAGTTCAATCTTTCACTAAAATCGTTCAACTTTTAAAAGATGGATAAGATGTACAGCACTTTCAAATCAGACAACAACAAGGGCAAGAACCTCAAGATGGTTATGTACAACCCGGGCAAGAAAGGGAGACACACCCCAGAGCAAATCGAGCAGATGGAGCTCTACTATGCCAGGAACACTAAACCCAACCAGGAGGAGCGTATAAGGTTGGGTAACCGCATCGGGCTACACCAGAGGACGGTGCAGGTTTGGTTCCAGAACAAAAGGTTCAAAGACAAGAGCCTCTCAGTCAGTCCCAACTTGATTTTCAGCAAGGAGATGTTCCCAGTCAACAGATTCAAGTTGACCAGGCCACTTGCTTTACCTCAAATCGAAGCTCCCATCCAAGTACCCCACAATAGCTCTACCACTTCGCCGACGATCCCGGTTATAAATTCCCCTCAATCCACCGTCAGTCTCCGACTCCCTTCCCTAAGGGCATTAGGGTTGGATATCTATTTGTAAGTTTCACCGTTTAGGAGGATCCATTACGGTTCGTAGTTGTACATAGGTTTGGCATGGCTTAAATTTCCATTCTAGCTTAAGTGGGTGAACTTAAGCAAAGCCCGGAGGATTCGGACCTCCCTTCAAGCCTTTTCATAAACAGTTTGCAATAAATCTGGGTTTCGTAGTGGTTTTACATTTATTTAAATTAAGCTAAGTGCTACTCGATTCAGCAAAGCTGAGTAGTATGTGAACAGTTGTATTAAATATTCCTATTTGCATGCCTACTTCTACATAAGCTTGTACTATAATTACAAGTAGCACAGTTATGCGCAAGGTAGAGGTAGTTGAAACCTTAAATGAAATTCTCCTGGTGTCAAAGCTGCACCTATATTAAACTTCGCTCACAATGTAGAAGGATCCTACGATGCCTAATTTGGAATTCTTTACCACAACCTATCGGGGGTACCGTAACCCACCCTTTATTGAAGGTAATTCCAACCGGGCCTACCTGCGTCCATTTACTTTTTTTTACACATTTGAATCCAAAATCTAAATTTAGCGCCGAACTTTTAATTGCATTTTGATGCCAGATCGGACCTTACCTCCAAGCTCAAGTGCAAATTTTAAAGTTCTTATAGGGATCGTCGCTCGCTGCTTAAATTTTACAATAACTCCGTCCGTCTCTTCTATACTTTATAGCGAGATTTGGTCAATTTAGCCTACTCATAAGCGGATAACTTGTACCTTGATAAATAAAGTATCTAGATTTGAGGATCCTATCTATCAAGGGAGTCCCTGTTTCCTTTTGAAATAGCTCTCTAAAGTTTGGATATCCCTATTTAATTTCAGATGTAGATGCTGGAAGACTGATATATTTTGTATATATTTATAGATCCGTTTATTTTTGTCTTTTTAAAAAATAAACCTCCTCCTAACACTTTTAGCGTTATTGAGTATAGCTACCACCCAAACTAAAATTTTGCAAGTTCTTGTGGTTGGATTTGGAAATGTATCCCAGTTTTCTGATCAGAACAGCCACCTTTACCTTTTATATACTTCAAAGCTGATTTACATTGGGGGTGTTAAGGCTCAATTTTTAGAAATGAGATCTATGGTCGTTGTCAAAGGGAAAAATAGGCTGATGTCAGTGATATCTAAATAAAGCATCACTCTTAAAGCGCCTACTGGTTGCCGATCTATGCAACCTACTCTGAGTTTATTGGTTACTGATAGGAATTTAAGTTTAAACAACCAACGATCTGCAGATAGGCATTTATTCTCAACTAACTATAGTTTATAGATTAAATATCTGATATCCTATTTTAGAAGTAATTGCAACTCGTCTTAACCTTTTAATTGTATTAGCTTTTTAATCATTAGAAAAATACTTTTATCTATTAAGATTCATCAACTTACTGGCTTACATATAAAAAATAAAATAAGGATTCAAGTCAGCAGCCAGCTTCAAAGGAGTTGTGCTACTATGGTAAGTGGCTTTTTGAGTTTGAATCATCCTAAATAGAAGGTAGAGAATGAAGTTGACTTGTAATGTTACCCAGTTCAGGCTGACGTTGAGACCTACAATTTCATCTGCCAGTTATAAGCACCATCAATCAAGAAATTAGGTTTAGTTACCTTGATAAAAGGCAAGTTCTTAGACGACGATTAGTCTTCAATATCTTTGAATTCAAGTACCAAGGTTCCATTATGAAAATATAGAACTACAATGGACGTGTAAAATAAATTAAACTACCGATAAATATCCGACAGATAGACCCATTCAATAAAGAAATTATAGTTACTAATGGCTACATTTCCAAATAGTAGTTTAAAACTTCATTTGGAAATTCTATGAGTATCAATAATTTCCAAATCCATTTGAAACCATATAGTGCTCTAACTTACAATAAGTTCCTTGGATGCGGAAGCTGTATATGACTGCGGCTACATAAAAGATGGTAGTATAACTAAAAAATTGATGGTACCTAGTATTTTTATGAGGCATATCAATATAATACCTTTTATAGATCGATTTTTGTATATATATATATTCAACAAAAAACCAAAGTACATACACTTGAAGATAAGCTTTTATTTATCATCATCGAATTTATATAGTAACTTTATAAGGTTTATACCACATCTGTAGTACTCGTTTTCGGCTACTCCATCAACACTACAAATAAAATGTTATCATCGTAACCATTAGAAGATAGCCGTTATATATTTGAACTCATCTGAAAATTTAAAAATAAACTCGTGTAAGCAGAAGTCGCTTTATATAGCTTGTACAACATACATTTAATCTACTTCCCAGTTACATCGTATAGAATAGTTCGATAAACCTGCAGATTCTTTACAGGTGGATGTGATGGAAAGCTCAAGGTTTTCAAGCTTTAGCTGTTTAATTTCTTTGGTTTATCGGTATTAAACTTCAAGTAGTACTGGTACGGTTCTATACTGCTGTTTTCAGCTAAATTAATGGTGATTCTCTTCAAGACTGCGTTGCTTACGTTTCAAATATATAATGTAGTAGGCCAAAGGAAGGTCCTAATACCTATACCTTTATCAAAGCTAGTCTATTGAAATGCATACTATAGTTTAATAGCTTCTGATGTGACCTCCCATTCAACTTTTATTTCAATATCTCAAATGAAATAGAAATATTCTGTAAATTAAATTGATTGCCAAATTTTCTGATGTAGAATATTAGCATCCCAGTTAGTTAATTAAAGTAGATGTAGAGATGTTGAAACATAGTATGGTGGTTAAAGCAAATGTAAATTGATTCCTTATAAGATGGCTAAAAGGTAAGTACCACCAGCCAGGCTTATCTTCTTATACCTCTACAAGCCATTAAAGTGAAGTAAAGTGTACTATATGTTTACTGGTATCAATAATGTATCTGAAAAAGCGATTGAGCGTTATAGCGCAGACTTCAATTTCGATTTAGAGTGCTAAGTATAATATGTTCTTTTTATATGCTGATTGCAGGCCTTATAGTGAACTTGATATATATTGGTTTTAAGGCTGGAAAGTTCTAGTTATTGAAGCTATTGCCTATGAATATGGTTGGGGAAACGGACTTTATAGCTTTTCGCCGTAATTTAGAAAATACGTTCCATCTTGACGGCGAAAATTTCAAGGTTCCAATTGGAAACTTTGTCCAATTGTAATGGTCAGTATAGTAGTGGTATAACAAGCTATTTGCTAGCTAACTCTATTGGCAAGCAAAGTTATTCCGCTCACGAATTACCTTTTATGGATTTGTTCCATCACCAAAGTTCCTTGAGCTTGGACTTGGACTAGGAATGTCTTTTGCAGCCAAAGAGTTTACAGCTTCCAATCTTTCAAATTAATTGCAATCTATTGATTCCTTCAAGTTACGCTTAACCTTTACCAAATTTAGTAAGTAGGTTGACCAACTTCGACATTCTCTTGTAAATAGTTTTCTCACCACTATACTTTCAACTTCAACCCCAACTACACCTTACAATTCTAAACACGCCTAAAGTTACCTTCCAACCAACAGCGTTACTTCCTCCAACTTAATTCATATTTTTATAATTCGCATTTAGTTAAATTTAGATGGCAACATCCTCCAACTTGGATAATTCCCACCGCCCACTACTAGCTGAGGAGCCTAAGGACGACGACGTATCTATAGCTTCCACCTCCAACTCGACCTTTGTCTCCCCCGATCAAAATGACGAGAATCGACGTCTACTCAACGACAATGACGTAGAGCTCAACCAACTCAACCGCGATAGGACTGAGGGCCACGGTTTAGATAGCGGTATACCAACCGACTCCAGCTTGGACTCCTTCATCGAAGTGGACCATCCCGATTTACCTACCTTTACCTTTCGTTTCTGGTTACTCTCTATTACCTTTGGTATCCTGCTAGCTTTCACCAACCAGTTCTTCTTCTTTAGAGCTACTCCCTTAGGTATAGGGGGCTTCGTCATCCAACTGTTGACCTACCCTATCGGCGTTGCTTTAGCTAATTACTTACCCGATACCAAGTATACAATTTTTGGAAGTACTTTTAGTTTGAATCCAGGCCCTTTCAATGTCAAGGAGCATGTGTTGATAACAGTGTGTGCTGGTGCTTGTGCTGGTACAGCTTACGCTATGGATATCATCGTAGTCAAGCGACTGTATTACAAGGAGCCTTTCTCTATACTAGCGGCATTGTTACTGATGCTGTCGAGTCAGTTTATTGGATATGGCTTCGCTGGACTGTATCGAAGGTTTTTAGTTCGACCCAAGTCGATGGTTTGGCCTGGAACTTTGGTTGCTGTATCGGTATTCAGGGCTTTACATGAAGGAAATTCCGATCTGTTAGCATCTGGTAAGCAGCTACGTAAGTTCTTTGCCGTTGCCGCCTGCCTGTCTTTCGTCTACTACTTTTTACCAGGTTACCTGTTCACAACGTTGGCTTCGGTTTCCATATTGTGTTTGGCGTTCCCTAACAGCAGGATTGCTCATCAATTGGGCTCAGGGGTAAATGGGCTGGGGGTCGGTGCTCTAAGTTTCGACTGGAACTCTTTTACCTCCTACATTGGATCTCCGTTAGTCACTCCATTCTGGGCCCAAGTCAATACGATGATAGGTTTTGCACTGGTATGTTGGATCATCGTTCCCGTTGGTTACTACCTCAACGTTTGGGATGCCCTCAAGTTCCCCATATTTACTGCCAACCTCTACGACGTTGACGGGCACAAGTATGATCGCGCTCGAATAACACCAAACCACCATTTCAGCGAAGCCGAATACGACGCCTACTCCCCAGTTCGACTCTCTTTCTTCTTCTCATTTACCTACGGCGTAAGTTTCGCTACGTTGACGGCGTTAATCACTCATACTGCTTTGTACCACGGTCCCGAGATAATGGCTCGTATACGTGACTACACGAACAAACGCAGTGAAGACGACGTCCACGTACGGCTGATGGCCAAGTATCCCGAGGTACCTAGCTGGTGGTATTTTTTGGTTTTCGTCATCAGTTTGGCCTTGGCTATCGTGGTCACTGAGTTCTATCAACTTACCCTTCCATGGTGGGGATTGTTGATCGCCGTCGCCATAAGCTTCCTGTTCACCTTACCGATTGGTATCATCACGGCAATTACGAACCAATCGCCTGGTCTGAACGTGCTGACCGAGTTCGTAGCTGGGTACATGTTCCCCGGTCTCCCAATCGCCAATGTCACCTTCAAAGTCTACTGGTTTTATTACCATGCTGCAGTCGTTGAACTTTTTGGCTGATCTGAAGCTGGGTCACTACCTCAAGATCCCGCCAAGACACATGTTCATCGCCCAGGTCATTGGTACTGCCTTGGCGGTCGTTGTACAGCTGGCCACCTCTGAACTCATGATGGCCTACGTCAAGGACATCTGTACTCCAGCTGGATACCCATGGACCTGCCCCTCTACCGAAGTCTTTTACTCGGCGTCTGTCATCTGGGGTCTGATTGGTCCCGCCAAGATGTTCGGTCCCGACTCCGTCTACTTCCCACTATTATATACCTTCATCATCGGACTCTTCTTACCGATACCGTTTTTCATACTACAGAAATGGTATCCCAACTCTATCTTCAAGTACGTGCACATACCTATCATCGTATCGGCGACTGCTGTACTGCCACCAGCCAGACCGGGTAACTTTTTGTCTTGGTTCCTAGTTGGGTTTATATTCCACGTCCTCGTCAAGAATGCCAACCCCAAGTGGTACAACAAGTTTACATTGATTTTGTCGGCCGCCTTGGACACTGGAGTTGCTTTCGCCGCCCTAGTCATCTTTTTTGCCTTCCAACTTCAGCCTGTCGTCTTGGAATGGTGGGGCAACGATCCCAATTTCCACTGTAAGCTGGCGAATCAACCAGGGTTGGAGTCTTAGACTTCTTTGAAAGTACTTTTTATAAGAGGTTGATGAGGTAAAGCTAATGTTGATGTGTTTTCTTTATTTAAAAAGACTTAAGGTCATATAAGTGTTAGATATAAATGTTTTTAATTTTAATAAACAAGCCTCTTACTATATGCTAATTTAAAGCCACATGTTTATTTGCAGAGATATAGTGTATTAGGAATACAAATCGATTCAGTAATATTGCTCACCTTATCCCTTAGTTACATTCTTGACAACTTGGGTGTAGTGTAATTATGGCTGCCGTTCCCATAAATATCTGGAAGAATAAGTTGGGATCCAGTTTGCCATCAGTAGCTACCGATCCACTGTTGAAGAGGCATACTTTAGCCAAATACAACGAAGATGAAGAGGGGGTGAAAATTTTGCACACCACCACATTCAAGTTAGCTTTTGGTAGGATATTCCATACGATTGGTCCTCTTTTAGCTGCTTTTGCTGGCTTTATAATAAAAGTTGTAGTAATGGTTGTCAAATCTTCTATTAGATCTATAGTCAGTTCGAATGATGTGGCTTCACATTTAAATTTAAAGAGCTTGGCCTGAACATTCGATTGCATATCCATATAGTGCTTGGGTTGAAGTAGAAGTATATCGAACATTGTGGTATAGGGTCGAGATTCAACTAGTGGGAGTTGGTTTATCTCAAATAGAGGTGTTGTACCCAATTTCATTTGGATCCCACGCTTTGTGATGTGAATTCGATAGAGGAGTTCTTTACCTCCAGGCTTGACTATGACATAGTTGGCTTTGAACTTCAATTTCCCTATCATGTCAAGCAAGTTAACCCTAGGCTTTAAGAAGTAAGTATCGGTATCAAAGTTGGCAGGCAGTTCAATGCCACGATCTAGGGCTTTGTAGGGTGTAGTTAATTCCAGTTTATTAAGGTCAGATCGGGTAAACATTTTTATTTTGATTGTATATCGATAGGCAGTTGCTTGTGTTATCATCCAGGGAGAAAACTTGAGCTATTTATACTATATGAATATATATGCATTTTTACTATGATGGGCTTGTCAAAATCTTTGTGGTTGTATATTTAGTAGATTTTAAATAGCTAATAGCGATAGTTTCACAGCAAAGTTAGCTGCTATAGATTTCACTTATTTATAGTATAAGATTGTAGCATATGTATTTGCACCTTGAGCATAAAAGCATACCTGCAGACTATATATAGCTTTGCAGCTTTATGCACTCTATGGAATAAAAGTACTTTTCTGATAAAAGATCGGGTACTTTTTTTAAGTTCAGCAATAAAAAAGTACACGGATTTCCTGGACAGAATAGTATGAAGTTGGTGGTTTACTACTTAGCATTGCATCTAGATCTAGACATCTATATTGATTTCTTACCTAATATTTCAAAGTAAACCATTGTCTTCCTAAAGGTATTTCAAGCCTGTAAGAGTACACTTTTATGCATGCCTTTACATCCAGGTTTATTAACAAGGTAGTCTTATAAATTGATGCCTTTCTATATGCACATCGATTATAGGTAGAGTTTTTATAGAGTAGTTTTAGACGATATTTTATTCATAAATATAAAAGACATACATTCATTTAGATAGATAAATGGATAAATTACTAAAGGATATATATCAATTCAGTATCATTGTTCGCTCTGTTTCTGAATTACAATCCTGGCAGCATGGATGCAATGTAATGGTAGCTACTATTCCCATAGCTATTTGGAGAAATAGATTAGGATCCGACTTGTTGCTGTCAGCTCCAGGTTCATTGTTGAGAAAACACACCTTTGTTGAATACAGTGAGGATGGGAAAAAGGCGAAAAATTTGCACATGATCATATCCGAATTGGATTCAGGTAGAATACTCCATATAGTTGCTCTTCCTTTAGACACCTTGATTGGCTTTATAATGTATGTTATAGTAGAAGTCATCGAGTCTTCTATTAGATCTATGGTCAGCTCAAATGTGGTAGCTTTACCGTCAAATCTAAGGGGCTTGATTTGAACAGTTGTTCATTCATCCATGTAATACTCGAGTCAAAGTAGTGGCATGTCAAATATTGCCGTGTAGAGTCGAGGTTCCACTAGTGGGAGTTGGTTTATCTCAAGATATTAGCGTATCTAGCTTTATTTGGACATCACGCTTCGTCATATGAATGCGATAGAGGAGCTCCTCATTTTTAGATTGTACTATAATGTAACTGATTTTGGAGTTCAATTTTCCTATATGGTCGAACAGGTTCATATTAGGCTTCAGGAAATAGATGTCGGTGTAAATGGAGTTTATGGGCAATCCTATGCTTCAATCTAAAGAATCATAGAGCGAGGTTGGTTCCCTTTTGTTAAATTCAAATCGGGTAGGCATTTTTAATTTCAATTGTATATTGGTAGATAATTGCTTGTATTATCAATCTAGGGAAAATCTTACACTATCTATGTTTAATGAATCATACATGTATATTTACTACAACACACTAATGCAAAGCTATTAAAGAACATTCCTATTAGTGAAGTACTTTTTGATTCGGATGAGCCTGTCAAAATCTTTTGTGGTGTGTGCTCGGTTAACTCTATGTGACTAATAGCTATGGTTCGACAACAGCATTACCTGCTATAGACTTTACTTATTCATAGCTTAAAAGCATACTATAGATATAAATATATTCAGGATGGCAACATATTTGCAAGCTATATATAGTTTAAAGGTTTATGCGCTCTATGGAAAAGTATTTCTCTGATTGGAAAAGCTGGGTAATTTTTTACAAGTTCAGCTGTAAAAAATTGCCCATATTTCCTGAACAGAGCAGCAAGCAATTAATGATTCACCACTTGATACTATGCCTAGGTCTAGACACATGTATTGAGTTCTTAATATGCTGAAGTCGATGATCGCTTCCTTAAAGATACTTTAGGGCTGTGATTGATAACTTTTATGTATACCTTTACATCCAAGTTCATTAATAGATGGGCTTTATAAATTAAAACCTTTCTATAAACATATCTCTACCGAAAGAGCTTTGGCAGAGTAATTTTAGACCATACTGCTATTTATAAAACTAAAAGACATACATTTATTTAAATAGATAGAGAGATAAATTACTAAGATATTTAAAGGGTATAAGCTAATTCGGGCTCGTTCGGTAACGCCATCTCTGAGTTGCAATCTTGGCAGCTTGGGTGTAGGGTGATTATAGCGA
The DNA here is from genome assembly GCA_016630905.1 of Capillidium heterosporum. NCBI lineage: Eukaryota > Fungi > Entomophthoromycota > Entomophthoromycetes > Entomophthorales > Capillidiaceae > Capillidium > Capillidium heterosporum. The sequence continues at coordinate 806,545 of WBMQ01000010.1, forward strand.
CGGTGCCGATGATGATCTGAAAAAAGAGTTTAGAGTTCAATTTACAGCTGGTTACTATCGATCGGTTATTGAAGAAACACACTTCAGCTGAGTATAATGAAGATGAGAAAGGGGCGAAAAATTTACATACTGTTGCATTCAAGTTAGCTTTGGGTATGATGCTCCATATAGCTACTCCGCCTTCCGACACTTTGACCGATTTGATAATGTAAGCTGTAGTAAGTATCGTCGAATCCTTGATACTGTCTATCGTCAACTCAAATGTAGTAACCTCCCCATCGAACCTGCACAGCTTAGCTTGTACCTGTTCAAGTTCATCCAAGTATATTTTGGATTGAAGTAAGAGTATATCGAAAAGTACGCTGTAAGGTTGGGGTTCGGTTAGTGGAATTTGATTTATCTCCAATAAGGGCGTCATTATACCGAACTTTAGCTGCACGCCACGTTTTGTCATATGTATCCGATAGAGTAACTCATCTCCCTTGGGGTTGCTTATCGCGTAGCTGGTTTTGAAATTCAACTTGCCTACATGGTCAAAGACATTGACCTTGTGTTTCAAAAAGAATGTGTCGGTATGTATGAAATAGTTGGGTAATTCGACTCCCTCCTGTAACGCCTCGTAGGTCGGTGCTTCTTCAAAGTCAAAGTCCTCTAGTCCGTTACTCATTTTCAACAAATTCTAAATTTTAAAATGATGGGAATTGATCACTGAGAATCAACTTTATGTTTACTTTTGATGGATCTCAAATATGCATTGACGTCAGAATTTATTCCAAAATTTGATAAGCGAGCTTATAAAATATTCAAGTTTTGCTTAGAAAGCTGTCACCTGAAAAACCTGGTCACCAATTTACACACGAGTTGTTATAATTATTTCAAGTTATAGATCCTATATAAGAATTTCTCAAGGTTGAGGTTTAAATGGGTTTTACTTTGCAGTCAGCTTGACTCCCTTAAGCTTCATTTTATCAGTTCTGGCTGATTACTAAAAAATATCGAGTGAAGGCTAATAAAAAACTGGCTTGATGAAAATGCTGAACGAGGGATGAGAATTGTAGAAAGGCAACATATATTTACCATAATCAGCATGCATTTTACTACATATTTTATATAGTAGTTATGTAGACCTGGTTAAAGATATCTAACAAATCTTAATGTACGGATTAGATTTCTCATCAGTAATCGACTCAAAAGCTTACCAAGTTAGTCGTTTATTAAAAGCTTTATCTGGCAACGTGATCAATGAGTGATAAGTCTGAGAAAGTTCAACCTAACTATAAATATTTTTAAGTCCTTCAAGCAAAGCTTTTGCAGACTTTCAGTAAAAGGTTATCCTCCAAACCTTGAATAAGTGTCTGGTCAAAAGTCGATTTAACTATCATGTACAGTATAGTGTTATCCAAGAAAGTATCTGTATATATAGTAGGGAGTTGCTAGATGCTTCTGTGTTATGTTGGAGCGATAAACTTTTTGAGTTTATAAGACTTCGATAAATATAATGGTGCGTCTCTGAACTGAATGGTAGCCTTATCACATCACCAGACCATTTCATAAACTTGGACTTATAAAGTTGTTCATAGGCGACTTTATTGTATTATTGGATAATTTAATTAGCTCTTAGACGAAATTCAGAAATAGCACTTAGGCTACAAGGCCTCCAAAGACTTATAAAAGGAATCTTCATTTATAATAATGCTAATTGTTTTAGATAGTACCTTTAACATCTACTCTTTTCACTGTATACTTGTCTGGTCTGAGCGTAACAAAGATCCCTTTCAACCTAGATCATGAACTCATTGCTACTTCCCGACTTATTTCAAGCAATCTGATTATTGGTCCAGTTTAATTGGATGGAGCGTTTTCAAAAGATTGTCAAAGAAAATAATTTCAAGGAGACCAAACTCTTCGTTTTCTATATCTTAGAGGATAGTATAGGTAAATTTACAAACTTTTCATAGTTTAAAGGATTTAATTTTATTTTAGATTTAATAGTAGGGAGGCAACAGTATGTCTATCGTTAGAGCATTTTCAAAGAGCTTCAGCAACTCCCAATTCAAGAAATTACCAGCCAATTTCGATAGGAAGGGTCCCAAGCTACTTTCCAACACAACTGTACCCTTAAATTTAAATTCATTTAAATCCTATCATTTAAACTCGAGCATAGCATTAACTACTAGACAACTTTCAACTTCAATAATCAATCGAAATAAAGATGAAAAGGATGGAGATGAAAAACCAAAGCCGTTTAAGAATCCTTTAAATTTTGATACGACCGAAAGGTTCGAAGCCGAAGGAACTCAAGCCCAATCCTTAATTGGTAGTGTTACCGAACCGACCGATAAAAGTGAGTCTACCCAAACTTCAACCGACAAAGACAATTTAGCCAGCGAAAAGAAGGAAAGTACTGTAAACCAGAACAAATATCGTAAAAAGTCTAAACTCAGTACCGATGAGCAAGGTTCGTCAAAGGCAAGTACTTTTATCGGTACCACTATACTTTTATCCCTCCTCAGTTTCGGAGTCTATCAGTTTGTCGCCCCCTATACCACATCGGAGCTAGAGAACAACCCTGAGCTTAAAGAGTCCGACGATTTCTGGACCCGTGCCAAGAGCCGAGTGCATTCCCAGAAGGAATATTTGACTAAGCCTGTCCACAAGACACTCCTACCACCTACCCAATACCCGGCCGGTCAAGTTCCCATCACTTTAGTTGTAGAACTGGACGAGACACTTATCAAGTTAGTCTGGGACCGCGAACACGGTTACCGAGCTGCCAAGCGACCCGGTTTAGACAGATTCCTCTCTCTCATGAGTTACATGTACGAAATCGTAGTCTTCACTTCGCTATACGAGATGAGTGGCGAGCAATTGCTCGTCAAGCTAGACCCCTACCGCATGTACTTCACCCACATGCTCTTCCGTGAGCATACCTCATTTATAGATAACAAGATTGTCAAGGACCTGTCGCTCCTCAATCGTGACCTGTCACGCCTCATCATAATGGATTCCAACGAGGAACACTACTCTCTACACCCCAGCAACGCCATCAAAGTACCAGCCTGGGATGGAAGCCCTGATGACACCTACCTACTGGATATTATCCCCTTCCTGGAGACCATTGTACTTTCGGACCCAGCCGACATTAAGCCGGTCCTCGAGAAGTATTACGGTAAAGACATTCCAGCCGTCTTCCGTCAGCTTGAGGAGAAGCAAATGCAGGAGTTGGCCAAGAAACGCAACTCGGGCCTCCGCAACTTCTTGAGTACGAGTAGCGATAGCGACTCCAGCTCGGGGCTCCCATTAACCTCGATGATGCTGCGTCGTAAGGCTTTAGAAGCTCAGTTCGATTCCATGCGCCCAGCCATGCTGGAGCAGGCCAAAGCCGGTATGGAGGAAGAGATGAAGCTGAGGGATAAGATGATGGCCGAAGCTAAGATGACCGGTTGGGAGTCCATGTCCATGTTCTTTTCTCCTCCTAAGCAGCCTAATGACCAACAGCCACCCAAAGGGGAATAAAGGAGTGGTGTATAAAATTTTCACTGTTGTTTCAAATATTGAAGTAAACACTTTAGTTATATATGAAGCTTTGATATTTATTTAAAGAAAAATATATTAAGTTAATATTGTAGTAGCTTAAAAATATATATCGTTTAAGTTTATTGATAAAATGATAATAGAGATTAACGCAAACTTATTGCACTCAACTCAACTAATAAATAGGTGCACTGAAAGTTTATAACTAAGACATGCGTTCTGTAGACCAAAAAAGTTAAAATAAAGCCAGATAGTCAAAAAGAAAATATGTTCTACCTGCCTTGAACATGGCATTAAAAACAAGGACCTTGAAACTAACCGATGAACTGCTACCTGTAAGAAACATGATGGATAAAAGCAACTCAAAGTCCAGCTGCTGCCAGCTCAGCTGGAGTAGGAGGTTGGATGACATCTACCGAAACCCAATTTTCCTCATCCTCCTTCTGCGACCTACTTCGGGAAATTTCCTTGCCTTGTAAACTTGATTTAGTGGGGGTATCGGGCGTGGTGGGGGAAAGTTCTAGGGTGAAATCTAAATCGTAATCCTCTTCGATCTCCTTTTCTTTGGAATAGGATGTATCTCTATCAGCACCAAAGTGGTTGTCGTAGAGGTGATGGGGGTGAGATACTCCAGATGACGTGGTGGTCAAAGTGGAGGTTGAAGATTCGGGTAGATGACTGACCGATTTGAGTCGTGCTAGTACTTGGTTGAACTCTAGGTTGAAGGTAGAGCCAAGTATTGGGTCGGATAGCTCGTTTTTCTTCTGGGGGGATGTCACTTGCTTGCTACCTGGTTCGTAGGTCTCGTTCCGCCTGAGATGAGAGTCGATGTAGCTTTCAAAAAGCTTGAACAGGATACTCGGTCCCAGCATCAACTGATTTATCTTTTGATGAGCATCCGGTTTCCCAATGATGTTTTGGTAGGATGTAGATACGTTTTGGTTGTGTTGGAGGTAGAGAATGTTGTAGTTGGCTATCGCTTGTAGAATATCGCGCCCCTTTGGGTTTTTTTCAAGCTCGTAGAGTGGGTGGTTGCTAAGTGATAAGTAGTCGTTAGGTTTTGAAATAATTAGCTAAAATCCACTTACCATAGATCTTGGTACTCTGAGTAGTCATGTTTGATGTAAAAGGTAGGAAAATTAGCATGTCCATCGCTACTAGAGTTCTTTGAGGTCCGCAGTTCTAAATCGAAGGGAATGGAAAGATCCAGGTACCTAGATATTAAAGCAGTGATCCTAATGACATGACTAGCTCCACCTACAAAGTTAGTAGATACTGGATTGGCTGTCCTCCCATGCGGTGCTTTAGGAGATGCTGCTCCCCTATCACGAAAGAGCTGTTGCTTCCCCCTACTGACCTTTTGCTGGAGTAGGTCCTGAGATAGATTTGTCATATTCTTTGGAAAGTTGGAAGGGCTCTGCGGTGGGGGTGGATAGCTTGGTTTCTGAGAGCCTATTCTTTCACTTCGGACTTCAAGTCCATTGCCTTTTGAACTGATATTCAACGAAAGTGGAGCTTGAGAGAACATCCCAAGGCTCGCTAACAGGGCTAGTCTTGTCTTTCCTAACCTGTCTCTCAAATCTCTTTGCCTGGCGTCGGAGTGAAGTTGTTGAGCTATATACTCAGAGTTGTGCATTTTAGATTCATCTTCGAACTTTGCGTTGATTTGTTTTAATCGATCTTTCCTCCGTTTATTCTGTTGTTTCAATTGATTTACTCTTTCATTTGCTATGGATGAATAAATTGTCATATTAAAATATAATTAAATGATTTAAAAGTACCTTGTTGAATAGCCAAAGGTAACTGCTCCTTTAAAGTATCGGTGGAATCTATTGACGCTTTTAAACTAGAGATTTCAGCTTGAAGTTTATTTTTCTCTTTAGGCCAATTCTGATTTATCCTGTAGGACCAAATGTTCTTGTCATGCTCCAATGATGTACATCTCGTTTTGAAATTTATCTTCCTATTATGTCGAATAAATAGCTAATATATAAATTAAATTACTCGGCTTGAAGGCAGCTCTGGCATGTAAATGGTCCATATTGGAATTGTTGACAGCCTTGACAGTCCATCTTGATAAGTTAGAAAAGTGAATCTGGCTTAGACTAATTGTTTTTAACTTGTGACTGATAAAATTTAGGCAATGGTTTGTTCATAATAAATATAACAAAATTTATAATTTAATTGGCAAAAATGTCCATTAAATTATGCTAAGAAATATATTGATAGCTTTAATACTAAACAGTACAGAAAGTTATCAATATCAATAATCAGAACATAGATATGGTAATATGGTTTATGTATTTTAATATATATGAATATAGGTAAATGGTTAGTTAATATTTAAATGTTGCCATTAATATTAAATCGGTTAGCATTAGTTTTCTTGACATTTTGTACATATTTAATAGAATGCTTATTTCTACCATATTCTTTACTATAGAATAGAAATATCTAGCTAGTGATTGTAGTAGCTAGGATTTTCAAAAACAAAGCACTATTCTGATCAAAATTAAATTCTTTTAGGATATTGTGGCAATAAATCTCAACTAGAGTAGTATTGGAAGTAAAGGTTTTAAACGAGAAAAAATAACTATAAACCTAATCAATTACTACTAAATATTATGTATGTTTGATTTCGGTTTATTAGATGTTGTATTTATTAAATAAGTCTGGAATGGATTTATCCAGCCTTCAGTTTCAAATTGCGTTTGTAATATTAGTTCCAAGTTTAAACAGTTGAGCTGTACAGTTATCAGCCCAACCTTATTCAAATTCCCAAATGCCAAATCAAAAGAAACATACATATGGTTTTGACTACAACATAACATTATAGATATAGTAACCTATCCTAAATATTTATTAGTTAGACACAGATATAGACGACTTATTATAATCACATTCATAGGTAATTTCAATCCATCCACTGCAAAAGTATATTCTGCCATTTCAAAAAGTTTAGTATCACATATTAACTAAACTCTAATAAAGCTTAGTAGAAAAATGTTAAATACATATATAAGCATTCAGGAAAATGGGTGGTTACTATATGGGATTACCAGTTTAATATTACTAAATTTTTAGTTCTGCATAGTAATATAGTTGTACCGCCAAGGAAAATAATGGTTCCTCAATTGAGAGCTAAGACCTACTTCTAACTACAACTGAAAATTGGTATAAGTAGGCTGAAAGAAAAGTATCTTAAAATTTTATATCAATTAAAACAACTTAAATCTATCAATCATGAACAAGTTAAACGAACTGCAGCAGGTGATGATCTGGTCCAAGGCCTTGATCACCAGCAATCAATCTAAACAGAGAACCCTCTTCAATCTGTACTCTAAAGGTGGCTTCATGACTTCCCAAACTTTAGTAAATGAGCTAAACTGAGAAAAAAGTAGTGAGGATCAAATAAATCCCAAGTATATCTGCCCACTGTTTCGACACTTTGGCTTAAAATCTAATGTAAGGTCCAGGGAAATGGCGTTGGGCCCAACTAATGATGGTGTTATAATTGGAGCGTATGGCAAGATAAGTCGGGACAGTAGAGCCAATACCGACCTCTGTATCGGTAATATGTGTCACTTAAAGGAGGTAGTCCAGGAAATAGCGAGCTGAGAGGATGAATAATTCGGACCACATAGTAGCGTTATGCTAATAACTAAGAAATTTATGAAGAACAAAACTTTATTCGTAGACTAGGGAGCGGAATCAGGCTGTCAGAAATAGCTATGGTTAAAGGATGGGATCAAAAGGTGAGTAACAGCTAGGGATGGTGAGGTGGAGCATTATCAAGATGCTGGCTTTGAGTAGCAACCAAGAAATTTGAATACTTCTTTGATGTCTTAGTAGTTGTATCAGATGGATTAGATTTCCATCCTCAATTAACTACTCTCGATTAATTAGATTTTTGCCAAATTTAGCCAGAAAAAATCCATACTAATACCGACAACTACTGGTGAGTTTACCATTATTAAGATACCAGTATTTGATGATGCTATGCTGCTAATAAAGGGATCGGGAAAATCGAAGCTGATAAGGAAAATAGCAAAAGGAAAAGCAGAGTGAACTAGATCTATAATCTAATAATCGGTATTGTAATGACCAAAATTGGTACACCTAACAACAAATACAGCTACCGATTCTTCCTCAAAATGTCCGAATGTATCTTGAAAGTGATAGATATCATGGTATAATGGCTTATCCCGATATCCATATTCTTCGCAGCTTTGCAACTGGTGTTCAGCTATTTCGACTTGGATGGGGATGGTCAAGTAGCTTTCAAGGAGGTTCGAGCCGTGTTTAGGATGCTAGGATCCGAATTTGACCTGGAAAACATCACATACACAAGGTATTTGACTTCCCAGGTAAGGAATATAGAGAATCTATTACCTACGAGGAACTTATGCTCTTCTCGAAAGAGCTTTTAAGATGTGTATTCCTAATATCGAGCGAGATATTAAAGGCGGAGGGTTTTGAGATTTAATGAAGGTGAGTTTTCAGTTTTTCAAGTATAGGTTTATATGTATAAATTAAAAATATTATTAAAACCGATTAGAATTTTTGCTTTTATTAGCCTCTTATCAGCTTTGGGTTTAACATACATAGGGTGCATATTTTACTTGCTTTGAAGTTTTTGTGATTTTATTGTTGTTTGATGAAGCTCCAAGCCCTGCACCAAACCGTCAATGTTCAAAAACTTGGGAGGGTTTCCTATCGATTTGAGTGTAGACTCCTTTCAAAGTTTAGGGGTATTGAGGCTAGACTTATAGGTCCATCTAATATAGGGACGGCAAATCTGCGGGAAAACTTGAAAGAATAGCTGCACAGGTACAAAGTTAAGAATATTCCAAGGCTAAACTCGCAGCTACAAAAAGATATAAAATCCTGGGGCCTGGCATTCTATGTTAACTTTATACTAGGTAGGACAGGTAGAAAATATAGAAATAGTACTTTTATATGACAATGAATAGTGCCAAACAATTCGATCTTCAAATCAACATAACCCAGCCCATCCTAGGAAACTACTTGGAAGATGGAGATGAAGTAACTTTTAGAGTCAAGGTACCTGTAGATGAGATTCAAAGCCAACTTCAACTCAAGCGTATTAAGGTCTCCAAAGTTGTTCTTATAGGTTTGGATCGCAGTTCAAGTATGAATGGGAAGCCATTCCAATTGGCAAAGCAGTCCATAATCAAATTAATCAATATCATCCATAAAAGTGTCGACAGGATAGTCCTCTTTGTGTACAGCAAATCCTGTATCACTCTACAGTATAGCAGAGGAGACGACATCGATAAATTCGAGCAAGAAATTCAAAGTTTAAAGACAAAAAGTGGTACCAAATTTCGATCGGTATTCGAAGCTATTGGGGAAGAGGTCACCAGCTTGATGAGATTGGAACGCAATACCTTTGCATCCTGCTTATTCTTTACCGATGGGGAGGATATGTACGAGCATACTGATGGACTATTGAACAACCCTGTCAGCTCTTTCAATAAGCTTAAAAGTATCTTTTCAAGAGAATCTAGGGTAAAAACAGACGTACACGTACTAGGTTTCAGCCCATATCACGATGCGGTTTTATTGAGTAGAATGGCTGATATGGGATCAGCACAAGGTACTTTCCAGTATGTTCGATCGGATCAAGACATTCCAGCTGCCATCGCCAACTTGACAGAGATTCTTGAAGTTGTACAGCTTCCTTTCGTCGCTCAATTTGAGAATGGTGAGGCTATACCTTTGAATTTGGACAACGATGATGAAGCAGTCTTCACTGTAAGCAGGAATCAGGTCGACTATTCAGCCATGAAGTTGGCAGTAAAGCTGAAGCAGTACAGTTCAAAAGAAACTGAGGATGAGATGGAGGTTTTATCTAAAGTAATCGGAAGTGTCAAACTAGTCCCCTTGGATTTTAACAGCACCGAGGATGCTACCGGATACCGACTTCTAACCACGTTAAAGGAGTTGAAGGTAAAAGCGCTAGCGAACAAAGTTTTTCAAGGTACCATCAACGAATTAGACTTGATGGAAGTGAATTCTATAGCGTCAGATTTAGAAATTCTGGATCGAGAGTTGCTGGATATCACCACCGCTGCAATCAAGCTAAAGTCCAACCTACGTAAACCAACTATTCAGAAAGTCTACCACGTCAGGATGTTGATCGACAAGCTTCGTCACAATCTGACTGCGTTAAGGAACTCCAACCTGACCAATGAGAGTATCGCGGAGTGGCAATCTTTGGCAAGCCAGAACGCGCTGCTACTAGGCTCCAAAGGTCAAAGGGCACTAGATAGAAGGAATATCACCAACTTCAACTGCATCGAAGGTATGGAAAATAAGATCGACGCCAAGATTGCCAGCACAGACTTTGAGGAACTACGTTTGCGTACCGACCCCAAACTACTCAAGGATGTTCAATGCTACATGACCCGATGTGACTTCATCGAAGCTATGGAAGATGGAGATTGCATCGGGTTAGGATTACAGGTTCGACGCAGTGAAGCAACCGTATTTGATCCTAGTCAGATTCAAATTTTGAAGGTAGGGCCTAGCTTCATCACATGCCAAGGGTTTATGGATGTACTTTCTTACAAGTTAAACGACGGTCAAGATGGTGAGAGGCTCCATGGAGGGTTCGATAGTACTTCAAAGAGTTCAATTACCAGTGGCGTTGGTTCGGAATCTATAAATGCGGTACTGCCTCTGTACATAAACCAAGAGCACTGGGAAATTGCATCGAAACGATCTTTACCGATTTTAGCTTGGGTCTGCACTTTATCTTTGACTGGTGGTAGTGGACTAGAGTTAAAAACGGTACCTTTCCTAGTATTTGCCAAATGTTTAACCAACTACTATAATCAGCCTACCGAACATAATGCTACGATGTTGAAGTTGGTATTTGAAACCTGCTTAGCCGTATATACATTCCCTTTTACTAAAAGCTTGCGCGATGAGACAAAGAACCAGTTTCAAAGGTATTTGGAGAATTCGGAGGGAAGGACCATTGACTGTATAAATGAGCATTCCCTCTTTATAGGAAGACTTCTATGTGCTGTGCATATGAGAGATATCGACCAAGAGATACTGATTGAAAGATATTCCGACTTTAAGAATGGATTAATCGAAGAAGTTGTAAGGAGGCAATTAAACGCCCCTTACGTTCAAATCGACAACGTCGAGGAAGTACTGCCGCTCTTTGACCTTGATATCAATACAATGGCGGATAAGGTAGCCAACGAAGCCAGGGCTAGATGCAAAAGCTGGGAAAAGGATTTAACAGATGATTTTAGTGCCATGTTCAAAGATCTTGCACAAGGTAAAGTTGTCGATGTTGTTGAAATTGAAACAGAGGCGACAAGTCCTTCCAATCTTGAACTGGATGTCGATTTAAGCAGCCCACTACCAAACCCAGCGATTCAATTCATCAATCAAGTCAAGTCGGCAGTCAAGGCAAAGGTTGAAAAGCACCTCGCCGAGCTATCCTTCCTAACTCGATCCACTCAATGCCTTTTGAATGGTACCATAGATTATGAAACTTCAACTCAGCCCAAGGATTTATTTGAGACCTGGTGCAACTCCAAATCACAATGGTGGCTTTTAGCTACTTTCTACAGTGTTGGCAGCATCGCAAGAATTCAATTAGACGACAGGCTCTACTAGATGGCACCTACCGGAATTTTATAGGTGAGCCACAGGGTTCCGATCAGCTCATACGTCAGTACCTGAACCAAGAAATCAACAAAATAGTCCAATCCAAAGTCGGTAAGCTCGGTAAAATTCAGTTTGGTAATTTACGTCGTATGAACAACTTCCAAATCGCCGATACCTTTCGGACTACCTCCGATCTCAATTTAGCTGCCGGTATCCTCAAATTTCAATGTAAATTTACTTCAGTTCGGTTGTTCAAAGCTATAGTAGAAGGCCTGTATAAAGCTACTGACATTCCAGCTTTGATCCAGTTGGAAAAGTTAAAAATGTTGATAAATGGCAGGTACTTGAATGTACCCCTCTACAAAAACTACGATCCAAATAAGGCCCATCAGTGGATACCCTGTTTAAAAACAACCTATAAGCTGTGGTCGGCTCTTCAAAGTAAATGTGATGATATTGAAAGTGAGGAGAGGCAGTTGGATTGGAAGATGTTGGAGGATCTGGTACCAGATAGTAAAGTCTACTTGAAACGTAGAAGAAAATTCGAGCTACATAAGGCGATTGCTTCTAATAAGATGCAAAGACATTAAATTAAATATAATTTACATATTAAAAAGTTAGATAGCATTAGTTTCAAGCGTAAATATACATTTCAAAATAGAAAACTGATAGCATCGATTAAGCTTGTATAACTGTAATAGGGATAAAACTGATAGACATACGAGTTATAGCTTTATAAACTAAGCTGAAAGTTTGCATACAATAAAGTTTAAGGTATTCTTATGATCGAAGTCTATTATTTTGGATTTCCAAAAAGATATATTTAGCTTAAGATGATGGATTCCGATTAGAATAGTATAATGGTAGTTAGCAAAAAATCATGTTTATTAAATAAATACAATTGACTTTCATATTTAACTTAACGTCTTTAAAAGTTTGATATATATGTAAAATGCCTTCAATAGGTACGGTTGGTATTATAGTCAAAAGCCACTACTGGCTACAATAATTCACCAAAAAGACTCAGTACCATCTCACTATCCACCCAATCAATATAGCCAATATTACAACAACAATAGCTCCAACTCCATACCAACCATGCTTACCAAACGTAACTGCAACCCTACTTATATGTTTGTAGTAAAACATCAACCATCTATTCCAAACCAACCCCAAACTATTTACTTTTTGTACTTTATCACTGTTTCGGCTTAAATTATCGACATTACAGATTTCCAGCAACTTGACCATATCCTTAGCATTTCGAACTTTTCGCAACTCATTGTCCACTTTAAATAGATTGGATCTACGAAATTATACAGGTAAAAATACATATAAATACAAATATAAAAACAAGATTTACCTAGAATCAATTGGATCGACAACACTTAACAGAAACATTGGATTGTACCGGTGGAGTAGTTGCAGCGCCAACTTGACAACCAGCTGTATGTCATGCCCAGTAGACTTATCTAAACTTAGCTTCTTGGGTAGCTTTGTCAAAGTGCTAAAGATAATGGCATTGTCCGGTTCCAATTCTAATATAAATTCCCTAAAGCTAACCAAAATCTAAAAGTATTTTGTAAATAAAACTATTGCAAAAATTAGTATTTACAGCCACACTTAAATATATAGGTAAAGTAGGTCCAAACTTGATAATGACATCAAACAAATATAGGCACAGTTGAATATCAGAGATGTCATGGCTGAACCAAGTCAATAGCCAGGAGATGGCAAAGTACGGTTCAACTTCCAACCTACAATATTAAAAAATAGGGACATGTATGTTGACTTACTCGACCAAAAAGTTGTAAAGTTGGACGTCGACTAACTCCAACAGACAGTACATCTTCTTCAACAAGTGGACGGTGTTGTTCAAATTGGACTGTAAAAATTCCAACAGGTAAAATTCGGTCAGCATGTATAACATTTTGAAGCTGGTATTGAGGTCGACGCTTAATATCAATACACTTGCTATGTCATGATATCCCTATCGAAAAGTTAATTTAGTTGTCGGTAGGAAACGGTACTTGATAGTAGAATAAGCTAGTATCCAATTTCAAAACTTTGGTTATCAACCGAGTAAGCTCCTTTATTTTTATCTGACGGTCTATTTTACTTAGCTCTAGCATTGATAAAATAAAAGCATTAGGTATAATAGTCAAATTTGGGTTACTTGTATGGTGGAAAGCTCGGTTCGTATCCAATTTAACTTGATTTTCCTCTTTGTGTTTTACCACTATTTTAAAAAATAAAGAATGTCGATAATCTTACATAATAAAAATTTACTTTGATATTGGTAATTTGGTAACAGATCTATTTTCAATTTCCTTTCCCTATTTATAAATGTATTTATCATTAATTTATAAAAATAAATTATGAGGTTACCATTCTAAAAAATCAATGTTTACTTTATATTTTCCATCCCTATCTTTATAAATCTGAGGTAGCTGCTGATCGACTTTCGAATTCATTTCTTGGTATCTTTCGCTTGAGCTCGTGTTATTCTTTGTCAAAAAGGATTGCTGCAAATATAGCGTAGTTGAGAAAGAGTCACTCACCCAACTTGATCTGAGCTATCATTTATGATGATGACGTTAGAAGTTTGATAAATGGCTAATTTATTGGATTAAAGGACCTTAATTCGATAAATTATACGTCTATTTAACTTTTTGGAGGAGAATTACATATTTTACTTCCTTGGAAGTTAAGAAATTGAATAGGTAAGTTGAATTGTATTCATATTAAAATTCTTTAAATTCTAAAGGTAGATGCGACTTTCAGTAAATAGACACCATTTTACATTATAGTATACATGCTAGACATGAGTTTCCATTAATCCATCTTTAATCTTTGTTACCAGGCTAGTAGACCTCATAACTTTTTCATGAGAGGGTGTATTAAACAACTTTATAAAGTAGAAGCACCATATATAGGCTTACGGTTCGAAATCCGATAAAAATTTCAATAAATCTGTCACAAAAGCTAACCTATAACTAATAATACCTTGCAATTTATAAAACTCACGTAAAGCTAGCGAGAGGATGGGGATCTTGGCATAAACTATTAGCCCAGCAACAATCACCATTACAGTAGCCTTGATACATTCGACAGGTGTATCAAATATGGCAGTGTTGGAAAACACGGGCATATCAGTTCTAATCAATCGGAATACAAAGTAAAAAATATACTTATCTTCATCCCTATCAAGGATTGCTTCGACAAACCTTAAGACTTGTGGAGGTCGGTATAGGTCCTATAGACCCTTTCCTCAGCAGTCTGTTTTAAATTAATGGCATCCCCCAATTTGATTCCAAAGTTATTAAAGGTTAGAGTAGTTTGTAGATAAAATTACATCTGAGAGGCAAAATCTACTTTAGCTTGAGCTTCGTTGGACAACTGTTTCGTTAAGAGTAAGAAATAGCAAAATATTCCCTATAAAAACAACTATATAGGTACATATATAATGCTTGGTAATCTCATTAAAATAATTTTTAAACCCATTCCTAAGGTTTGCTAGATTATCCTTTGTAGCAAAGGGATTCGCAACATCGTCTGGCATATAGCATATAGTTGTATTAAATAGGAAGAGAATATTTTCCTCAAAGCCTACTAAAGTTCATATTTCTTCATTCAGCACCTTCAACTCCAATGTATCCAAATTAATATTTAAATCGAATGATGAGTTAATCAGTAGTCAAACTCTAAGGTGTAAGTGAATCCAGTTGAGTAGGTAGATTATTATTTCAAAGTCGAATAGTCTTTAACTTATCAGAGTTTTCCTTATCGTTTTCGATTCATTTGTTCTTTTCTTCACTGTAGCTGATGGTATTATCAAACATCTCGTTCATGAAATTTCCAGATGTTGTAAGAAAGATATGTATTGGGCTTTCCAATGAAATTCTCAAATCAATGACTAAATTCCCTTTCACCACCTTACTATTGGAGTTTTAAGCTTAGGTAATAAGTGGACTGTATCTGATGAGTAAGCTTTGTAGAGTTCGATCACTCGCTTATCTTTCCAAACAAAATGTGCTAATTTATATTTTAGAAATGTTCCTCAATATCTGTAAAGACAATCAATTTGAAATGAGAACTCTCGAATTTCTCCGATGGTGTTTTGCATATTATTCCCAACATATACCATAAAAGAATATAAGCATAAACTTCAGACATATGTTATATAATATTTTATAGCTATTAAATTTCATGTATACGTTATGCTAGTATAGGATGCTATAAACAAACCAGTCTATAAATAGCTTTCAAGCTTACAAATTACAACTCTGAATACCCCACCATCCGTTTTAAAATTTCTAAAGGTGTACACTTCATTGTCTTTATGGCTAACCCAAATTCTAGTTATACCACCCACAAACAAAGCAATTAAGGACAGAGTACCGATCGTAAAATTGGTTAGCCGAAGCAGGTTAGTAAATCCATATCAATATTGTAAGGGATAAGGTGGCATCAAAGTTAATATTAAAAGATGGTAACAATGTTGGAGTGATAATGAAAGTATACTCGTTTTGGTTAAATTGAAATCATGACCCAAGATGTTAAATAGTTGATGGTATTAATTTACCAACTGAAAACAATACTATATAAACAACAGAAATGTTCATCCATTTTCCATCAACCAGCTTTACTTAATACCACCCTCTAATAAAGACCACCTAAAATAACAACTTTAAAAATGCATTTCATCAACGTAATCACCACTACCTTGTTCTTTAGCACCTACCTAAGTCAATCGGCCAGTGGATCCCAGTCCAAAGCTCCAGCATCGGCATCGGCTTCCGGTTCAGTAGCTGTAGCCAGTGGTAGTGCCAGCGCCTCAGCACCTTCCGGTTCCGGCTCGTTTAGTGCCAAGAACAGTACTGATTCCAAGTCTAAAGGATTAGGTGGAAGTACCTCCGATGCTAATATGATCGTTCTACCATTGTTGTCCTTAGCCTTGGTTCAGATTGTCAACTTGGTTTAAATTTGAGTTATAGATAGATACTATTAAATCATTTATACTATTTTATTAACTTTATATATTTTGTATTACATAGCTTATTCTTTTCAAACATTCATATAGTTTAAATGAGCTATTGAAAGATGAGCAAGCCGATTTTAGTGTAGGTAGCGAATAGATCAACTCACTTTGACAGTATATGTTTATAAAAGTGAAGTATCGCCTCTATATTACCTATATACTAAGCTTTGTAAGTAACATGTATTTGAATTTCAACAATTTTTAGCTGATAAAGGCTTTTACGAATGTTGAAGGTAGGTGAAGGAACTTTAAACAAGGGTATGGAGGGGTTAAGATTATTTGCCAAAGATTGAATGGAAGGTTTGTAGGCTGATCCTGCTTTGACTTTAGCTGAGGCCACGACAAAGTATATGGAATCAAGTAACATATATTTCACGGTGCAGTGTAGGCCTTGAAGTTTTTATCTGAATAGACGGCAAGTTGAAATTTATTACCAGTTGCTTCACTATGTAGTGTGGTTGGAGAGGATTTGATGTTTCTAAACTCGTCAAACTTATTTGAGATTCATTTTAATTTTCTTAATAGAATAAAGATAGATAATACCGATTCAGGTAGCAGCTACCTATCGCCATTACTTAGACTTGAGTATATAAGTTATTTGCACCACTAAAAGTAACGCTGTAGTAGAAGTAGAGAGCGATGTAAAGTGTAGCTTCATCAAGATCTTAAAATATGAATCTAATATAAAGCATTCATATAAACTTTTAAAGGTCTATAGCATAACATTAAGAAATTTAATAGCATAATTAAATCTTTAATTATAGGAGAGATTCAAGATCTTATGGTTCTTGGAGATGCTAACGGTTAAGCGGTCAGGGTTGAAATCAGTGGCGGCGTTCTCACCTACAATGATGATGCGATAAGGTTTAGGCAACTCCTTCTCCTTGACCTACGAACAGCCATTAGTATATTGTACAAAATACTATTAAAGCTAAATAAGACTTACGGTACGCATGGGGTCATGCATTTCCTCGTTATCGACCAAGTACTTGCCAATCCACTTGGTATACTTGGTAGGAACGGGCTTGGAAGTGGTAGGTTTGGAATCAGGTTTAGGGGTAGGTTTGTGGCACTTCTTAGGGGATTTGACGGAGTGGGAAGGTTTCTTGGCAATATTAGTGGAGTTTTTAGGAGGAATGACGGGATAAGAGGGCTCCTTGGCGATCTCAGTAGGCTTTTTGGGGATGTAGACGGGGTAAGGAGGGTTTCTTGATAGGGTAAGAAGGCTTATCGCTATCTTGGGGAAGAGAAGTTGCTACCGATAGTCCAATCAGAGTGGTGGCAACTACACTGTACTAAAATTGAATTCATAAATATTGGGCTATGTGAGTTTTATATGTACCTTAATACCGCTAGTGAACTTCATTGTCTAAATTAATTGATTGCTATCTTATATTGGAAATGTACTTTCCTCCTTTATATACCTTTATGTTTTCAAAAATTTTAAAGTATTAATAAACTCGTTTTTATATAGCTTAAAATAGATATCCTATGTTAAATTAAGACATCTGCCATAGCTTATAAATTCAATTAAAGAGCACCACCACATAAATCTTCCTTATTACTTGCGTAAGTTGGATTCACCATTGTTCCCAATCCTTTTCAAACCCATCTAGCACTTAAATATATAGCCGCTGCTACCTATGAAAGTAATTTGTGCCTTTTAAGTCAAGCTACTTCAGATTCTATAGCTGTATAAAGTAGCTTGCATCCTTTGTAGTTAGGTTCTAATTTTATCTTCGTTTGCTATATAAAGCCCTATTTTTAACTACATGTTCATAAGAATATAGGTGAGTCAACAAAGTAAAGTGGCTGAATAATTCCATTTCAAACCTATAAATATATTCAAAATATAGATCTGATTCAGAATCTCTAAATGAATTACTAGCAAGTAATTTTTTAAAACTTTATTTGCTCACGGCCTTTCTAGGTAATGAAAGAAAATTTACACCCAATTAACCTCAGACAGCCCATTTTCGGAGAAGTCCGTTTGGCCGATTTGACTACTAATGAGGATGATGATTGTATTATACAGTTATTTTAATATATACTATATCATTAAAATACACTGCATCATTGTCAATACCAAACACCATTTGATATACAGCATACAGTAATATAGTGCCTAGTTTAGTGGTTCTTTACAAATTCAGGCTATATCCCAATGGAACAAATTTAAATATGAAATTAATTGAGCACACCTATTTTAAAGTTCCCGTAAATTTAGATTACAATCCACTGGACTATCGGTAGACAACGAAATGGTAGGTCTAACTCATTGCTTTTTGCCTATATATGTATTTTATCGGTGACCTTCGGTATCGAACTTCAATCCGATCTAGTACCGATTAGATTCTATTTTAGTAGTTTAGCCATTCTACTGCAGCTATGGAATGAATGTAAAAGGTTGTAATAACTGTTCAAAGATTTAAAT
The DNA here is from genome assembly GCA_016630905.1 of Capillidium heterosporum. Lineage (NCBI taxonomy): Eukaryota > Fungi > Entomophthoromycota > Entomophthoromycetes > Entomophthorales > Capillidiaceae > Capillidium > Capillidium heterosporum. Next base: position 825,207 of record WBMQ01000010.1, read on the forward strand.
TTGTAGTTGTAAAAGTATATTCACAGAAGGTACCATTTCATAAAATTTGACATTTTCAAAGGTAAGCGAAGGATATTTTTTTAGGTTAATAACTTATAGCTACATTATAATTCGAAATACTTGTCTAATAATATTAATTAGCATTTGTAATTTTATATATAATGCTGCACGAAAGAAATATTAACAATATTAATGAGTTAATTCTTGGTTTAGCCTAGAATCCATAACTTTTAAAAATAAACTCACCTTCAAAGTTGCTTCCTCTATTCCAATATATATACTATTTAATTAATTGCTAATACTGTAAGTTTAATTCGGATTAGAAAGGTTTTTCATTTAGATTGGCTGATGAAATAATTATCAAATTTTTAGGGATGTATAGGTACTCATCGAAAGACCTATTTTATCTATCACTTAGGGTGTAAAGACCTAGATGCCTTTAAAACTCTCTAAAAGAAACCTTTTATGTATTAATTTTTAATAATGGTATCTATGTAGTTTTAAAAAAATAAACTTTGTAGGTATAGAGAACTTTTGATATATAGATATTTTGATATATTGTTTATAAAAGGGTTGATTTTAGCAACCCATTATAAAGAATATAAATTATTAATTAGCGCTAATTATTGAATATTATCAACTAAAAAGTTTATTTTTCCTTATAAAAAACACTCTTATAATGATGTTTTATCGTATCAATAACTATAAGCAAAGCGATATTAGTTCGATATAAGCTGAAAAAAAGTACTGCTGAATATTAAATCCCAATTTGCCAGCAATTTATAAACCCCACGTAATTTTACTTATGTGCTCGCTTTACATCATTGACTATTAGATGGGAAATGAGATTACTGCTTCGAAAATGCTATCCTTCCCTCGTTATAAACTGTGTAAAAATTGATGACAGAAATTTAGTTTATAACGAACCAGCCTATATTGCAATGTTTACTATGTAAGCGTATCTTCATTCTAAAATAGAGAACAGCTAGATTTAGTTGTACTCTAATCAGCATAGCATATATTTCTTAGGGCTAGTTATCTAAAGGGCATTCTAACCAGAAATATATTCTAAAGTTAGAGATGTAAAGCCTATAAAATGATCATGCAAGAAGTGGATTTCAGCTGTAGAGAATTTAGGAATTCTTGAAAGGATTGAGAATTCCATTTTTGAGAGTGTGACATTGGAACGCAGTACCTTATTTAGAATAAAATCCCCCAGGGGTAAAGTATAGTCAATTCTTCAAACAAGCTTACTTGGAAGTTGAGTTTGCCATTATCTGCTCTAGATATTTGAATCGAGGTTTGCCAGTAATGTGACTATATTTGCAATTAGCGTTGATCACAAAGTCAAGGTCAGAAGGGATGGTGATCATGGATGGAACAGATGGTGTCAGCTATACTCAAATATATTTTTATTGTAAAATTTATGTATATTAGCAAGATTTATAAGTATGAGCTTCTACATAAGTATAAATAGAGACCCAATAACTTCAAAGCCAAAGTCAAAAATTCATCTCTACTAACCACAACTTCTCAACGTTATGGATGATATCAAAACTCCCGATGGTTTCGGTGAGAACCTCACCGAGCGCGAGCGCCAGTTGCTGGAACAGGAACGTATCATCAACGCCGAGCTGGATGCCAAATTGCAAGCCAATATCGACAAGTTCCCCAAGGCCATCTACTTCATCTTGCCCAACGAGTTCTGCGAACGTTTCTGCTACTATGGTATCAAGAACTTGCTCAACAACTACATGAAGAGTGCCTTCGGTTTCGCACCCCATATTGCCAAATCTCAGGCCCATCTATTCAGTGCCTTGGTTTATATGTTCCCCTTGGTTGGTGCCGCTGTTTCCGATTCTTTCTTAGGAAAATATCACACTATCGTCTACTTCTCCTGCGTCTACTTGCTCGGTAACACCCTCCTCTCTGTCTTCTCCATAAACGGTCTTCTCGCTCCCTATGGTGAGTATCCCTTCTGGTCCTATATCATCCCTGCTATTCTTATCGCCATCGGTGCCGGTGGTATCAAACCCTGTGTCTCTTCTCATGGTGGTGATCAGTTCTTGCCTTCTCAGACTTTGTTGATGGATAAGTTCTTCGCTCTGTTCTATGTTTCTATCAATGTCGGTGCCTTCATTTCCCAGTACTTGACCCCCTACCTCAAAGAATATGTCCAGTGTTTCGGTTCTCCCTGTTACTTCATCTCCTATATCATCCCCACCGGGTTCTTTGCCATCGCTTTGGGTGTCTTCATGATCGGTCACCGTTACTATCGTATCGTTCCTCCTCAGGGTGAATTCTTGCCCTGGAAGGCCTGCAAGGTTGCTTTCAGCGCCAACAGCAAGTACTACAAAGCCTCTGCTTCTGAACGTCAAGCTAAGGGTCACTGGCTCAAGTTTGCTGAAGAGGAATACGGTGCTGAATTCGTTGAAGAAACCCGTCTCTTTGGTAAGATCATTGTTATGTTCATCCCCATTATCTTCATGTGGGTACTCTATGATCAGAACAGTACCGAATGGCAGAACCAGTACGAGTTCATGGGTCACACCTTCTTAGGCTTCATCCCCATGCCCACTGAAGCTTCCTCCAACATCAACTCCATCCTTATCATCATCATGGTCCCCATCCTCTCTTACTGGGTATACCCCTTCCTCGAGAAGCGCGGTATCCGTATGCCCCTCCTCACCCGTATGATCTGGGGCTACTTATTGGTTATCTTATCTTTCGTTGTCTCTGCTTGCTTGCAGTACGCCGTCGATGCCAACTCTGGTTTACGTACTCATAAGAACAACGTCCAGCTCACTTGCCCTGGTTGTGTTGATGGTACTGCTCAACTCCCCCAGTGGATCCTCGTCTCCCTCGGTGAAGCCATGATCTCCCCCACCGGTGTTCAATTTGCCTACACTCAGGTTGGTCGTCAGATGAAAGCTTCCTCCACCTCCATCTGGCTGTTGACCTCAGCTCTCGGCAACTACGTCGTCTTGATCTTGGAGTACCCCTTGCACAATATCGATTCTTCAGCTACCCGCCAGTGGATCTACGTTGTCATTTCCTCTTGCTTCTTTGCCCTTTTCATATACCTTGCTAAGTTCTGGTATGTCAGCAAGGAGGATGAGGAGGCTGCTAACGCCGTCAACAACGAAACTTCCATGGCTCTTAAGGAATGAGCTGATATCTGCTCTTTAATTAAAATACTTATTTACTATTTTGTTTATTCAAAATATATTTTATATTTGAATTGGTTGCATTAGAACGTTGCTTTTTATATAGTATTATATATACCTTGATCAGTTTCAAATATATACTTATTTATATCCAATTGGCTTTGGCGTCAATAAAATATAGTATATATGGCACCTACTACATCTAAAAGTATAAACCAACAAAAAGACATGTTAGTTATATAGTCCTTTATGGGCACTTATACAAATTGGTAAACTATAACTGAGCTCCAAGAACTTTTATTCTAGCTTATAAAACAGCTGCATATTATTCATTTCAGTACTCACTTCTCTTGAGGGCATCTACATTGATTTGACTTTGGTCAGTCTATCCTGTAAAAATCCTATTTAATATTTCGATATCAACAATATTAACATTTCTATTAGCCTTGGCGTTAGCTAGCATGTTGGTATGGAATCTAAGACATCTGTCAAAGCTTTGATCTGACCAAGTCTTTCAAAGGATTGGGTTTTACATTGATGTTAGCAATGTCTTAAGTTTGGTAAAAATTTGGCCTCCAAGATGCTTTACACTACCTATATTGACTTTAGCTCATAGATTAATATCGATTCTTCAGGAGAAAGCCTTATATATACATCCTTTCTCGGTTTTATAACCAATAAGGTAGTCAGGGTTGATAAAGTCCTTTCCAGTACCAAGTTACTGGTACTCAGAGCCAAGATTACTGATCGGGTAACTGTAGGGAATATAGGAAGTGTTTGGCGAACCAGAAAGCAGTACAACTACTATTAGATTCTTGAGATGACAAGGTTGATTAATAAGCGATTTGGTAGTAGTCAAGTATTGGAGTATATGACATTCTTATTATTGTGCAGTATAGTCTTATTTTCGGATAGGATCGATGGAGATGCTGTAGTGAGATTGATAAAGATTACAGAGATGCCCGACTGGTTTAATATAGTTTTATAGAATGTGGAGCTCCTTTCAAGGCTTGAAACTAGAGCTGTTCAATGGAGTAGTTGAACTGTAGCATCAAATCATGAAATATAAAGGAGTATAATTCATGTTGGGTCCTAAAACTAGCTCAGTTCATATGATATATTTTGCATTACACACATTGTCACTTTATAGTATAGAGTTCCAATAAAATATCGTTAAAATTCTAGAAAATATCGCTGTATTTGATATTGACATATTTTAGATTAATAAAATAGACATTTGAAAGACATAGAGTATAGCTTATCAACAGGCAAATTATATAAAAGAATGTGAATATATCTGTTTTCATGTACAGTTTAAGTGAATGTACATTTTTCAAGCTTTTACACCTTTCCAATTACGAATTTTGGATGGTGGCTGACTCATACTGAGTTCAACCACACCAGTTTAAAATCCTTATCTACATGTACTTCATCACTAAAGCTGCCTATCAACAACTATATTTTGTCTGTTTGGTTGGTTATCAACGACTGCGTTTCAGCCAGTGTTACAAATACAAAAGGTGACACAGAATACCTGTCCTTCTAAACAATATTATCGGCCATTTCCATACGTTCCAATTTAAACCCCAAGATTAATCTACAAATTGATAGTAAAGTAAGGCTTTAAACTAGAACATTTTTCTAGCTATTCGCATTTCAATCAAGTTACAACCAAATATATCTTTAGTCCTTCATGTTGATAATTAAAGGAGAGGTTGATAAAAAGTTGAGAGATAAGGCTAAAAATATAGTTTTAGAATGTATAAATTTGAGATGAGAAGCCATGCCACTAAGTTTTTACATCTCAACTCTCTATCTATTTTCTTTATTGTAGTAAAGGCTATCCAAGTAGTTTACCTTTAACATCGTAACTTTAAAAAGTTAAAGTCGGTTTATGTACCAGCACAGCCAAGAGAAGAACAGCGGCGACTATATCTCAGATCAAGTTTGGAAATCCAAAGGGAATTAAAACACCACGTACCACAAACACAACCTTTATATAAACAAGAAAACCCATAGAACTTAAACTATACTCTACCATGCTATCCTCTTTCAAATATTTACTCAAGGTCCATCGACCGCAGCCTTTAACAGCTTCCATCAACAAAATTCGTACCTTAGCTACCATCACCGAGACCTCTACCTTATACCCTAACTCCCTCCAATCTAATTTGAAGTTTGGTGAATCCGGTTACTTAAAATTGAAATCAGGGCATCAGTTTGAAGGTAAAAGTTTCGGCTACTCGTCAGGCAACTCAGGGGAAGCCGTATTTACAACTTCACCAGTCGGTTATCCCGAATCGATGACTGACCCCAGCTACAAAGGCCAAATCTTGATCTTTACTCAGCCGCTCATCGGAAACTACGGGGTACCCAGCCCCAGCTTAGATAAGTTTGGTTTGCTGGACCATTTTGAATCCAACAATATCCATGTCAATGGCATTGTAGTCAATGACTATGCTCTCAAGTATAGTCACTGGTCAGCGGTAGAGTCCTTGAGCGAGTGGTGTATCCGTAACAAGGTGCCCTGCCCTAAGTGGTATAGATACCCGTTCCTTAGTCCAACTTATCCGTGACAACGGTTCGACTTTAGCTAAAATTGATGGGAAACCTAATGATGCTACTGACGCCTTCTATGACCCCAATCAACACAATTTGGTAGATCAAGTATCCACCAAGTTCAAGTACACTTTAGGTGAAGGCAACTTGAACATCGCAGTTGTTGACTGTGGTGTCAAGCACAACATCCTACGCGCTCTTTTGGAGCAATCCCACCTCAACTTTAAAGTCAAATTGACAGTCCTACCTTGGGACTACGATTTCACTAACGAGTTGGACACTTTCGACGGCTTATTCATATCCAACGGACCTGGAAACCCCAATCACTGTCAGAAACTCATCGATCACTTGAAGTTCACCTTGAACAACTTTGACGACAAACCTATCTTTGGTATTTGCATGGGGAATCAGATCCTTGGTAAAGCTTTGGACCTCGATGTCTACAAGATGAAATTCGGTAATCGTGGCCACAACCAACCAGGCTATTTCTAAAGTTGATGGTAGATGCTACATAACTAGTCAAAATCACGGGTATGCCATCGACCCAACCAAGTTGAAGGAGGGGTGGAACCAGTACTTTGTCAACGCCAACGACGGTAGCAACGAAGGCTTGATTCACAGCTATCTGCCTATTAGTTCGGTGCAGTTCCATCCCGAAGCTAAAGGTGGACCTATGGATACTACATTTCTGTTTGAAAAGTTCGTTAAACAGGTCATCGAGGCTAAAGTCAAGTTGCAGGCTTATGAAGAACCCAAGTTAGCTCAGATCGAGATCTAATCACTAGGATTCTCTAAAATTTCTTTTTCTATTAGTATAACCCCTTATATTTCTTATCAAATAAACTTATAAATATATATGTGTACGTTTCTATATAGCTATTGTGTTAAATTTTATTGCTAGTAGTGAATGTAAACACCCTTCTATAGTATAGTATGTTGGATTGAATATGGTACTTTGTATCTTATCTGTAATGGTTTTGTTTCCATTTATGGGATCGTTGTATGAGGTAAAACTGAAATTTATGCAAGCTAAGCTTACAGCTTAATGCCGATCCCAGCTATAAAACTATACTCTTATTTGAGGAGTCTTCAAATTTAGAAAGGAATCAGCTGTCCAATTTCTGATTGAAGTCAAATTGATTACGAATTAGCGGATGGTACGACATATTCGATCGAAACTATGATAATAGCTATAGCTTTCAAGAAAGAGGTGAGATCTGCAACAGGAAGTGCTCAAGAATTGAAAGTGGCTTAACTAGTATATCGAGGATATAAATAAAAAGTAAGTGGGTTATTAGAAAATTGCAGAGATAGAGTAGTTAATAGTTTTGAGATACTTTACCTTTCGACTTAAACTAGCAAGTTTACCTAGTTAATTAAATAGTAAGGATGGGTGTTCCAAAGATGTTTCGATGGTTGAGTGAGCGATACCCGCTATGCTCTCAAGTTGTAGAAAACGACAAGATTCCCGAATTCGGTAAACTTACTCATCCTAGTTTAATATTAACAACCGGTTTAGATAATCTATATTTAGATTTAAATGGAATTATTCACAGGAAGACCCACAATAACAAAGGTGAAATTCAAGTACCAGACGATGTAAAGATGTACACCTCCATATTCGACTATATAGATGACCTATTCAACCATATCAGACCTAAAAAGGTGTTTTTCTTGGCAGTTGATGGTAGGATATAGCTTTTATAAACATTAAAAATATATTCAACCATTCTGACAAATAATTTTAATTGTAAAGGTGTTGCCCCACGAGCCAAGATGAACCAACAGAGGACTCGAAGATTTCGAACTGCCCATTACTACTTGAAGGAGAAAGAACTTGCCGAAAGCAACGGAGTTGAAATAAGTGAGGATAGCTTTGATAGGAATTGCATTACTCCAGGCAAGTCTATCCGACTTCTTATAATTTCTAATTATGCTATTTATTCATGCAGGGACTGAATTCATGGAAAAGCTTACCAAGCATTTAAAATATTTTATACACAAGAAGATAACTGAGGATCAACGATGGAAGTCTATAGATATTATTCTTTCAAGTCATGAGGTATTTATATATAGTAGTAGCAACTAAGAATTTTAAGGTTCCAGGGGAAGGTGAACATAAGATTATGGAATACATCCGACTGGCAAAAGCACAACCTGATTATGATCCAAACACTCGACACTGCCTGTATGGGTTAGACGCCGACCTCATTATGTTAGGCCTATTGAGCCACGAACCTCATTTTGCTCTTTTGAGGGAGGAAATCACTATGCAAAAGAAGTTCAAAACTCAAGTTAGGTAAGCTTATATTATGCTAAGTAGTTTATTTAAAAAACCAGGCAGATCGGATTACCTACTTTCTACCTTCTACACCTATCCCTTATGCGCGAATACTTTTACTATGATCTTATTAGTCCACATGAAGAGTCGGGTTTAATCTTTGACTTAGAACGTGTCATAGACGATCTGATACTACTGATGCTGTTTGTTGGTAACGACTTTTTACCACAGCTACCCGGGTTCGATATAGGGGATGGCATTTTAACAGCACTTTTCAACTCCTACACTATGTGGATGGCTTCGAATCGAGGATACCTGAGCGATTCTGGAATAGTGAATTTTAAAAATTTGGAGTTATTTCTGCGCTATTTGGATAAGCAAGGAATATACCCGTTTTCTCAACGTCCCCGGCCACAAGCACCTACAGCTGAGCAAGGTAGTTAACGGTACTGGACTAGATTTACTACAGATTACTCAGAACCAATACTCCATTGTTAAAAAGGTCAATGAAGTGCTCAAAGTCAAGAATTACAGCCTAAAGGATATTGACATTGCTATCCCTGAATGTAAATCCTATCACGACATCATCTTTGTGGAGAATTTTGTTGTTGAGTTAAATTTACAGTTAGTGGCGGATCCAACCTACGACCCTTTATCCGACCATGCCGAACATACTTTTAAATATCGAATCCAATCCTTTGAGAGCGAAAGTGATGATGAGTATGAAGAATCTTCTACATTGGCTATTGATGGAATTGAAAGCACTTCTCAAACTTTGAAGACTTTCCTTGGTGCTCCAATTATTAAACCTGAGGAAGAAGAAAAGGATCGGTTAGAAGCAGAACGAGCTTTCAATAACTGGAAAGGTGGCTACTACAAAGTAAACTATAGTCATCTAAACAAACACTAATGTATATTGTTAGGAGAAACTCAAAATAAATATTGAAGAAAAATACAAGCTCGAAGATCTAGTTAAATCCTACGCCGAAGGTATCCAATGGATCATGTACTACTATTACCACGGTGTTCCTTCCTGGGACTTGGTACTACCCTTACCACTATTCTCCAATGATGAGCGGTAAGTTTGCTTAATTGTATAGTTGATTTAAATGTCGTACCTGTATAGATCTTAAAGGGCTAGGTGATGTGAATATCGTCTTTGAGAAAGGACAGCCGTTTAAACCATTTGAACAACTTTTGGGTGTACTACCTTCCTTGAGTAAAAAACTGGTCGCCCCTAGTTTACAGGTAATTTATTTCAAACCATTCTATTGATATATATGTAGGGGCTAATGACTGATGCTACATCCCCAATCATTGATTTTTATCCAACTGAATTCAAGTATGATAAGAACGGCAAAGACAACGATTGGGAGGCGGTTGTCTTGATCCCATTTATTGATCAAGATCGATTGATCCAGGCTATAAAGGGTACTATTGCTTTTACCATTATTAACTAATACATATTAGAGCAGGAAAGTTTATTCACTGATCGAGAAAAGTCTAGAAATTCTTTTGGAGATATTTTTCTACTGAAGCAGAATCCCAAGAGCGAATTCCATACCATAAAGTCAACTTTCCCTGGATATCTGCCAGGTATTATTTACTCGGCTCTATGAGTCTTTACTTGTTATACGATGAAAATTTTATTCATTTGAATCCTTTAATTGCAGCCTAACTCCCTACCTAGACATAAGATCATCGTGCACTGAATCTGCTTTTGTTTTGCCTAAACTTTCCCCAGGAGTAGATTTTGTAAAGGGACTTTGTCCTGGAGTAAAACTCGGATCCCAATCCCCGCCAGGCTTTCCATCCATCAACACTATCAACGTCACTTCCAAGTTGGCTAAAGTTGGCATAAAAGTCTTCGAAAGGCCTAGCAGGTAAATATAGTTGTAACTATTTATTAACTTTTATACAAGGCATGAAAGTGTATTGTTGACGGTAGTCAACCAAGTTCAAACAACATCTATTATGGATGTTGTAGATAAAATGCTAGGGAAGTCTACTTATGTTGGGTATCCCTTCTTATCCAAAGCTAAGGTTATAAAGGTATGTGATGGGCTAACTACGTACGAGTTTAAAAATAATCGAGTCACCACAACCCCACTTTCGAATGAAGAGGATATTGATGCCTACAATAAAATTGTCAACGAGTTAGAGCATACTTACCAATATATGCGAGCGATTGTTACCGGACCGATTGATATCGTTGTGTACGTTGCTCCATTCTTGGGACTCCTACTCAATTTTGATGGCTCCTTATCTAAGGCATACGACGAAACCTCCCCTTTGCAACCGTATCCCACTGCAACTTACCGCTTCCTCCGTGCACAGCGAAGATAAACGCTATATTGTATTGTTTTCATGTTAGTATATACTTATGTTTTAAGGAGCGTGCACCTTTGCCTCTAGACGTCGAATTTCCACTCAACTCTAAAGTGTTCTTCCTCGGCGACCGATTCTACGGCGCACCTGGTATGATTACCGATAACACTGCCAAAGCTGGGAAGCTAGGCCTGAGGTTGGTTGTAAGTAGTCCAACATCTATTTAATTGCTATCAAGATTTACTTTACCCAGCGTATATTAATTGTCAATTTTATAGTTTAATACCGAGCCTTCAAACATTGGCACCACAGCGGTAGCCCGAGCCAACAAGGAAATGTACACTTCGTTCATGGATCTTGCCAGAACAGTCGGATGTGCCCCACATACCCTACTTCGGCTGATATCTCGAATCAAAGTGGCCTACACTTCCAAAAAGAAGAACACTTCATCTATATACATTGGCCTCGGCTTTAAATTTGAAATGCAGGGATTATTTGCCTTGGACTACCTTCGAAAAACCCAGTGGTACTACGAGTTCACTAAGAAGGGGTGTGAACTTGTAAGTTCATTCGCATCCCAGTTTCCTGAAGTTTTGAAATACATCGATGGAAGTGGAAGTAGGCAAAATCTACTGTTGATCGAAGACCTCTTCCCCAACAACACTACGAAACGTATGGAGGATTGCCTAGCTTGGCATGTGGCACACAAGATTACAAGTCTGACGCTATCCCCTACAGGCGCGGAAACTCTGGATAAAGTAGTCTTTATGATGCTAATCCGATTTAACTTTATTTTCAATAACAAATTAGGTGTACGTCAATCAGATTGAAAAGTTCTGGGACGACTTCTATAACAGTTCGCCGGAACTTCAAGTCTTAAATATCCAAGAAGCCGATCGTACTGTAATTTCCAACGACTTTGTAACACTTGTATTAACGAAACTAGACCCTACTCCTTCCAAACCATACTGGGATCCATTTGGAACGGCAAAAGTTTTACCTTGGGAATCGGGTCGTCTATGTTGGTGCTCCTGGTAGAGTTCAAGTTGCGGCGCGTGGCACTGTAGTTGGAATCGAACCCAACTATTTGGAAGTCGTGTTCGACCGTAGTTTTGCTTCTGGGAACCACCTTAACGGCCGGTACATTTCTATCACTTTATCTAAACGAAATTTATTAATAAGCTTATAAATTAGATGTTCCGAGTATCGTGGCCTATGGGTTTCAACAGCATCCCTCCTAAACATCAGCGTACCTCAGCTTTCCCCAAACACGTTGGATAGCTTCTTTGGATTGAAACGTTAGTAAAGCTTTATGTATGTCTTAAGCTACTTGGTTCACTAGGAATATATATTTGGTTGGGGCTTTGACCTTTATTGAATAAATCTAAGATCCAGTTTTATCTTCTACTATACTATGACACTTTTATAAGCCTTTTGAAAATTTAGGAATAATGGTTGGCATTATTTTATCAATACAGCTTCTACTTTATAGTATAAATCAACTAATATTACTACAATATTATACGCTTTGCAAAAGCTAGAAATTTTAAAGCAATAGTAGTCAATAATTTATTAGAAACTACTGACGGCTTTCTGCTACCTAATCCAATCGATATAGGTACCAACCTTGGAGAATATAGGAGCACCCGAGTTGAAACACTTGCAGTTCAAACCATAGTTGGCAATATCAACTAACTGATTTCCACCCCACTTGATGAGCAAAGAGGAATCAGAATCTCCTTCACAGGTACTTACAAAGAAAGCTAGAATAGGTATCAGATAGCAAGCATACTTTTCAAGCTCTTTTTGTAACCAACGCAAATATGATGTTCAGATTTAAGTATCCTATTATAGGCGACTTTGCAAGCTTCAAAATTTTATATTAGCAGTATAGCTTTAGAGAATTGGATATGTTTTCCAGCTATTATCGGGATTGATATAACTTCAATTTACGGTGGTGGTAGGTAGGTTTTCCTGGTTGCCTAAAAGTCTCAAATTCAGGGCCACAAACTTGACATCAATATTGTTGGAAATAGTAGATGATCCGCCTGGCTTAGACTGACTCCTTGCTCTGACTTGGGAAGACGACAAAGTGGTGGTTAAAAGGAACCGATTCTACGCTATCGATGATGCGTTCGTTCTGGCTTGCTACTAAAGCTGCAAATGCTAAACTTAGTACTGAAAATTTCATCTTAAGATTTTGTTGTGCTAATAAATTTGAGTAAGCTTTGGTGCTCTTATATACTTTGAATCAAACTAGTTGATTCCGTTGGAAGGTATACTAACATATACCTCTTAGTACAATAGTGTCTAAAGCCCTAGAATTATAATCAAGCTACCTTTATGCGAGTATAACCTAAATTCATTTTCTCTATTTCGATTCCTGTGTATATTTTAGTGCAGCTATAGTTGGAAATGTCAGCGATATATATTTCTAGTCATATCGTTTACCAAATTTTAATTAAATAGTATAAATTAATGATTATAGTATGATATAGCATCTATTGAATGATGTCAGGCTAGTTGTAAGTAGGAAACTATTAGCATTAAATATTCGCTGCAAGTAAATGATTTCCTACAGTTTTGTGACAATATATTGAACATTTTACAACTTTTGAAATGCTTAATGTTACTAAGAGTTCTATCAAATATGTACTAATGATATATAAGTGTACATCTGATATATGCTACTACAATCGAAACTACTTAAATGGTTAGCTAATTAAATCTATATCATTTGACGAAATGGTTTAATTAAATTAAAAAACTATCACTATCCCGCTCAGGCTCTTTATAAGCCACTTTAGCTGAAGTGAATTCCAAATTGTAAATATAACATGAATATGTATTATTTATATATACCTTAAGTAATTTGAAAAATTAAATACTATTGAAATCGGATAATATCCGAAAAAATAACTTAACTAACAATATTATTGTCTATTGAGTTATGATAGTAGTAAGGAGTACATTTGATCAAAATCACATTTATATATTGTACTAAAGTTGGGATATGTTCCGAAATTTAACCCATTCTCTGATCCTCTTTCTCTGGTGAAAATTTATACAATAGATATTTTCTGTAGCTTCAGCTAAAATTTGAGTTTTAAATTCTGATATATATTCATTGAAGAATATTATAGGTGAAAGAGGTTTTGAGTTAACACTTCATACATTTATAATTGTTTTTATTCTCCGAATATAAGTTATCAAACTAGCTAATAGAAGATATGCTTTATAGCCCACTATCCGTGAAACTCGGATCTACTCTGATAGCCATCAACACCTGTATAAAACTTTCATAGCTTCATTTTCCCCCTTTATAGTTGTTCTATTTCCTGATATGCTATTGAATAGATTACTTTAGCTCATCTTGTGAAGTTTTAAAACCTAATCGCATCTACTTGTCGAATTAGGAAAATATAGTTTATTGGAATTTTTATAATATATATTCCCTTTTTACAAAAGCTCTAATATATAAAGTTCTAAAAAGATAAAACCTTATTTTATAATTAGCCCATATATATTCAAATAAGCAATATTAGTAGCTATTTGAAAACTAACTATCGATTTGATAGTTATTTTGTAAACCTAATATGTGACATAATAAATGATGCTATACTTGTTTAACTTAATACTATATATTCTACTATAAATCAGTATTTTAATACATGTCTAAGTGCCGATATCTTCTCAACTTTAATAAAAATATCACATCCCACTCGTCAATAAGAACAAAAAATGCAGCATAGTATTTTAAGTGAAGATTTAGGTTCCTGATCCATTAAATTGTCCATCTTCAAATTCTCTGACATTAATATATTTGAAAGGCAAATATAGGGTCATCAATATAGCTCTACTTTAAAAATATACCAAAGTTTATTCATATATAACTATCCTAGCTAGAAATACTGTGGATATACCATGATAAATATAGTAAAATTAATAAATTGGCCAATAGCAGTTACATTTTATTAAAAGTTAAGCAATAGCCTGCTGCTGTCTGATCCAGCCAACGTAGGAACTGACTCTGGCAAAGCCGGTGGGGAAATCGGGGTTGAGGCATCTACGATTACGGCCGAAGCTGACGATACCGACTAGCTGATTTCCGCCTCGGTTAATGAACAATGCTGAACCGGAGTCACCTTCGCAAGTAGCTGTAAAAAGTTAGTACTATACTATAATAATAAACATTACTCTTTAAGCCCTCTTTGTAACCAGCACATATGTGATGTTGGGACTGAAGGAAGTTACCGTAAGCGGACTTGCAGGCTTCAAAGTTGTAGATCGGTAACACAGCTTCACGAAGCACTAGTGAAGCTGAATTAAAATTGTCGGGATCAGTACGACCCCAACCTAGAGCGGTGGTAGGCAAACCTTCCTGGCTACCTAAAGACCCCGTATCTAAAGTTACAAACTCAACTGGGATATTGCTTGGGATAGGGGCTAAAAGCTTCCAAACTGCAATATCAAAGTAGAATCCATTTCTAGTGAAATTGGGATGGTAAGTGATCCGCTTGACCTTTAAACTGGCTCCCTGCTCTGACTGAGCTGACTTACGGAGGTCATGGCGGTGGACGTTGACAGTGGCTTGAGAAAGGATCGTTTCATCAGAACAGTGGGCGGCCGTGACGATAGTAGTTCGATCTAAGAGCGAACCTCCGCAGATGTGGGCTCCATTTACTTGTAAAGATACGACAAAAGGGTGGCTAAAGGGAATTGACTCCTCTCCGTTGATGATACGTTCGTTCTGACCGGCTACTAAGGCTACAAATACTAAAGCTAGCGTTGAAAATAACATTTTTGAGTATTGGTTTGTTGATAAATTTGAGTAAATCAGGTAGCTTTTATACATTTTAAATCTAAATATATGTATTTAAATGTGATATACGTTGATTCACGGTATTAGTACTATGATGCCTAAAGAGTCCTAGGACTGTAGTCAGGTTATTTTTATGTGAGTATGGTCTCTATCAATTTTTCAAGAGTTGACATGTATTTTACTATAATTATATTGAACTATGTGTCCGTGATTGATATTTTCTGGTCATATCGTTTACCAAGCTTTGATCAGGTTGTATGTACAAACATATATAGCCAACTTTCATTTATAGAGCGGTGTTAAAATTCATGTAGAGTGATAAAAATGGCTCGCTTCCGGCCTTTGATATTTTGAGACACCTTTTTCAAAGTTCTATGATATGCCACATCCCAAAATTAGCCAGAAATGCTTAGTGGTAGCGAATACCAAAGACACCAGTCCAATTTATAAGCAGTCATCAATTTCTTATCAAACTTTGACAAAACTCCGCTGTTTAAAGGACAGCTATAGGTACTAGAACTACTGTAATCGAGGATGTATTCTATTTACATGGGTTGAATCCATTTAGCCAGATGAATATATAGCCTTCTATTTCAAAAGATGATGCTTCAACTTTGGTAGTTCAGGATAAAGGGAGTACTACATCGTTCAAAAGTTTATAAAGAACAACTTAACCAGCTCTATTACTTTGAAATCGGTTGTATACGAAAACACTTTTAATCAACTGTGTGCTAGTACATTTTGCTTTAGTACTAACTGTGTGACATATTCCTTTGACGAGTCACATTTGTGATTTGTACTAAATTTAGCTTAGATATAGAATTTAACTCTCTCCGATCCGTCTTCAGAATCATCTGAGAAAACCATTTGAGTCCATTTCAAAATGAATGCCAAAATCTCTAACTAGTTGCACATTAAATTAATCAAAACTATTAGTTATGGTACAGTTAAACTAACTTTTTATATCAACTATTTTGAAATACACTCTAGCTCTTAGGACTTATATTCCAATTAGCCTTCAGCATTCAGTCAACTAGGGACTTTTATTGGTTAACATGGATATAGATTTGGAATCCAATAATCAGCATCCACTTGGGTACAGTCGATTTACTTTTCAGTAGCAACTCCCCGCTTAGAAAATTTAACTTGGCATTTCTTAAGCAGACTGTATCTAGATTGACTTTTTTGAAATGACTGACAATTTTTATACTCCTTAAAGAACCTAGTTATGTAACCATACCTTTTATCACCTACAATATATTGGAAGGTTTATCGTTTATATAGATTTGGTAATTATCCTAAATCGCTTACAAATCCTTAAAATCTAAACTTTCTCCGACAAATGTACTAGTACCTTCCATTCTCCTATGTGAAAGCTATTACACAGTTGTCGGAATAACCAATTTAGATACATATTTCATAGAGACTTGGAATCCGAGCTGTACGGGTAAGCGAAAAAAGTCCAAGGTCTAGCTATAACTAACTTTCACTCCACTATTATCAACTGAGATTCTGACCATTGAAATTTGTCACTAGCTTTTGTGATTAGATCTTAAGCTGTCCTAAGGATATAAAAATTAATATCTTAAAATAAATCGAATATGTTTCATACTTATATTGATGGGCAATATTAATCTCAAATACCCGAACTATAGGTTACAGTTTATAAGACTTTTCTATTGAAATTTTAACGGAAAATTTTAATACGAAGGGTTTCGATTTTGCAATAAGTTGAAAGTTTGCTTGATCTTCAAAGTGAAAGCCAGATGAGATGCCAGATGGAAAATTTGTTATAAACGCTATAAGGCCATCAAAGCATGTACATCAAAAGTTGAATTATTTCCAATCCTCTACTTTTACATTTAACTTTTTTAAACTTGCTATATCAACTTTTAAATAAAACTTATTAGATACGATGAAGTATACCTTACCTACCTTAGTCCTACTAGCCATCTTAGGATATATCTCCAGTGAGAAATGCGTAACCGAGACCATAACATCGGAACGGGTAGTATCGACTGTGACTAGTGTAATTACGGTCACTGGTAAGTGTAGAAGCAGCTACGCTCAACCTTACCCAACCGGCGGTAAGAAGAAGTACCAGAACTTGGAGAATGATGCCAACGCTGCCGCTGACCCTGGTCCCCAGCAACCTGAAGAGACTGGCACCTATCGATTTGGATATCTAAACTCGGGGCTGAGCGTACCTTTATATTTGATATGGACCAGGATGTCGATGTTGAATGAATAAACTTTTATGAACTCAATATATATACTTCCATTTCTACACCTAATTTTTTGGTATAAATTATACCTATTTGAAGAATTGTGATGTCCACTTCTATATCAAGACCTTTCTTGTAAACTATATATATTATACCATATTTGTTTCAGTTTTATAGAGATAGCATCCATACATATACCCCAAATAAAAGTAATCAAATGTAGCCATCACCTCAATCTTAACTTAACTTCAACTAAACGATAAAAGGTACTTTATTCTCACCAACTATAGAAAATATCGAGACCAAGCTACAAATAGATTTAAGCACACTATATATCAACACATTAGAAATTCTTTTAATTAGATTTCAAATGAACTTGCAAAAAACTACAAATAGAACCAATCTACAGATTCTTACTTACAAAATAAGATTTTCTAATCAATGGAGTATATTTCATATAGACCCTATATGGTTCCTAAAAGTCGATTAATAGCAAGAGACTCTATTCTAGTTTCTTGGAACAGTGGAAGAGATATCATTTCATCATTATCCGTCTCAATGACCAATTAAAATATTTTACTGTGCTAATACTAGCATTCTATTATATACAGATACTTATAGGAATGAAGAGGTCATTGAGTTTTTACTTTACACCCTGAACTATAACCTTTTCAAAGGTGAGCTTTTAAGCTAATAGCGAGATTATTTCTAATATCTTTATTGGATAGCTAAGTTTTGCTTGTCCACTTTACCCAGCATTGTACTACCGGATCCCATAACTAAAATATTTATATATCAAAACCACAGTACCAGAAACAAAAACTTTTAATTAGAAGGTACGCTATGTACCTTATTTTGTCCCAAATCAATAAAAGAGTTAGGTGGGAGAAGAAGAGGGTAGAAATCACAAACTTCATCAGTAAAGCACCGAAAGATCGTAATCTTTAACAACCTTACTGAAGATCTTAAACTCATCATCGTAAGCCTCCTTCAATCTCTGATTCCTTTGTAATATAGCTATAGTATCCTGGTACAATGTCTGCGAGCAGCCTCCATCAAATCGATAAAAGTAATCCAACAAACTGTTCAAACTCTTCAGCACAGTCGTACGAAATACGTTGTAATCTACAAGTTGATCAATCGATTTCAACATCTTAATAACTAGGCCTTCTCGGTCCATTCCATTATCATTAGTTAACTTATAATTGAACTTTAGCAGTACTTTTGATAGGTAGAACTTTAAGCTGTTGAATTCCAGTTGCAAGTTATTGAAAATGAGATTGGTGCAAGCATCTGTAAAACTGAATGTACGCGCTATCCCCTCTTCAAATTTTAGGATTCGACGGCACCATCGTTGTATCTCTTCAAAAATCTTGGAATACTGTAAACCACCACCTATAAGTTGAATGTAGAGGGGGTATATCTTGGACAGCACCATAACTTGTAGAATACGAAAGTTGGAGTACAGATTTAGGAGTGATAATTCGTGGTTGGAATCGATGTCTACTTCAAAGCTCGGCAAATGGGTAAACTGCAAGAGGTGAATATTACAGCTATCGGTAAAGTTGACGTTGAAATGGAGGTAGCCGGCTAAGTTGAACGCCCAATTCCTTTCCAAAATTCGATACGAATCAAATTTATTGGTACTCGCCCTTTGATGTAAACCTAAACCATAACACCTATTCAAGATATCGCGAAAGTACTTGCAGTCCAAAGTCCATCTCGTGTTGCGAAGCCCAACTCCAACAATCAAAAGAGTCTGTACGAAATCCAAGTTGAAACTGGAACTACTCAAGTAGATCTTCCTGATGTAATCTTCAATAACTCTTTTGATGGTATCGATAACATCTATATAGTTCTTATTATCGATCGACACCAAACCAACCAACAGCATAGCTAATTTGAGGATATAGGATCGATTGATGCTTGAAAAATTGGGCTTTACGAACAACGGATATATTGTATTGAAATAGTTGAAATAACTGTTGATGGCGACTATCATGATATACTTTGGCAAGTTGAAGTTAAAGTCGGTAAGTCGCATACTATTCAAAAATTCGTCAGGATCCCCAATCAATTCAAACCTTTTGGCGAAGAGATACATACCCAACCGTAAATTCGAATAGTAGCTTGACTTTAGTTGCAGATTGGATAACAGCATGAGTCGCACCGATTGTAAACTGAACTTGCCGAAACTAACACCGTTGGGGTAAAAGTGTTTGAGATCTTTGTTGAAATGGGAAGGTAAATTAGTTGATAATATACTTTTGATACTAGGTAAATTGTTGGCCAAACTATCTAAAATTAAACTTTTATCGTTGTTGCTATCTTTAACTTTTGAATATTTAGTTGGAGTCGAAGTTGGAGCTGCAGCCTTCAAAGTTACGAACATCTGGTTATGGAACTGCTGGTTGTCGGACATGAACCGTTTGCGAACTAGCTTACGCAGCTGCGTACATTCAGTACCTCTGCCTTTGCACTGCTCACAGGTAGGTAAGTTGCGATCGCATCGCTTCCTTCGTTTGTGGCATTGGTCGCAGGTAACTCTAGCATCTTTACTTTGGACGAAGAAGTTCATCAGTGTTAACTATACCTCACTATTCTATTGCCGATCTAAGCCTATAAACGACCTTCCCTCCCCTCAAATAAAAAGGTTGTCGGTACTTTTTATGGTTAAAGAGACAAAACCTTTTCATAAAAAGGTTAAAGCTATAGCTTTTATATGTTGATGAAAGAGATGTAGCTTTTGCTAAACTATACTGAAACATTCAGTGTTCGCATCTAGCTATTTTTGCTTGCTAATCCAAAGAACTATACCAACTAAAATCCACCAAAGCTCAAGTTGCTTGATAATAATCTAAAATTTAAAACCAATTGGAATTTGGCGTTATAAACCCTTAATTAGAACTGGAATAGATTATACTTCTGTTTATATAAGATAAAGATATAGCCATTTTGAGATACAATCCCCAGATTTTTGGACTTGAGAAAATATCTACTTGCGAATAAATTGCCTATTGTAACATGTTCATCAGTTGACAAGTCAACTTCGAGGTCTGTACATCAAGAGATTCTTATAGCTTGGGTATAAACATGAATTCCGATTTGTAAAAGTTAGGAAAAGTCGGATTTCTTAGTAACTTTAGCAGCTAATTCTGTTATCAAGGGTTTAAAGTGATTGATAAACATATGAAGTTTTTATTGAAGCTTGTATAAGCAATGTAAAATACTTTAAGCTTAAATTAGGGGAAAGCAATTGTCAACCATTTCTATTATCACTCCATACAAATCGGGTTAAAGCCGCTCGGTTTATATATTTTCCAGCAAAAGTAACTAGTTTGGCACAACTTACTATTTTTGCCACCCGTATTCTTAAAGGTGGGTAGCGTGATGGATGGTTGCAGGCATAATAGATAGATTAAGGCAACGGCGTCATAACCTTTTATAGCAATGGTATGCACAAAAAATCTAAAGTTATTCTTAGTCCTCAAAATGAAAAGTTACTTCCACCATATCTAACATATCCATAATGTTGGATTTAGGATCTTTGCCAAGCTTCATATTAAATAAAAATTAATTCCGAACCTTCTTTTGATACTTTATTATGGAACACACTTGACCCCCCTTATCACCTAAAGACCAAGAGGATGGAATAGAACCACTGTATAGATAGCTTGAATATATGACATCTACCAACTAACAAATATGAGGCTCCTTTAACGAAATATTATTTTCTAAGCTGAATCGCTTTATAAGTTTATCCAGAAAAATATATGTAAAAAGATAATAAACCCATCAGCCATATATCCAACACTTGTACTATTTCTTTTTACTTGAATAAAATTAACGTATATCTAAAAAATTGGAAAGTAAGGATGCAACAATGAAATTAGTAGATGGGTTAAATTTAAGCCAAGTCAAAAGATTGGATAGCAGTAGTCAATAGAAGCGATACAGGAGTCAAAATTAGGCTTCATAGGGAGTAGGAAGATGGTGAGTATTAGGGCATCAAGACGGTAGACGTAAAAACTTAGCAACATCCATTCTGGTTACTAGGTTGGTGTATGGGCAATGCACCCAAACCGGCGTTGGGCTGTCCAATCTTAATACCGGTAGCCTAATGAATTATAACCAACGGTCAATAAACAATTATTTATACTAAAAAAGCACCTCGTTGTTGACGTCAATGATCCCTTGTTGAATCTTGTTGTAGATGGTTTCAGCAGTACTGGCGAAGGCCTATCCCAATTTACAAAAATACATAGTTAATACATGGCATAGATGGTATAGTACCTCCTCAACGTTGTTGGAAGTCTTGGCCGAAGTCTCCATAAAGTACAGGTTGTTTTCCTTGGCAAACTGCTCTCCCTCCTCAGTAGAAACTTGACGCTTGGCCTCCAAATCGCTCTTGTTCCCAATCAGTATTATAGTTGTATCAGCTGAAGAATAAAGCCGGGCGTCATGTAACCAGTCATTTAAATGTTGGAAGGTTTCGCGTCTAGTTACAAAAATAACAAAAACCCAAGTCAGTGCTTTAAGCTCTAAAGATGGATAAAATACCTCGTTATATCGTAGACTAGCAAGGCACCAGCAGCTCCACGGTAGTAGCTACGGGTGATGGAACGGAACGTCTCTTGTCCAGCCTATTAATAGTCGGTCAGGTAAAAACAATTGAAAATAAAATTTACGGTATCCCAAATCTGTAGCTTAATTTGCTTGTTGTTTACCTACAAAACACCTACTTCAATTACTGTAAATCAAAGTTGAAAATTTACCGTCACGTATCTAGCTCCAAACTCTACCCTTTTGTATATACAAAAAGCTTTAGTTAGAATGAGAAGAAAAAATATTTCTATTTACCCGATGGTCAAGTCGTGGCTAGGTTGAAATCTTTTGTCGGTGAACTGTAACAGCAGACAGGACTATATATATTTGTAAAAAATAGAAATAGAAGTTAGATAAATGTATAGAGTTTATAAAAAGTTACCTTTCCTACGCCTATAGCAAATTAAAAATGTAAAATTTTAGTTTGTATTCAAATATTCAAACTGTAGAAGAATATAATTTATTCAAATAGTTACCCGTATCTCCCGTTATAATATATTTGAATAGGTACGAATGTATATAAAGGAAGTAAAAGTTAAGGATAGATGATTAAAAATACATTCTATAAAAGTATAAAAGGATATAAGTTGCCATCTCAAGTTAAAAATGCTTCCAATCGATTCTAAATAAAAAGTTAGAAATATTCATCAACTAAATTTACTTTCTATAGTCTTTATAAAACTATTAAATATATTACCTACAAATATTAAATTTGTTGTGTTGTTGGGATGGAAGTCGATATTAAGCGGTCGGCTTGAAGTCTAAAGTTTAAGTAAAGGTTGGGTTGAAAGGTCGGAAATATTGCAAGGAAACTTCTAACTTGGTTCATGTTTTGATCCAAATGTTCAATTATTCAGTTAAATGACGTAACATTTCAACTGCAATTGCAACAAAATTTGTGGTGTTATTCTTTCAAGTCTTCAGCTTGGTGTAGTACCATATAGATTGGATAACCTTGACTATATGTGCATTGCTTTAAAGCTGTAAGAGTTTTTTAGTGGTACAGCCAGGGTTAGCTTTAGTTTGAGATAGTTTGGATGCGATAACTACAATTTTATATCGGTGACCTTGAATTCTCTGGATTGATCTATAACTTGCACAATTGGTTATAGAACAACGATATGTCCTTAATGATACTCTTATTGTATCGCTGCTTTAGATGCAAAATTTAGTCCATTATCTCTACTAACAAACTAATTAGGAGGGACTGCCCTAACTCCAACGAAACTACCGTTTAGTTTAAATAGGTCTATCTCTTGTAAATATTTTCCCCAAAGTGTACATTTATATTTCTTGGAAATATAGCTTGATATATTTATCTGTTTACTTTAAGGAGTCTCCAAAATGTAACTAGTACCAATTTAAATAACTAAAATCAAGCTTATATTACTGTAAATTCGACCTTACAACTTCCATTAAGATTTCACATTTAACCCAAGTTTTCAATAGTTTTAATTAAAATAAAGTTAGACTGGGACACATTTTTACATCACCAACAATACTCCCAAGCTACCTTTCCGCTTTATATGAACTTTAGGTTGAGGAGAGTATCAGGCATCTAGCTCAATGGAATCTTGGTAGCTCAAATCTTTTACAATATTGAAACTATCATAAGACTATGGACCTGCTATCTTAACTGGATTCAAACAGCCAATCTTTAAATTTAACCATCTTACCTTGATGTTGACCTTCCACTATCTCTACAATTTATGCTACATTCACCTCATACTATTTTATTAGAGCCTATTGTATTTGGATAATTAGTTCAAAGAACTGATAATCTATCTACTAATCAACTATTCAGTATGAAATTGAAACTGTTGAACTGTATAGTCATCTTGTTTAATGCGAAATATATGTACGGTGATCCATAATGATCTAAGCTAAACCTATCGAGTTCTACAATCTTAAAGATATTGATTTTTCAATTCAATTCATAAGAGTGAATTAGTTGAGCTTGAGTTTAAGAGTATCGCTATATCGTAATATAGCTTGAGCTACATTAAAACTACTATCAGTTGTTAAATGTATATATAAAAGTGGATTTCTAAATTTTATTTTATAGTAGATAATGGTAAGTAAAGTTATTTATGGCAAAGTGCACTTTAGAATATAACCTAGTTATTAACAAAATTATATAGAAATAAATAATAGTAAACTAGATAGAGCACAGTAAGGTATGATAGGATATGCTACATCGTGTAGAATAGTTGTTAGTTTGCTACTTTATCTGTAGGTTTGTTTAATGGGTAATAATGTGTTTTGATAGTTAGTCTTGCTATCGTCTACCGATTTGAAATCTATTTGGCTCCAAATACAGTCGTCTTTATATGTATGATTAGTTCTAAATTGGAGTTCTTAACCTGGATGCTGCACTACCTCTAGCTATCTTAGATTTAGATTAGATAAAATATAATAAAAAAGATGTGTTTTTATAAAAGCAATGCATAGTAGTTTGTATATTGTAGGGTACCAAACTAAACAAAGTAGTTGATAAACATCGATGTTAAAAGTGCTCTATTACAAATGCTGAAGCTTATCAAAATGGTAGTGATTCATCAGTTCACATCAACTTAAAACTATTGGCACAGTTACATCCGACTTACTCTTACCCTCCAAGTTAAAGCTTTCAGTATATAGGTCTAATTGATATAAATTTACAATAGATTCGGCAGAACCTATTTACTATACATATAATAGCCTTTGTATTCAAATTGATTTTCATCCTAATATACAATGAAAGAGCCAATATATAGGCCACCCTAACCCTAAATTATGTATTTCCAACTCCTTAATATATATCCCAACTCTTCACAATTAAGCTAGCTTACTATGCCTACCTTTCCTCAAAACTTTAGAATCAACTGCTGGTCGCCAACTTCCAAACGGGGAATTCTTAAGAATTTGCCAAGATCTAGATTCCAATCTAAAAATAGGAGAATGTGCTGAAATATTCGGTTCGGCCATTTAATTGACATTTGACCAATTCCCTAACTTTGTAATGGATAAATGTAGGAGTCGGTTATGGAAACAAAAATACCGGTTTAAGCGAATTTATAATAAAAAAGGAAATGCTTTCCCCTACACAATATACAGCAACTTGTACATAGCAACTTTTATTATAGGAGCGGTATTCATTTAGTTATTTATAGGTTGAGTGAACTCGACTCGACTTAGATGGATGTTAAACTTACTAGAAGATGGTAAGAAATACGCCAAGTATTCGTTTTGAAAAGGTAAGCTTTGAGCTCAGCTTTCGGGTAAATGTTGCTTTGATAGCGGACCTACAAATCCGTTGCTTAGAAATTTAACGATACGGATGAGGAAACCAAGTTTGAGACAAACTTACACGAAGCATTTTGCTGCAAGTGCTTGAGTTACTTAGGTAGGGTAGATCCATTTTGGAAATCCATTCCCTTAGCTTGGAAAATTCATAGCGCTACAGTTCCATACCAAGACTTGTAACGCTACAAGAACCTGATTAATAATCCAACCTAAACTTTTGTAATCCGACATGCTTATATGTTAACTACACCTTATCCAAACCCTATGCCTACTGCGGCCTAGGAAATGTTGCTATATCCCAACTATTCTACAACAGCAAATCCTGTAATTATTTGATTATGGCATAATTTTTACCGATAAAGCCACCTTTCCCATTAGTTTTAAATTGATAGATATATATAGGAGCGTTGCTAGTAGACACAACTAGGAAATACATTTTTGGATTAATGGGTTTCCAAAATGTCTTGCAAAGTAGGCCCATCTCGGCTTTTTGAAGAGGTGTAAATGTTAGCAAAGTTGGACTTGCTTCATGCGAACTATTTTAAAGTATGCATGTAGATATTGTGCCGAAAATCACTGCTATATTGGTTCTATTCCCATTGAGTTTCTAATATATTTGTATATAGTTATCCCTTGTAACCGCAAGCCTTGTTCTGTGTTCTATTAAATTTTATATGGATTAAATTTAGGTTAATTACAATTGTCAATTAAGAACATACATGATAGGGCAAGGTTAAGATACTACGTAGTTATTTAATACGGGTTATAAACCACCTATAGCCACTAAATAGAACGGTGAACATTTCCAAAGGTATTATTCGATACCAAACCAAGTATATAGCTATCGGGATTACTATCCTTATTTTATCAAAAGTAAGCTGGTCCAAGTTTGAAATCCGGGATTACCAACATGAAAAATATCACCGACATAGATTATCAAAATTTTAACTGATCATATTTTACCAACACAACTAAACTCCGATGTTCTTCAACTAATCCTTCAAAAGTTATACAATCGGCTTTACCAATAAATAGGTGGCAGTAGCTTTAAAGGAACATTATTAATAGATTTCTAAAGTATTTCCTCTCAAATTCGGTGCGTTGTAATAAGCTGATAACTTAGTTTAGGCTTCTATGGAACCCAAGTATTGATGCTCCCCTATGGGTAATTGAACTACTATCGATTATATTGCCTATTAATTACAGTAACCTAGTTGGTCCTTTTTGCCAACTGTATAGTTCGTAGTAGGATTCTTTATTTAGAAAACTTCAATAGGAACTTATAAATATATGCAAAGGAGCTATAGCTATAAATATAACAAAGTGTTCATTTAAATAGATTTCTTGGCCAAAAGCTTACGGGATTGACCCAAACCAACATGCTAAGTTCCATTACCTATGCACGTACAAACTTTCTACCAAGTCAGTCACTAGTTCCCAGCTTGTCGGAATTAATTTCAATAAATCTGGGTCTACTATTTAGTTCAACAATTCTCCCTACAAAGCTTAGCCTTGTTATGGAAACTCGCTTCCAAAAAATAGCCGCCATCAGAACTGATTATACCAAAGTTAGGCAAATTTGCGAGGGGAATTAAGTAATGGATTGCTTTACTTTATTTTAGGCTCGATGATGTAGTTGCTGGAATCCCAATTATTCAATTTAGGAACGGAGTAGCTTCGTACCACTTTGCATTCAAAAAAGTATAAATAGGAAGTAGGTTTCCATATTTCCACCAAAAAATCAAATACTTTTTAACAGGATGTCGGATTTCCACTTAATACTCAACACCCTTGGACTCATCGACCCTCAAATCGGCCAAAATCATATGGAAGTTGATCCTAACGATTTTAAGGCCGCCATAAAGCAGTTGGAATCTTACCACATCAACAACCAATACTTAAGCGACTTTAGTAGTCAGACTGACCCCATCTCCGAAGTCAAGGTAGTACGCAAGCGGGCCTGCGACATCTGCCGTCAAAGGAAAATCAAATGCCACGCCGAAAATAACTCCCCCCTAAGTAAATGTATCGCATGTATGGCCAACGGGCACGAATGTACCTACCTAGCTCCAGTCAAGACTAGGGGAAGGAGGAAGAAGATCCATATGGCTGCCAAGACCGATATAGACACCGTTTTATCCTTTAAATAGGCTGTAAAATTAATATTTATTGAGTCAAACTAACTGTATAATATTCCAAATAAAATCTGAATTCGTTGTTTCTATACACTATTTATTATATTTTATTACTTTTATATATGTTCAAGAGATCGCATCCCCATTCTAGTGTGAATACCACTAGCTTTAAGTTTTTTTGATGGTTTGCTGATATCGGTAGATAAAGTTTCATATCGGGGTAAAAGGTTATTTGCTTTATAAGTGCTTGGAATTCTAGCTTGTCTAGAAGAATTTTACAAGATACACCTTATTATTGTGATATTACAAAGGGAACTGGCAGCTATATAGGCTAACTATATGAAATAAAGCATACAAGGTTAGAAATGTGTCCTACTTATCCCTTTAAAATCTACACCAAGCTGAATATTTATAATAATTCATCAAAGAAAAGTAATTATCTTATACAAAACATTAAGCTTAATAACATGATGATATATATTAAAAGCAACTATAAAAGCAGTTTATTGGAGTTATAGTTGTTTAAAAAGTCGCTACCAGTATACAAAGACCGAGCCAACACACCTTGAAAAATTAAGGGTTTGGTTTGGACTTGGAGCTATCCCAGGTGTTTGACTGTGTGTAGTTGGGAGGGCAAAACGCGTACTTTCCGACGTTACCACCAGAGGAATTGTTACCGCTCTTGGGTGCAGGACGGAATACAGGTGGCGATTTCTTATTAACCAAACCGGCGTAGCTCTGGTTGGGACTTGCCAGGGAGTTCGAGTTGGCACCGGAGCTAGGACCGTTCAGCTGTTTGTTGGTGATCTGATTGACTTTAGCTTCCGGTTTAGCTGGCTTTATCAACGCTTGATTGAAGATGTCGATCTTGCGGTTCAAAAAGTTGTTCAAGGTATTGGGCGTAAGCTGAGGTACGCTGATGTTGAGAAGAGATGATGATGGGACCCATAAACCACGGTGCTCCGAGCACCTAAAAAAAGTCGGTTTAGTATTTGGGAAGGGAAGGATGGTACTTACCGTTCGTTAAGATTGTTGCCGGATGCAAAGCTGCGATCGAACAGGATCTCCAAGTTACTCTCTTCGATTCCAATGATGGTGCCACGTGCAGCAGGTTGAACTTTCCCAGGGGTTCCGACGTAGACGACTCGGTTACCCAAATAAAAGTTTTGGCGCTCCAAGTGTATACCGTTATGGTTCGGGTGCAGTAAAGTCTAGTGAAGTTAGTAAAAAGTATGAAATGGAAATGTTACCGTGCGATCCGCTTTTTGGATGTTAAAGATCTTGTGCTCCGGTAAGCTCTCGTAGAAGGAATCCCAGAACTTCTCGATCTGGTCAACATACGCCTAGTTCAAAGTTAGAAAAAGTCAAAATGGAACATTACCTTATCCAGACTTTCTGAACCCATGGGCGATAAAATTATATTGTCGATTTTGTGAGTCTTATGCCAAGCTGCACAGTCCTCAATACGCTTAAGGGTATTTTTGGGGAAGACCTTTTCGCCTAAAATCGTGTTCTGCTTGCTTCCTCCACCATCGATAAACCTCAAGACTTCGGGGAACTCGGATGCAAAGGCACTTATAAGCTCACATCCTTTACTGGTGAACTCATAGGTCCATTGGGTTTGGCGGCAATACTCTAGGGCTATCAGCTTTCTAAGCTCGAATTTGAAGCCGAGACCGATAGAGACAGTGGCGGTAGCTTTCTTAGCCGTGGTATAAGTAACCTTCATCCGTGATGTAAGTCGGAGTATGGTATATGGACCACATCCTATCATCTTGGAGAGATCCTTAATTGAAGTAAATTGTTGCTTTTTAGCTTGGGCTACCACAGTAGTGCCGATGTTCGTAGGTTCAGAGTTATACTAAAAGTTGCGTTAGCTATCGACATATATATCCAACAAAAGATAAATGAATATTTAAATATTTACAATCAACTTCAGACCCAGCTTCCCAGATTTGGAAGTGTTATCAGAAATTAAGCCAGGTACACCATAGAATCGATCACCAAGGAAAAATACTTTAGAATTGAGAGGGAATTCGACGTCTAAAGGCAAAGGTGGGCGCTCCTAAATAAGTTTAGTATATGCTAGCATAAAAATATTACCATGTGTCGTTTATCTTCGTTATGAATTGACGAAACTGTAAGTTGTAAAGGGTACGGTTGCAAAGGAGAGACCTCGTCAAATGCTCTGGATAAGGAGCCGTCGAAATTAAGCAAAAGTCCTTGGAATGGGGCAACATACACAACGATATCAATTGGACCAGTAATAACAGCTTTCGTATGTTGATGGTCATATTCTAACTTGCCAACGAATTTGTTGTAGGCATCGACATCTTCATCCTCTAAAATTGGGGTCATGATGACTCGATTGTTCTTGGATTCGTACATGGTTACCCCATCGCATATCTTCATAACTTTAGCTTTGGACAAGAAGGGATACCCGACATAGATAGGCTTTCCTAGCATCTTAGCAACTATATCCATGATGGGTTCAGTTGGAGCCTGGCTGGTAACAGTCAACAGTATACTTTCTTGCCTTGCACAAAACTTAGTTAAACCAATTGTACGTAAACTTACTTGCTAGGTCTGTCAAAAACTTGAATACCAGCTTTAGTCAAAGCTGCAGTAACTTTGATAGTGTTAATAGAAGGGAATCCAGGTGGAGCATGGAATCCGAGTTTTACTCCAGGGCAAAGCCCTTTTATAAATCCAGTTCCTGGAGGGAGTTCAGGTAAAGTAAAAACAGATTCCGTGCAAGTCGATCTTATATCTAGGTAAGCAGATGAGATATAATTAATAGACTAGTATAGAGTAAATTTAAAAGCAAATAAAATGATCTAAAAGCAAGCAAATCATACCTGGTAGATATCCAGGGAAAGTTGACTTGACAATATGAGAGTCATTCCCAGGATTCTGCTTCAACAAAAAGATGTCTCCGAATGTGTTTCGAAGTTTTTCTTGATCGGTAAGCAATCTTTCCTGCTCTAAAATATGATTAATTAATAGCTGCATAAATAAAAATACCTTTGATAGCAGTAACTAGTCGATCTTGATTAATGAATGGAATTAAAACAACCGCCTCCCAGTCGTTCTTCTTGCCATTTTTGTCGACACCAAAGTCTGTTGGATAGAAGTCTATAATCGGAGACACTGCATTAGTCATCAATTCCTATACATACGTTAGTGGAATGCTTTGAGATAAACTACCTGTAAGCCAAGAGGAACTAACTTTTTACTCAAAGAAGGTAGCACACCTAAAAGCTGTTCAAAGGGTTTGAAGGGTTGTCCTTTTTCAAAAACGATATCCAGATCACCCAGTCCTTCAAGATCTATATGAAATAGTACATTAACCTAGGTATACGGAAAAATAAAGCTACCACTTAACATTGGAGAATAGTGATAAGGGTAAAACCAACCCCAAGAAGGAATGCCGTGGTAGTAATAGTACATTACCCATTGGATACCTTCAGCATAGGCTTGGATCAAATTTTTAAACTTTGGCTTATAATCAAAATCTAGCTTAAGCTTTTCCTAAGTATATATATTAATATCTGTTTGGAGCACTGTAACTTACATCATAATACTTCCTTTTCCAACCTTCGAAAGCTAGCTCCGCTTCTAATCGATCCTCTTCCTCCTCTTCAGAGTTGACGATTGGAGCGTCGAGGAAAGTCCCCAAGGTCTGAGAAGTGAAGTCGTATTCATTCATAGCCAAGGTAGAGTACTCTTCTTCGTCCTCGTCACTTTCGAAATCAAAGGACTGGATTCGATAGTTGAAAGTGTGTTCGACGTGGTCGGATAAAGGGTTGTAGGTTGGATCGGCTACCAACTGCAAATTTAATTCAGCAACTAGACGCTCTACAAAGATGACGTCGTGGTACTTTTTACACTCAGGGATAGGAATGTCGATATCTTTTAAATTGTAATTTTTGGCCTTGAGTACTTCGTCAACCTTTTTGACGATTGCGTGTTGGTTCTGAGTAAGTTGCAACAGACCGCGTCCAGCACCACCAGCTACCTTACTCGACTGTAGGTGCTCGTGGTCAGGGATGTTGAGGAAGCGGGTGTACTCTTGATTGTCCAAGTAGCGCAAAAATAATTCCAAGTTCTTGAAATTTACGGTTCCCGAATCGTTTAAATAGCCTCTATTAGAGGCCATCCAGCTAATATAGGAGTTGAAGAGAGAGGTTAAAATACCCTCGCCAATATCGAAGCCGGGCAGATGCGGTAAAAAATCGTTACCGACGAATAAAATCAAAAGGATCAAGTCGTCGATAACCCGCTCCAAATCAAAAGTCAATTCCGATCCTTCGTGGGGACTTACAAAGTCGTAATAAAAATACTCACGCACGAGGGATAAATGTAGGAGATAAAAGGTAGGTGGCCCAATTTGTCTTGAAATTTTTAAATACAAAGTAAACGATCATAAACTTACCTAACTTGAGTCTTTCTACCAAAAGTAACTTCTTCTCTTAACAGAGAGAAATGGGGTTCATGGCTCAATAGACCTAGCATAATAAGATCAGCATCCAAACCATATAAGCAGTGTCTAGTGTTTGGGTTGTATTCCGGCTGTGCTTTAGCGAGTCGGATGTATTCCATAATCTTATGTTCACCTTCCCCTGGAACCTTAAAATTCTTAGTTGCTACTACTATATATAAATACCTCATGACTTGAAAGAATAATATCTATAGACTTCCAGCGCTGGTCTTCAGTTATCTTCTTATGAATAAAGTATTTTAGATGCTTAGTCAACTTCTGCATGAATTCAGTTCCTATATAGAAAAAATATAAGTAGCTATCACTACGAATAAGTAAAATATTTACCAGGCGTAATACAGTTTGAATCAAAACTATCTTCTGGAACCACCATTCCTTTCTTTTCTGATAATTCTTTCTCCTTCAAGCGGTCTTGAGCAGTTCTAAATCTTCTGGCTCTCTGTTGATTCATTTTAGCTCGTGGAGCAACGCCTTCATATTTGAAATACAATATTAGTTTATTTACGCTTGCTTTAAATGTCAATAGATATAAATTTTACCGTCGACTGCCATGAAAAAGACCTTTTTAGGGTTGATATGGTTGAATAAGTCTTCAATGTAATTAAAAATTGACGTGTACATCTTTTCGTCATCAAGAACTTGGTGTGCACCCATGTTGTTATGGGTTGCGTTGTGAATAATCCCATTCATATCTAAATACAAATTATCTAAATAGTCTATTAATAATATTTCTGAAAAGACTAGTACCGAATTCTGGAATCTTGCCATTTTCAATTAGCTGAGAGCAGAGAGGATACCTCTCGCTTAGCCAACGGAACATCTTTGGAATACCCATTTTACAATTTCTCTAAAGCTATACAAATGTGTCGGTCTGAGTTATAAAAAGTTCAAGTGTATTTATGCTTGATTTTGCTTATGTTGCTTTCGCCGCTTTGGTTACTTGATCCTAAAGCGTAACCCTACCCTAATTGGCTCAAGCTTTACAAAGTTCAAATTGTGGCTAGTTG
Organism: Capillidium heterosporum; assembly: GCA_016630905.1. Lineage (NCBI taxonomy): Eukaryota > Fungi > Entomophthoromycota > Entomophthoromycetes > Entomophthorales > Capillidiaceae > Capillidium > Capillidium heterosporum. The sequence goes on from WBMQ01000010.1 coordinate 858,122, forward strand.
AACTTTGCTTGTAGCTTTTCGAAAATCTTGATAAGATGAAGTTCAACGTTACGCAGGTGCTAAGAACGAAGCTGTTTACGAAACTAAATTACAATTTGACGAAGCGATGTAACTTTACCAACTCATCTAGTAAGCAATTTTATTTGAAGTTTTGAATGTCTCAACTAAGCTCCATTCAACTATTCAAGTTAGTTTGCATGGTGGTAAACGTCTACCACCTGGTGAAGGGTATTTTTTGACAATTTATAACCTTTATTAAGTTGCTTTTAGAATACCAATAAATTTTATAACAGCTGAAGGAAACCGAGTAACAGTAGGTGCTAGAGAAGGAGAGTCAGTTTTAGATGTTGCTCATGCCAACGATATTGAACTTGAAGGTAATAAGCACTATGCTTTAAATTCTAATTTCGGATAGGTGCCTGTGAGGCCTCTTTGGCTTGCTCAACCTGTCACGTAATTCTTGAACAAGAGGTTTTTGATGGCTTGGAGGAACCAAGCGATGAAGAGAACGACATGTTAGATTTGGCCTTTGGTTTAACTGAAACGTATATATGATTTTGAAAATTTTCTAACATATATGCAGATCTAGATTGGGCTGCCAAGTTTTAGTAACCCCACAATTGAAAAATGCAACTTTCAAAATTCCATCTGCAACACGAAACATGGCCGTTGATGGTAAAGTATTGTGCCTAGCTTTTTAAAATTTCTTGCTATTTTCTAACTTTTAATCTTAGGATATAAGCCTAAACCCCATTGATCTTGGCTTGAATAGACACCTGGGAAGTGATAAAATACTTTAAAGTTTTACTAGAGCTTGGCTATTTTAAATAAAAAAGTGGTTAACTAATGATATCTTTCTACTTTTCGGCAAGGTTTAAAGGTGCTCAAGTCGATGGTGTTGGCGATGTTTGTAAGTATATATTTTGTACTTGTACAGCTATTCCTTTTTGATGTAGTATTGTAGAATATGGCTTATCAGTGATTAAATTGATTAGCAATTTTTTCATTTAGATGCTAAAGCTCATGTTAACAATATCCATATGGATTAGAAATCTTGTCTTAGTCTATTATATAGGCAATTAGATCAACGCTAATAAAGTACTATTGCGATTTATCAATACAAAATGATATGCTATACCATTATAACAGAAGTATAACCAATCTAAAAGATAAAGTTATAAAGTTACATCGTTGGTTTATCTAACATCATTATAAACCAGTGTTAAGGTAGCTTAAAGGATTATTCTTGTAATAAGCATTTTAAATTAGGATGCCAAGGCAGGTGATATTAGCTATACATAGCATACTCAATGCTATGCTTAATAGATTAAAGGTATCAATGTACATATGGTATACTAGGATATTTGATTATATGCTTTTTCTCAAACTGTCTATTCTATCATTCTCCGGAATTTGGTCATTTAGCTTAGATTCACAAATTAAATACATTTTTTTCAAATATCGGTGAATCAGAAAACGCCATTTATCATTTTAGAAATGTATTTGAAATTACACTAGCTCAGGATTCGACTTCTCTCAGCAATATTTGACTAGTATTAATTATATCAGATAATGTAAGATTTAACTAATACATGGAGGCGTATTTTATAAAAACATATTTACCATATAATTCAACAGAAATTAATCCCTGGATATAGGTTAGTGGAATCGAAAGCTGTTGCCACAGCAGCTAGTTACGATAGATTGGTATGGTGGCAGAGGTTGTACGCCTGGCCCTTCATCTTTGTTTATTTAGGAGTAGTCATCCCAGCTATCTTGGACTTTGAGCACTACTATCCCCATATCGAATACTTTTACGTTGCTTTCGGTCTTGCTATCACCTTACATGCGTTAACTTGGTTAGTTTGCCACTGGTCATTGTGGGCCGATGCCTTCATCACTTACCGAAAAAATCCCGATATCAGCAAAGCTCAGTATATTTTAGCCATTCCACCTTTGCACCAAGGGGTTGGTAGTTTCTGTGAACTGGTTAGAGAGAAAGTATGATACCTGTTTAAATAAGTTAGTAACCAGTTTTTAGGATGAACCTATGCAGTTTTATTTTCAAAAGTTGAAATTCATCTACAACCCCGATAGAAAAGCTTTCTATCGTCTACGTTACCCATGTGAATCCGATCCTATACTATCCGATTTCCAGTCTAATTTAGGTTTGTCGACTAAAGATAAGATCGATGGCGTAACGAAAGATTATGGCTTGAACAAGTAACCAGAATCTTAATAATAGATACTCACTAAATTTAATAGATTTGATATCCCCGAGCCGACCTTCAGCTCGTTATTTAAAGAGCATGCAGTTGCCCCCTTTTTCGTATTTCAAATATTTTGTGTATCTCTGTGGTTCTTTGACGAGTTTTGGTACTATTCCCTATTCACCTTAGTTATGCTGATTGGTTTTGAGTCTACTGTTGTCTATCAGGTAGTATATTTCATATATGTAATCTAATAGGATACCAGAGACTACGAACTTTAAACGAATTTCGTTCGTTGGCTATCCCACCATTTGAAATTTTAGTTTACCGTGAAAAGAAATGGATTACTTTATCGTCGGATGAGTTGCTTCCCGGTGACCTCTGTTCAATCAGTAAGCTTAATTCAGTTTTAAACATCTAAGTGCATGAATAGCCAGAACTACTGAGGAAACGGCTGTTCCCTGCGATATGATCATAATGGATGGAACAGCTATTGTCAATGAAGCTATGCTTACTGGTGAATCAACCCCTCTTCTCAAGGTAATATCTTTATATTTAGCATATTAAATTTGTTGTAGGAATCAATTCGACTTCGCGAAGGGAATGACGAGTTTAGCCCAGAAGGAATTGATAAGAACCACCTTTTATATGGTGGAACCAAAATTCTACAAGTAACTCCGACTTCAGACTATTTCATTACTGGTAAATTAAGCTTTGGCAGTTTTTATTTATCATTTTAATAGCTCCAAATGGCGGATGTATTGCCTTGGTGTTGAAGACTGGATTTGGTACTTCTCAGGCAAGTTCGATTAGCGTGATATTAAGCTAACTGTTTGATATAGGGTAAATTAGTTAGAACTATGGTCTACAGTACTGAGCGTGAATCCGCAAATAATTTCGAGGCATTCTTGTTCATTCTTTTCCTGATGGTTTTTGCAATTGCCGCCGCCGCTTATGTCTGGGTTGAAGGTATATTTAGTATATAAAGACTGTATTTACAAGTTTTTAACAGGAACTCAAAACCTTAATCGTAAACGATCGAAACTGGTACTAGACTGCATTTTAATTATTACGTCCGTTGTTCCTCCTGAACTACCTATGGAGTTGTCTCTTGCCGTCAATACGTCTTTGATCGAACTATCAAAATCAGCTATCTTCTGTACTGAACCTTTCCGTATTCCATTTGCCGGTAAATTAGACATATGTTGTTTCGATAAGACGGGTACTCTTACGAGTGAAGACCTTGTTGTTGAAGGTGTTGCTTGTAATATGTAGGATTGTTTGTTTATTATGGTTGTTAATTTTCTTAGAGATGATCTTAAAGAACTTTCGGAAGCTAGTACGGCTCCTATCCTTTCTACGTTTGTGTTGGCTGCTGCACATTCTTTAGCCTACTTACCTGAGGGAATAGTTGGTGATCCTATGGAGAAAGCGACTCTCGAAGCCATTGACTGGAATTTAACTGAAGGTATATATCAAAATTTGCCCTTATTAATAGCGCTTTAGATAACCGAGTTGTGTCGAAGAAGCAGGTTGAGTTAAAGTTTATCCGTCGTTTCCAATTTTCTTCGGCTTTGAAACGTATGTCAACTGTTACCAAAGTATACAGCTCGAAAACCAAAAAGCCAGTATACACCGACTTACTCGTGTCGGTCAAAGGGGCACCCGAAACAATCCAGACTATGTTGACGACCTGTCCTGATGGCTATGAAGAGGCTTACAAGTATTTTTCCAGACGTGGTAATCGCGTATTGGCTTTGGCTTATAAGCTTATGTCCCCGGTTGATGATAACAAGGTATTATTTAGTCCACTTACAGCTAACATAGAATAGGCTGATAAATTAGTCCGTGATGAGATTGAATGCGATTTGACCTTTGCTGGATTCCTTATCTTCCACAACCCATTGAAGCCGGACTCTCATCAAGCAATCAAAATGCTCAATGAATCTTCCCACCGGGTAATCTTTGTTTCTTATGAAGCTAACTCCTGGCTCTTTAGGTCGTTATGATTACCGGTGATAATGCATTGACAGCATGCCACGTGGCTCATGAAGTAGAGATTGTTGATCGCACTACCCTTATTATAGATGGCAGCGAAGGTAATCATAAGCTCATACACTCTCTAATATTCCTAGGTAAACTGACATGCCGATCTGTCGATGAACAAATAACTGTTGACATTAATCCCACCGATAAAACACTTGGATCCGATATTTACGATCGTTATGATCTGTGCCTAACTGGTTCTGCAATCGCTTTGTTGGAAGGTGAGGGTCAACCTCTTTTCCTCGATCTAATTCATAACACTTGGGTCTATGCTCGTGTTTCTCCAAATCAAAAGGTGCTATTTTAATTGCAGATTTTACCTAACCTATTAATTAGGAACATATCCTGTCTTCTCTTAAAAATGCTGGATACACTACGCTTATGTGTGGTGATGGAACTAACGATGTTGGTGCTCTCAAGCAAGCACATATCGGTAATTACAAACTTTAGCAAGGATATTTTATAAACTAGTTTACTTTAGGTGTTGCTTTGCTAGATGGAACTCAAGAAGACTTGGACAAAATCGCAAGACGCGGCTATATCAACAGATTGAAGAACATGTACGACCAGCAAAAGGCGATGGCTATCAAATTCAACTTACCCGAGCCCGCCCCACCGCCGGCTTTGGCCCAAGCTCTAGGCCTAGCTCCTCAGCCTCAAGCTGCCCAGGTAGTACTGATTTCTATACTTCGTATTAACCTTTATATATTGCAGCCTGGAGGTCGACCTGTTAGACCACCAGTAAGATTAAAGCTTGTATATTATGCAATTACTGATGATCATTCCCCTTTAGCCTATCGATGCTGCTGCTTTATCCGAAAGACTGATGGGCGAATTGGACGATGATGTACCTGTACTTAAATTTGGTGATGCTTCTGTAGCTTCTCCTTTTACTTCAAAGCTTTCTTCGATTATGTCAGGTAGCTTCAGCTTGCTTCATTATATACTAACTTATTTAAAGTTACAAATATCATTCGTCAGGGACGCTGTACATTGGTGGCCACTACCCAAATGTATAAAATCTTGGCGTTAAATTGTTTAATTTCGGCCTACTCACTCTCAGTACTCTACTTGGAGGGCATCAAATATGGGGATTAGTAAGCCTTTCTATGAACAAATAAGCTAATGTATAACTTTTAGTCAGGCAACTATTTCCGGTATGCTGTTGGCCGTATGTTTCCTTTGTATCTCTAAAGCCAAGGTATACCGATCCAATATATTTAACCTAAATATCCCAACTAGCCCCTGCCTAAGCTCAGCAAGGAACGTCCTCAAACCAACATCTTCAATCCTTACATTATGACTTCGGTTATGGGCCAATTCTTGGTTCACATTTTGGCGTTGATTTACATTGTAACCCAGGCCAAGAGTTACGAAGAGTAATTTAGTTTTCAACATCCTTTTAAACTCTGTTTAGGCAAATGCCAGTTGATTTGGATGGTAAGTTCGAACCCAATCTTTTGAATTCGGCCGTCTTCTTGATCTCCTTATCCTTGCAGGTATCGACTTTTGCTATAAATTATCAAGGCCATCCCTTCCGTGAGAGTTTACAGGAGAATACAACTTTATACTATGGTTTAACTTCCTGTGGGTTCATTGCCTTTGCCTGCGCCACCGAACTTTTCCCTTCGATGAACGAATTCCTTTCCCTCGTTCCGTTCCCATCTGATGTACATTTGCTTTTACAAACTGTATACTAACTTTTACATAGTTCCGGAATCGATTAGTTTTAGGCTTAGCTTTGGACTTTGGTGTCGCGTACTTGGTGGAGCTGGTAGCCCACAAGTTGTTCTCCAATAACAAACCCAAGGCTATTGTGGAACGTAGAATCAAAAATTGATTGTCAGCTTTAGTCTTTGCAGCTATCTATAACTAGACAAAAATTTATAAAGTAAATTTTGAATTGCTTTACTGTATATTTTCAACCATTCGTTTATATATATGTAAATTTAACCCAATACATCATTTTTGTTGGTAGCTTCAACATTTGCAAAATAGAGTATATACTCATCTTATTTATAGAGAAATTCAGTATCATTTTTACTCTTGTAAATTAACGTAAAAAGTATAAGAGCAACCAATTAAGAGATATCCTAAAGTTCTTATTTAGACATTTATAATTACAAAAGAAATCTGAAATGACTTAAAAAGATTCAACAGAAGGTTTATTATATGTAGCATCAGGAGTCCATGCACTTTGGAATTCGTGCTCATCATAAGCTATATGTCTAACTTCATTAACAAATAAACACTATTAAAAACCCAAAAGTCACCTTGGAAGTTAGCCTTATTAGCAAAAAGCAAATTAGTGAATCAAGGTTCACGCATTTCGGACTCATAGTAAGAACTATTCCTCCTCTGTGTCTGACCAAGGCGTACCGACCGTTCCTCAACTCCTTCACCAAAGTTATCGTGATTCTCTTCCAAACTTTCGTTCTCTAAATGGACAGCTACGCTCCTATGATAGTTCTTGAAAATATCACTCAGTTTAACAACCCGTTCCTCGTTGCTCTGATTGATGTTTATAAGTTTGGTTTGGGCATCCTCCAATACCTCGTTTAATTTACTTATGTTGATAGCTATTCGGGCTAGAAGTGTTTTCTGTTGAACGTCAAAAGGATTTTCCATCTTGTTGAGCTGTTGATGTTGGAAGTTGAAGGATTTTTTGGTGGAAGTGTAAAAGAAGGGAGCTTGAGATTTTAAATAAAAGTAAATTTTGAATTTTATGGGTAGCTAAAAAGGATTGAATAGCATTGAATGCAGCACTTATAACTAGATAACTTGCCTTTAGGCTATATTATAACTGCACCAGATTAAACTGGCTAGCATTAATTTAAACAGCGATAAATATGATAGTTTATTGCTTGTTTTATATAAGGTACTCAAATATATCCAAATATCACAGGAAACCCCAAAAGCTTATAGTAAAAATTGTATATAGCTACACAACAATCAAATGAGAAGCATAAAAAACGAATTTATTTTGTTAGCATTTCGGAAACAGGCTCTATATGTATTTAAACAAGTTACAAATTAGGGATATACGATAGAATTAGACAGAAAAGTCGAACCTCTTGGAACTACCAACTGGAGAGGATGGAGGTGGTGTAGGTAGGGCCAGGTGCTGGATAATAGAACTGGGAGGCGAGCTGAACGGGGAAGGCTGCACCGAGAAGGGCGGTAGTTGGAAATCTAGGAGCCGCCTCACGATTTTCTGGTCCGTTTCTGACATCGATGTCAGAACATCCTCATTAGCTTGGCTGGAGGATTCTGGGTTTTTGAGAACGGGCGGTAAGTCACCCGAACTGTCAAATCTTGTGAGGTACAGAGATGCGAGGGCACGTTCAATCCTACCGAGCAAAGCGTTGGCGATGTGCTTCAATTCCAAATCTGTTGAATCATTCATAATGTCAAAGGTCAGAAATCCGCTAGATAGGCAATCAAATCGGGAGGCACGTCGGGATTGAAAATTCCCACTGGCAATGCGCTCCAACCTTAGACACTGGTAGGCGAGTGACTTAATCATCTGAGGGTCTATTTCGCGGACGGGGGCAGCAACTGTAGTGGAATCAACTGTCTGGTTTATCCTGTTTAACCACATATCGTGTCTCCCAACCAGCTCCTTCGAGTAAACCTTGAAGGTGTTAGATACTACTTGAAAAATTAAGACTTACTAGAGTTAGCACTTCAGGGTTGTCGAGACCCTTCAGCTTCACTTCACCAAGGCTGTAGAGTACGTAGCCGAACTTCCTTAGCATGCGTAAGTCAGGGGGCAGGGAGATCGAATCCATTGGGTATCTAGTGTCGATGGCCTCCAACTCACGGACAACTTCAGCCGAAATACAAATCTGCCCACCGTCGGCAGCGGTACAAATGGAGTCCGAACGTTTAGCCATATGTCCGAGGTATGCCATTCGGTTCGAAACGGGATCAAGTTCGCATCGAGGCTCGCCCCAGTGTATCCCCATCCGCACCGATACCCCTCGATATAAAACTTGAGATGTCAACGACCCAGCTTTAAGCACTTCGGCTCCTTCGGCACATTCTAACAATTCTTGGGGCCAATCCAGTTGAAGCAACTGATCCTGCATTCGCAAACACCAAAGAAGAGCCAAGGTGACACTAGGGAACGCAGCTTCAAATGCATCACCCTCAGTCTTTACCTCATATCCACCAAGGGACATCAGCCATCTTCGCATGGATAAGTTGTGGGTCTTGACAGCGAACCTCATGGCATCACCTGGTAAAGTCTCCCACAGATAGGTGGAGTTCTTGATGTCGGTGAAAACCAAGGCAACCTTTCCTAGCGGTGGCTCCACCGCTTTGGAACCTAAGCGGGCTAGCTTGGAGCTCCCTGGGCCTTGATTCCGCCATTTAGCTCGCTTGACAGCTGAAATTCCTACGTCTTCGGCGTTAGGGTTAAGTCCTAGAGATGTGCTGACGTTGTCGTTGATCAACCCAGAGCCAATATCCAAGGAACCTAAATGGGCAAAGATGTCGTTGATACCCAATATCATAACTGCAATGTTTTCATCGGCGCCGTAGGAAATTGCAAAGTCTCTGATCTTCTGGGCGGCCATCGTCAGATTATCGATTCCCATCCTCGCAACGTCTACAGCAGTCTGATACGACATATGGTCCCATAAAGACCGCGTTGCCAGAATCACAAACTCGTCGTTTTCAGTCAGGTGCATCTTCTGTATGGAAGGACTAGCATTGATCAGCGGGAGGAGGTGGAAGTGCCCGAATCCTCTAGATATTTCGAGAATGTTGTTGAGTTTACCTTGCGGTGAGATGAAACCTTTGTTGTTACGGATTCTCTCGATCTCTTCGATACTCCACGGGGTATGGCGAATTGAAACGACGTGGGCAATTCCAGCATTGCTACATAGAACGGCAACAGTGTCCCCTACATTTGCAACATACAGTGTCGAGTCTTCAATATAGGCCACTACGGCAGAAGCACCAAGCTTTCCTTTGTCAATAATATCTATAGAGCCTAGCTCCTTGTTTAAGCTCAAAAAAGTTTTCTTGAGAGCGTTGATGACAATTTCAGATCTGTTGATGCTCTTACCCTCAGATTCGATTTCAAGCTGATTCAAGTGGTACTCTAAATGCTGGCAAAGCATGTCGTTAAGATACTTAACAATAAGCGATCCGGAGCCGGATCTAGACGTATGTCCGTCAAATAAAGCAAATAAGGAACATTCTGGTCTATTACGAAACTGAGGCGCAACAAGATCCCAAGTCCAGAGCTTGTCGGCCTGATCGATCCTTCGCAGAGAGTCGGCAATACCGAACCTAATTCGGGGTACCTTTGTTGGATTAAGCCGGATCCTACGTTCAAAAGTCTCATTGGGCGTATCTACCTTCAAATTGACGTCCATAAGCCCCAGTATCCTAAGCTGATTGAGGTTGTTAAAATCGGGCAAGTTGAAATGGGATAGTGTCGTATCTCTGGATAAGCTGTAGTTTATCTGCAGTCGCTTGTTTCCGGACAAATTTAGATAGCGCAATCCAGCATTCCAGTTCCAGTTCCAGTCATAGGGGAAGTTACAAATGTTGTACTTTAGCGTGTTGTTTCCCACGTCCAAGGTGTGCAGTCGACTCAACTTTCCAAGCTCGGCAGGCAAAGTCTGGAGCCGATTACCGTTAAGATAAAGTACTTTTAAACCTCGTAGCTTTTCTATATCTTCAGCTGGTAAGGTAGATATTTGATTTCCAGACAGATACAGCTCAACTAGACACGCTAAGTTTACTAATCCTCCGGATGGGATCTCATCTATGATATTGTAGCTAAGATTCAATACTCGAAGCTCGGTAAACATTGAGAGAGGGGAAAAAACGTCGTCAGTCAATCTGTTGTCTCCGAGCAAAAGCTCTCTTAGTCCCAGAGATAGAGGAGGTTGTACAAGATCGTCTGAATTGGAAGAAGCCGTTTTCTTGCTTCGTGGTGTAGGAGAAACGAGTAAAGTTGTGCTAGGCCGTGGGAATTCTTTGAGTAAGTTGGAACTGCCGTTAAATATAGATAAGGATTTGAGCTCCCATATTTCCGAAGGGAGGATACTTAGATTGTTGTCATGTAAATCTAATGTTCGGAGGTTGGATAGCTTGGAAATATCGGGGGAAAGGGAACTCAACTCGTTATTGGAGCAATTCAAGTTTTGTAAGGAGCTTAGAAGGCCAATTGAAGCTGGTAGCGCTACTAACTGGTTATTGGAAAGAACCAAATCTTCGAGGTTTGGAAGCATCTTGAATAAACCTTCGGGCAAACTCACCAACTTTGTAAACGATAGGTTGAGGGATGTCAAGGAGGGTATCTGAGCTTTGAGCATAGGGACTTGAGTAATTGGGTTCTTAAAGACACTTATGTGGCTCAACGATTGGAAGTTCAACGGGAGGGTAGTCATCGAATTGTACTCGCACAGGAGAAGCTTCAGCTTAGGTAGATTGTGGATGGCGCCTAGACTAATAACGGAATTTTTTCTGAGGTCCAGTTCCTGCAGATTTATCAGATGGCTTAGCGCAGCTGGTAGATGGCCTGTTATACGGTTGGAAATCAATAGAAGCTGTTGCAAATTGACAAGATAACGGATCGCCGGGGGTATAGACTTGATTTCATTGAAAGATATATCCAACTTGTTCAAGCTTCGCAGGTTGCAAATATCTTGGGGGAACTGTGTAAACCGGTTATTGGACAGATTCAAAAAGGTTAGGTTGGTAAGGTTGCTGATCTGAGTTGGGAGCATCTCTATCCTATTGTTGCTAAGCAGGAGCGAGGTTAAATTCGTTAAACAGGAAATCTTGGATGCATCTATGAACTTTATGCGGTTGCTCGATAGATCCAAAGAAGTTAAAGAGCCTAGCGCCTTGACACATTCCGGAATACTTCGTAACTCACATCTGGAAAGTCTTAGCTCTTTAAGATTTTCACAGTGGGAAAAAAAGTCGGGCGAAAGCTCGAGCATCAGATTATGGGATAGGTTCAAACTCTGGATGTGTGTTGAATTTTGATAAAGAATCTGAGGCATCTTACTAAGATTATTGGATCGTAAGTCGATATGTTGAAAGCTAGGGAAGGTGAGGGTCTAGAAAGATAGTTAATATTCCTGTTGAACCAATTGTAAACTTACTGCTCCTAGATTCTTATCAAGCTTATCAAATATAAATCGGAAATAATAGGAATGATCTTCTCTACCGATTTGACGTATATCTTCACTAGACAAATATCCTATCTTTTCCAAAAGACGCTTCATTATAATCAAAGGTCGCTCATCAGGCAGTAAAACGCGCTCTAAATTGAAAGGTTAGCTGGGTTGAAATATATAGACTCCTTACCAACGCCGTTACGGTACAGCCATAATCCGTACTGTGAAGGGTCAGCAAAAAACTTTTTAGCCAATTTAAAGACAAGCTCTGATGTTTTGGTTCGTAAAGAACCCTCAAAGACCGATTTAGTGGAGTCATGGCGAAAAACTCTGATGCAGTACTTTTGATTATTTTCCAAATCATCGATATCTCTCAATGCATCGTCTGTCAAATTACCACGATCCTCTATACCATCTTCCTCGTCCCCGAAATTGCCTTCATCGTTGTAGCCCTGATAAACTTTGGAAGTCGATACCTCTGCCGCCACCATTGCTGAAGTCGTCGGGGAGACTAGGACCCCTTTGCGTTTTATGGATCGGATAGAATCGGTACTCGTCTTCCTCGATATATGGTTGTTTGTCGATGGCATTAACGCACTTTGATCGATAGATTTATCTAAAGCCTCGTCTTAGCTGCATATTAGTATCCTATAGATGAAAAGAAAAACTACCAGAATCCAACTTAGCAAGCTAAATACTTTAAATTAGCTAAAACTCTCAAAAAACTAAACTTTACCAAATCGTTCATTTGGCTTGATTGATTCCCTACGGAGGTTTGAGTAACGAATTCGGTATCGGAGCCACGCCTACGATTATGGTACATGTTGCCCATGTTTTTTTGTGCTGATTTTATACTATCTTGACGACCTATTTCCGAATCGGAACTGGAACTGAGCCTCTTCCCCCCAATCCTTTTGATAGAACGACGCTTACTCTCATCAACTGTACAAATAAAATGAGTAACCTATTGATATTCAACATGCAGAAAATAAAAATCTCGCTTAAATGAAAAATGAAAATACAAACCATCTAATAAAAGCAATACCTTCTGAAACGGTTGGCTCTGGAACTGGTGGTATCTTATCCTTTGGTTTTTTACGACCGAATATAAACTTCATTTATCTTTTGGTCTATACAGTCTAACTTTAAAGAATTTAGATAGGGTACATGAATGATCTACCTTTAGTTTTATTAATGTTATTAAATATATATGTATAACGGTAAAGCTCAGTTGGGCGTGATGGGCTTTAGGTAATTTTTGCTCCTTGGCTGCGTTGTTTATTAAATAGGTTTGGAGGTATTTAACACTTGGATGTTGAGATGTCCTCCATAGCTTTGGAGTTGAAGACGATATCATTGCAGTCCAGAAATTATAAGCTTGCATAATCAGCTTTCATCAAATTAGATCAGGCTATTTGCTTCAATAGTGGGCATAAAATGCTTGCATAACTTTGCTTTTATTCCATTTTACGATGGAGGTCACTTTTCCACCTACAATTAAACCAATCAAACAAACGGAATTTGAAAAAGCTTGATTCTTATTAGAAGTGTCGACAGCTATGGAGTAATCCATCCGCACTGAGTATGGCCGCTGGGCTTCTTATAGTACCCTATGACTAAGAATCAGATTGAATGGGCGGGGCTATAGGGCTGTCAGGCTATTTTAAAGGAATAAAGCTTGAGATATGCAACCTTTGTAGCTTGGCAAAAGCCTTTACTGTTTTATGGATTCTGTTTCACACTGTTCATACTCATAAGTTATAACGATATATACTCCTAAATTTACCACCTCCACTTATATTTAGAACCATCGCAAACATAAGCTATAAATAGTATGCAACATACAACATCAACAATCCTACGTTGTTAACTTTACAATAGCTTTAGATTTATTCCCCAATATAAAATTACGAATTTGATTTAGCATACATTGTAAGTAGTATTTGGCATTAGCTTAGGTAAAGCTGGATGACCTTATAAATATTGGTTGCTATATACTAGATAGCAATTTTTAAATTGATGTACATACTATTCAACGAGTATATTTTTATTTCTCGTAGTAAACTGCTTTACACATTGATATAGTTTTGTGTTTATTGACGATAGCCTAACTTTTATCAATTAGAATCTGATATGCAGTTTTGAATTGAAAGAAAGTTTTTAGCCATAAATTTATTTATTGGCATTCGCTTTGAAGAATCATCATCATAGTCGATATTTAATTAGTATAGAATAGGAATCTTTGTATTTCAAATATATCAATTTGAATTTAGAACTAGTGCACATTTAAAATAAAAATAATATAAGCCCATAGTATGTGCCATAGTAGTATCCATATTGCACAGCAGATGTGTCAACTGGACCGATCAACTATATACTAAAATTTGTGTTCATACATACTCGACACTAAAGTTCCATTTGTTATTTTAACTCCATAATTAAAAGTTTTCCTTTTCCATATTCTTATTAGACACCTGCCTTAAACGTCCATTTTAGTTTATACCCCTAAGAAAGTATGTGGATATGGTTAGTCAAAAAGCATCAGAATACGATCAAGCCGATTAAAACTCTAACCTATCTGATAAATTAAAGTAGCTGATAGTTGTGAAGCCTATATAAAGGCAACCAGTAATAATTGTAGAGAGAGTGAGGTTTGTTTAGAGGAGGTAAAGGTAGAATTTGGGTATATATTTGTGAGATAACAAAGTGGAACTTACATTTTAATTTTAAACTTTTCGACAAAGTGCATAAATTTTAGTATTCATAGCACTTGAAAGGGAACCCAAGATAAGAAAAGTAGGGTAAGGCGCCACCAACTCACCCCAACCCAAGCGAAAATTAATCGAAAACACCCTTACGACCCAACAAGAAACCTACAACGAAATGCTATTGGAATGTCCACCTCCTCCCAACCCTTCCAACTGGTTCGACTTACCAACTTTGTACTGTCAGTTGGACAAGTCTTCAGGCTGGACCCTAGTTGTAGCAATCCTATTCCTAGCCATCCTGTTCCTCAGTCTGACTATTTTAACTGACTGCTATTTATCCCTCTACCTGCAGCGCCTGATCCGAACCTTCAACGTGGATCCACAGATAGCTGGTGTAACTCTACTGTCGTTTGCCAACGGGGCACCTGATTTATTCACTTTGGTACTAGCCGGCTCCGATGGTGATGCTGACAGTTTCAACCTGGCGGTGGGTGGGGTATTGGGTAGTGGTCTCTACACAACCTGCTTTGTCTTAGCCCTGGAGCTTGGTGTCTACTTCTTTATGACCGATAGGCTGGAGGATCTGCCAGTCTTCAACACACGATTGTCCTACCCTTTAAAGCTGCCTAGAGGGTTTATAGTTAACTTGATAGTGTACCTGTCCGGCATCGGACTATTGGGAATCTTGATAGCAACAAACAGCATGGTCAGTTGGTTTGGAATATTATACCTGTTCATATACATCCTCTACATCACCTACGTGCTTTCCCCCAGGTTCAAGCAGTGGGTTGATAAGTTTAGGAGGTGGACCAGTATCAACTACGGCAGCGAGAATCCAGAAGTACCCCAAGTTATAGTTACCGGTCCCGATCTGATGATACCTCAAATTACCGATGTCAAACCAGTTAACAGTAGATTCGATACGTGTCCCGCAAACTTACCTACCAGAAGCTTAGTTGGGAATCCACGATCCCCACTACCGACTTTAGAGATTGTCATCGATTCTAACTTGGAGAAAAGAATCCCTGGTGAGATGAACCCAAGCCAGAACAATGCGACGTTGTTGGAGGTCAACATAAAGCAGGCTGATGAACCTAATACTCTGGGAGTTCTCAACATAGCAACCACTTCCAATCCCAACTTGAAACTCAATTCCAACTCCAGCCCAATTAATTCCATCAACATCAATTTTGACTTGGATAAGAAAGTTCAATACAATTCCAATTCTTCTAACGACAAGGATAAAGAAATATTCACAAACGATGTTTTAATCGTAGAAGGCATCCAAACCGAAGTTAGTGTCAAACCAATAGTTTCCTTACTACGACCAATAGTCACCAACTCAACCTTACAAGTAATTTTCGATTACAAGTATAATATCATCCTACGTCTGCTGGTAGTTCTTATCTCTCCTCTAGTTCTACTATTCAGGTTGACCATCCTAACCAACTTATCGGAGTTTGTAGTAGTCGATGAGATGGAGAATTTAGAGTTCGACCTGCTTAAGCAATCCTTACCATCTGAAAGCAAGGAAGTCCAACTCAACAAGGTTAGCTTCAATCAATTTAAGTTGGTTCAGATGCTGGTAAGTCTACCCTCCCAAAGCTTCCAAACCTACCGTTTAATCCTAAGTTTCAACTTTCTATTCTTACCTCTGTTGGTAGCGTTGGTGGCAGATCAATTGTTCGTAGACGTTGGTCTTTTAAAGGGTTGGCAACTAAGTTTACTGCTAGGTCTTTGTCTATCTATTATATCGTTTTTGGTAACCTATATAGTCCCTACCACCAGTTTGGAACTACGTAATCAACTGACCAACTACATCCGGCTGAACGAATATGCTACACCTAAAGACGTCCACAGCTTAAGTCCAAATAACAGCGTAAACGTATCGGTTCGGAGCTACTCCCAAAGTTTAAGCTTACCCATACGTAGACGACCTTCTTGGGTCTCCACTCTGAATGGAAAATCCAACTTGGAGAACATTACGACTCGAACTCGACCTAACGTACTGCTGCTGAAGTATTTATCGACTACTAAATCCAAACCCAACCTGACTTGGATCCAATGCTTGGACTTTTTGATCACCATAGTTGGTTTAGTTTCCTCCATTCTTTATATTTACCTTCTCTCCGACCAATTGGTAGGAATCCTTCAACAGTTGAGTGCAGCCTACAGCCTACCCCCTAGTTTCTTTGGGATAACTTTGTTAGCCTTTGGAAATTCTTTGTCTGATACTTTGGTAGGATTGAGTATGGTGCGTAACCGATACCTAAGTACGGCGCTGACAGCCGTTATTGCCGGCCCCATCTTCAACTTACTAGTTTCATTCGCCATAAGTCTGTTTAACTTTAGTTCTAAAGGCAGTAATGCAAAATTCCAGATTGATTATGTAGCTTGGTGTGCCTTGATCACTTTAGTAATCAATTTGGTACTGGTAATCGTAACTTTCAAAGTTGATGCACTTCGAAGGTGGATCAAAGTTTTACCAGTTATACAGCTGGGTCTATTTTTAAGCTTCTTGGTAGTTATTATCGTATATTCCTTCTAATTGCTTCTTTGGTGGATATGACAGAATAGTATTGCAGCAATACCTTGATAGGAATGGTTGATAGAGCCAATAATAAAAGTATATTTGTTATCAAGACTAGTATCTAAATTTCGATTGAATCAGCACATATTGATAAGCCTATCAAACTATATCTATTCCATATTAATTGGACCAAAATACTTTAAACGGCGCTGTTAAAATTATATATGAATACTGTACTTTATTTTATTAAGCTTCAATTAAACATACTTCCCGTCGTATCTATCCTCCATTCAGTAGCATTCCCATTCCCAAAAAAATCAATCAGCCAACCCATCATCTGCCAAGTCTATTTTAGATAATCTGCAATAAAGCCAAACTAAAATTTGCAAATTCCCAAAACCAAATCCCCCCAAAAGCAATCAAGATTGAAACATTTACTTTTTTGTCCATCCAAGTTCCATCATCAAAAAATGTAAGATAGGTCCGTTTTAAACGGCTACTATCTTTTGAAGTTTGAACAAAGTCGTTGTGTTGGATGTAAGTTAGTAAATTCAGATAAAGCCAAGCCAAAGTGTTCTTTCTATAAGAGTGAAAGGCACCAACTTCGAAAGCATAATTTTAGCTTCAACTTTTACCAGTACATCATTAATTTACAGGTTTAGACAAGAAGGTTTACAAGCAAAGAGGAGAGGTAAAGAGAAACCAACTCAAAATCGAAAGCAAATTGCCATACAAAGTCTCAAGAGTCAATTTTAAGCATTAAAAACCCAAACATATTCAGATGCTACTAGAATGTCCACCTCCACCCAAAGGCTCCAACCCACTCAGCCTACCAAGTCTATACTGCCAACTTTCCAGCAACCAACTTATAACTTTAACTTTAACTATACTATTCATCTCCTTGCTATTCCTCAGTTTAACTTTACTGACCAACGGCTACCTATCTCTCTATCTACAACGACTTATCCGAACCTTGGATGTGGACCCACAAATTGCCGGTGTAACTCTACTATCCTTCGCCAACGGTGCCCCCGATCTGTTTACTTTACTTTTAGCCGGTAAGGATGGGGACACTCAGAGTTTTGATTTAGCAGTGGGTGGCGTGTTGGGTAGTGGACTGTTCACCACCTGCTTCGTACTGGCTTTGGAGCTTCTAGTTCACTTTGGTATGGTGGATAGAACCCAAGGTCTACCTACCTTCAACATGCGGTGGAACTATGACTTGGAGCTACCAAGAGGCTTTATTGTCAGTTTGGTTGTGTACCTGTTCGGTATCCTCCTTCTGGCAACTTTAATTTTGGCCGACAGCATGGTCAGCTGGTTCGGTTTCCTATACCTATCTGTCTACGCCCTCTATATCGTCTACGTCCTCTCCCCAAAGTTTACGTGGTGGGCCAGCTGGCCCAGGTTGGAGGTTCATACTAGCCCTATTGGTACTTATGAGAGTCCAGAGGTACCTGAGATTATGGTGACTAGTCCTGGATCGATGGGATTTGGGCCAGTCTGTGCCGAACCGGATGATGAATCGGAGGTAGAGCCACTCGTTAGACCGAACTTCAAAAGGTACAACACGTGTCCCGCTAATTTACCTATCAAATTTACTGTTGGGAACCAGTTTTCCCCGTCGCCGCCTTTGGAGGTGGTAGTCGAGGCAGATGTGGATACCGAATCACTATGCGGGTTGGACCTAAGTGGGTTGGATCCGAACTCAAGTAGTACAAGGCAACTGGGAGTCGATAAAAAACCGTTCGAGGGACCGAACCCGGCGTCGGTCACCAATCTCTTGACTACCTCCACCACTAACTCAAGTTGGACCCGTTCTATCGGCATCACATTCGACTTGGAGCGAAAAAAATCAAATAGCCCTGCCGCTTCAAGAGACCCAGTAAGTAGCTTGTTACTTCTTAAGGGCATACAAATCGAAACCGACGTCCAATTTCTAAGCGCTTTATTACGACCTTTGACCACCAACCCAACCTTACAGATGATATCTGATCCCAAATCCAACACTATTCTACGTCTGTTAGCAGTCATAATCTCCCCTCTAGTTATTCTATTCAGGTGGACCATACTGACTAATTTGTCGGAGTTTGTGGTGATTGATGACATGGAGAACCTGGAATTTGATTTACTTAAACAGTCGCTACCATCGCAAAACAGGGAAGTTGGCTTCAATGAATTCCGACTGGTGCATATCCTGGTGAATCTACCCTCCCAAAGCTTTCAGGCGTACCGCCTAAATTTGAGCTTCAACTTTATGTTCCTACCTCTGCTTGTAGCTCTAGTAACCGACCAAATATTGGTGGATATCGGTAGCCTAAAGGGATGGCAACTAAGTTTATTTTTAGGATTTGGTCTATCTATCCTATCCTTTCTGGTGACATACAGACTCCCTGCCGCCAGCTTTGAACTACGTAACCAGTTAGTCAAGCACATCAGATTAAACGAGCAAAGTCAACTTAGTACCGGTGTCGCCCCGGCCAACAGTCCAAACATGTCCATCGATCACCATATTCCCTGCAAAAGTCTACCGGTACCTCGACGTCCCTCCTGGGTCTCGACTCTCACTAGCCGATCCCGTTCATCTAGGCACTCCAATACATTGGTTGAACCTAATCTACTCCTCCTCAACTTTTTAGCGACGACTCCTTCCAAACCTAATATAACTTGGATCCAGCATCTGGACTTTACGACCAACATGATAGGCCTTCTATCCTCCATTTTCTACATATACTGGATCTCTGACCAACTGATCTCCACTCTGAAGCAGTTAAGCTCGTACTACAACTTACCCCCTAGTTTGTTTGGTATCACGCTACTTGCCTTTGGGAACTCGTTGTCTGACACCTTGGTTGGCTTGAACATGGTACAGAACCGATACCTGAGTACTGCATTGACGGCCGTCCTAGCTGGTCCTATATTCAACCTTTTAGTCTCATTTGCCTTGAGTGTGCTGCATTTTAACTTCCAGAGTCAGGGTCAGGATTTCCGCATCGACTGGATGGCTTGGTACGCTCTAGTTACGCTGGTTATCAATCTGATACTTGTAGTTTTAACTTTCAAAGTAGTATTCCTTAGGAAATGGGTCAAGCTTTTGCCTGTAGTACAGTTGCTATTGTTTACAGGGTTCTTAGTGATCGTCGGCATCGGTACACTTTAAGTTTTAGATTAATGTAGCGACGGTGCTGTCTTGTAGCTTGAAGAGATAGTCGAAAATCCAATAAAATAATATTTTTGTTGGCTGTGTAAATCATCAGATAATGAACACTTTGAAGCTACGCTTGTAAGATATTATATGTACATGTTTGATATCCTTGTGGATTTAATTCATTTCAATCCACCAAGTTGACAGAACTTTTATGGAATACGTTCCCTACTGTAGCCAATATACTATTTGGAATAAAGACATATCTCCTAAAAGGAACCCCACCTACTTTGCAACCATTTTCAAGCTGAGATCTGCACCTGCTACACTTTTAGCAGCATCCATAGATAATATATTGGATTGGCACCATTCCAAATAGCCTTATTTATAGAAAAGAGTCATTAGACCACCACTGAAATCTCGACTTGTTCTTAAAAGAGGAATTGGATGTCATCGCTTCAAGAACAATAAATTAGGCAATATTCCATTTGCCCATACTGAAATATTTTTCCATCCGAAATTACCAGAAATTTCTCAGCTTCTTAATTTTGAATAAATATCTTGAAGTACAACTATCCAGCTTCCTTTAGTTTATCGACTTTCAATTGAGATGCTCTTTAACAACCAATTTATCATCAGCTTAGCTCTAGCCGCTACCCCAACGTAATTTTTATAGATATAAGTTTATTAGCATGCTAAAACGATGTTATGCATCTAGGTTAGCTCAGAAGGCTTCACCGGTCAATGGCTACGTAAGCATTTTAATTTTCCAACCTTTACTGACATTTATAACTTTTAGATACAAAACGACTTTGAAATCGGTACTTAAAGTCAAAAATTGTAGCCCAACTAACTTATAATCTAGGTACACCAAGCCAGAAGTTAACTGCCAACCTCTTCTTCAATACCAACACCTATATCCAATCCACCAACTGCAAGAACACTCAGCTCTGCCTCCAGGGTATAACCAATTTCAACTCTGCCAAGTCGAGCAGCTACGCGGTCGTCGGCAAGGAATTAGAGCAGACGACTGTGTGGGGTAATATCAAGGTGCAGCAGGGTAGCGATACCATCAAAATCTTTGACCAAGAGCTGAAGAACGCCACCTTCTATGAACCTTTGGAAGGCCTGACTGCCAACCAGAAGTTTACAGTCGCAATCCCAACCTCTGCCTACTTCACATTGAACGGCAACATACTGAAGGCCAACCCCAATGAGCCAGTCGCTTTAGCTATGAAAGCCAAGGATACCACCAAAGTCACGGTGTACCAGAAAAAGGGTACTTTCTTCCCCAGCCTTTCGATTGGTCAAGTTGACAACGACAAGCCAGAGTTAGAGATCCAAGCTAAGCTCGCCCCATCGGGGTACTTTGCTGCTGAGACGAATGGTATCTCCTTCAAGGATCGCAACGGTAAACAAGTATCATTTAACGCCACCCAAGTCGACTTCATCGGCGCCTCGCAGTACCTGATTATGCCCCAGCAGGACTACTTAGCCATCATTGGAAGCTTGGGCTTCGACCTCAACAAGTTGCCCCCCGGTGCTCTCACTATACCCTGCGACGACGTAAGCAATCTCCCCATTATCGAAATCCAGTTTAGTGGCAATAAGACCTTGAAGCTGGACTCTAAATCTTATATCTACTTCAACGGTGAGGTCTGTATCCTCAGTTTCCGATCCTATGCCCAAACTACTTTCCAGGTAGGTACTCTGTTGGCTTACGACCGCCCCGTTACCTTCGACTATCAGTCCTCTAAGATCTCGATAGGTATTTTTACTTTAATAACCGTTGTATTGATTTATTTTTTTCATCCAGGTTCCTACAAGTCGGAGAGCAAGGATAGTAACAATAACCAGTCTTCGACCAGCGCCCCTCCCAAGGCCTCCACCTCGGGTGCCGACGTTAACAACGCCTCCAAGTACTTGGTAGCTGCTCTCGCCGTAGGTTTGGTTGCCTTTTTGAACTAGCTGCACGCTAGTGCGTTTCAGGATTAAACAACTAATTAATAATCTTTGATAAAGTTTATAGCTTGAAATTTACACTTGTGTTTTATAAATATTTGATATAGCTACTTTTGAAAATATTCTGAGTTTTTATGTTTGTATATAGACTTGATAGATATCGGCTCGTAGTTTAAATGCCGAAGTGTGCCACTATATAACAATGGACTATCATTTAATAGAGTGTACTTTGAAAGTGGTATCAACTCTAAATCTAAGATAAGTACTGAATCTCATCAATAGTCTTAACTCCTACAACCTATTTATCATTCTGCAGTCTAAATAATTTGAAGTATATATCTTTATAAGCACACTTTAATAGTTAGCTTCTAAATATTTATATATATCTTAAAGCACACCCTTTAAAGGTTTTAAGGTAGGCTCTTGGAGATATTAGACATAACTTTAATGGATTTCCAAGTATAATTTAGATCTTGAAGGTGGTTGAATACCAATTCAAATTGGGCCGTAGTCAAAGTGACTTACAAGCACTCATTCACTTACAATAGAGAGCTAGGATATCCTAATTACTGCTATTCCAAGATGAGGATAATTTAGTATACAAGGGAATGATTTTATTTTTTAAACTATATAGCATTAATACATCACAGAAATGTACACGTACTTGATAAAGTATGTAGATTTAGATCGTAATGGTAAAGTTATTTAAATCGGCATTCTGGATTAACCGATCCTCCATACCACCTCATTATTGTAGAGGGTAGGCTTACGACATGTCATTTTATAAGCAAATGCTAGATCGACACACCCTATGCTAAAATTTATTTAAAACTTGTGGTGTAGCTTGCTGACGTTGATAGTTTCCTAGATCCATTTGTTGGGTAGGTTTAGCGGCTCTATAGATTTTACTATCGTATAAAGGATATAAAGACCGCTAGTAGATGATATAATTACATCTTTACTTGACATTATAAATAACATAGACTTCTAGACAGCGCTTGTAGTATTCCTGTTTTAATACCAGTTACTGATATTACTAACAATTCTGTCGAAACCGTATCAAAGGCTAACTTTGATGGGAATCTGGCAATAGTGCTAGGACACCATCTCCTCCTCAGTTGATTTTGTCTATTTTTGCTTACATATATATTAAGCCCTTCCTCGTCCCTCTAATGTACGGCCATTGAAATATATGTTGATATTTATACAATACAGATATATATTTCTAAAGTTCTCATGGCAGCGTAATCCACCATTTCCACATTCGTGAAAATCACCAGTTTATAACCACACCAAAATCCACATACTAGCTAGTTAAATGCTTCTAAACTTTAAATAAAGGTATGCGGACATCGGTATATTAACAATTGTCCTAAATGAGGTTATTTGTGCAGCCTATACTCCACCCTCACCTCCATACAAAAACTCGGAACTCGGTGTTACCGAGCTTATTAATTTGGTTACTCCATCTAGCAATAGGTATTTGTTTGATCATTGGACAATCTTGGAATACCTTATCCCAAGTCAATTTCACAGAAAGTATTAATCGAGTAAAGCTATTTCAAACAATCCACCATCAAAACTTGAATCCTTCCATATACAATCGAAAATGAAAAGTAAGATAAGCTTTTTCCAACAACTTTGGCATATACTAATTCAAATGCAACTTTTATTACAATCGAAACAACTTATTGACTTTTTTATTTGTAGAACGACGAGAGCCCAAGGCCTGTGACGCCTGTCGTAGGAGAAGGATAAAGTGCGACAAGGCACATCCAACTTGCCAACGATGCCAACAGAAGGGATTTGAATGCTCCTACCTGGGCATACCAAAGAAAGTTAACTTTGACATAAAGATGACGACTGGGGAATCCTACAAAGACAACTGTTCGAAAAGACGAAGTTCAACTAGTTCGGATGAATTTACCGACGATAACAAGAGCTTAGCGTTGGTGAAGACTTCTAGCCCATGTTCTTCCTTCCAAATGTACGAGAGGGTTTGCTATTCCATAGAAAGCAAAGAATCGGCCTCAAGCAACAGCGGAGTTTTACGATTTTCGCCACCACTTCTAGGGGTAACTATGTTGATGTACACCCACTACAACTCCAAGTCGAAGTTCACAATAAAATCGTTCTTACAAGACTCCGAGCTAAGCAAAATATTCGACGCCAAGTCCAAGCAAGTTCCCTGCCTCTACGACTTCTTTGGGAATTTTAGATCCAGCGAAATTGCCAAGCGATGTATTGATGCCTACTTCAAGTACTACCACCCCTACACCTTACTAGTGAACAAGGCAACTTTTCTAAAGGAACTGTCCGACCAACCTCCCATCCTAGTATACCTGGTATGTGCTGTTGGAGCCAGCTATTTGAAGGACATGTCCAAAGATTTTAAAGAATACTGTGTCGACCAAGCCTTGGAGATTTTAAAGCGAACCTATCTGAAGCCCAACTACGCCAACTTGGCTTCATTAATACTGTTTTGTACCTACCACCTTGGTCCTAAATGCTTCGACAAAGCCAATTTTTACTCTGGGCTAGCTATTAGGATGAGCTATGCCCTAGGTTTGGACCAAGACAGCGGGAAAGGGATGGGGCGCAACGAGATGGAGTTTAGGCGTAGGCTCTGGCTCTGGTGCCATATAACCGACAAGCTGTTTTTCTATGGGATCGACAGGCCATGCGTACACGATTTCTTTTATTCTACTCCACCAAGGCCGACCTACTTTAAAGTCGATATTATTAACAAGACTGATGTGCTTGATAGAATAAGAGTTAAAGCTTCGATGGTTTACAACATACTGCTTGCCGAGTTGTGTCAGTTGAAGTTTCTAATGGCGTCCAAATTCAAGTTTGTAGATCTAGTACATCAAAAAGACGTCGCTCCTTTGGCAAAACTAGCTAAGGCTACTGGGACCCACCTAGACCTGTGGAATAGTAAGCTCGATCCCAGCTTCAGATTCAGTGAGATCTCCGACTGGAGAACTGAAGGAAAGATCGTGGCACCATTCCTCATCAACCTAAGGTTGCTATACTACTCGGCCCTCGTCCAACTATACCAGACGTTCGCTAAGCTTCCCATCGAAGATAAAAGTTACTTCACCGAACGATGCCTAAAGGCTTCCACCGACGCTATCGAGCTAGCTGAACGATCGAGCGATATCATAAACTTGCATGGAAACGTGTTCAGGTTCTACGCCATATCGAACGTTACGCTCTATCAGACGTTGTTGGCATCAAAGGACAACCCTAAGGATGTGAGAGAAGCCGCAAGAAAACTTGTCCTATCCGGTATCAAAACTCTCGAAAGGGCGGAGCCCCACTTTGCAATTGCTGGGAAATTCAAAGCCAACATTATGGCCCTCCTCAAGGCGGATGGAATAAATCTATATGGTAAATAGACGGTATCTATGCCTACAGATGAAATCCCCTCAGTAGTAATTTCAATGTTTAGAGTAACATAGGTATTGTCTAAAAACAGACTTGAAAAATATTCATCAGTAAATAATATATTTTTACACTGCTTTATGTACAGTGTATGTTGAATGTCTTTATAAGTTAGGATAATTGATATATTTTATAATAGGACACTATAACCGTTCATATTGCTATTGTTTTATCAGATGGATATCGATAATATACTCGGTTCGTTCAAACTTATCTTACTGATCGATTGGTTTATATATAGCAAATTTGCTGTTTTTATTGTTTGATTAAGTATAGCCAAATTTAGTTCAAAAGATTAATCTCAGAATTATTTGTACAATAGCATATACTTTTGTTCCTATACAATAAAGCTCCAAGCACATATAAGACATTTAAGTTCTATAATAAAACCGGTATCCTATCAGTTGATATCTGTAGGTTGGAAGTGCCACCTTCAAAAGATGAAGTCTAAATTTCTTGGAACTTTGATGCAAAATTTTGATAGACTATTCATCAATTTATTTGGAAATTGTCAAGTGTGGGAGTAACTTTAGCAAATAATTGTCTAAAGAATTGTGAAATTGGAGCTGACAATTTCTGAGCTAGAACTGCAAAACTAAGCCAAATCAGATAAAGCTAAAAGTCCTGTTCCAAATTTGAAGTGCTAATCTAGCATATTGCTATAAAAGCCCTTTATAGAACATGTGAAATCTGATCTATTAATTATGCACAAAGTAGTTAGACTAATCAAGTTCTCAAAGTTTGTACTGAACTAATTTTACTAAGTCCATTTAAATTTGCGCTAACTGGAAAGCCCTTCTAATTCAACCACATTCTTACTCGCTTAATTTGAAAGTTGGAAACCATCTCAAAGTTATTGGAATACAACCACCAATGTTGAAGAAGAAACTAGACGTAAACTTCACGTTGTTCCCGGAGGGGAATATACCCGTATTCGAGCCAACACTATCCCAATTCAAAGACTTCACCAAATTCGTTACTTCGGTACTTCCCATAGGTTTGGAGTACGGAGTCATCAAGATCATCCCCCCTCCCGAATGGAATGGCACCAAGATAGACATCGAGAAGAAGTTGCAAGCTATAACTATAAAGAATCCGATCGAGCAGAACTTTTTTGGGCAGACTGGGGTATTTCATCAGACCAACGTACTATCCAACAAGGCT
Organism: Capillidium heterosporum; assembly: GCA_016630905.1. Lineage (NCBI taxonomy): Eukaryota > Fungi > Entomophthoromycota > Entomophthoromycetes > Entomophthorales > Capillidiaceae > Capillidium > Capillidium heterosporum. The sequence continues at coordinate 884,482 of WBMQ01000010.1, forward strand.
TTCAGCGTCTCCGAATTTAGAGATTTAAGCTGCTCCGAGAAGTATAAGCCACCTCTTCCCGGATCCGGACCGACCCACCGTAAAAATTTAACCAGTGCTAGAAAAAGCAGAAAGAGGGATATCGCATCAACTTTAACAACCCCAATTGATCCACCTTCTTTAGCCTCTGTTGACTTTTCATCAGAAAACTGCGATTCCACTTTTTCAACTTTAGGCGACAGCTCTTTCCACGACTCAAGCTTGAACGACTCTTTGAATTCTACTAGTTTCAAGAAACCGAATGTTAAAAAAAGTGGTAGGTATGCGATTCCACAACCTGTAGTAAGCTGGAAAGTGGACAAGTCAACCTATACCCCGGAATACCTCCAAGATTGCGAGCGATACTACTGGAGAAATTTATTTTCAAAGCGGCCTTTCTACGGAGCCGACTTACCTGGAACCTTGTTCGACAACAGTGTCAAATCCTGGAATCTAACTAACCTTCACGATCTACTTCATCAGATTGGGAAAGTACTGCCTGGAGTCAACTCTCCATACCTGTACTTTGGTATGTGGCAATCGAGCTTCGCTTGGCATGTCGAGGACATGGATCTCTTCTCAATCAACTACATCCATCAAGGGGCCCCTAAACAGTGGTATGCTATACCCCCATCCAAGAGGGAGTACTTTGAACGGGTAATGCAAAGTAAATTTCCACACGATCGTAAACAATGTCCTGAGTTCCTACGCCATAAATCCTATGTCGCCTCCCCAAAAGTCCTAGCCTCCGACTCCATCAAGGTTAACCGTGTAGTTCAGTACGAGGGTGAATTTGTAATTACGTTTCCTGGTGGCTACCATTCTGGGTACAATCTTGGCTACAACGTCGCAGAATCAATTAACTTTGCAACCGAGTATTGGATTCCTATTGGAATCAAGGCCAAAGCCTGCAGTTGTTCGAGCGACAACGTAAAAATTGACATGGGTGTATTTATGAAGTACGTGGATAGTCTAAAGGACCTGGAAGCTGATAACTCGATATCGAAATCGAAATCAAAGACAGTTGCTAAAGCCCCACTTTCAAGGAAATCGAGAGCAGCTAGTAAAGACGACAAAACTTCCAAGAGGAAGAAGTTGGATAAGGATATGGCTCCCCCTCCTCCATCCGATCCAACCCCAAAGAAGGATAGCAAAAGGTTAACTAGGAACAGTCTTAGATCGCTTCCCATAGGGTTATTTGAACAAACCAACGACTCCAATCCACCAAAAAAGCAAACGGTTAAGCAAGCGCATGCTGAGGTTATTGCCTCTGCAAAGCGAACGAATCGTGATTTACAATACAGCGGTAAATCCAACAGTTCAACCCAATCATCCCAGTCTATGCTACCCTCGGATTTAAACATCACATTGGATTTTACACCGAGGTGCTCTCTATGTCGGTTGGTCGATGGTGAATTGGCCCTATCTAAAGACGGCGATGCTTTCGCTCATCCCATTTGTGCCAAGTTCGTCAAAGGTATAGAATATATAGAATGTCAAGACGGTATCGGAGCCTTCATAACCGGTATAAAGGACCTCAATTTCACCGCCCATCCCACTTTCTGCTACCGTTGCAAGAACAAGGGTGGTATCAGTTTAAAGTGCAGTGAGCCGACCTGTAAACATACCTTCCACCCTACCTGTGTTCACCCCGACAAGTTGGTCAAAGTCGATGGAGCAAAGTTTACCTACTGCTGCATCCATGGCCCTAAGACTAAACCCAATACTTTGGAGTCATGGTCCTGGATTCATGGAAATACCTTTACCTTTATCCCCGCTCCTTTATCGGCCCTCCTAGCCCTCAAAGCCAACTTGAACCAGGAGAAGTCGCATGAGCATCATTTGGAGAGTTGTGACGATATCATTGTTGACTGAAAGCTTGATTGCCATGTTATTTATTGGAATTTGCCTGAGACATATTTAGATGCTTAAATTCATATCAAGTGCTTTGTTTCATCTAAAAGTAAATTTATTTATATTGAGCGTAGTTACTATTATTTTATTTTCTTAGCAGTATACAGCTTTTATTGTTGAAATACCCTTACAGTTTTCTTATGTATAGCTTTTATTGGGACTTATAACACATTGCCATATTTATTATTAACTTGCCTTCAATTATAACAAGCTTAATATAAGCTTATATATGGAGCTTAGGTAGGATGGCATTTTGAGCTTGAGAAATATATTGATGTAAAAATCGATATCTGGATATATTTGATGATGGTTTTATATAAACTTTTAACTCAATTATCTTCATCAAACTATAGCTATCTACTTTCCAATCCATACATCGCTACATACAGCCTCTATCTTCAATAAGCTTGCTTCTATTCAAAGTATAGCTACTTTCTCATATCCTCAAAAGCTAAATAGCCAAATTGCAAATTTACAATCACTGAACAAGAGCGCTCAAAATCAGCTTATTTTCTAAGTAGAAATATTATAATCCTTATAGCCACTTATTTTTACCTATAAAGCAACAAGGCTAATCTTAATTTGATAAACTTAAAGAGTCGTCAAAACTAAACTACCTTTTCCGCTTTCAACCAATTACCTACGCAAATCCTATTGGCTTTAGTTCATAAGATGGATGCCTTTTGCAATTCTTCCTTTTCCGACACGACGTTGGTAATCTTTGACATATATCCATCTTTATTAACCCTTTTATTTTATCACCAGTAACTGAATAAAGATGTCAAAACGTGGTACGTATTATATTAATTTTCGAAAATTTATATCGCTCATCAACCTAAATATCAAAATTTTCAAGACATCCAATTAATCAATTTTAAAAGGACGTGGTGGTGCTTCCGGCAACAAATTCCGTATGGCTTTGGGTCTCCCCGTCGCCGCTACTATCAACTGCGCCGATAACTCTGGTGCCAAGAACCTGTACATCATCTCGGTTTACGGTATTGGTTCCCGCCTTAACCGTCTGCCCGCCGCCGGTGTCGGAGACATGGTTTTGGCTACCGTAAAGAAGGGTAAGCCCGATCTCCGTAAAAAAGGTACCGTTTTTGTTTCGCTCTATTTTTAAAATTTAGTCATGCCCGCTGTTGTTATCCGTCAGCGTAAGTCATGGCGCCGTCGCGACGGTGTCTTCTTGTACTTCGAAGATAACGCCGGTGTTATTGTCAATGCTAAGGGTGAAATGAAGGGTTCCGCTATCACTGGACCCGTCGGTAAAGAATGTGCCGATTTGTGGCCCCGTATTGCCTCGGCTTCCGGTACTGTAGTTTAAAATTAAATTTTTACAAGATTAAATTAATTATTATGCTAACCATTAATTCAACTAATCTTGAAAAGGTAGTAAGTTATTGCTTTAGTTTTTATTTAGACTTTCAATTAGAATTCTGATTATGCTTTGGATTTACTTTAGTTATTCTAAGTAGATACAAATGCTAGTTTCTGGTAAGCCACTGTTGTTTGTTTATCGTATTAGAAATGTAGTTTAAGATGTCTCTTTCAAATAGATCGAGCTTTTCTTCCTACGCTATACTCTAGCTGCCTAATCGATGCATTTTAAATTTTTCAAGTGGCTTAGATTGATTTGAAAGCTTTTAGTAGCAATAAAAATATATAAACTATTTACTTTATGTATCATTTTTTACTATAGTAGCTTTTCTTTTTTAGATAACTTTGAATAACTCTTACCAAGCAATTTATAACTTGTAAACAGAAGGTTGGTAGTTCTTATAGGTGTTTTAAGATATACCTATATGATTTATCCTATAAGTATGGAAAGATACTATGGCTATTATAAATTTTAAAGAAAAGTTTGGTTTCACTACAATTTCAATAATTTTGCAAGGATTCATCTATAAAGAATACTTTTATATTCAAATTAATATAGCTTGAAGGCTTTTTAGAATATATAATTATCTGGTTAATAAACATCAAGTTCTAATATAAATTACTATCAAGAACTGAAGCATAGAAAAGCAGTGTAAGAAACTACTTTGAAGACCTTAGTATCAACGATTCATATATTAAATACAAGGATCTAAGTGTTACTAGACGACAAGACAAGCAATGTGGCCCTATTACAAAATAGTTTTAGCAAGACATATCTCTGAACATCGCATGCTATCCCTCCTCCTTCAGATGAAATCGTATAAGCGCGAAGCTACATTTCATGAACGAAATAGAGTTCAAGATCGTATACTGAATTATATTTTTTGTTTGATATGTAGGTTTTTATTGAAGCTTATAAGAGATCAGAAATAGTAGAAGGGGGTTGTTAAGTCCCAACTACCTGGCTGTTCAAAATCATAAATCATAATCAGCCTGTATTCATCTTTTCTCGTTGTAAAAGAAATATCTTTACAGGTAAAGAATTTCCTACTTCAGGATAACTTTTAATGGACAAATCGACAATTGATTTTGATTTTTTGAAATTCTACAAATATGTTGTGGGTTTAAAAATCTTTAAATGTCTAAGCTAAAAGAACTGGACTTTTGATTTCAGCTTCAAACATTTTGTTTAACATGAGTGACAACCCAAAGATAAACTTAGGTAGTAGAGACGATGTCAAATTTATCGAAAACATTATACGCCGTAAAGCTTTAGAGCTATTGGAAAATGAGAACTTGGATGAGTCAAAGATGAAGTATGCTGCTGCTGCCATAGTTAACAAGGTACTATTTTAGCTTAGCATTGTTATTATACTTAGTGTTATATTAACATGCTATAGTTTGTAGATAAAGTTATGGAGTCAATTGGACATGGTTTAAATGTAAATGGATTGGATTACAGCAAAGTTATGACTACTGAAGAAGGTGATATTATTTCAAAATTAAACTAATTCGTTTAGAGTTTGAACCATTGAATCAGAATTTAGTTAATGAAGTTGAACGCCTACAGCATAAACACAATTCTTTACAACTAAAAGTGTGCATCAAGCGAAAGGAACTACCAGATAAGATCGATTCAGTTACCAAAAAGATTTTAGACTTTAAAACGAAATTAGGAGTACCTAACAAACTGGAACTTGAGTTAGATCCCATCCTTGCTAAACTGAATAGTTCACTTGAAATAGGTATGGAAATAAATCTTTCAAATATTAAAGCGTTCCTAGAAATACCACAAATTGATGAAGGATGTGTCAACAAGTTGAAAGAATGCGATGAAAGCATTAAACATCTGGTGCAGGTACATCTCTAAATTAAAATTTATTTTAATAACATTGTAGGACCTACCGTTGACAAGTGGTATTCTCCAAGAAGTTAGTCAAGGTATTGTGCATAAGGGTACAATCCAACAGCCTATTCCCATCCAGAACCCGCATATGTCCAACAGATATGTATTTAAGTACCTGGCAAGACATCGCAAACGAGCTAGGCCATTTTAAGTTGAATAAGTTTAAAATTTACATAACTAAATAGCAATATGTATTTGATGGCTATACTATTTTCAAATATAATTTCATTTTTCACGCTATTTGACATAAGGCTGTTTATAAAGTATATAAGTTAAGTACTACTAATGATAAATTGATATTGTTTTTTACTCTTTTTAAATGTTGTATTTATTCGAGGCAATACAATTTGTATTTCCTAAATAGATTAAAGACCTTTTCGTTCAACGTTACTTGTTTTTCATTACACTAGTAATTCTCTGTAATATACATGATAAACTTATACCTAAAAATAGCTGCTCAAGCATCGATAATTAAAGTAAAGCAAAGTATAGCCTCCATCAAAAGATAATTATTAAAATATGCTTACTGGGGTGGTAGTTCTTTCAAACTAAAAACATAATTAGTTTATGGTTTGGTTGAATTTGAAAATAAATGCTTGCTAATTGTAGTCTGTTGAATTTAATAAAAGTTTCGAAAAATATACTCCTATTCCAACCCACTTGTGTTACTGTTGAGTTTTAAACAATTGAAAATTCGTTAAAAGAAGACCCGGTTCTGAGGTGGTTCCACCTTGACGTAGGAGTTGGTAGCGAATTCTTCAGGAGCAACTGCATTATGCTAAAAATACTTTTGTTTCAACACTTATATTAGTAAAAAAACTTACAGTTTGGCCACGACGGGTACCGGTTATACGTTCATCGCGGTCCATCATACGGTTATCCCAGATATCCATGTTGTAACGGGGGTACTATTTTTAAAATAAGAGTAAGCATTCAAGTTTTTGATAAGCAGATGAGTGAGATAAAGCTTAGTTAAATTTACCTTGCCTTCGTTTCTATACTTTTGCAAGAAGTACAAACCGCCCGAAGTTACTCCGAACATGGCACTGATAATGGCTAATGGGGTTAAAGCACCGAAATGGATGGGCATCTTTCTAAATTGTTGGCTACACTAAAGGTTGATGTTGCGACAATTGGATTTCCAAATTTTCTAGATTAGATGGGAGATATAAGGTAGGGTTGTAATTGGTTTAAATTCAGTATTTCTATTGGTGGAATTGAAGTTGGAGCGACGCTGGTTTATCTGAAACTTGGGCAGAAATTTATTGGATAAAGTGGCATGTATCTATAATTTAGTGTAGTAGGCTTTTAAAACTGTGTTTGATATAAGTAGTAAAGTTTAAATGATGTAGTTCAGATATGTAGGATCGAAACTATATACTTAACATCATTGGAATTTCTTTACTTAATACTAATAAAAAACAATTTTATCTTAATATAGCAATTATTTTAAAATATTAAATTGATATATTTAAAATTAGCATATTAACATTTATAAATCTAGTTATTATAATTATTGCTTTTAATAGCATACTTTAACTATTATAAGTAGATTTTTATAAAAATATTTTAATTATTAAAAATTAAGCTTACTTAAACAGACAACTATTTAACTAAACTATAATATATAGGAATAAGAAGCTTCTGAATCTTATTAAATGATATTTAAAAGTATATCAATACTTTTAAGACTAATCTTTATTTAAAACTATTTTAAGGAAGGAAAGGAATAAGTGTAACAGAAATTCTTGAAGTTTGTAAATACAATATTGAAGTCATTAGTAATAAGATAGGTTAGTAATTATAAATATTACCTTTTTATAAAAATTTTATGTAAGTGGTTTCCAAAAAATTATTTTAACATAGAGATAAATAAGTTACCTATCAACATTATATTGGAAAACACTGGTTAAACTGAATGTTCAAACAATATAAATATATTGTAGAATTAGTAAGATACCAATATGTAAAATTAAAGTAAACTATGTATATTATTGTAAGCTATAAAGTATCTACTTTGAACTTTAGTTAGTAAGTTGTATAAAAGTCAAAAGTCAATTTCAATTTAATACAGGTTAGTTACTTACAGGCGTATTCCTAAAGGTATTGCCAATATTTCAAAATAAATAGACACCATTAGGCATCTATTATATCAAAAGTAGCCTGTCGTCTTGCCTCATCAACTTTATCCTGCTGTTGCTAAATGAAACATTCCATAGTATATTGTTATAGTATCCCACAAAAGAAATTACTATCCCAACAAACATACTAAAGCCGATAGGAGGAAATATAGACAGGCAGTTCATTGGTAATCGATCCGACATCCTCAATTCCAGACATCTTTTATAAAGAACCTTTGCCAAAATAAATTAACCAATTCTAACAGTCTAATTCTAAGAGTGATAGGGTCGATGCTAGCATACACCGTACCGCTGTGCAACCGTGACAACTAAACTTCCAATGAGTGTAGCCGATCCCAGTACCATATAGAAGTACAGATCTTCTTTGCCGAACTGACCGGGGACGATGACATTGATGCCCATCAGTGTCGAAACGAGCATGAGGGGAGTAGCTGCCCACGCGTAAAGAGAAAACCTAGTCAACTGGTCGGTAAATTCCATATTATGGTAGGTGCCGGCTAGCTCCTGGTTCTGTCGCTGCAGCTGGAAACTACGTTCGAGGCGTCGATTGTCGAGCTGTATTTGAGCGGTCATCGACTTGATCTGCCACAGTGCATTGACAACTTTGATGACCAAAGGTTCCGCGTCGGCGGTAAGTAGTGGGGTTGTGGCAACGGTGCTTATGGGGATGGGGGTAAAACTGTTCCGCAAATGGGAAGTTGGTGTGTTGCACCCACTCATCAAGGGTGAGCTTTGGAACAGAGTCGGTAGGGGTGAGCTTGGTCGAGGGGTTGCGGTTTGGGAGATGACGCCTGAATTGGGTCGCGATCGTAAACTACGGTCTTTAACTGAACCTGTGGGCCCAGAAATCTGCAGCTGGTCTAACAGTGCCTTGAATTGGGAACTTACCTTCTTCAAATCAACTTTGGCTACCAGGTAATCGACCAACTTACGGAATACGTTGACTTTATCTTCACAGCACTCTTCAAAATATAAAAGAAGATGGCGGAGCTGATCTAGACGTAGTGGAATCTGCATCCCTGTCAACTTGTCGCCTTGGTAGTACGGTTGACCCAAGCTATCTTCTCCAACCAAGTAGAAATCGTCGATCCAGTTGACCTCCGCTTCGACTCGAGTTAATTGATGGTCACAGTCATTGACCAGGTAAGTTAGTATAGCTACGTTGAGTGCGCTAGAATTTAGTGGCAGTTCAATGAAGATGCTGGGTAGGTTGGGGATAATCAAGTTGGCCAATTGAAGATCGGTAAAATGGAAAGTAAATACGGCGTTACTGGTGACTATGTTGAAGATGGTATGGCTGTTTGTTGGGCCTAACGGTTGACCTAGGTCGATATTGGCTACACTTCCATCCGACTTTAGTTCGGTTTTGAGGTCTACAGTCAAAGTCTGCAACGTCAGTAAATAGTAGTTGGGAAAGGCTTCAAACTTTTCGACCTTTTCCTCCATAACGATATCTTCGACCGTCAAAGAATGAAGATTTAGAAGCTATAAAATTAAGTAAATGTAAAATTAAATAGCCTTACTTCTCCCATGATATAAATCTCTTCCTGGTCTAAATTTCCTAGACAGTACCATGTCGTTGAGGAATCAGTTTCTTTAGTCAGGTCGGTTTCCATAAGGAACTGGTCGAAGTCTTGATAGTCTCTCCTAGCTGCATCTTCCAAATTGTAACTCGTTAGATATTTTTTGTTGAACCCAAATTCATCCAACCTAGACTTTAAAACACAATTTAAAATGTTAAAATTTAGCCTTAGCTTACTGGTAGGAACATGGTGCTGCTGTTGTTGAAAGTGGCGTACATCTTTGGTGAACTGTCATTAAGAGGTTGGTACTCGTTCATGGTCTTGGATACCAGACCTAAGTTGGTGAGCAACCGCTCACCAAGTCTATTCTTTGTTTTTTGCCGAGTAGTCCTTGGTTGGCTGCTGAAGCTGCTGCTGCTCGATTCGTCGTTGTATTCTTGCATTTTCACCAGTTGAGGTCGAAGTCAACCTGTCTAAAATAAAGTCCGTAAAAGTCTTTCATTTGAGTAACGATGAATTCGCAGTTGAATTTGGGATCGATACTTTGTCAGGATTCATGTCGATTTTGCGAGTTTTGATTGGAAATTAGGAATTCTCAGTTGGTTTGGCTGGGACTAAAAGTGGAGGCAAACAAAGAACGTTCCATCAGATTATAAAATTTAACTTATCCGTCATCAACACTTTAGGCTTGTTCTAGACTTGTAGGCAGCTCGGGTAATATCAGACCCAACTTATGTGTAACGACAGGTTGTCCTTCACTAATCTCTAGCACAGTTTTACTATGCTATTTAGCGATTCACTACAGTGCACAAAGCAATATTCTAGTTAGGTGCCAGTATAGTTTAGTTCAATCTTTCTGAGGACGTATACTTGTGGGATCTGGTCTTTAGCCAACGGACTCGATATGATAAAGTGAAAGTGGCAAAGATTATCAAAAGAAATGATGGCCAGTGTAGGAGAATTAATTAATAAATAGGCTTGAACCAGAGATAAGCTTTCGGAAAAGAATATTCTGTTTGTAGACCTGATTTAGAAAACATCGAAGTGAAGATATATAAGGGTGCAGCAAGGGTGGCATAAGGATTCGTATATAAGGACATTGAAGCCGTATAGGAAAGAAACCGATACGTCTAAATTAACATGTGGATCTCAGGTACCGAAAAACTAACTCTTAGATCCAATATCTATATACAGTTTTTGATAAAGATATAAACTCTATTTAGGCAGTATGTTAAAATATTTAAGATGGATAACTAACTATATAAATTCTTTCTTGACATCTTGCAACTGCAGAGATCCGGTCATCGCTGTTTTAAAAAATTCAATATGGATATCTACTCATAAAATCTTTGGCTTTAGGCTTTTCTAACATTTATTTGAAAAGTAGTAAAGTATACCGGGGTATTGGTGTCAGTATGATATGTATATTATTAAAAGGACCTGTTGAGTAGTATCTATACATTTATAATATCTTTAGTTTGCTGTAAATATCCCAATTTTATATAAGGATCAATGAAATTTAATATACTTTATCTTTCCCGATACTCTCAACTAAATTATTGTTCAAAGGTGCCGTTAAATTCCAGCTAAGAAGGGATGCAACCACGCATTTAACGGCAGAATAAGCCTGAAACAAGGTTACAGCCAAAGGTGTAAGATTTACGGGCTGTAACTTCAAGCTACGATGAAAGCAGTAAAGGGTAAGGTTATCAATTTGATGGTAGCAGTAGAAGTATAAAACTTTTGCCTATCGCTTTAGGTTTTATAATTTTTACAACTCACATCATATGCTGCCGCTCCTGCTCTACCACATCATCTTCATAAGCCAGATACTGTGTCGAAACTTAAAGTCATTATCGGGTCAGTCCCTTTACCGATGTATAATAAAGTCACCCGAAGAACTAGATGCCATTGAAGGCCAACTGGATGTCTTAAAATATCACGATTACAAGAGTTACGCGGTAGTAAGGGTACGTGACGAAGCGCAACGAAAAATCATATCGACATTTTCCAACTGTCAGCTAACAGTCAACGACCTCGGTAAGAATAAAGCTAACATGCGTAGGCTGATACCCAACAGCAACTCTACTGATATCGATCCATTCTTCCATGAGTATCGAGGCTATGAAGAGATACAAAATCAGCTACAGCTTTGGGCCAAAGACTACAATATGAAGTTCATCCCAAGCATAGGCAAATCCTTCGAAAATAGGGATATTTACGCCTTCGTCATTAGTAAGAACACTACCACTAACAAAGCCAAGAAGACCATATGGTTCAACGGTGGTATCCACGCCCGCGAGTGGATCTCACCGGCCACTGTGCTGTACATCATGCATCAACTTTTAATAAATATCAACGACAAGAAGGTAGCCTCTATCCTCGAAAAATTCGACCTACATTTCACGCCGCTATCCAATCCGGACGGTTACGAGTTTAGTCGTACTGGAGACAGGTTGTGGCGCAAGAACCGCAGGTTGAACAAGGACGGTACTTACGGTGTAGATCTCAATCGAAACTTTGATGACCACTGGGGTTTATCAGGAGTCAGCTCAAATACAACGGCTGAAAATTACATGGGGGAAGGTCCCCACTCCGAACCTGAAACTCAAGCCCTCATTAAGTACGGTCTAAGTCTACCTAACCGATATGCCGCCATAGATTGGCATTCATACGGTCAACTCATATTGAGGAACTGGGGCTTCAAGTACATCCCTAGCAACAACGAGCTGAAGGCTAAAAAGCTGGGGGACAAGATGGCCAAGATATTTGGCAAGCACGGCTACAACTATACTTCCGATCTGGCCGCTGGCCTGTACCCAGCCTCGGGTGGCATGGACGATTGGATGGCTGCCAAGGCTGGCATGATAAGCTATACAGTGGAGTTGTGTCCCGACGATGACAACGTAAACTTCTTAGTCCCCGTCCAGCAAATGTGGGGCTGTGCTAAAGCTGCCTTCCACGCCTCCATGTACTTTTTCTATTTTTTTATGAAGTACTACGATTTACCAGCACCTCTACCGATAGCTTAGTTCTTGTAAGGCCAATTGGGAGGACAAATTTCTTGATGATAGTTTAGGCATTTATCCATACGTATGAGAATTGAACTTGGATGTAGGTAATTGTAGTTGGTGCTTGTTGGAATTAAGTAGGTGTTGGGAATAAAATCATTAGTTCAATTAGTTTAACCTTGTTGGATATTACGTAATAAAAGGTCCTATTGTTCTGTTTAGGAATTTAGAGTGGATTTTTAAAAGACCAATTGTAAGATCACATCCTCAACTTTAGAACAAAGAAATATCCCTTCAAATGTGGGATTTCTTTTTGCATTTCACTTCCACATGGGTTCTTTACTAATGGCCGTCTGTTCTTTTATACGAACCTCATATTTGTCCCGAAATTTTCTTTGGCGATAGTGAAATTTTTCGCAAAGTAGTAATGCCTTCAAACGGATCAATGGACAAAATTTTAATATTGCCTTTGATATCCAACCAGTATAAATACTGGCATACGAAGTCAATTGATAGATATACCAAACAAAAATCAAAACTTGTACATTGTCTTGTAAATAACTACAACCTATACATAAAATGAAGTTCTCTACCGTTGCTACCGCCGCCGTCGCTCTAACCTCAGTTTCAGCCTTGCACCTTAACTTAAGATCAGTCGAAAGAAGTCTATCGAACTTGGTCCACCACAAATCGAGCTCTGTATCCACTGACGTCAAATCCATTAAAAATCTATCGGCTAAAGCCATCTACCACGCCAAGAAGGCTGAGATCGACAGCAAGCTGCATGACGCCTTTGAAAAGGTAACTGCCATCCTGGAGAACCTTCTCACCTTAGAAACCGAAGCTGATGTCGCCAAGTTGGAGAAGCAAATCAACGAAGCTACCAAGGCCTACGAAGGGCTATCATCTGAACAGCGCAAGCAGTTGGATATCGCTATGGAGATCATCGACACTATCTTAGAGGACTTTATCTCTAACGCTCAGAACCCCAAAAAGGGCAGCATCATGGAGGATGTCAAGTTCGAGGAAGCTTTGAAGAATTTAAAGACCCAGGACGACAAGAGCAAACTCATTAAGAAGATCGACGATTCGGCTGTAAAGTTAATTGATGCTGCCAAGGGTGATGCTGACAAGATCATCCGCATCACTGTAGAAGGTATTATTTTGCACGATATCGTAAGCTACCTGCAACTCAATCCTAAGAAGGAGGAAAAAAAGGAAGGTAACAACCAAGGTGGCAAGGTTTCATCCGAAAACTCCAAAGATTTCAAGTCCCTTTCTGAGCTTGTTGACATCGATGGGTTACTAGCTAAAGCTAAGAGCCCAGCCGACCTCGATTTAATCCTCAAGAAGATCGAGGAAGCTTACACCAAACTTCAATCCCAGAACCTTAGCCAGGACCAGAAGATCTACCTTCAAGTCGAATACAATCTTCTCAAACAGATTCTAAACTCTTTAAAGTCTGGATCGAGTACCGCTTCCCCCAACTCTATCAACGGGTACAAGAAGATCGAATCTTTAGTTTACAACGCCAAGACCGCTTTGGACTTTGATAAAGCTTTACAGGAGGTTGATGTTGGTTATGTAGAATTATTGGCTAAGGACCCTAAACGTGAGAAAGAGCTCAAAGTTGAACATCAATTGTTGAGGGAGATTATTGTTGAAATCAAGGCCTACGTTTTACAGAATCAGAACAAAAAGTCGTTGGTAACTAGGTCGAAAGAAGCTATGGTCAGTTTCGCCAAGCGTCAGATTATTAGCTACTTGAACTGAGGGATGGATGTATATATAGTTATTGAATAAATGGTTGCTTTTGCAAATTTAAAATGGTTTATATGGTTTGCTACTATGTTTCTAGTTTAATATGTATTATCATGTTGGTAATAGCATTTTCAAATAAGATGTCACATAAACTATTGAAGGCGCTTTGGTGCAGGTTTACGAAAGAACTGCAAGCGAGAAGAAATAAATATTTGTGGGAGGCTTTAGCCTGGCTGATAGAAGTTGCTGATGAAATTTGAAAAAGTCAAAGACTACATAGAATTTTCGGATAGGTGGGTCTTGTGAAATGGATTACAGTTCATTTTTATAAGTAACCAGGAGTATAAAGTCGATCTAGTTAGACTTTATCGTGCCAATGAGTGTAAATTGAATGTGCTATATTTTATGATACAAAGTAATTGCTAGCGCTGTATCTAAAATTCAAATATTACTTTTATGTATTTTCTATTATACATACACATATCTTTATATTTTATGTTTGCAGGTATTCCTATATTCTAAGCTTAATAGTCGATATATCGATCTCTATCCTACCCATAATTTCAGTATGAGCATAGTCCATCAAATTCAATTTAGAGAACATTCCGTTCCAAATAAATAAGCTGATTTATAAATAATTTTCAAGCTTACAGCAGTTGTGTACACACATCTCATCGAATTCATAGCATAATGGCAAATGTATTTAAACTTGAATATCTACAAATTAAGAGGCCTTTAATACCTTAATTTATAGTACCATATACAGTCTTAGTCCATTAAGCATCTACAGCTCTTTAATTAGTCCCATCTGGCTTTTTAAAGTATTTGCCTTATAAAGCCGAAATTATTGTTTTCTCGAGGTATGGGGGAACAAACTCCATAATCTTTTGAAGTTGAGATAAGCCCATCAAGTTTCGCCAATTTTGAATGTGCATTATGCTTCATTGGTGAAAAGTTATTGGCTAAATAACATCCAAATAAATTTCCCCACCGGTTGCAGCAGCCCAGCCCAATCAAATTATTGGCCTAAATATCCGCTATCAACTAAGCTAATTAAATTTGAACCCAGCTTTCAAGCATCAGTTTTATCACTTTATTACCTTTGAAAGAACCTTCCGTTGAAGAACCTTAATATATTTCGTAAATAAATTGAAGATACAACTACTCAAATGAATCCTGAATAGTAAGTGATTTTTAGTTTAGCATCTGCTTAAAGTCGGCGTACTTAACCTTGTTTTAGCGACTACCTATTTAAGCTTTTATTGATTGGTGACTCAGGAGTCGGAAAGTCCTGCCTGTTACTACGATTTGCTGATGACACCTACACCGAATCCTACATCTCGACTATCGGTGTGGACTTTGTAAGTGCATTTTCCCAATTGGCCATTTAAGCGCTTATAAGCATCGACTAATTATTGCTTTAGAAAATCCGTACCATTGAACTCGAAGGCAAGACAGTTAAGCTCCAGATCGTAAGTTCTTGTTCAAGGCGACGCTAATGTTTTTAGTGGGATACCGCTGGTCAGGAACGTTTCCGTACCATCACCTCCTCCTACTACCGTGGTGCTCACGGTATCATCGTCGTCTACGACGTAACCGATCAAGATTCCTTCGCCAATGTCAAGCAGTGGCTGCAGGAAATTGAGCGATACGCCTCCGAAGGTGTTTCCAAGCTATTGGTAGGCAACAAGAATGACTTACAGGACAAAAAGGTGGTCGAAACCGAGACTGCTAAAGTAAATTTTATAACCAGCTTGCCCTAATGTTTTTTAAGGAATTTGCCGACTCCATCACCATTCCCTTCTTGGAAACCTCTGCCAAGGAGGCTACCAACGTAGAGCAAGCTTTCTTGACCATGGCCAAGCAAATCAAAGACAGGTAAATTCTTGTATTCTAGTAATTACTAACTTGCAATAGAATGGGTTCCTCAGCCGCCAGCATGGCCGGTAATAAGACCCAAGTGAAGTTGTTGCCTGGTGCTGCCGTCCCCAAACAGCAATCCAGCAGCGGTTGTTGTTAGATGTATTTGTCTTATAGTGAACGCAATTAAATTTATACCTACTCGACTGCTCCTATTAATACTAAGGCACCCTTTACCCAGTACGGACGACGTCTCCTCCTTTTATCCATAAATCTATTGGTATTTTCTGATTCGTGTAATGTCTTACCATTTTAGATAGTTTAGTACGCTATTTTAGTTTAATGGGGTTTAACTTATATATATATATATAGTTTTATTAAAAATGATACTAATATATATTAATTTCATTTTTCATTTACCTATTGTGTTTTAAAGCTTGCTAGGCTTTGAAGGTATCAAAGTTATCAATACCAAAGTAAGCTTTAATTACTAAGCTTTCGTTTACCCAAGTTAATAGTTTTATATATGCAATAATCAAAAGTGTAGGCATCTCCTCATAGAGCCCAGATCTCAATTAGTGATCACATAACAACATATCCAAAGCATTTAAATGCATTAATGCTGTCACTTGAAAATTTACAATGAAAAATCTTTATGATACTACTGCTAGATTTAGGTTTTATAATCTAGGCAATGTTAGATCAGACATTGAGGAACTCTTGCTCAACATTTATAACGCTTTTATCTCTAAATATTAAATTGGCATGTCAATAAATTTTTAAAGGCTACAGTAAGGTATAGCTAAAATCTCTTATTATAGTTTAGGCAGCCATGATTCAATGTTCAGTGATTGTTCCAAATCTACTCTACTAAATGCACCGCTTATTGGGAAGATATGTGTTTAAGTTTAAGCTTCGATGAATGGATGCTGTTTAAATGGAGATTCAAATTATAGAAAACATCGTTTTCTCAACTTTTCAAGGATGTCTCGACGACGCCAGTGTTAAGATATACATCTAAATTTTATTAATATCAATAAAATTTATACCGCACTCTTGAGACTTGTATAAAATTCAACCTGTCAGACCTTTCCTAAAACCTTTAACCTACTATCGATTTTCCCATATACTATAGTAAATCATATTTCCTTCATCATAATGGCTTTGCTGATGACTACAATATAAGCTGGTAGATATCTATAACCGAATGTATATAACCAAAAAATAATTTTTAAAATAGACCAATTAATCAAATTACAAACGTCTATTTATTTTAAAATATATATACGGTACTGTGTATATAGTTGCATATAAAGGTAATCATAAATCAACCTATGGTATTAGCCTTTCAGTATCTGGGTTATCTTGCCGTTTCATTTTCAGCGAGCCCTTGGTACTAAATTGGATCAGCACACCTAAAATTCCTATCACGACGGTAGATACGATCATAGTTACTACTTTTGCGTCGAGAGGTATCCTTACTTCACCTTTGGATGGGTTAAATAGTGCTATAAATCCAACTTGCGCCAGTTTATCAACACCACACATAAACGTTATCGAGCCCAAGGCCGAGGTTAGTAGAACTGCAAGGATATCAGAGCTTAAAAACGTCAAGATGGCAATGGCTATTCCATAAATAGTTAAACTAGATCTGCTTAAGTCGGATTCAGATATCATTCGTACAGTTAAAAAAGTAAGACAAACGCCTATAGAAGTCATAACTAAGCACATAATACAAACAGCTGTAAGACCACCTACAAGTCCAAATAGACCCATCGCCACGTACACGGCAGCCTTCTGACTCTCAGCTGCGGTAGGGAAATCAATGATGCTAGATGCAGTCAAAAAGGTCAGATAGGCTAGTAATGAAGCTCCGGCTGCGAACGCAAGTAGGGATATGATACGGTGTCTGAAGAAGGCAACTACTAAACCGACGACTGTTAATATAATTCCAAGGATAAGCGTTTCTAAGGAAATCGATACATCATTCGAAGTAAGAGGTTGTAAAGGTAGTCCAGAGTCTGTAGCAAATGCCATCGTAAGTTGAGTCACAAGGATTATAAATATATAGTTCAGGTTGAGCAAGGGTAATAAATATTTCGAAATTGACATGGTTAGCAAAAGCAAAGAGCACATCCAAACTTTTAAGTAACTTTGTTACAATTCTATTTACAAGAACATTTCTCCTATCGAGAAAAAAATTGTCCTATTTGTTTTTGAAAGTATGGTTCATTTTATAAAATGAATTGTGAAATAAAGTATATAGTATTGTTTATTAGCTTGTATAAGGTGCTATTCCAACCAGCACCTTTTGTACTACTAGCACGCATAGACTTCCATACTACTCCGATTAAATACTTTTATATACTATTTAATTTCCCTTTTCTATATCGAAGTGCTAAAATCCTTTCTACAAATACAGCCTACTTTTCATTTAATATACTAGTGAAGCTAACTATATCAAAAGTAATGGCTATAGTATATTGAATAAATGCATTTTATACTGTATATAAATCCATTATTTGCAGTGCCATTATCTCACTGGCTACGAAATATCAGAATGGCTGGCTTTAACATTTACACCACTTGAATGTTTTTATAAAAACTACAGCTTAAAAAGTTAGTTATATAAATCAATTTCTCGACATCAAAATATATGGGTTTATTTAGATATATCGCTATTTTTAACACCAGTTTAGTACCTTCCTGAAACCAAATTCAGTATATTGTCTTTTTTGCATCCAAATAGATACCTATTCACATTCCAATATTTGCCTGATTCATTTTTACTTTTCATAGATTATGGCTATAATGGGGATTAGCAAGTATATAAACAAGAATGCCTACTAACATCCTCCCTGTATCAACTTTCATTTATTCCAACCATCAAGTTTATTTCCATCCCTTCGTATTAAGTTCATCGATCATGGTTGCTATCTCCAAGTATTCATTCCAACAATAGTATATAAAATTTATCATTGTGCTATCAAAATGTTACTGTAATTTATCAATAATACTAATAAAGGTGTGTTGATATATGATATTGAATAGTGGGCACTAAGCCACCAAGCAGATACTCAGCAATTCATCATCTCAGCACCAAATTGACGGTTTGGAATAAGCGCCAAGTCTAAAAATATCCTTATCTAACTAAACACAGTTTTAATTCGAGTATGCAGAGTCCACTATCCAAGTAAGTTGTTTCAGAATATAAGTCTAAGGTGTATAAATATGTGGTGATTTTCAACCGTATTTCTGGACTTACTTTGACACATTTTTAGCGCTAATCTTTTAGCTAATCTCTAACATTCTTACATAATATGTACCCAATCAAACCCACTACATCGGCTTTCTTATCAACAAATTTGCAAACTAAGAATTCGATTTGCTAATTTTGTACAGCGGCTTGCATCTTTATCTTCGCTGAGTAACGTTTTTGCCAATTCAGCGACCTAGTTTAGTCAAATGATAATTCTTTAACTAACTTTCAAATGCCATGAACTCCATCTAAATGATTTAGTATTACTCACACATTTATCTTTTTCATTAGCGAGAGATCACATAGAATAAGTTGATAGCACCAGGACATCGATAAATATCAAGCTTTCCAATATTTTCTAAACTTTTACCACTTTTAGAGACCAAACTTCACTAATTTAAAAATGAGAAGAATGACAAGATTAATGAGGGCATCAGCTGGTATAGCCTCTCGACAAAGCCTGCCTTGTTTTGTTTTAGCGAGCCCAGCCAGGTATCTCTCAACAACTGCCAAAGTAAACTACCCAGCGTCAATGAACAGCTTCTATATCAACCCAGTGTTGGATAATTACACTGGTAAAGATCTAAGAAAACTCTCCTTGAACCAACTGATCTATTTCGGCAAAAATCTTACCGCCGACAAGCTTATCACCAGTGCTAACTATGTCCGCGTAGAGTTACCTGTGAGATTGGCACATCGTATCAGAGATTTCCAAAGCCTCCCCTTTAAAGTTGCTATCAATCCACATATATCAACCACCTACGATCTGTATTGGTCCGCATTCCAAGCTATAAAGAAGGTGCCCAAGATCGAGACAATGGATGACAACTTTGAATTCTGCCACATACTCGAGAATCTATTGAATGAACACCACGTTGTCATCTCCAAGTTGGCTTTAGGCATGGCCGAATGCGCCCACCACCTAGATTTCAACCAGCAGACTATCGATGCCTTTATGACAAAGGCCTTGACGTCCCGTATAGCGAGGAGAGTAGTGGTTGAGCAGCACATCGCTCTCACTAAACAGTTTGTCGACCTCAGCAACAATAATTACAACTCCAACGTAAAGCTAGAGGATAACGTAGGCATTATAGCAAGGAAGTGCGATCTCTTTAGCACAGCTGAGAGATGTGCCGAGTTAGCCAAGCGTAGAGCAGCCGGTGAATGTGGTTTAGATCCTTCACTGCTACCTAAAGTCATCATAAACGGCCACACTGGTGTAAGTTTCCCTTTTATCCAAGATCATATCGACTATGTATTCTTTGAGATGTTCAAGAACTCTTACCAGTCAACCTTGAGGCACCTAGGCGGCGCCTCAGCCAACCCAGCACAGTTGAAAAAGTGCCCCATCACTGTTACTATAGCCGAAGGCATTGATCAGATCGTCGTCCGCATCTCTGATTTAGGTGGTGGATTCAAGGCTCGCAAGCTCGACACCATGTTCTCGTTCGCCCGTACCGATATCGACCGTCGCAACGCTTTAGAGTTCCAACCCTGCATGTCGGCCAAAGTTATGACGGAAGAGGAAATCAAATCGCGTAAAGAGCAGGCCATGATGCGTATTCAACAGTACCAGGGTGATGACAAGGATAAGGTGATTATGGGTATCGATTCCAGGCTTGGCATGGGTCTACCGGTTGCTAAAACCTTCATGCTGTATTGGGGCGGGGACCTCGAAATTTCACCACTACCTGGATTAGGATGTGATGTCTACTTGAAATTCCCCAACTCTAAAAAGGGATCCGCCAAGGAACACCTGCCCTTTGACCCACCTCTTGCCTACACACAGCAGACCTCCGAAGCACAACCTGTTTCTATAGCCATGTAGATCTTTTTATTTCCTTTTGTTATAACTTACTAATACCTCAAACTATAAATCTTAAGATAAGAGTTTAGATTCCTTTTTACATATTAAAACTGCATTCTTAGTATAAAGTTTTATTGCTTATTTGTTTTTTTTCGTATAATGCGGTGCATTAGAGATGGTATATATTTGTTGATTTGTATAGCATTTAATATATCTAAAAAGAAACAATTTATTAATGTATAATTTTTATTATAGTTGAAATTTAACATATATATATAAATTGCTATATTCCAATTTGAAATATAACTTTTGTAGTTTTAACAAATGCTCACTTTGATTGTGATAGGCTGTAGTGACAATCCACTTCCTGGAAGCTAGTAAATCGGTTTTAAAGAAGCGTGCTAGAACTTTGACTACACCATAGTAAAAAGCAAATATAAATATTTAACTTCCACCTCCACCTTGTCGAGATCATCAGAGCTAGACTAGAAATAAAAGATGTGATACAAATATGTATGTATCTCTCATAATTGGAATACTTTAAAAGATCTATGTACGTTCCTGTATCCCTCTATAAACTTTGTGCTTACAGTTTATACTGCTTAGATAACTTCTACGCTTAATTCTTGTCAAAACCATTGTACAACTCATTCCGTTACATCCACTAATCAAGTGCCTAGCACTTCCTTTATAGCTTAAAATGAATTAATTCAACTTTAAATGCAGTATGTAACGCTCTTTATATTCGGATAAACTATTAAAATAAAGTATAGATACCAACTTTTATAGCCAAAGATAATATAAACAATTATGTTGGGCTTTAAACAAAAATATATAATAGAGCAATTTATTTAGTAGATTGAAGTAACAAGTTAAACAAAAAGATATCATTTAAATGGCAACTCATAGAAAAAATAGAAAACCACACATTTTAATGTAAGTGTTACAAGTACTTACGCATAGCAAAGGCATCCTCTCCATCGGCATAGTATTTTTTTTCAGTCTCTTGGATCCTACAAAACATTTAGAAACCAAATATAAAAATAACTTACTCAAATTTCAAAGAGCGGTTGTAAAGAGTAAACGCAGCTCGGTTACTAGCTCTAACATGCAAGTTCACATACTTGGCTTTGAAACATTCCACCATAGAAATCACTATATTTAAAATAAATACATTGAAAATAAATAGTAGTACTCGATTGCTTCATCAACTTTTCGGCAAGACCCAGCCTACGATAGTTTCTCATCACCGATAGTGAAGTAATATGTCCATGGGGTGGATCATTCGACTCATCTTCCCTAAACTTTATTAAAAGAGATAAAATAAAATAGCTTACATTTTTGCTAAAACGTATCCAACAATCTGTCCTTTCTCATTTTCAGCTACATAGCTAAGCTGGGGCCAAGTTAGACAGTGGTAAAGGTCTATTTATATGTCAACTAAAAGGTAAAAAACTGTGCTTACAATATTTAATCTGATAGTTCTCGGGTAAGTTGTGGATGTTGCAGTTTTGTACGGCAATTAAGTCGTCTATCTACACATCTTTAGTACGGTTCTCTTTTGAATCTAGTTACTGTTGCCTGTCGTATGTTCATGTTGTAATTCTTTTGGAAATGTAGTTGGCTTGTAGGTTGGACTTGAGAACCAAAGTTTTAGACTAATCGTTTTGTAGCAAATTTATTTCAACTTCATTCTTTTGCAATTTGAAATGGATAAAGATGGGATGAATTGATTTGTCAAATGAAATTGGGCTATAAACGAAAATTCATTTATATAAATTTACCCCCGATAGTGAGTATGTATTGTTAGAAAGTGAACTATTTAGAATGTAGAATGTAGAATGATTCTGATTTATAAATACTAACCTTATTTAATTGGATGATAAGTTTGTCCTACGGGGATATAGTTAAATCAGTAGTTCAAAATGACTTCAAATAAAGTGTAACATTCCACAAGCTTAATTGTGAAAGCTTATACAGCATTGATGAGTATACTGGTATAAAAGATTGGCAAGCTACAATAAAGTTTATAAATTATCACCTCCTAGGAACTGTTTTTCAAAAGAATGTTAGCACATGTATATATTATTTAAACACATACTGTGTTATGCAGTTACATAAACTTTACAATATATTCTAGCAACAAAAACAACTATATTATATCTACAGGTCAATAGTATAGCTTTAAAAGGCAGCTCATTCCGCCTATATTATGGTTTTTAATTGTGATATTCAAAACAAAATATGAGAGGTAAATGCTTAGACCGATTTTTTATACAATTGTATTAAATATAGCTAGATATAGACAGTACGGTACAGCTAAAATCCAAAGTTTGCAACATATATCGAAGGTTCCGTGTCAAATACACTAAAAGCTTGCTCATCTGCCAAAAATATACGAAAGGTGCGTACCTTTATGCTTATCTGAGCATCTCAGTGAAGACGTGGTATGAATCTAAATCTATCGTCAAGAGCCCAATATCGATTATCTACACTCAACCTCAACCTAAAATAGAAATGGTGACAATAAATTCAGAAACGAGTTTGATGGTGGTATCCATCTTTCAGCAAAAGACAATCCAATTTAACTTGAATAAATTTGTAATTAAAATCAAGCTTATCCACAATCTCCTAAACAAATCTGACCTCTACGTCAAGCACTGAAACTTTTACTATCGACTAAAGATGTGGCACGTTGTGCACCTTCCCCGTTGGGTATACCACTTGTACTGTACATTTTATACAGTCAACAGGACAAATACGTAATCCTAGATCGAGGTCAATTGAATTAGGTTATACCCATAAAAATCACAAATATTGGTGGTCTGTTCCATTTTAAATTATACAATTCATTAGACAATTTCAAACTAAACACAGCTGCCAAACGATGCATTGAAATTTTAGGTTTTTCCATCTGTATCTGCCACTGCTCAACAGGCGAATTTTCATATGTAATTTAACCAATCAATCTGGTATGTTCCTTAGGTTCAACATATATCTCCGATCTATTCAACGCTGTCCATGATTACTACGGGTTCAAGGCAATTTAAATATTCAATACCAACTTTCCAACTTTGGCCTGCTTCCTCCTGATAAACTTCCAATATGATCATAAGAACTGTTGCTGTTCTTACTTCTACATGGGATTAGCTGTACGTATATCCTACTTGCTGAACCTGGATTGTAAACCTCCACAACTCAAAATGAAAATTTCAGTGGCAAAGGATGTCGTAGATGTGGTACTATTCCAACGACAAGTACTTTTACTTGGCTTTAAACTTTATTTGCACCTACAACTACTTTTATTCGTAGTCTAGTTTACAGTCGGTACATGACTGAGCTGTAAAAGTTCAAGTTCACCAACACTTTTGACCAGATCTGCCTCAGTAAGTGTGAGGAATTAGCGCTTAAAACAGGTTGGTATCTCGATCTATTGTTAGAGAAGGTAGTTATTACATTCCAAGCTCTCAAGATAGACTACTCCGATTATATAGAGAAAATTGGTGCTTGTATTTTACTGGTGCTGAAACTTATATATTACGCAGGCACGATTTAACTCTATTAAGCCTACGCTAAATTTGTAACTAAAGACAGAAGTATCTTCAAATCTAAATGTATGGAAACTTCTAATTTGTATATTGGGATGGTGTATGAGTACAGACATATTCAAACTTTGCGATATCAACTATCGATTCTTCAATATACTTTTCCTTCTGCATCAGATCAATTTGGTCAAAAAATAGAAACCAAGATATCATCTACAAAACTAAATCCTATATCCGCAAGGGTATCTATGTTTTCAATAAGGCTCAGGTTTGTTATGTCATTCCTTTGGAGTCTCTGAAAGCTATTTCGAGCTCGTTGAAGACGAAGGGAATCGAATATTGATGCATTATAAATGAGATAACTAAGTAATCATAAGGTCGAGCTGAGAGTGCTTAAATAGTCTTTCATGTATGATTTCATCGAATTCATGAGCTATATTAATAATATAGTCTATAAATTAAATAACAATCTCTATTATATAGTAAAAGATTATTAATGGATTTAATTTTTTTACTTGAGTCCTTACATTACAAAATATACGCTATTATTTCATATCTGACTATAGTGAATGATTGTTTAGAATATATTTTATTGCTAGTGGTGTATCATTTAAAAGATGTAGGACACAATCATTATTTGTAAAGGGATCGTGATATATATTGTATCCACACCAATATATTTGAAAACAGATATTGAATTGTGCCAACAGTTATTAATAAAACGTACCATTTTAGTGCCATTTTCCCCTGCAAAATAGTGCTAATTTATGGAGCTGTGCCATTCCTTCTAGGGTATTACTCTGAATTACATTTACAGTTCTATTAGTTTCACTTGACGAGATTGTAAATGCAGTTCGGATCGGAAGGAACATATAGCTTCCACTTCCTAGGAACTATTTCCCATAAAAGAGTATTAGCACTTTTAGACCTTATTTAGAATTCACTGTTTGTATATAACCACCTAAAATTTGGGGCTTATTCAAGTTCTGGGGTAACTATAATGTGGCTACAAGTAGAACTGTACAGCTTTAAAAGTTTAAGACAGCTCATTTTTAACCAATTTACAAACTTTAATTGCAGTCAGCTAAAACGAACTATGGGAGGTAAGTCTCTAGATAGACTTTTAAGCGGGCTTATTAAGCTAAACTAAATATAGACAACAAGCTGCTACCGATATCCAAAGCTTGCGATACATGCAGAAGTCGCCATGTCAAATGCGATCGTAGTCTGCCAATCTGCCAAAGATGCATAAAAGGCGCATACTTGTGCAGTTATCTGGATATCCCGAAGAAGGTATGGAAAGGACCTAAAACTACCAGCAAGTCTTCAACTCTGGACAGGTATATCAAGCTTCAGCCTAAAGCAAAAGTCGAAAGGAATGAGTATGAGAATAAGGTTTCAACGACAATATCTATTTTCCAACGGAGTGTACTTAAGCCTAGTCTTTTCAGATTTTCTAAACTCAAACTTATATTCAGTCTTCTAAACAACCCTGACTTGTACATTAAACAGCGGGATCTTTCGCTGTCAGCAAAGGGTGTACTGCACTACGCACCTTGTCCGTTGGGCGTAGCACTTGTGATCTACACCTCATACAATCGGCAGGATCAATACGAAACTTTGGATCAAGATCGCTTAAACCAGATGGTACTCTTGGAAATCAAAAAGATTGACAATTTAACCTCTTTGGATATCTACGATTCGATGGGTAACTTTAATTTGAATCTAACTGCCAAACGTTGCATCGACGCGTACTTCCAGTTCTTTCATCCTTACCGAGCCGTGCTAAACAAGCATACTTTCCTCAACAACCTACAAAGTCAATCTCCAATGTTAGTCTACCTGATATGCTCATTCGGTTCGGCGTACCTTTCCGACTTACCGAAAACCGTACGCGACTACTACGGATCTAAGGCGACCCAAATATTCAACTGTAGCTATTTAAAGGCAGATCTATCGACATTAGCATGTCTAATCCTGTTTGTAAACTTCCAGCATAACCCAGAAGATTACAGTCGCTCTTACTTTTACCTAGGGTTAGCTTTACGTATATCCTACCTACTAAATCTGGATCGGGAGCCCCCACACCTTAGTACAGAAACTTTGGAGTGGCGTCGCAAGCTATGGCTGTGGTGCCACGCCATGGACAAGTACTACTACTTTGCGTTGAATCGACCCTGTTCCCACGACTACTTCTACTCGCAGCCCCGACTTCCTTACCACTATGAATTCGACGTTATCAATTTCAAGGATCGTAACGAAACTTCAGTAGCACAGGCTACCTTAATCTACAACCGGTACATGGCCGAGCTATGCAAGCTTAAGTTTCTCATGACGTATAAATTCAAGTTCATTGACACTGTTGACCAAGCTAGCCTCCACCAAACTGAGGAGTTGGTACATAGGACAGGTCAGCACTTAGATCTGTGGTTCGAAAAGATGGTCATAGCCTTCCAATCGCTTGAGCTGGACTACCCTGGCTACTTACAAGAAGCTAGCACTGGTTTCCTGCTAAAACTGAAGCTGATGTATTATGCTTGCTCGGTTCAGCTCTACCAAACCTACGCAAAGCTTACCACTAGAAACCAAAGTTTCTTCAAAACTAAGTGTGCTGAAGCTTCTACTTTGGGTATCGAGCTGATCTACGAGCATCGCGATATCTTCAATTTCTGTGGCAGCACTTATCGATTCCCAGCTATGTCTTGCCTTCTCCTATACCAAGTTACTATAATAAAGGAGAGTAAGGATCAAAGTACTGTCAACAAGGCGAAAAGCTGTCTCCGAAAGGGTATTGATGTTTTGGAGAAGGCTCAAAACTACTTTGCCATCCCTACTGACATTCTGAAGGCCATTGGAAGTTTGTTGAGAACGGAAGGTATAGAGTGTTGAAACATTACATGGTTAATTTATTTATATGGAGTTGTATTGGTGATTTATAAAGAATGCTATTTTAGAAATATTTATGATTGCGATTACATTTTAAAAGTAATGGCTTCAAAGTACAAATATTTTGTAATGGAGGCAAGGCTAAAAATATTGTATCGTTTTCCAAATAATGTCTTCAACTTCCAATAAATGATTACAATTTTGATTGAGTATATCTTTCCAATCAATTTTAACTACATGTCGAAACTTGGATTAGATGTATGAACAATTTATAAGTTCTGACAAATCAGTATACTTTGCATAATCTAAAACCAGCTCTCGGGCAGATAAACAAGGGCTATCTGTCATTTGAATATGTAAAAGACATCATTTTTATTTGGAAAAACTGACAAAGTTTGCAATAAACTATATATAGTTGCACAAACTTTCTGATCAGAATAACATTTAAGCTTTCTAAATTTATGCATCAATAGTAAACTAAAGCCTATTTTGGAACAAAGGCAAGCAAAATATTAGTGTTGTTGGAACAATATAAAAGCCTAAACAACACATCTTTCCAAATCTAAAATTTCAGCTATAGTATCTAAACCAAACTATGAAAGGTAATTTCTTGGATAGTTTTTATAACACCAAGCTTAGAGTCTTGCTTGTTCATCATAGCTTTATTAAATACAACGCCGTATAGAGTGCACCGTATCACAAAAATTCAAGCCCTGCGATACGTGTCGAAGGCGTCACGTAAGATGTGATCGAGGCCTTCCCACCTGTCAAAATTGTACGAAAGGCGAATACCTATGTACCTACTTAAATATTCCATTGAAGATATGGAATGAATCTAAATCCATCGCCAAGAGCTTCACTCTAGCAAGCCATATCCGGCCACAACCTGAAAACTCCAAAGGTGAACGATGCCGAAAAACTAACTCGATGATCTTATCCACTTTTCTTCAAAATGTAAATAAGCCTAATATAATGGCTTTTTCAACTAAAGTCAAAACTATATATCGCCTCCTAAACAACCCTGACCTCTACATCAAGCAGCGGGAACTTTCGCTATCGGCCAAAGGTGTATTACATTGTGCACCTTCTCCGTTGGGCGTTCCACTACTGATATACACCCTGTACAATCAACAGAATCAGCATATACCCTTAGATAATGAACAAGATCAGCCGAACTCTATGGTGAACATTGTTGTTGAAGATGCCGATGACCTGTCTCATTTAGATATGTACGATGTTTCGGGTAACTTTAAAATGAACCCAGCTACCAAGCGGTGTATTGAAGCCTATTTCAAGTTCTATCATCCATTCATGCCGCTGTTTAACAGGAGAACCTTTGTATATAATTTGACCAACCAAGCCCCAATACTGGTTTACTTAGTATGTTCTTTGGGCTCGACCTATCTTTCCGACCTACCTAATTCTGTAAGAGACTACTATTCATCCAAAGCAATCAAAATCTTTGACAAAAGCTACCTGAAGGCCGACCTACCCACCTTAACCTGCCTCCTCCTAATGGCAAACTTCCAACATGATCCCAGGGATTACACTAGATCTTACTTTTACCTGGGATTAGCTTTTCGTATCTCTTACCTTCTAAATCTGGACCAAGAGCCTCTGCATTTGGGAACAGAGATTTTGGAGTGGCGGAGGAAACTGTGGCTGGGGTGTCACATAATGGACAAGCTCTACTACTTTGCTTTGAACCGACCCTGCTCCCACAACTATTTTTTCTCACAACCAAACCTTCCTACTAACTATGAACTTGACATTGTAAATTTAAAGGATCCCAACGAGATCTCAGTAGCTCGAGCCAGTCTAATTTACAGCCAGTACGTCGTTGAGCTGTGCAAACTCAAGTACCTCATGACTTTTAAGTTCAAATTCATCGATACCATCGACCAGGCCAGCCTCACTCAAATTGAGAAGCTGGTTATAGCTACAGGTCAGCATCTAGATCTGTGGTTGGAAAAAGTAGTTTCTACATTCCAAGCTCTTAAGCTAGATTATTTTCATTACGTAGACAAGGTAAGCACCAGCTTTTTACTTATTTTGAAGATGCTGTATTATGCCACTACCGTTCAACTCCATCAAACCTACGCCAAATTTACCATTAAGAACAGAACGTACTTCAGAGCTAAGAGTACGGAAGCTTCTAATAAGGGTATTGAACTGCTGTACAAGCATCGCAGCCTATTCAACTTTTGTGGTAGCAGCTACCGATTTATGACTGTTTCCTGCCTCCTCCTGTACCAAGTCAACTTGATAAAAGAGAATGGGGATCAGGGAATCGTCTACAAAGCTAAATCCTATATTCGAAAGGGTATAGATGTTTTGGAGCAGGCTCAAGATTCCTACGCCGTCGCTTACGAAATTCGAAAAGTCATTGAAAGTCTGCTAAAGACGGAGGGAATTGAATGCTGATGTATCATAGGAAAATAACTGTGTAGGAAGGAATGGGATTGAGCTGACTATTATCTTTTACTAAGCTAAACAACCATCGTTTTAACTAATACTAATTTTTATATTTTTTCATAATAAACAAGGCTACGATGAATAAACCATAAGTAACTAATAATATATATATCTCTATTTTAAAAATACATGAATGGTATTCAACCAAGAATATATCCATATTCATTTCAAATTTATCAATAAACAATACTACAAGCAAGCTTGTATCTAACATATCCACATCTTAATAAGCTATTAAAAATTCCTCCACTCATTATATTCAAGTATAAAATCTTACTACAAAAGGTATAGCATTGAAATTTATATCTCTGACATTTAATAAGAACTTTGAAAGACATAATTCAGGATCGTTACGTTTCAAATACATTTACCGAAAATGTGATCCTCATGTACGGTATTAGTGAAGGCTAGTTGATTAGCATTTATAAAATTGACTTATTCTATATATTGGACATATGATATTATAGCACAAAATTTAAAATTGAGCAGGGGATACAAACTATGTCAACTAATCGGCAATCAAAGGAGGCAGAATGTAAATTTGTTTTTTATTGTAATGCTTTTGTTTATTTGTCTTCTGTGATAAGTAAAAGCACTTTAAGTATCAAGGAAGTAAACATTCAAACTAGAAT
This sequence comes from Capillidium heterosporum, assembly GCA_016630905.1. NCBI lineage: Eukaryota > Fungi > Entomophthoromycota > Entomophthoromycetes > Entomophthorales > Capillidiaceae > Capillidium > Capillidium heterosporum. The sequence goes on from WBMQ01000010.1 coordinate 914,600, forward strand.
GGATGAATGGCTGTTTCAATTTCTGGGAACCTGGCTCAAAAGTTTAAGAAACTATATTTCTGAAGCCGAGGTTGGGGTATTGGAGCAGGTAGTATGCTTACTAACAAGGTGGCAATAAAATTAATAGGAAGCTCTTCATATTGCATTACTTTCCTAACTGTCGATGGAATCAACAAGACATAGCTTGTGCTTTTATATCACCATCTCCTATTTATTTTAATCAACTTTGTACCACATCCGTTTATTGATCAAGCTTCTAACATCCAGTCGACTACTCTTTTAGGTCCAACTAGCTTATAAAGATATGTAGGTTGATGAGAGATGTTTTAACTATCAATGGTATCGGCTATATTACACTGATATAGTTGGTTTAAAGAAAAGCTATTTTGCAACTTAGTTTGTTCTTAATTCTCCAAGCCTCAGATATAATGATCCAAAATGTCAAAAGCTTCCTAAAGCTAATTTCTTTTGATCCAGTACTTTGTGAAGTACATGAAAGTATATCATTCTAATTATTTTTACCGTAAGTTCCTTGTAAAAAATATAGCTAAAATAGAAGCGGTATTTAGCGATAACTTAATCGTTCAAAGAAGGCTTAAATACTTCAGTTATTAGCTTGGAAATATATATAAGCTGGTCTATATTGAAAAACTGCCTTTGATGGCTTTATAATTTAAACTATTGTTGCTTTTAGAATCTTTATTTGCGTCCTTTTGCTATAAAGCAATATAGTAGTTTTTATATATTTGTAATTAATAGTTACTCAAAGATTTTCTTTTTTGGCGAGATCTTGTTTAAAGAATATAGTATATAGCCATTGTTTGTGGGGAGAGACGTTGATGGGTATTCGGTTACAATAAAAGGCTATTGAATAAAATACTATGAAAATGTGCAACAGGTATTTTTGAATCAATACTTTGTATCACAAAATATTACTAATTGATACAGTTGTGCCATTAATTCCCAAGTTGCCAACTTTCTGCAGAACAGTATTAGCACCCATAGGATTTTTAAGGTTGCTCTACTTTCATGCACCAGTATTAAATTTATAGTTTAATCACCTTTTGAAAGAAATAAAGTGAGGCTTTGTGTAAGAATAATATAAAGTTTGGAAACTGGCTAAATTTAAAAGGAAACTATTTTTCAAGGTTTTTCCTTTTTATTTTTAGCAACGATACAAAGAAAGCCATGGAGGGTAAGTTTCTATACTTGACTTTTGCACCGACTATCTTGTACCTTTATCTACTTTATAACCGTTTATACTGAGCAAAGATTTTTGTAGACAACACCATACCGACCAAAATTAAGTCTTGTGATACCTGTCGGAAGCGTAGGGTAAAGTGCGACAAAGGTCTACCTACCTGCCAACGATGTACGAAGGGTGGCTACTTGTGCACCTACCTGGATATTCCAAAGAAGATTTGGTCCGAACCGAAACCAACAGCCAAAGTTAACGTCTCAACTAGCTATATCCAACTCCAACCGCAGCTCAAATTGGAAACCGAGGATGAAAGACTTGAGAAGATGAACTCGATGATCCTTTCCACTTTTCATCAGAATGCAATACGACCTAGTTTGATAAAATTTTCGACCAAGATTAAACTGATATACCATCTTCTCAACAACTCCGACTTCTTTATAAAGCAACGGGAGCTTTCGCTACAGGCAAAAGGTGTGCTTCACTACTCACCTCCTCCACTAGGTGTGCCACTGTTGATGTACACTTTGTATAACCAGCAGAACCAGTACGTGACTCTCGACCAACTGAATATGGCGGCGCCTATGGACCCTGGTAAGATTGATGATCTTTCTTATTTAGATATATACGACTTTGCTGGCAATTTTACTTTAAATCCCACTGCTAGGAAATGTATCGACGCCTACTTTCGATTCTACCATCCTTTTACAACCTTATTTAACAAACGCAGTTTCCTCAGCAACCTATCTTCCCAATTGCCCATGCTGGTCTACCTCGTATGCTCTTTCGGTTCAGGCTACCTCGCCGATCTACCGATGACGGTTCGAGATTTTTATGGTTCCAAAGCTACTCAGCTCTTCAACCTCAATTACTTGAAGGCCGATCTACCGACAATAACCTGCCTCATACTATTTTCCAACTTTCAGCATGATCCACAGGACTACAACCGGTCCTATTTCTACATGGGGCTGGCAATACGTATCTCCTACATGTTGAACTTGGATCAAGAACCTAAATTTTTGGGAATAGAAACTTTGGAGTGGCGGCGTAAGCTGTGGGTGTGGTGTCACAACATGGACAAGTACTATTATTTCGGTCTAAACCGACCTTGTACACACGACTTTTTCTATTCGCAACCCAGCTTCCCCATGCACTACGAGTTCGATGTCGTCAATTTCAAAGACCCTAGTGAAGTTTCCTTAGCCCGGGCCACCTTGATCTACAACCAGTTTATGGTCGAGCTGTGCAAACTCAAATTCCTGATGATGCGTAGGTTCAAGTTTATCGACACCATCAACCAATCCAATCTCGCTAGCAGTGAAGAGCTGGTACGCAAAACCGGCAACCATCTCGACTTGTGGTTGGAAAAGGTAATTACTACCTTTGACGCTTTACATCTGAAATATCCGAACTATGTCGAGGAAGCTAGTTCTAGCTTCCTTTTAGTGCTGAAGTTGATGTATTATGCCGCCTCCGTTCAACTCTACCAGACCTACGCCAAGCTTACCACTAAAAACAAAGATTTCTTTAGGACACAATGTGCCAAAGCTTCTACCTTGGGGATCGAGCTGGCGTATCAACATAGAGACGTTTTCAACTTTTGTGGAAATTCCTATAGGTTCTTTGCACTATCCTGCCTCCTCTTATATCAGATTAACTTGGTTAAAGAAAGTAACGACCACGGCATCATCTACAAAGCTAAGTCTTGTATAAAGAAGGGGATAGAGATCTTTGACCAGTCTCAGAGCTACTACGCCATACCTTATGAGATTCTGAGGGTTACCAAAAGTTTAATGAAGACGGAGAACATTGTATATTGATAAAACCGAATGGTGAAAAGAATGTAAATAAAGAATTTGGTTCGTACAGTGTAGTGGTGGTAAGTAAATAATATTCATTTTAACTTTTTTTAGTTTTTATAGTACTTTAACTAGGTGCTTAAAATAAAATATGCTCCAACGTCATTTATTTATATTTGTCTATTATATAAACATTACTATTTTTAACTGTATAGTACATTGGTTACTTTATGCCCGAAGATCTACTTACAACTAAGTTTATATGGCATCCACTTGCCATTGACCCTCCGTTCCGATCTATAACATAACTTTGTTGAATTCTACCAAACAGCTTCACTATACAAAATAGATGGAGGATCTACTTATTGATTAGGAAAATACCACTAAGCTCGGAATATCCATTCACCGAACTAACTATAGAGTGATACAAATGTTTTTATTGATTAATATCCCCATCCTGCGGCTGGCATTGTACTTTAAATATATATGGCTTGAAGCATAAATTACGAGTTAGAGAATCGATCATATATAATCTGGAACAGTTTAAAGTCTAACTTTTTTGTTCTAAAGATATACCGCCATTGCTTAAGGATCCAAGTATGGGAGGTAACCTGCAGTTTTATTTTTGATAGATAGCTTGAACCTTACTACATCTAACTCACATAATAACGCAATACTATTAGAAATCTCGACATCAACCAAACAAAAGGCCTGCGATACATGTCGAAAACGTCGAGTAAAGTGCGATAGAAGCCTACCTAACTGTCAACGATGCAGAAAAGGTATGTACTTGTGTACTTACTTGAACATCCCAAAAGTAGTATTGAGTAACTTCAAGGCCATCAACAAATTATTGATCAAACCTCAACCTAAACGAATTGGAGACAGCAAATATAAATTTATAAATGTGACGATGCCACCAACCTTTCGACAAGTTTCTATAAGACCTATCCTAGTACATTCCATCGCTAAATCCATGTTTATCCATCACTTTTTAAGTAACTCCAACTTATTCATTAAGCAACGGCACTTTTCACTATTAGCTAAAGATACACTTCAAAAGTATCTTCTTAAATCTAATACTTCACATTTAACAAATTCCTTACACTATCAACAAACGAAAAGTTTAGCATTTGGTCAATCGATCGGTACAGATAGAGATACTGATCTAGCATATTTAGATATCTACGATCTAGTAGGCAGACTAAAGTTAAATCCAATAGCCAAGCGATGCATCGATGCCTACTTTCAATTCTATCATCCATTTAATGCCTTACTAAACAAACGACCATTCCTCAACAATTTAGCCAACCAATCCCCAACTTTGGTCTACTTGGTATGCTCTTTTGGCTCTGGGTACCTCACCGACCTACCCAAAACTGTAAGGGACTACTACGGCTCCAAAGCAATTAACCTTTTTGACAAAGACTATTTGAAGGCCAACCTATCAACTCTAACCTGCCTTATACTTTTCACAAACTACCAGCACGATCCAAAGGACTACACCCGCTCTTATTTCTATATGGGATTGGCCGTACGCATCGCCTATCTACTAAACTTGGATAAAGAACCTGTACACCTCAAGACCGAAATATTGGAGTGGCGGAGGAAGCTGTGGCTCGCTTGCCATACCAACGACAAATTCTTCTACTTCATCTTGGACCTTCCCTGCTCCCACGACTTCCTTTACTCTCAGCCTAAACTACCTCAAAACTTCCAGCTCGACGTCGTTAATTTCGACGATAGGAGTGAGATGTCTTTGGCCCAAGCTACTCTAGCTTTCATACAATCTACATGCGATGTGAGCAAGATTTTGTTTCATATGTTGCGATGGTTTCGATTTATAGACATCAGCAATCAATCAAATATCGGCAAAGTGGATGCGTTGTTGGATAAAATCCAGCATCACCTTGATTTGTGGCGAAAGGGAGTTCACACTACCTTCAAAGACTTGGAAAGAAAATACCCTGGTTATTTAATCAAAACTAGTACTAATTTTGTATTCATGCTAGAGCTGGCCTACTACACTTTTTTGGTTCAACTCTATCAGGCCTATGCCAAACTTACAACTAAGCACGATAGTTTTATTCAAGCTCAATGTATCTGGGCCTCCACCCTTGGAATCGAACTGATATACCAACATCGTACTACTTTCAATCTGTGTGGAAACAACTATCGAACCTTTTCTCTGACCTGTCTCCTCCTATATCAAATTAATCTGGTTAGGGAAAGTAAGAATTACGAGATCGTCTGTAAGGCTAAAGCGTGTATTATAAAAGGCGTCCAAGTTATTGATGAATCTCAAAGCTACTCTGCGGTTGCGTCGGAGATCCTGGAGAGGATTCGTGGTTTGCTAAAGACGGAGGGCATTGCCTGTTAGCTTTGAAAATTAAATGAAATATATTTAGTTTATTTTAAAGCATGGTGTTATTTCTAACTACATTTATTTAAATGAGTAAATAATCGAATTGAAATATAATTTAACTAAGTTCTAAACAACCTTACGAGCCGATTTAGAACCCTTCATAATATTTGAATGTAAAATTAGCTATTCGAAATTTTAAATTGGTTGTATTGCAACATTACTCTGGTTACTATCTATATTGAATATATTCATATACATATAGATTATATTCCGACTTATATACATTAATCTTATAATTGAGCTTAAAGAAAACATTCGACTAATATAAAGCTGACCAAATTTGTCATTAAATTCTCTGATAAAATCTTAATCTGAGCCGATGAAGTAATTGATGAAAAATTTGGTTTACTATATATCAACATTTTTAGAAATAATGTTTAAGTATAATAATAACAGTATATGTTCAGAAAATCGCAAAAGGTTTATAAACCTGAATCAAATTAACTGCTAAAACTGTTTTTTGGTTTATAATTAGCTTGGCTTTGTAAAAGTCCAGACTTTAATAACCACGTCGCCGCTATACTAATTACCGAGATGCATATATTAAATAAAGCTAAAATTCAAATTCTACACTAGTTAATTTTCAATAACTACCTCCAATTTTCGGAAAATAAAGTTTGGATAAGGGTATCTAGTAAAAATAAGTGCTGAGAGTAACAACTCATAGATTAGAAATGTATTGTTAGGTCAAAAATAACCGCCTATTAAGCTATTGGTAGAAAACTAAAAGTGCCAATAGGTGCCGATGTCCTTTATTATATATCTCCCATTGAACCTTAAAACTTATTAGCGAGAAACCTAAACTAAATTTTAAAATACCAGTAATATATAAACAAGAACAATTTTGAAAATACATTATATTATTTTAAAAGTCATTATCTAGATATGAGAGGTAATTTGTAGTTCTTTTTCAATGACAAATTTACAACTTATTGTCTTTAAATTCCACCGCTAAGTATATCTCTGTAGACACTACTGTACCACCAACATTGAAGGTCTGTGATATGTGTCGACGACGTCGTGTAAAGTGCGACAAAACTCTACCCGCTTGTCAAAGATGTATCAAGGGTGCATACCCATGTAGCTATAAAGATATTCCTAAAAAAGTGTGGTTTAAGCCCAAACCGAACTCTGAAATGGACTTCCAACCCCAGCCGGGAAAAGCTCAAAGTGATGAACATAAAGCTATGAATGTTATGATGGTATCAAGTGTTATCAATCTTCAACGTAGTGCTGCCATCTTGGAAAGCTAAAGCTTTCAACAAACTAGCTCTGCAGATTTATCCGAAAGCATGCTATTAATAAACTTATATATATAAGCTATATTTCAGCTTAGAAAATATATTGAAATTTTACTATATATACCAATTATGTTGGTTAAATAAATGTACCATCATATCTACTATAATTAACTCTAAGCATCCGTTGCTGACAATCAATTTCTGTGATCCAACAGCAATTAGTGTTTTGTATATCAGCTCTTTAATAAGCTCAGCTTCAAACCTATAATGTATACTATAAGTGAGTTACATCAGCTCTAGATACTTGATAATACTATTGTGAGCCGATATAAAATTTGATCACAAAGTACCCAAAGTTATAGGATCGATCGATAGCTTTGGGAAGTTGCCAAAATTCTGAATAATTACAAAATATACCTGAACTGCAAATATGCTTTAGTAGAGCTGGTATAGCATTTTTAAATGGTATAGTTACCTATTTTATTACCAAATTAACTTTTGATAAATACCTATATTGCAATAGAAAGTCAGTCTGTATACAAACACTCATAAACTGAATGGAAATCTACTAATTGATTAGGAAAATACCGTCAAGCTCAGAAAATCTACCAAATGAGACATTATAGGAAGCTAGAAGTGTTTTGAATGCTACTATCCCTTCCACTCGGATTTGAAATCCTCAACTAAATATTTTGAAACCTGTTTTGAAACTTGAAGTATAGGCGCCATATAGTCTGCAAGAAGCTGAAAGAATTTAAATTCTCACTCTTCTAAAAACATTCGTACGTAGTAATAGGATTCAAATATGGGAGGTAAAGTGTAGCTATATGTTTGGAAACTTATTAATGAGTGCGATTTCGATTAGATATTTTAACTCAAGTCAAGCCTAAAGTTTGCGACACGTGCCGAAAACGTAGAGTAAAATGCGATAGAAGCCAGCCCAACTGTCAAAGGTGTAGCAAAAGTGGGTACCTATGCACTTATCTAGGTATCCCGAAGATGGTATGGGGGAAGCCTAATATTAAGCTCAAGATGGTTACCCAATCACAGAATAGAGCTGAGGGCAATCCGTATCGAGATATGATAGTAGTATCGAAGTTTTACCAAAATGCAACGAGATCCTCATTAATCAAATTTGCCATTAAATTCAACCTTATCCACCACCTTCTAAATACATCCGACTTTTTTATCAAGCAGAGGGAACTCTCGACATCAATTAAGAGTGTGCTTCCCAATTCAATTCCTCCTTCCGGTGCCCTACATCCAACAACCAATTTTTACAACCAACAAGAACCTCACTCAACGCTTATTCAATCATTTGAGGCAAGTAGAGATAAAAAATTAGCAGATTTAGACATATACGATCTAACAGGCAAATTGAAGCTAAACCCAACGGCTAAAAGATGCATCCAAGCCTATTTTCAATTTTACCACCCCTTTGCCGTTTTATTCAACAAGCATACATTCCTTAGTACCTTAGCTAACCAATCTCCCATGCTAGTCTACCTAGTATGTTCCTTCGGCTCCGGATACCTCGCTGATCTACCAAGGTCGGTACGGGATTACTACGGGTCGAAGGCGACCAAACTCTTCAACAAAAAATACTTGAAGGCTGACTTACCAACTCTTACATGTCTCTTACTATTCTCGAACTTCCAACACGATCCAAAAGATTACAACCGATCCTACTTTTACATGGGATTGGCTTTACGTATATCCTACCTGTTGAACTTGGACAGAAAACCCCTACACCTCAGCACTAAAACTTTGGAGTGGCGGAGAAAGCTGTGGCTCGCCTGCCACACTTATGACAAACTCTACTACTTCGTGTTGGATCGACCCTGCTGCCACGACTTCTTTTACTCTCAGCCCAAGTTTCCTCAATGCTACCAGCTTGATGTGATCAACCTCGATGATCCTAACGAAGTATCCTTAGCTCAAGCTACTTTGATCTACAACCAACTAGAATGCAAGTTAAGTACAATGCTGTTCCATATGCTAAGGAAATTCCGATATATAGACGCCGACCACCAAACTAGGTTAGACCAGGTCGATGAACTTGTCAACAAAACGAAGATCTACCTTGACCTGTGGTTGAAACGAGTTAAAGCCACTTTCAAAGAGTTGGAGAACAACCTCAGTTACTCAAGCCACGTCAGTGACAACTTTCTATTTTTGCTGGAAATTCAGTATTACGCATCTTTGGTTGAATTTTACCAAATCTATACCAAGCTCCCATCTAAGCAAGACGACTTTATTCGAACTCAGTGTACTTGGGCCTCCAACCTTGGGATTGAGCTCATCTACCGACACCGCAGCATCTTCAACTTTTGTGGTAACAGCTATCGACTGTTTGCTCTCTCTTGCTTTCTGCTGTATCAAATCAACTTGATCAAGGAAAATAAGGATTTAGATGGCGTTTCCAAGGCAAAAGGATATCTCAAGAAAGGTATTGATGTTATCGTTGAGTCTCAGAATTACTCTGCAGTTGCATCAGAGATTCTGAAGGGTATCCGTAGTATGTTAAAGATGGAAAGCATTACATGCTAAATTTCAAACATTGGATACGCGTACATGAACTTTAATTTAAAATTATATGTCGTTCATATATATTATAATTAAATTAGTAGCTATAAGATTAACACTTTAATTTTCAGGTTTTTTACTGTATTTTGAGCAATGACAAACTAGGGCTGATTAGATAATTTCTACTAAAGCAAACTTTATATTTTACTTTGACTGACTTTCATTAACTATAAATTAGAGAACCAAAACAAACAGTATTTACGCAAACATAAAAAGTGACATTGTCAATTCTCAGAGGTAAAGAAAATATAAAAAAGTGACAATTGAAGATTAAAGGGTTAAAGTACAGCATAATAAACTTTGGAACAATCTTACAGGTCAATTTAAAACATTTTGTTATATTTATAATAATTTTCTGAGCTCAAAGCTTTTAGTATATTGCTTTTACATCACTCTTTCAGATATTCCTTATACTAAATAGTTTTATACCTGTTTATTACAGATTCGTCTAAGCTTTATAACCCAAAAAAATTCACTATTTACTAGCGGATCTTATATTTAATTGGCAAGCAATTTGCTATCCAAAGATATCTCTGCCAACCAGACTAAATTTAGAATGGTTGTTTTGAAGTCCCACTATTCTAAGCTGGATGAAATCGACCTCAGTTTTATTTAGCTTTCCTACAGTGCTCAAGCACTATACAGACACATCCTAAATTGCAAATATATTTGATGGGGTTAGCATAGTGTTATTAAAAGGTATAGTTGTCCACTATACTATCAAAATAATATTCAACAAATACCAATCCTATTTTAGAAAATTAGTTTATATACAGGTATTTAGTAAATCGAAGCAAGAGAACCTACTTATTGGCTGGGAAAATCCCGCCAAGGCCAGAGTACCCACCAACTGAGTGATCTGTAAGCAAAAAGTATTTTTAGATATAGATGTCTCTCAAATACGACTAGCATTGAAGAATTTGATTAAGCATTTTAAAACCTAGTGAACCTTAAAGTAGTGATGCTATATAATCCACGATGAAAGTGAAAGTGTGGACCTATGTACTTCTCTAAAACTGCTTTTATATAAAACTAGGATCTAAGTATGGGAGGTAATTTGTAGCTGCATTTTTCAAAACTGAGCTCAACGCTATATCAAAAGCCCCAATTCTAACTATACTTTATGTTAGCCAGTTTATCACCAACCAAGCCCAAAGCCTGTGATACGTGCCGAAAACGTCGAGTGAAGTGCGATAGAAATCTACCTAACTGTCAGAGATGTAGTAAAGGTGGGTACCTGTGTACTTACTTGGACATTCCCAAGGCGGCGTTGGATAAATTAAAAACAACCTCTAAAACGGCTGTACATACCCAGTCCGAAGGCTCCGAAGGTGGGAAATATAGAAGTAGATATGCTATTGTAATATCAACATTTCACCAAAACGCAATACGATCCACTCTAATCAATTTCGCTATTAAATTTAACCTCATTCAACATCTATTAAACATATCCGATTTCTTCATCAAGCAAAGGAAACCATTAACATCAACTAAAGGTGTATATCAAAACATAACCCCGCTACCCAGTGCTCAGCATCTAATAAACACTTTCCACTGTCAACCAAACCAACATCTCACACTTGATCAACTTAACCCTATAGAATTCGCTGGGATCGGCAGAGATGGAGGCTTTTTTTATCTGGACATATTCGACCCTGCAGGTAGGCTAAGACTAAATCCAATAGCAAAGCGGTGCATCGATGCCTACTTTAAATTCTATCACCCTTTTACAGATCTATTTAACAAACGTACATTCCTTAGTAACCTAACTAATCAATCACATATGCTGGTTTACTTGGTATGTTCCTTCGGTTCTGGATATATCATTGACTTACCAAAAAATGTAAGAGACTACTATGGTTCCAAAGCAATTAAGCTCTTTGATAAAAACTACTTGAGGGCTGACCTATCGACTTTGACATGCCTCATACTGTTATCGAACTTTCAACACGACCCAAAAGACTACAATCGCTCCTACTTTTACATGGGATTAGCTCTACGCATATCTTATTTATTAAACTTGGATAGGGAGCCCTTACACATGAGAACCGAAGCTTTGGAGTGGAGAAGAAAGCTATGGCTTGCCTGTCATACCTATGATAAACTTTATCACTTCATACTAGACCGCCCCTGCTGCCATGACTTTTTCTACTCTCAACCTAAGCTACCGCAATACTACCAGTTTGACACCATCAATATCAACGATACCAATGAGGTATCTCTAGCTCAAGCCACATTAGCATACAATCAGTTAGAATCCGAGTTAAGTACGACTCTTTTCCATCTACTTCGAAAGTTTCGATCTATAGAGGCCGATTACTGGGCTGAGTGTGATCAGGTCGATGAGCTTGTCAACAAAACAAAGATTCAACTTGATTTGTGGCTGAAGCGGGTGAAAGCTACTTTCAAAGAGCTAGAGGTGAAGAATCTCAACTATGTAAGCAAAGTCAGTAACAACTTTTTATTTTTACTGGAACTGCAGTACTGCTCATCCTTGGTTCAATTTTACCAGACCTACACTAAGTTCCCATCTAAACAGGGAGATTTCATTCAAACCCAATGTACCTGGGCCTCTTCCCTTGGGATAGAGCTCGTGTACCAACACCGTGACACCTTCAACTTTTGGGGTAATAGTTATCGACTGTTTGCTCTTTCTTGCTTACTCCTATGCCAGATCAATTTGATTAAGGAAAATAAAGAATATAATATTGTCCTTAAGGCTAAGATGTATGTTAAGAAGGGTATTGACGTTATCGACGAATCTCAAAGCTATTCGGCTGTAGCATCTGAGATTCTAAAGGGAATTCGAAGCTTATTAAAAAAGGAAGCCATTATGTATTAAGCTCAATTTTAGTTGCTCTTAGCAGCTCAACATGTCTGTGAAAATGCATTTTGGTTAATAAATGCTATATTTCATACATTAAATATAGTTATATTAAAATACACATATAGTGATATACAATGTTCTGAAAACTTACATTTCATCAAAACCAAGCCTTTTGCCAAATAATCATAGTTTAAAATTGGAAGGAGAAATGGTAGGCTGTAGAATCTACTACACAGTCTGAATCGAGGCAGCTCTTGGTAAAGCACATTATTGACAGGCTTACCCCTAGAAAAGTAGAACAGTACCTGTTATATCTCGGAAATTTGGTTTGCATAAAAATGCTCGGTAAATTTGAAAAGGATTATCACTTTTGTTCAGAAATTAATGGATGACTTTCTGTAACTAAATTTAATATACCCACCTAATATTATCAAATATAATAGTATTTGTCAGTAAATGTAGCCGGGCTAGGAATATCCGTTCTCCGAGTTGTCTTAGGCAACTAAAGGTATCTAGGCAGCACTACACCTCACAAATACTATTAAAATTTTAATTTAATGAATGTAATTTGAAACCATAAGTGAAGTTCAAAGTCTCGGCGTTATATAACCTAGTGCAACTCAAAGCATTTAACCATCTTTATTATTCCAAACTAGCATATTGTTAGAATAAAAGTACGGAAGATAATTTATAATTATTCTTTCCAATACCAAACTCAACTTACTATGTCTAAAAGATCCAATTTTAACGTAACGACATTAGATTGCTCGAAAACAATCAAACCTAAAACCTGCGACACATGTCGAAAACGTCGAGTAAAGTGCGACCGAAGTCTACCTATCTGCAAAAGGTGTAGTAAAGGTGAATATCTGTGTACCTACTTAGGCATCCCGAAAGCGGTATGGAACGACTCTAAAGCGATCTCCAAATCATCAGTCCAGCCCCAACATAAAAGAACTGAAGACGATCAATACAATTATAAGGATAAGATGATTGTAACAATCCTTCACCAGAATATAATCCGACCTAACCTAATAAACCTTACTACTAAAGCCAAGCTTATCCACCACCTTTTAAACAACTCTAATTTCTTTATAAAGCAGAGGGGGCTTTCGTTATCAGCGAAGGGTATTCCAAACTTAATAAATACTCTGTATACCCAACAGAAGCACTATTTTACATCTGATCAACCAAATCTTGTAGAACCTATTCGGATTGATAGAGACAAAGGCTTGGCATCCTTAGATATATACGATCCAGTTGGTAGGCTAAAACTTAACCCGACAGCTAAGAGATGCATCGATGCCTACTTTAAATTCTATCACCCCTTTACTACTCTATTTAACAAACGTACATTCCTTAGTAACCTAACTAATCAATCCCATATTCTGGTTTATTTGGTATGCTCCTTCGGCTCTGGGTATCTCGTCGATTTACCAAAAACTGTAAGAGATTACTATGGTTCCAAGGCGACCAAGCTCTTTGACAAGGATTACTTGAGGGCTGACCTATCGACTCTGACCTGTCTTTTACTTTTCTCAAACTTTCAACATGATCCAAGGGATTACAACCGTTCCTATTTTTACATTGGATTGGCACTTCGCATCTCCTACCTATTGAACCTAGACAGTGAACCCCCACACCTCAAGATCGAAACCTTGGAGTGGCGGAGAAAGTTGTGGCTCGCCTGTCACACTTATGATAAGTTTTATTACTTTGTATTGGACCGTCCCTGTTCCCACGACTTCTTCTACTCCCAGCCCAAGCTACCTCAATATCATCAGTTCGATGTTATCGACTACAACGACATCACTGAAGTGTCTTTAGCCCAAGCTACCTTAGTTTTCAATCAGTTTACATCCGAATTGAGTAAAGTGCTCTTCCACATGCTACGTAGGTTTCGATCTATAGATTCTGGTAAAGTTCATATAGGTCAAATTGACGAATTAATCACTAAAACTGGACACCACCTTAAACTGTGGTCGAAGCGAGCCAGTACAGCATTTGCAGACCTGGAGGCAAAATACCCTAGCTATATATCCGAAGTTAGTTACAGCTTCTTGCTCATATTGAAATTAGGATATTGCTCATCTCTAGTTCAGTTTTACCAAATCTACACCAAGCTTACTAGTAAGTATGACGAATTCATCCAAACTCAATGTATCTGGGCTTCCACCTTTGGGATTGAGCTCGTATATAAACGTCGGGATATCTTTAACTTCTGTGGTAATAACTATCGATTCTTCGCTTTGTCCAACCTCCTCCTGTACCAAATCAACTTGGCTAATGAAAGTGCAGATTATGATATCGTATATAGAGCTAAAATATGTGTCAAGAAAGGGATCAATATTATGGATGAATCGCAGCGTTATTCTGCAGTTGCATCGGAGATCTTGAAGGGCATTAATAGTTTATTAAAATTGGAAAACGTTGTGTATTGACTTTTTAATGATGATTTTAATTAGATGTACCTGCTTTTGGGATTCGATAGTTGGATGATGGCCTATATGTTTTTGAATGGTAGAAGTTGGATTAAAATAAAATAAATCAATAACATTATTAGGATTCCTGTGTAAATTCGACACAATCTTGTAAGCATACTTAAAATATATAATTTTAGCTAAGCTGAAAATAGCACTATTTAGTGATAATATCACCTATACCATTAAAAGTACCATAATTGGCTATTTTCCCTATTGAATATCTTCTCACTCGCTTAACTGTAAGTATTTATTATTTTTACCCAAGTACTCTACCTAAAGTCTTATGTAATAACCTTTTAACTTTTACTAGACAACTTTGGTCCATATTGATAAGCATTTATCGATAAAAGATGAATTCTCGATCGTTAGTTGATCTAACTAAACGGTCTTCAGTCACTGAATCATATAATAAAGATTGAGTACAGAATTTCATATTTAAAAGTGATAATAATCTATGAAGGTATCGGTATTAAAAACCCCATCGTAAAAGTACTATGCTATATTTGGCTTTACTTTTCGCCAATTCAATCAGAGAATGAGATACAAAGCTTAATATGTCTATCAATCCAATGTCTGATGTAAATTTTCTTACTATAGGATAGTTATATTTATCTATTTTCGACACATCAACAAATTTAACCGAATTTTACAAAGAATCATTCCAAGTATAGATTAATACAGAACCTTTAGAATAATTATCACTTTAAATTATATTAGATGTTAATTTATCTCCATTTACTTCTAATCACATTTGGATTTAAGACTATCTGTAACATAAATCCCTTTTTCATTCATCGTTCTTTCTTTCAATCCCAACATTTTTTTAAAAAGTAGCCTCACTATGATATCGATATATGGTGTAGTAATAGCGCTAGCGGTATGTTTAGTCCTGTATTTCATTGAAAGAGTAAGTATATTTAATGGGTTTGAGCACTATAGCCAACATTTGAATATCATAGATGGTGTACAATTTGTTTCAAAGTCCTTTGAAGGAAGTGCCTGGCCCCTTTCTATCCAAAATCCTGCCCATAGAAATCATGGTAAGTAGGTTATTAGGAAGCCATCCCTTTCTTCTACATAAGTACCACAAGATGTATGGGCCTGTTGTACGCATAGGTAAATTTTGAACACAGCTACTTCATACTAACTTTGCTGCTAGAGCCCAACTGCATCTCTTTCGCTACTGGTGAGGCGGCAAAGGAAATTTACTTCACTTACAACTACGTTAAATCAGAAGAATATAAGGCTTTTCGAATCTTCGATGGGAATATATTTAGCTTTACGTAACCTTTTTAAACTTCAATATACTAATACTTTCTATTTAGAAATGCAAGCCATCATCAGACGAGGGTAAAGGCTCAAATTTTAAACACCTTATTGATAAGCCATATATTAGAAACGGATAATGGCCCCTGCTTTCAGTCAAAAAGCTATCGAAGGTATGGAAGGTACCATAATTGAATCGGGTATGAAGAAACTTTGTAAGCGGTTGGATGAATTCAGTGACAAGGACGAACCTGTGGATCTCATTCAGTACTTGCATTTCTTGGCTTATGTAATACCAGCCTATTTTAAATCAACAACTTATTAACGTCTAAGCTCTTAGGATATTATCGGGAAGGTTTCATTTGGTACTTCCTTTGGGATGCTGGAAAAGACTAGCCATCCAGTAATAGGTTGGGTCGATAAGTTTTGTGTTGGGGTTATGATGGTAAAAACTTTACTTGAAAGCTGTAGGTTGATACCTTTGCATTTAGAAAATTGTATTTCCATTTCTACATAGGAGGATTGACATGGGAACAAAGAATTTGAAAGAGGTATACTTTACACTGACAACGATTTTTAAAGCAGTCTATAGTTTGCAATAGATGCCATAAAGAAGGCCGAAAACTCCACCTCCCAAAACAGTATTTTAAGCTTGCTGTTAGAAGCTACCAATCCCGAAACCAACGAAAAGCTAACTGAAGTGGAACTTGCTGAGGAGATGATCCTTCAGACGTATCTATATTTATCAAGCATTGAAACACTAACCTACCTATAAATAGGATTGCCGGTACCGACACTTCATCCTTCACTCTCGTATGGTAAGCTCAAATTAAAATATAACAGGTGTAATATATGATATTAGGATATTTGTCATGTTAATGAGGACCCCACACATCTACAAGAAGTTGATCGACGAGTTAAAAGAAGCTTTTCAAACAGAAGAGATTACCTTTTCCAGTTGTAAAAAACTACCCTACTTGAACGCCGTTATCTATGAAACTATGCGACTGATCCCGGTAGCAGGTGAGCACCATATCCGATATACCCCTAAGGGCGGTAGAAATATTAACGGATATTTTATTCCAGAAGGGGTAGATATATTTTTAAATGATGATATTAACTTTTTCAACACTTATTAGACCGTAGTTGGTGTCAATGTACTCTCTCTTCATAACCTCGAAGCGAACTTTAAGGACCCTGAAAAGTTTTTACCGGAGAGATGGTTGGTAGAAGTAGATGGGAACTTGACCTTTTCTACTGCGGTTGCCAAAGATAACTTTTCCCCCTTTTTGATGGGACCTAGAGCATGCATTGGGAGACAGTAAGCTTAAAATTCACCTTTAAATACTTATGAAGTTTAGTTTGGCCTGGATGGAGATCTACTTGACAGTAGCTTTCTTGGTTAGAAAGTACTCCTTCCACTTTGTCCAGGATTTCAACATGGATATGCGCGCCTACGTCTTTATCAAACCTAAAGCTGAGAAACTGTTTGTAAAGGTGACTAGACATGAAGTTTAATAAATTGCTTTAGTTGAAATTTGTTATACGCAGATGTGTATTTTATAGATTAATGAAATTTTGAACACATTTAAACGGATGTTTTATTAAAATAGGTGATGAAATTGTAGTTAACAAGAATTAAACTATCATATTTAAAAAATACCTACCTAAGAATTTAACTTGTTAAGTCCTATTTACCCAATTCAACTCTTACTTTATGTAGTTATCGTGTTGGTTTCCCAGAAATTATATTGAACTTTGGACTTATACTATGAAATCAAATTTTCGACTATCCAATCACATATGGAACTTTATTTAAAGGCTGCAATCCATTAACTTGTCAAGTTAGCTGTTTCCTGTTAAACTAAGATGAAATTTTAGGGCGTTTTCAAAACTGTTCAATATCTATGCTAACCCAATTACTTGGCGCCATTTGCATTGAGAGCTTGTCACAATTTAACTTTTGAATAAACTAATGGCATTAACTTTCAATTGGATATAGCAAGCTTTTAGAAATCTAATTTAAGCTTTTAACTATAGAGTTAGCTGACTAGAGAGCAAGGGCTACTAGATCATATCTTCAGATTAAATAGGAAAAGTTTGAAAACCGCACTTCTCTTTTATTAGCTTTGTCGGACACTTTTATATATCTAAAAGACACCGTTCCTAGATTTTTACAATAGACTAATGTTGCTTCGAAAGACTTTCTAAATACTTGGAATTCCTTATTTGTTAATATTTAGCTAGACGTCAATAATTCATGTAGACTCACTTAGGTAATTTTGCCAACACAGCCAGCATTTGCTAATCGAAATAAACATGAATCTTGAAGTTCACCCAGTTGCGCTACTTTCCTTTATAGTTAATTTGAAGTCTTTACGATCGAAGTATAAAGCAACCTGGTGATGAAGTCAATTTACGAATATATGTGTGACTTTAATTCCTGAAAACACAAGGTGAAATATTTATCACTCAGTAAATGAAGTGCAAATTTCAGAGTAAATCTTCTTGAGCAGCTTGAAACCCATTTACAACGCTCAAGGATTTCCTTTAAAACATAGGTAAATGTAGCATTAGCTCTGGTATAGGTACCTTGCCTTATAGCCAATCCATTCAACGGATGACGGGATGAGGTAACTAGACAGGCTATAAAGAGAAAATGATGTCCGTCAAAGAAAATAATTATGAGCCGAGACAAGCTGACCCAGGATCCAATTACGGTTGGTAAGCTAGTTCAGTCCTCAACCACCAAATAAACTTTTGAGCATCAATTATAATGCATCTTCTAAATGCATTTGAGATAAAAGTATATATTTCAAACATCAACTAAAACATATATTAGCAAACTGTGATGAATCGGCTTTATATATATTGGGAACATATTGAAATTATATATAAATACATTTAAATTTCCAAGGCGGCCCCAAGTTTTGACATAATTTAACTAGACACGGTAACTTGCACGTATACCTTTCAATACTGAGCAGAGTTTCAATTCGACTGTCAAATGTCAATAAAGTCAAAAGTCTGCGACACCTGTCGAAAACGTCGCGTCAAATGTGATAATGCCTTACCCTCATGTCAAAGGTGTATTAAGGGAGGTTACCTGTGCACCTACTTGGACATTCCAAAACGTATCTGGTCTGAATCGAAGTCCACCTCTAAACTTATTGTCCAAGCTAGCCGTATTCAACTCCAACCTAAAGATGAGGACGGCAAACATCAAAACATAACCAATCTTATATTGTCATTCCTTCCCAAAAATGAAATAGAACCCAACCTGACCAACCTTTCTACTAAAATAAAATTGATATCCAACCTTTCAAACAACTCGGGCTTTTTCATCAAGCAGCGGGAACTTTCCTTGTCGGCGTTAGGTGTCGTTCACTATTCACCACCCCCTATAGGCGTACCACTTTTAATGTATACACTGTACAATCAACAAAATAAAATCGTCTCTATTGGCCAGCTGAACCAAATAATGAATATCAGCATCAGTAAAGTAGAAGATCTAGCCTATTTAGACATTTACGATTCGTTAGGACGGCTCAAGTTAAACCCAATCGCAAGGCGATGCATTAGTGCCTATTTCAAATTCTACCACCCCTACACAGCTTTGTTCAACAAGCGTACCTTCATGTACAACATGTCCAATCAAGCTCCCATGCTAGTTTATTTGGTGTGTTCCTTCGGTTCAGGGTACCTCATCGACCTACCCAAAACGGTACGTGATTACTATGGGTCGAAGGCGACTCGACTTTTCAACATCAACTACCTGAAAGCCGACCTACCGACGTTGACGTGCCTCATCCTGTTCTCCAACTTCCAACATGATCCGAGAGATTACAATCGCTCTTACTTCTATATGGGTTTGGCGATACGTATATCTTACATGCTCAACTTGGATCGAAATCCTCAGCACCTGGGATGGGAGGTTTTAGAATGGCGGAGGAAGCTGTGGCTCTGGTGTCACAACGTAGATAAATTCTACTACTTTGGGTTGAATCGACCCTGCTTTCACGACTTCTTTTATTCTCAGCCCAGTCTGCCCAAATACTATCAACTTGATATCACTAACGAAAAAAACGAGTACGAAGTGTCTTTAGCCCAAGCTACCTTGGTCT
This sequence comes from Capillidium heterosporum, assembly GCA_016630905.1. NCBI lineage: Eukaryota > Fungi > Entomophthoromycota > Entomophthoromycetes > Entomophthorales > Capillidiaceae > Capillidium > Capillidium heterosporum. The sequence goes on from WBMQ01000010.1 coordinate 934,549, forward strand.
ACAACCGATTTGTAGGTGAGTTGTGTAAGCTCAAGTTCCTCATGATGCGGAGGTTTCGATTCATCGACACAGTTAACCAGGCCAGCTTGGATAAAATTGAAGAATTAGTAAAAAAGACGGGGCAGCATCTCGATATGTGGCTACACAACGTTTTCGTTGCGTTTAAAGACCTGAGAAAACAATATCCCAATTACTTGGACGGTGCTAGCAATAACTTTAAACTCCTGTTAGAAGTTATGTACTACGCCGCTTTAGTCCAACTTTACCAGACTTATGCCAAGCTTACTACGAAACACAAGGAATTCTTCCAAACCCAATGTATCTGGGCCTCAACTTTGGGCATCGACCTCGTCTATCAGCATCGTGAAGCTTTCTATTTCTGTGGGAGTAGCTACCGGTTCCATGGGTTAGCTTGTCTATTCCTGTACCAGATAAATTTGGCTAAGGAGAGCAATGATACTGGGATTGTCTACAAAGCTAAGTCATGTATTAAAAAATGTATTGAAGTTCTCAGCGAATCGAAAAAATACTACACCATCGCCGCTGAGATCGATCAAGTTATCGGGAGCTTGTTGAAAACAGAGGATGTCAAATATTAAACTTTTACTGTAACTATGTGTATAATTTGAATTAAAAGTTTTGTCTTTTTTACTTTATATTTTACCATATATCATGGAAACTGATGTTTGTAGACAGAACTTGAATTTCCAGCCTTATATTTGGTATATAAATCGAATCATAGTGCAATCTTTGATGTTTTTTATTGGTTAGGTGTAGTAGCTAAATTTCATTTTGACAAATGGGAGCCCGTTAAACATGGAAATTGGTACATCTTATATGTCTGAGTAAGATGAGAATTAATTTATAATTTAGTTGACACAAACTAAATTTCAAAGCGAGAACAAAAGCTTTATCATTTTAGTCAACTACCTTTTGAACTATGGTAAATCTACTCATCTTGTATACATGAATTAACAATCCGATGTTTAATAGAGCTCACGAAGGTTAAAGGTAATACATGGTTACAAGGTATTTGTTTTAATATTGTAGAATGTGATGTTCCATTACCCGATTACTTACGGTAGTGAAGCTTTACCTTTGACACCGAAACAAAAAGAGAATGCACCACGTGGTCACACCCACAAGTGGACATTATTCGTACGAGGAATTCACAATGAAGATCTATCGTTTATGATCCGTAAAGTATCTTTCAAATTGCACGACACCTATGTCCAACCATTACGAGTAATCGACAGCTTTCCATTCGAAATTTCGGAAAGTGGTTGGGGAGAATTTGAAGCGGTTATTAAAATCCACTTTACCAACACTTGCAATGAGAAGACGATGGTGCTATACCACACTTTGAAACTTTTCCCGTTGGAAGATGTTACCCATACAACATGGCAGTCCGGTAAAACAGTATATTCGTTCCACTACGATGAACTTGTAATATTATTTTGTTGGAATTTTGAATTAAAGTAATGTAGGTGTTCAACGAGCCCCATGAACCCTTTTACAAAAAGTTTCAAGAGGAGAAGGTAGTTAGCATCCCTAATAGACGCACCAACATCCAACCCTACTGTAAGCTATTTATTGATTCTCGCCTAACTTTTTGTTAGCATTGCAGGCTGAAGAAGAGGAACTGGAGAAGCTGAACAACGTCAAAGACAAGCTGAAGGATAAGTTAGCCAACCTACACCTTAGGATTAGGCAGGCTAAATTGGAAAAGAGCACTAATCATCACTTGCGCCGTTTACTTTAGCTTATATCAAATGTCACTCTACAATGTAGTTTAGATGAGGCTTGGATGTGCTATAAGTATAATAGTATTATACTGTATAACTGTTGTCTTTTTAGTTTCTTTTACTTTGAAAATAAAGCATGATATTGAATATTATTTAATAGATATACCCAATGTATGATAAATTTTCATAACTTTCAGTATACTGTGGATTGTTTGTGAATACATGCCTTTTTATGATTTGCTCAATATACTGTTTAATCTGGTTAGCTGTTCATCATACATATTCTATATACTAGATACTAAACTATAGCAAAATATCCCTACAGCATGGATATGTTACTCTTTGTCTGCTCAACCATTTCCTCGCTCATCTATATTGATAGGCAATAGTTACTTAATTGGTGATGCAGATTAAAACGTTAAAAACTTAGCATGCTTATAGAGACGTGTAAAAAGAAATGTAGACCGCGAGTCTGACTAAGCCTATATCCACCAACTCAGTGAAACGTAGCAAAAAATCAACCTACTATTGAAACTTTGTAGGGCTTGACTAAAAAGCTTGGAACTGAAATAAGCTTCAAGATTCCGCATAAGTAAATGACACAATTATTCTAATCACCTTCCAATGAACTTCACTTGGCAAGTCTCTATGAACCAATTCCAAAGAACATCAAAGCAATTTCCACAATATCTTAAAAGTAGGCATAAATTTAGGTTGATGAAACCCAACTTAGACCCATTCACACGGTGACTGCTAAACCTGCTTCTATTTTTTCAGTTTCTATCATCCATCAAGTAAACTTTCCTCAGTTTCATAAGTTGAGCTACAAAGCCGTTTAATAAGCACGCTATAGTTGTACTGTGATCAAAGTCAGATAAACCCTTTTCAGTTAAACCATAAAGGTACTAGAGCACTCAAAAGTTTGGCTTAGTAAACAGTGAAATGGAAGGAAGCGAAAGAGAAAGAGAAAAGCATTTGGCAACGCTCCAACATGAAAACGATGCTATGTACGACGAGGAGGCACCGGATATATACTACGAGCAGGAGGTAGCTCTTAAACAATTGGAACTCTCCGATACTGTCATGTCCAACCACATGCACAACCATGACTACAACTTAGATGGGTATCAGCACAACTCGAGCAGTTCGTTCAATCAAGCTTTTAACTTTAGAAGCTATCAGCCTATATCCAACCTCGACAACAACAGCTACGAGGAGGTAGATTAATTTATAGTTTTGTGCTAAATAAAGTTCAATTAGGACTATTCAACTAACCCATTGGAATATTTGTCTACCAATATATTCAATGCGGGTGATCCGAAATCAAATCGCAGTATGAGCGACAGTTTAGAAGAAGAACTCTTACCTAATCCGGTAACTTGAATCAAACCAACTGTTTAAACTTACCTTATTTTAGGCGGACAACAGTTTTTTGGTAGGTGCCAAGCAATACCTCGCCACCCAACGGCAGAAATTTAAAGATTACTACTGGTTGGTGTTATATGCAGTGATTGCTGTACTGTGGACTTTTATCAACCTTATTGTACTTATCAAGTCCACTCAAGTAATTTTTTCGCCTATAATAAACTTACATTTCAGTCGAGTTTGGTGGGGAAGTATGCTAGTTTGACTATATACCGCGCCATAAAGGACTCCATAGGTAACTTTTAAAAATCTAGACTAGTTTTCTAACTTTTGCCTACTGAAGGCGCAGTTGTGTTGACTATTTTAGTATCAATACTTGTCGGTCTATCATCTTTGGTATCTTTGATAGCCTTCGTTAAGGTAATGTATAACTTTACTTTATATTGACTTAGCTTGTGTATAAATAGCCTTTAGCATGGTTAACGTTCTTATCAGTACCTGTTCTATCGGTGTTTCTTTTTATTTGGATGCTAACGAGAGGCATTATTGGATTCGATTTCGAACTTGGAAGTGCTTCACTATTGTAGGTTTATTTATATGTACCATTTTTAACCGTTGTAGCTCACGTATATTTTCGTTCCTACCGCTTGCACTTGGAGCTGTCCACGCACTATTGATACATCGCTATCACTACAAAGTCCCCCATGTAATAGCCATCATCCAGGTACATTGCCTTATATTGCAGTATTTTAACATTAGTTTAGATGGCGGGTCAAGTACTCCGACAGAATATTGAGTTGATCTCGGTCGCTTTGCTAACCCTTTCTTGCCACATCCTCTTTTTAGCAGTGTGGCTTATAAGCTTCGACCGACTATTCTTGCTAGGCCAGCTCCAACCTTTAGATCCGACTAAGGATAACTTTCGATGGGTCACCGATCCCTCCCTAAGTTACCTTGTACCTTTTTACGTTCTATTTTACTTTTGGACGACAAGTATAATCAGCAACGTTCAAAGGTAAACTTTACACTTGTTATAATCCCTTCTCATAGTTTAAATTACCTATTTATAAAGGGCCACTATTGCTGGTACAGTTTCTCAGTGGTACTTTCACCAAAATGCTTCCAGCGATGGGTTCACTCCAACACGTATTTCCCTCCGTAGGGCACTTACAACATCATCTGGCTCGTTGGTTTTAGGATCCTTGATAATGGCCGTCGTAAAGCTGATAAAGCTTTTGAAAGGCCTACATCAGTTCCGCAGTCGGGTAAGTTACTTTACTTTCTACGATACTGACTTTGTCAAATAGGGTAGCGGGCCAGTCCGTACTTGCATTAACTTAATATTTACCCCCATCCTAATGGTGGCTGCATGGATCGAAGGTATCAGTATTTTCACCATCTCCTACGTCGGCATAAGCGGGAAACCCTTCTTCCAATCAGCGAGGTTGGCCACTACCATCTTGGCTCGCGATTTCATATCCAATTTGTTGACCAACTACATTTTAAGAATTACGCTGTATTCGGCTATACTCGCGACCTCTTGCTTTACTAGCTACACCTTCTTTACTTTTTCGGCCGACACCCTACATACATCCCATCCCTTAGTCGTGGCTTCACTGGGACTTGGTGTTCCGATGGTGGTCCTTACTTTCATTATGGACTCACTTATATATACGTAAGTTTAGATCTCATACATATTTACTTAAATTTATTGTTTTAGGATAGATGCAGTTTACCTTTGCTACGGAATCGACGTAGATCAGAATACGATACACAACCCTTTAGCCCATCGAACATTGGGTCATGGAATAACTGGCAACCATCTGTCTATGGGCCAGTCATAAATGGAGTTCAAATATCCGATTTCGAGTGTTGGAGAACCGCAAGATACCTTTTAAAATTCGAGTGCATATACTTGGCTTTATTTACAGTTTTGTAAATTGAATCCGCCTATATATTTGTCGTGTAAAAATAGGTATGTTATTAGACTTGCGTACCTATTTCTATCACCAACCTACCCTTATGTTATTTTGCTCTATATAATAAAACTTTCTTTGCAAATGTTTGTCCAGAATATTTGTGTTTTCAATATATAAAGTACAATATACTATGATGAATTTATCCTCAACATTTAAAATTTCAGACTTGATGGAAACAATTGACTAATCAATGCATATTTCATTTATGTATAGAAAAACCTATAAAATAATATGGTATATTTTACTAGGACTAGTCGTTGAAATATATTTAGTATCAAATTCAATAACGTTTCAACTAAAATCTATAAAGCCAGTTAGAAATCTCAACTATGAATATTGGTTTCTCACCTACAATAAACACAAAACTTGTAAACTTTTCTAACTATCTGAGTCCAATATATACACCATTTTAAGAACTTCTAACCTTGTATCAAGGTGGGATATTCCTTATTATTAAACCCATATATAACTTTACTAAAGCTGAAGGGAAGTACTACAGAACATTTCAAAGTCATATAATTAAGATAGTATTGATATTTAAAATATACCAATTTCAAAAGGAAACTTGATAAAGGCTATTAAAACTGATCAGATAGCAAAGATAATGAAAGTATATGTTCAAAATACTCATAATTTAGTGACTTCTAACACTAAAACAGTGCCTTTACCTTTATTCAGATATGGGCATGCAATAAATAAACAAAGCTTACTTTTTGCCCATTTATTTAGTTAATATTTTAATCCCAGTTGGACTCACCGGCAGCAGGGGTGGAGTCGGCCCAGTCCTGAGCGGCAGCGGCCTCACCGGTCCACTCACCGTCCCAGTTCTCGTTTCCGGCACCGGATAGCTGAGCTACGGGAGCGTCAACGTCTTCGACGGCCTGAGCCTCCGAATCCTCAGCAAGCTCCTCCTCCTTCTTGATCTCTTCGGGGTCACGGTAGAAGAACATATCGACCATGACGCTCCAGGCCTCATCGCGGGAGATGGAGCCACGGAGGCGGAGAACCTCACGGGCCAACAACCACCAAGCTACACCGACGGAGTGCTTACCCTTGTTGTTGATGGGGATGGCAACATCGACGTGCTTCAAGGTGGCATCGACATCAGCGAAGGCAATGACGGGGACGTTGACGTAGCTGGACTCCAGGATGGCCTGGTGGTCAGCCAAGGGGTCGGTAACGATAATCAATCTGGGCTCACGGAAGGCACGGGTGATGTAATTGGTGAAGGTACCGGGGGTGAAACGACCAACTACGGCAATGGCACCGGTGTTGGAGGCGAATTTGAGGGCGGCACGCTGACCGTAGTTACGGGAAGAAATGACAACTACGTCCTCGGGGTTCTCAACGGCAGCGATGATACGGGCAGCCAACACCAACTTCTCCCAGGTGTGACCGATGTTGATAATGTTAACACCGTCGGGTCTAGTTTTGTAGATGTAGCGGGACATACCGATCTGAGAGTTCTTGGACCCAAGGTGGGATTGGGCAGCCAGGAGCATCTTGATGTCCTCCTCCTTAGCTTTCAAAAAATACTTTAGAAATATAGCTCTTAATGGTGGTTTTTAAAAATAAATGTTACCTTGTAAGACTTGTGGCAAATTACTCATTTTTGTTCGTACAATTGACTCTACTTTTGCTATAGATATCGTTAAAACAGTGCTCTGTACAATTGAGAATGGTGAAATGGAGTACTAAACTCGTTGAAAAGACAAATTTTTAAATGGATGCATCAAAATTTACTAATTAGACTGATAAATTAAGGTTCCGGCTTGAGTTTCTACTTACGATCGGCACCAACAGTTAGTTACTTAGGTCAAGTGAAAAGAAAGACTAGCGCCAAGTAGTAATATGTATCAAATACTCTGACATTAAATATTAAAAATAAGTGAATCTATTGGTTAGATTGGGAATTGAGTGAATGAAACTGACTAAAAGAATTCAATAAGCTTGGGTGGTGCGCCATGTATTTTTCTTTGAATACAATGTCACATTTGATACATAGAGCAGTGTACTGTTTTCATATTAAAGACACGTATATATTTTATACAGCACACTACACTTCTAAATTCTTGACATGTTTCCAATAGTAAAGATGATAAGCTTTTATTAGCAATGAGAGTCAAAGTATATCCAAGTATAGATAAGCTAGGGTATATTATAAAAGTTTATATTCTAATGATAATAAATAATTTAAATAGCTAGTTAAATGATAGTAATGTATTTATTTAACCCTATAAACTTTATCAACTACTGTGAATCTAGTATAAAAGGACATTAATGATTGGCTTCCATATCGTAGTTAACCATTAATATACTTACTACCGTATGATAAACTAAAACTTTACACTATATTTTGTTTTTAGGCTAACAGTTAATGTAGACTTAAAAGTTAGCCAACGATGAAGGTGAAGGTTTTGAATTGGATTTTGGACATGTGGTTGGAAATTTCAACTTTGACTTAAGAGGAATACGCTATTTACAATCGGAAACTTGACTAATAAATATATAGCTTCATAGTAGTATAAAATGACAATGCTTCAATCTATTTTGAATCGAGTGAAGTTTATGAAATTAGCTTATAAGCTAGTTTGTCTTTTTCATTAGATGCAAATGGATACTATCTTCAATGTTATCTCTTTACTCTTCAATTGCTATAAGGGACCAGTTATTGATAAAGCTATTTTAATTTTCAATGGAATAGCTCTGAATCATGAAAATTGAAACTACTAGCGGTAGCTATCGAATAGGCTGTATAACCTGTTAATATTTCAGCATATCAATAGTAATGAATTCGATTGGTATATTAAATTGAGCATCTGCTTTACTACAATATTTATAATGAACACCTATATTTGCAAGCACAGGATCACACTGAAAGCTTGTTAAACTCAAAAGCTGACCACTGAATTTGAAGATCTAATCAATATCTATAATTTTAGCTTGCTATGTGATTGCTCTATATGATATAAAAGCCACTTTAAAGTTGATGGATAAGTATCCTACTCAACAAGGGCAATAAAGTCAAGTAATAAACCTGACAACATCCATAGAGCTTTATGTTGGTGAGTGGATGTTTTACAAATTATGTCTATAGTATATAGTATTGAATATAGAAAAGAAATTATTCAATCCTTCTTTTGAAGTCTATATTTTTACGTCAAGCTCAACTACACAACCTGTCTAAATCTACGAGTTTATGTAAACAGGTGTATACCTTATTTGATAGTGGCATCTGTGACATCCTAATACCACATACTTTTAGGTTTATAAGGAAGCTATATCATCTAACATCCACATAGAAGTCATTTAACTCTCTTGTTGATATATGTACTAGATCTTTCTGACTATATCGCTAGCATTCAAGCTTTTAAAATTCAAGGACCATATTATCGAGTTTTTCCTAAGTCCCATCCAAATAATTTCAGGCCAAGTTCTCAAGATTGAAGATCATCGATTTAGATAGGTAAAGAAAATACTAAAGTAAAATTATATATCCTTTATTATTTACTTGTAATACAATCGAAATTACAAATGTATCTTTATAAGTATTATGCCTAGTTTAAAATATGCCAAGTCAACTAAACTATAGGTACACAACTTTAGTCAGAAACACTCATTTTGTCAAAGAAGCTTTGCATTCCTTGAAAAAAGTGCAAATCAATTTGAAAAGTTCAAATTAGATCAGAGCTAAAAAAATTGTTCTTTCCAAACTTTAAGTTTAAGAAATGTTGGATATCAATTCGCTATTAGCTGAGAAAGGAGGAAACCCAGAAGCCATTAGGGAATCCCAACGTCGTAGAGGTGCTAGCGTCGAAATTGTAGATCAAGTCATTAGCTTGTACGAAGACTGGACTAAAAGTGCATTTTTATAAAATTTCTTTTGGAGCTAATTCTACTAAATAGCTCGTTTCCAACTTGATGGATTAAATAGAGATATTAATGCTGTTCAAAAGGAAATTGGTCTTAAAAAGAAGGTACTTGTCTTTTAAATTTTGTTCTATTGCTATATATGTTTATTGATAATTGTATTTTTAGGCAAAGGAGAATGCTGACGACTTAATTGCTAAGAAGAATGAAATTCAGGCCAACAAAGATGCTTTGATCGCCGAAGAGAAGGAAAAGGAAATAGTTTGGAAGCAGAAGCTTGGAACCATTGGTAACTTGGTCCACGATTCCGTCCCAGTTAGTATGGATGAGGTAATGCAGGCCAAAAACCCCTTCTAACTTCTGTAGGCCAACAACGAGGTTATCCGCACTTGGGAAGGCTCGATAAAGCCTCTTAAGAGAACCGATATCTTACCTCATCATGCCGTTTTGCACCGTTTGGACGGTTACGATTCGGAAAGAGGTATTTTATAGATACAAATTAATACTAACCATTTTAAGGAACGAACGTTGCCGGCCATCGTGGTTACTTCTTGACTGGTGACGGTGTAGACTTAAACTTGGCTTTAATTACCTACGGTCTCAACTTCCTGCGTACCAAAGGGTACAAAAAGCTGCAGGCTCCCTTCTTCATGAACAAGGAGGTCATGGCTCGGACTGCTCAGCTCTCCCAGTTTGACGAAGAGCTGTACAAAGTAGTTGGTGATGGTGAGGACAAGTATCTCATCGCCACTTCCGAACAGCCTATTTCTGCTTTCCATGCCAACGAGTGGTTCGACAGGCCCGCCGAGGACCTCCCCAAGAAGTTTAGTTTTATGCAATTTTCTCTAATGTTTGAAAAGGTACGCTGGGTACTCCACCTGCTTCCGTAAAGAGGCCGGTTCCCACGGTAAAGATACTTGGGGTATCTTCCGAGTCCACCAGTTTGAGAAGATCGAGCAGTTCTGCATCACTGATCCTGAAAAGAGTTGGGAGATGTTTGACGAGATGATCAACACCTCAGAAGAATTCTACCAATCGGTAATGTACCCACACTAATCCATTTATTAACTTTATGCTATAGCTTGGATTACCCTACCGTGTCATCGCCATCGTCTCCGGTGCTTTGAACGACGCTGCCTCCAAGAAGTACGACTTGGAAGCCTACTTCCCCTATCAGGGTGAGTACAAGGAGTTGGTATCCTGCTCCAACTGCACCGACTACCAGTCCCGTAACCTTGAGATTCGATGCGGTATGAAGAAGATGGGTGATCGTGAGAAGAAGTACGTACACTGTTTGAATTCCACTTTGACCGCCACTGAGCGTACTTTGTGCTGTCTTTTGGAGAACTACCAAACCGAAGAGGTAAATTTATATATATACATTGGCTAACTTGTGTTGTAGGGCCTTAAAGTCCCTGAGCCTCTTATCCCCTACCTCGGAGGTCGTGATTTCATCCCCTTTGTCAAGCCTGCACCCAAGGTAATTACCTGCACTGTATTTAGTATTAATTGCTGTTTTAGCTCCAAAAGTAGAGTCATCGTCTGATTCTTTTAGAAAATAGTTCCAGTACTTGAATGCTATTAAATGAGTATACAAGTACACATATTCTTTATATTTTCAGTTCATTATTTTATTGATAGTACGAATTAGAGTTATTTTTAGCTATGATAGTATATTATGCTAGTACTCATTTGTAAATATATTTCATTATTTAATAAAAGCAGCAGTCTTAGAGTTGATGGTTTGTACTTATTCTACTTGTCCTATAACGGAAATATACGATATGTTCTTTTACTTTCATTATTACTGACTACCATTTTTAGTATATATATTGTAAGATTATTCAAATACACCCATTCTAAACGTATAGTCTCTTATATCGGTTAGATAAAACTTCAACTTAATACTTAACCAGCATAAATAAATATAATAGCAGCAAATGATATAGTTAGATAGTGGTCAAGTTACCACAACACCTACTACCTTGTAAACTTGTATAAGGTGTTGTGAGTTTACAAATAAATATAACTCAATGGAGATGTTTGGCAAGGGAAAGCTGATGAATGGAGATATTCATCAGTAAATAAATTTCTGATGAGTGGAATAAGGCTGTATAGCGAATTATTTATAGATGCCAGAAATTAAAAATATTTAGCAGTTCGGTAAAAGAGATGTAACCCTCGTGAACATGTGGCTTCAAGTAGTTCCATCAGGCATCCTTAGCAGATAAAAAAATGTACAGCACTCCGTTCATTTTAATTATAGACCTGATGAATATATACTCTATTATTGAAATTTATCCTTATAATAGGATATATCTCCCGACTGGTCTACTTCAGCTTTGCTTTGTAAGCTTTCATATTAAACTGATCTGAAAAGCTGGTTGTTTTTATCAAATTCAGCTGTGGAATATTAGCCAGAATACCTGAACAGAAGATTGCTTTAAGGTTCAAGTCAGCTTCTGCTAAAAACGAGATCAGAAATGACCCGTAAGCCGGACCTAAGTTGTTCTTGGATAACATCTTCCAACTGGATGCAGAAGTTAGTACCTAAGCAATATCGGAGTTAGAAGGATCAGCTAAAATTTTTATAAAGCAGTTTACAGCTCATACTGCCATCTTACTAGGCTCTACTAAAGGTTATAGCTGCTATCAAAGTTGAAAGACCTAGTGGTAGACAGCCATTGAATTGACCTTGTGGTGCTATTTTATTTGATATATAAATGTACATTTTCTACAGCATAGAAGTCTAGATTTTCCATTCCTGTTATGTTTATTGTCTAGAAACCAATTCCAGTACCAAGAAAGGACTGAAATTAAGTGGATAATTTTAGATTTAGTGAATTGAGAGTAATCGGAAGTTACAATTTATACTTTTTAGTAAATTAATTGAAGCTTGAGAAGTCTTGAATACCTGCGATCAACTGAAGTGAATTTAGATATTTCTTTATGAGATGAAATCTGCAATAAAGGACATAGTGGTTACCGACCAAAGCAACGCAAGTTTCAGTACTCACTCATGCGACAGGTGTTTCAAGCGTAAGAAACGATGCTCACTGCACCTACCTAGTTGCACCCTGTGTCTAATTTCGAACCATCCATGCACATACAACCGACCCAAGATCAAAGTTCGCAGGCTGCCAGTAAATAAGCTGACAATAGATATAGTGTATTCGGAGGAAAAGAACGGCAACAAGAAGAAAACAGTTGAAGATAAGGTAGCGAGGAGGTTAGAGCTGGGTTCGAAGATAAGCCTAAGGTAACCATTTATGCCAGAGTATTTTTAACTTTAAAACTTTATTACAGCTGCAACTTACAGATGTTTTCCAATCAAGTACGTATGTTTATGATAAAAAGTCACCTTCTTCAAGTCCTAGTCGGCTTAGCCAACATACCGGTCTACAGTCAACATACCAAGGATAGGCTAGTAATCCTTTCACTTATCGGATTGCAAAAGGAATTCAATCCACCACCTCCAGGCAGGCGTCGCAATGTAGATAAATTGAAGCAGACACAATTCCAACCAAACCGATACGGTAGTCCTGAACTGTACTACAGAGCCATCGACGCATATTTCAAGTACATCAACTCTTTCCTGCCGATATTTACCAAAAAAGCCTTCCTCACCCAACCTCGTTCAAAACTTTTAAGTCTTTCCATATACCTTTGTGGGATTAGGTTACTGAAGATCGATAAAAGCAGTCTACCCTGGTACAACGACCTAATTTTAGAGCTTCTGGCCTTGACACATGAGGCACTACTAAAACCCAACTTAGACAGCCTACAAGCTCTTTTCATCATCCGGAGCAACCTATTCCTCGTACCCCAGTTCGCATCAATAACCTCCTTTATGTTCTACAACCTAGTTCGGATCGCCCACAACTTAGGCTTGCATTTGGACCCACCTCGGAATATGATAAAGTGTCGAGATCTAGCTCTCGAGAGGAAGCTGACCTACGTGACGATTGTCTACTACACTTATTTAAACTATAGAACTACAAGAGATAGCTACTACGTCGCTTTAGAAATATCGAGCTTCCGAAAGTTCAAAGATTTGTTGTATACACCTTCAATTCAAGAACTGAAAAAGGAGGGATATAGTAGTGATGATATTGTTGATTTGATGGTCGTTAAGCTTAGTTGCTATAGTTTGATTAACCATTGTCATGCCCTACATTCATTAATTTTAGTTCGGCATCTGATTTACAAGCAAGACTACTCGGTTGATTCTATCAACTACTATATCGACAACTTGGCCAAGTATACCACTACAAGTATGGAGAAGGATAGGTATCGCATCCGTAAAGCCCAACAATCGCTCACTGACCAAGGGATAAATAGTTTTATGCCCGTCATCAAGTTAGAAGCGATGTCGAATATCATGTACCAGCGTAGCCTTATATTCAGTCTCGAGCTCTACGGTCATACTTTAGGACTAAACGGGAATAGTAAACCCAACCTTCGATTCACTTTAAACAACGATTCTTCCCCCGCGGCTCAACGCTTGAACTATAAACTTATACTTGCCAACTTACAGTTAATTGAGATGTACTTCAAGCTGGATAGAGAACCTTATCTACCTGGTAGATTGTTTTCCCTCGCCTATTCCATATCGTTCCTGTCGAACCAACACAAAGTAGTCCCCAAGGACTCGATGGGCCCCAACACATTATCGGAAACCGTACATCGAGTTTTGAACGCCGGAATAGATTTTCTGGATTCCTATCAAAGCTATCCTAGCTTCACTCCTTTGATGAAGCTACTTACCGGATTTTATAACAAGCTATCCAACTGAACATCTACATTTTAGTTAGTGTAGTAGATGGTTCAAGTTATGACTTTTTTCAGTACGATGCCTATACCGATTTAGATAGTTTACATTTTATATTAGAGATAATGCGGTAAATAATTAAAAGTAGGTGTGACTAGGATAGCTTCCTACTAAAAGGGTAAAGTGTAATTAATAAATGATGATTTTTGCAATTTTTAATATATACAGCTTGAAAGACCTAAAGAGTGAATAGCTGGGAAATCAATTAGATATATTGTTTACCTAAAGTATCAAGACTCGATCAATGATTCTTTTATCAAATTTACTTAAACCTTGAAATTCCCTGTGAGGCCTATTGCCTTATAGTAAAACAATGGTATATGCAAGTATAGTGGAGACAAAGAAGTGTAAGTACCTTTTTAAGTAAGATTATGAGTTATATACCTGTTTAACATCAGGTCAAGGCTAATTTAAGATGGTTCTTAGTGTCAAATATCAAATCAACAAACAGCCGAGTTCGGGAACAAAGATGCGTTTCTAATAAGAAAAAATATAGTCTGGTATTCTCAGCTTTCTCTACAAGCTTATAGGATTACATATTGTATTCAATAGAAGATAGTGGAAAACTCCCACGTTATTCCTATATATTTACAGTAAAGGTATATTCAATCAAATAGAACTTTCAATTACCAGAAATTGCCATTGTTGGAGTACCAATTACCAACTAAGCTTTTGCTTACAAAGTTTGAACTTGCAGTTTAGTTTAGTCGACTTTGGTTCACATCGGTTTAAGAGGATATAAAAAGGTCAAAGCTGAGTTTTGAGGATACTTTTAAATTTTGAGTAGCATTCAGTTAGAAATATGGTAAAACTGCAGCTCGGTACGCCCCTGTTCGCTTTAATTTTAAGCACGTTAACTTCGGTAAGTTCCTACTCCCACCAAAGCCACCAAACCTCCTTCTCGGTTCCACTATCCCACGTCAACCTCGAAGTAGATTTCAAAGATGTACCGGTACAAAGCCTGACACAACAGATCGAATCTATCTTTTTAGGTGCAGCTGAAAATGTCATCAAGACGTCAAAGACTTACGCCGACTACGAAGCTGGGGTACTGGCAGTTGCCCGCCACGTCGATGTCTTGAATTTACTGACTTCACAAGGAAATATGACTGAGGACTACTTGACCACCAAGCGTGAGCTGAAGTACGGTATCAACGATCCCATTCGATACATGACTCCAATTGAAGCACACTGGCACTACCTTAAAACTGGTAAGAAGTTCATGGATCTGACCTACCAGGCTGATAAGCGTCCTAGCCAGAAAGGTTGGCTCAGCGACTTGAACTATAAAGTACCTATCCCAACTGAACCAACCCAACTTGAAGTCGTAAAAAGCTACGTCAAAGGTCTCGACCAGGCTTACATGAAAGCCTTCCTAACCAAATTGACCTCTTTCTTCAATCGTTACTACCGCTCGGAGAACGGAGCCAACTCAGCCAAATTCATCTACAATACTTTGCAAGAGATCATCAAGACCAACGGTGCTGACGACCGCATTGAGCTCAGCTACTTTAAGCACTCCTGGCCCCAGAGCTCCATCATCGCCCGGTTCAAAGGGAACGGTGACAGCGACGAAATAGTTGTAGTTGGTGCACACCAGGATTCCATCAACCAGTGGATCCCCTGGTTCGGTAAGGCGCCTGGAGCTGACGACGACGGTTCCGGTACCACCTCCACTATCAGTGCCTTCAAGGCTTTGGTTGAAAACAAATTCGCACCCAACCGTACTGTCGAATTCCACTGGTACGCTGCTGAGGAGGCAGGGCTCCTAGGCTCACAGGATATCGCCCAGTACTACAACAAGGTACAGAATCGAGTTGTCGCCATGATGCACTTCGATATGACCGGTCACTTTGCATCCAAGGAGCGCATCGCCATCGTCCAGGATTTTACCGACTCCGAACTTACCGCATTTTTACGTAAATTAGTTGACGCCTATACCGACTTGAAGTGGGTCAACTCCAAATGCGGCTACGCTTGTTCCGACCACGCCTCCTGGAATAAGTTTGGGTTCCGATCGGCCTTCCCTATTGAAGATCCTGACATCGAAAGTAACCCCAACATCCACTCTACTGCTGACCTAGTTAGCACCATCAGCTTCCACCACGTCGAACAGTTTGCCAAGTTGGCTGTGTCCTTTGCTGTTGAACTTGCAGTTAAGAATTGAAGATATCAAGTTTTATCTTGCCGGGAATCTAAGTAAATATGTTTTGTCTATGTTGTTTTTACCGCAAATTATTTAGTTTATATCAAAGCATAAGCTGGTTAACATAAGCTTGATGAATTAACAAAGTTTTATACAAAGTAATTAAATAGTTGACAACATACTATTTTGTTTACTTTGCTATATACAATTCGATAAATACAATATGAAAACATATACATGGATTCCTTACTATAAACATTTTAGTATATTCTTCAACAAAAGCTATTAATTTGCACAGAAGCTTACCAAACTATCCTTCAAATCATCTACTAAATAAGTTTATATATTATAAACAAAAAATTGTACGATTTCATGAAGTAAAAGTAGTTAGTAGGATACTTTTTGTATAGAAAACCATATATGCAACAAACTAGTTTAATAAATAGCTACCATGAACTCAAAAGCACCGGCCTACTTCAAGCAAAAGAAGACTTAAATAGCTTCTGGAATCCTGGGATAGCTCCTAGGGATGTTGGGGAACTTGACAAGGTAGTCGATGAAAGTCAAGGTAGCTTGCGTAGTCGCAATTAGGCAAGGCTTGATACTGCTACTAGACGGGCTGAATCCAGCTACGTCTCCATCTAAAATTGTTAAAAAATAAGACTTAGTACCATCATCCAAAATTGCTATATAAAACTTACTTTCAGGGCATAGCTCTATAGTGAAGACAATAGGTGTACCTTGCTTACTCATCCAATCATCTATTTACGATGTAAAATTAGCCAAGGCAAAACTACAAGATTTAACTTACCAAAGGCACCACCAGCCAAATAAAACTGTCCTGCTGTAGAAGCGGTAAAGTTGAAGTTGAAAGCTCGATAGGTATCTATGATAGCATCACCCAACTTGACCAAGTAGTACTCATTAGAATCAATAGGCTGAGAGTACCACCCATAACTTCGCAATACCGTCTGCCCAAAACTGTGGAAGTCGATAAATCCATATACATCCCCCAACTTCCCTACGTACTTGACCAAATTTCGAACTTCCGGTTCCGAGTTGGGATACTTACCATGGTACACATCACTCGAAGGCTCGCTGTCTGAGTTAAAGTAACCAAAATGGTCGTTGAAGTTTCTATTGAGGTCAACACCTACACTTTTGTCGTCGTTGATACGTCGGTTCTTACGCCACTTCTTATCGTAAAGTAAACTAAACTCATAACCATCCGGGTTGGAAATGGGGATGAAGTAGAGCTCGAATTTGGAAAGTAAGTTGATTATAGTAGGGTTGTTGGCCTCGTACATTTGTAAAATGCTTTCTATAGTGTGGAGTACACTTATAGGTCCTATAATCTCCCTCGAATGTAGGCCTGAATTGAAGAGTAGCTTCTGTTTGTCTTTACTAGCGATGCTCTTGTTGGTCAGTTGGATAGATAAAACCTTTCTTCCTTCATAACTTTTGCCTACATTGTCTAAACTGACTATGTTGTTAAACTTAGAGGCCCAATAAGCCAGAATGGAATTGGTAGTGCTAACTTGTAGGTACTTTGTGCCTAGGGCTGTTTTGTTGAAGCTGTTGCTGTTAATTAGATTGAAGTTTAGTATCAAGTATTTGTCATTGTTCGGATTGGTATCCAAAAGCACAGTTGTACAATTGACTTGCTTTATAACCTCGTAGCTGTTAGTGGCTTTTATCGTCAATCTTCCTTTATTAAAAGTTTCAAAGTGGACCCCTGGTAAACTTAAGATTGCCAACGGGTTTGTAGAAGTCGTACCACAGTCAAAGTTCGTATAACGTATCGTTTCAATCGAAGTTTGTAGTTGTCGAATGAGGTTACTTTTACATACTACCAATTGTAAACCTAATAAAAGCACGAGTAGATTTACCATAGATATAGATCCTTTTCTCTAAAATTTTGTTGTCTTGAATTTAAAGCTGGTTTTCAGTAGATACCTTTTAACAATTGGATAAAAGGTTGATAAAGTTAAGTTGAAGTAGGTTGAAATATACAAATAAGTACGGATTTAAAATTATAATATACAGATTTTGAGATTAAGAGTTTATAAAGTAATAGCAACATTCTTTTGAATTTATTGAGTTTAGCTGTAGACGGAGTAATTCCAATTTCTATACTATTTATTCCGTCCAACCTAAAAATATATTTATAAAGCTTACTAACTCTATATTTGGTAATGACGATACAATGTATATTGTAGAAAGGAGAAAGAGTACTGTATCCTTATTGATATGGGTAGGTAGAGTTATGTAGTTGAACCGTATAAAAAAGTTTTACTCCTCCATTTGATATAAATACCACCGCATCTAACTTCAGCCAAGATGTGCCTGCATTGGATTTGTTATGGTCTGAAAAGCTTGAGTACTTTACTGGACTTCCTCTCCCTTATAGGGAGTTAATCCGAGAAACTATCATCGTCATGTCTTTCTTAGCTACAAAGTCCACTGATGCTCCCAAAAGCTTGAAGCATGATAAGTACTGTTTATAAATTCTTCTCTCAGATCATCATCGACGCAATGTATATCATATTTAGCTACTTGACTAATGAATCACTTGAGTCATTTAACCCTGTATGTATATCTAAAGATAGCTATGGTTACTCAAAGGGATTATAGTCCGAAATTGACAATCTACGAATTTATATAAAGTCACTAATAGCACCAATATTTCCTAAACTAGTTTAATGTTACTTTGATCTTTGTATATTATATATACGCTAGTTATTTAATTAACGATGTTTTCTATACTATGCAGAATCGATAACTATCGTATAATTGAGAAAATTAGATACACGCTACTGATACTATAGATCATTTTTATATACTTTAGCTTAAGAACACTGTATTACTTCACATGCTTTTAAGTTCAGAATATATTTTGATGCCTTTTGAATATAACAAAAAGCCCTGTCCTAAGCAGATAACTACAATCCATTACCTCCAAAGGAAGTTCATAAGTTTAGCATTTCCAATCCTACAAATTGTACAGCTTTCGTTATTGGTATGCCTTGAATATGGATTTGTATTGATGCTTTATACATAGTATGGTACAGGATTAATACTCACTAATATATGTTGTTTAAGGGTGTAGTTTATCATAAGCAATTTTAAAAGAATATAAAGCTGTAAGCAGGTATGCTAGCTTTCCAACAGCTTTACATTTACAATTAGGGTTTAAAATAATCGTATTTTTGCTACAACTATTTATTAATAAAAACGAATGCCAAATATAAACGTCTCGATGAAGATTAGTACGAAAAACTTTTGCCAAGTTATTAGTAGCCATCTAAAGCCCAGCTTTGAGCCCTAAACAGCTCGCTAAGAGATCGTTTTGGAAGATGCTTAGGGTAGAGGAGGGTAGGGGACCTGGGTACCTTACACATTTGGAAAGCATGGTTCTTGAACCACAGACGGAACTGTTTCATGATGGACGGGTACTTGCCTTGGGCCAGCTCGAAGAAAGGTAACGAGCATTGGAAGGCTAGTGGTGTGACCAAGCGCAACCCCTTACTGTTGGTATAGTTGATGTTGTCAATGTCTCCACGGTTCTCAACCGTGTACAGGAACGAGCAGCTACTGTTGATAGGCGATGAAACTTTGATCCCTTTGGTCTTGGTCTTGAGCAGTAGTGGCAAGTTCAAGGTCAGTTGCAAGTTTTGGTATTTGGTTGTCAATATCATCTTATAGGTGTAGGGCTTGTTGACTAGTAAAGCGTAGAAGAAATGGTAGGATTGGAGTCCCGTTCCGTTGATAGTTTGGAAGGACATCTGGTGATATACTTTGTCATAACCTACGTACTTCAACCTACAGTTCATAAACCAGTGGCCCTCCTGCTCGACTTCGAACCTTAAGACTGAATCCTTCAAGACATGGGGAATAAGATCGTGGACGAGGGCTCGAAATCGTTTATTGAGTTGGCTGACTTTGTTGAAGTTCTGTAACCCGCTAAAGAAGACTACCTGCAAAAGTATTTCATCTGGGAACTGTTCGATATCCATTGTACCTGCCTACAAACTTAATTTCACTGAAGTTTGGCCTTCTCCGCATATTTATATCTTTCCAACCTGTCATAGGTCAAAGTTGAAAACAGTTGTGACTTGCCTAATAAATTAGACCATCTCGATTTTATCCAAATCAATATCTATTGGTTCGAGGGGTGCTACAAGATAAATTAATGAAATTTGGGGTTTTATCAAAAATCTTTTTGGCTAATTTCTATAATCTCCAACAAATAGTTAAAAGTAATACAAAGAAAATTATGTAGCAATATACTGAGGCGAGACTTTATTTATTAGATAGAACGTCAATATCGGACTACTAAGCTGCAACAAATTTAAAGTTTTTTCAAGAATAGCTACAAAAATAAACTTTGGCCATAAGAATAGCTCGGAAGTCGACATCGCCGCCAAATGAGAGGCGGTATAAAAGGATAAAATCTTTGCTCTACCCAATTGTTACCTCTAATATGTATACATTACATTTTGCCTTTATTCGTAATGTACTGTAAAAATACTTCATCTCCAAAGCTATAAATTGAAAAGGAGTGCCTTCCACACAGTTTCGCCTTATACATCCCACAATGTTTACTCCATCCCAATTCTATACAGAACATAAAGGAAACTTTATGTTTTACCTTCCAATCTCGTGAGTGCTTTAGAAGGTATGTACATTTCGCAAAAGAGCAGCATTCCCGCCTATAAATTTGAGTTGCAATCAGTTGGGCCCGTCATCTGACCGTGTATCTAGAATTGCGAAGGTTGTAAAGGGACACATGGCTGAATTTAGGCCAAAAACTCAAATTTATAAGGCACACAAGGTTCCACATCGACATCACGAGGAAGAAAGTCGAACAGGTGAATGGAAAAGTAAGTTAGATATGAATATAGTATGGGTTTCTTTGGATTTCCAGAAAGATAGTGGCAAATTGAGATTAGGTTTAAATCACATTTCACTGAGCAAGAAAGTGTAGGCAGATGAAGAATATCATGGTTGCTGCTTACTTATCCACCTATTCAAATAAGAATTCTTACAGAAACTTGACCCATCCCTTTTGCCTTGAGTTAAAGTAGCCTTCAAAAATATGTAGCTTGTTGGATATTGGATATATTAAACTAATACCTAAAAAATCGAAACATAGTTTATTGACTAAAAGCATATTTCCTGTATTACGTATTCTATAGCTTATGGTTAGCTTATAAAGCCGTCAATTTATATATACTAATTATAAGAGATACAATACATATATAGCAGCCAATTACAAATACTTATATACAATATTATAAAATACACGTCGAAATATAATACATAAAATCTATTGCGAATACTACCATAAAAATCAACAAATTTAATTTAACAAGTTCATACATGTAAAAGTCAAACAACACTGTAGAACTCATCACCCAAATCCAAATCTTCGGCCTTGGCCATCAGCAAAGTCATATGCAAGCACTCGGCCGAAACGGTGTAATAAATCTTCCCAACTTGGAAAATGCGGAGAACGGCCTTCAAATTGCGCATAGATCTTTTAGCAACCTCTTTATCCTCGGAATGGGCATTCTTGATTTGGTAGAAGGCAGCCATACCGAGGGCGTAGAACTTGTAGGTGATACCACGCAAATGAAAGTTATTGCCCATGGTCACTGATGCTGCTATAGCGCTGTCGGCCGTCTGACTAGCTCTTTGATCAAAGTAGGCCGAGATCTTGGGGTTACTGGCTTTGGAAAAGGTTTGGTAGAGCTGCAGTAGGGCCGAATTCATAGTAAGTTTGAGTTGCAAGATGAAGGTTAGGGCTACCTCTTCAGTCCACTTTTCCTTGTTAGCAGTAAGCTCGTTGAACTGGGCGTAGATTCGTTGCTCCCAGATCTCTAAATGCTGGCTAGTCGCTCGAGCCAAGTTGTTGATCTCATCCAGTTTGGAGTCGGGAACACTGGCTGAAAATTTGAATTTGAGGATCATAAGGTTGAGGATGTGACAGAGCTCGCCTTGAAGCTTGATAAAGAGGCACGAACAAGTCATGGTGAACTTATACTCTTCGCCGTCGCTTTCGGTGTAGTCCATGCTACTTAGCTGGGGTAAAGGTCGAGTACTATACCTGATGTCATGGAAGTACGGTCGATTCATACCAAATCCGTAAAGTTTATCTTGGATGTGGCACCACCACCATATTCGATTTCGAAGTTCTACTGTCTCTAAATCGGTGCCAGGTGGCGGGTCCTGGTCCAAGCCTAGGGCGTAACTCATGCGTATAGCGTAACCTAGGTTATAGAACCCTTTGGAGCAGTCCTTGGGATTGTGCTGAAAGTTCGACATCAGGAAGAATGCGCACATGTTGTCGTAGGTACATTGTAGGTAGCAGTTTTTTAGGGATTGGACTGCGTTGTCGCTAAAATAGTCACGAATTCGGTCGGACATCTCGGGGATGTAGGTCGACCCAATACAGCATATAATATTTTGTAATCCAATCGAATGTTTACTAAAATTTTCGAGAATCGACCTTTTATTCACAATTGGGACTTGGGGATGAAAGTGTTGGAAATATACTTGGATACACCGTTTCGTTACCATCAAATAGTTGGCCCTGTCGCTTAGATTTTGAACATCTATTAGCTTGGTAATCGGCGGTAGGATGGCTGGTGGTGGTGCTTTTTGATCGGCAATCAACCTATTCAAAGCTTTAGGCTTCGTGAAGTGGACGACGTACATGGATAATATCATCCCCATAGGACTTTCACCGTAGTAGTCCAAACTTCCAGTTGCCGATACGAATACCTTCTGGTTGCTATCCATGACCGAGTTTTTGAACAGCATCTGAATTAAACCAAACTTGGCTACCAAAACACTCCAACGCTAGCTTGGGCTTCACTCTCATATCTCGCAGAGGATCCTTGCTCTTCTTGGGCTTCCATAATATCAACGTGTCGTTGTCCAACTCAATTTCCACTTTCTTTTTAGTTGAGTCGGCGTTTCGACTTGGTGCTATTTGTAATTCGCTGACGAGAGAAGGCTTTCCTTTATTAAAACTTCCTAAAGTTAAAGTTCTAAATTCGTTTGGGTCGTTTCTTGGTCGAGTCGGTTTGGTGTCGACTACCTTCAGCTTCGATTTAGTCGGTTGGTCTCTTCTTACGTACTTTTGTGTAGGAGCAATCGAACGACGAATACTGGCACCTCCCACAGCTCGGTAGCTTCTTATCGCAAAATACTTTTCGCTCGCTGCATTTGTCACAAGGGACTAAAGATATATTGACTTCTTCCATTCTAACTATTATTTAAAAATTAGTGTCCATTATATTTTATATCAAAGAACAAAGTGTTGCTTGGAAAAGTTTATTTTGAGCCAAATGAAGAGCATAAGTGTTTCAATCTGATTTCTGAAATAGAACTTGATATAAGCTTTATTATAAAGGTCATATAACTATATGCTATTAGTTGAAAACAGCTTGGTTTAATAAACTCAAGTGTCTATTAACTTTTATTGGTTGTATTTCGACTAAATGTGCTATTTTTCCACAATACATCAGCTGTTTAAGATTAAAGCTTCAATTTTGCTTAATATATTTTGTTACAAAGCATCAATATTTTCTGAACAAAGTCGGGCATAAGTTGGCTAAAATTCAACCATGCATTAATGCTTTATTACTATCCTAAGGTGGTGTATCCACCAATGGCTCCAACTTGCATTTCTTCTACATCTCATTACAAAGAAGACCGACACTCTTCTAAATTAAATTCCAAAGCGCATATTAAGTTATTTAAAATTTTATACAAGCAAACGAGATGAAAAATACCTTTGCCGTGGTTGAGGAAAAGTCTAGTTTCTATATTGCTCAGTTCAGATAGCATGTGTAACTGTTTAAGAGCTCAATTATAGAACCTTACCCAAGCTACCTAAACAGAGTTGTACTCGAATTTTATCAATAAAAGCAGGTAAACATTTGATTTATTTCGAGGGGATTACAAAAGGAAGGAATTATAGTTTGTCTTGCTGCTTTTCATTTACAAGATATATCGAAAGTTGGTGGCTTATAAGTTTTGAAAATGTAACGAGTTCTAACTCTTATTTCCAACTACAGAAAATATACTTCAATAAGAGACAGCCTAATCATCATCACTTTTGGTGATTATGTGAGGTCGTAGTGCTATGAAAACCCTGATGTGTAGCATAAATTTACTATTCAAGGTTAAAATGAAAGAAAGACAAATACGTATAATATAGTGGTCAATAACAATTTATATGTACACTCGGCACCTATAGCTTTTGATCGAAATAGACTCTAAAGGTTGTACTGTATAATCATACTCTAAAATATAAAGTATATAAGGGAAAAGGTTTACAACTAAAGCAATGTAATAAGTATATATGCGGAATCACAATTCAATTTGCAAATATAATACTATACAATTATAAAATCTATACATCTAAAATTTGATGATAATTAAACTCATATACTTGTAGTAAATAAGATTAATTTAAATATACAAGAAAACTTACATCAAATACAAAACCTGGTATACTTACAATTTTAGTCAACTTTTTATCTATTAATCTAAAACTTTCCAACAAAGTCGCTTTCATTCCTCTTTGGGTTGGATTTCAGCAAGTAAATTCCCAATCTCCAATGTCAACGGATACTCACATGCATTGTCGGCATAACGAATAGCTTTGGCCAAGCAAGCACAGGCTTGGACCCGATCTTCAAACTTGGTGTCCATCAGATACAACTTGGCCAAGCAATACAGCGCCAAAGCTGCCGTTTTATCCCCAGCTAAGCTGACATCGATGTAAGGTTTACACTGCTTGAATGCTGACCAAGCCAAATTGAGACTGTGTTCTACAGCTTGAGTCTTATCAGACTTGACGTTCTGAGCGAAGGAGACTTCAGCCAAGTAATTTAAGGTGATGGCTTCGACACAACCCCAGGGGTGTAGTAAGGTAGCTCCAGTATCCGATGTAGGCTGGGGTTGTTGTTCACGGATCTGCTTCAAAACTCGGTTGTAGGTGTCGATAGCATTGGTAAAGTTCCCCAGCTTTGCGTCGGTACCCGCTTTGGCCAGTTCAAGGTCAACTTTTCGCTTCTTAAAGTCGGTGTTGATGACACTGATAGAACCTTCTACAACTTCCTCTTTAGCCTTACCAATAACATCAGCATGCTTTTCGATGGCCTCTTGCCCAAAAGCAAACTGTTGGCCTGCCTCTTGGTATCTCTTCAAGTTGAAGTAAACTTCCCCAAACTGTTGACTAAGTTCAACAAGTCTATCCACCAAAACTAACTTTTCACTACTAGGCAAATCTTGGTTCTCTAACTTGGTCATCAAAGTGAATTGGCAAATCTGGTAGAGCTCGGTAGCTTCGACGTACTTTTTACGTAGTACAAGGCTTCGAGCCAGTCGTAAACTGACGTCAACTAAAACTAAGCTATCTAAAGGCACCTCCTTATCTTTGATAATCTTATCTCTAGCTTTAGTTAAGTACATCTCGACAACACTTGGGTCGGGTGCCACTTCCTCCCTTATGTAGGCCCCTCTTAGGAACATGCGTACATCCTCAGATAAGCTCTCGTCAGTTGGGTGTAAGTAGGTTTCGATGTACCAATGGGTACCGTAAAAACCGGAGAGACACAGCATGGTGAGTGAACTGGATATGAGAAAAGCTCGAGTTAGCTTACCAGAAGGTATTTTGAGCATCTGCTTGAAGGTCTTGGCTTTGTTGTAGTGAAGGGGTTCTTGAACGTTTGGACCACTGCTATAACGCACACTCTTTCGTAGTGATAGGGAGTTGGAATTCCATGCCTTGTTGCAGGGTCGTACTAAACTTCCTAGCGTACGTATACTCATCTTTCTATACTTCCAAGTTGGTTTTGAAAAGTTGGTGGCAGATATCTAAAGTTTGAAATTTAATCTTGATTTAGGAATCATCAGTTTAGTTGTGTAAAATCCTTTAATGATACTTATTAGCGAATAAAGTGGGCTAACTTATAGTATTCTATTATGCTCTAGCTTTACCCATTCTTTTATATAAGAAACCAATTATTATTTTGTATAGTTATATATTATTGGACATATCACTTTACCCTTGAGGTTTAAACTAATCTTATCAAAAGGGCATTTAGAAATAGTCTTTGTATCTAAAAGGCAAAGTTATATTAAAAGTAGCGTAAATATGTTAATTATAAAAAGTAGCTACTTGTATGATACTACTATTCCACTGTTATAGGTATACTATAATGCTTTTGCTTTGGTTATGATTGATATTCTGGTGATAACTATCAAAATTTTGAACTCCATCTTACCAACTTCAAACTTGGGAATATAAAAATTTTCAACCAATAAGCAGCTGTAGCTTCTATCCCAAACCCTTTATACAAACTACCAAGACTTTTCCAATAACCACTTCAACTCAGCTAGAAACAAGAAACTAAGACAAGATGGTAACTACACCTTTCGACAAATGCACCAAACTAACAACAAAAATACTAGACGGCTAAGATAAAAACCAACGACCAAACTAGAGAACTGCACAGAGTTGAACGCATTGGTAACTTACACTTAGTTTTAACTCGAGCTAAATTGATTTTTCATTTAAAAAGGAGCCCATAGTCATGTCGTAGGACTAGGTTTAGATGCCAACTTGGAGCCTAAAGATGTGTCACAGGGTATGGTAGGTCAACTTAAAGCTCGTAAAGCAGCTGGCATTATCGTAAAGATGATCGACGAGGGTAAGATTGCTGGTCGAGCTGTTCTCATGGCCGGTGCTCCTGGTACCGGTAAGACGGCTATAGCTATGGGTAACCTATATTTACTCTATTACCTTTTAACATTTATCTAAAAAAGGCATCTCCCAAAGCTTGGGTAAGGATGTACCTTTCACCAACTTATCGGCCAGTGAAATTTTCTCAATGGAGATTAGTAAGACTGAGGCACTTATGCAAGCTTTCCGTAAGTCCATTGCGGTACGTATCAAGGAGGAGAGTGAGATAATCGAAGGTGAAGTTGTCGAGATTCAAGTTGACCGTAACCCGACCACCACTGTAAGTTTATTCTATTCAGCTTCGTACTCAATCCGAGGTAGGTATCCAAAACCGGAAAGTTGACTATAAAAACGACCGATATGGAAACAGTCTACGATTTGGGCAAGAAGATGATCGATGCCCTCAACAGTGAAAAAGTGGTTGCTGGGGATGTTATTTCTATCGATAAATCAACTGGTAAGATAACCAAACTGGGTCGATCCCATTCTAGGTTACGGGACTACGATGCCACTGGTCAAAACGTAAGCTTTATCATCATGTTTGCAAGCTAACATTTTGGATTGTAGATCAAGTTCGTTCCGTGCCCTGAAGGTGAATTGCAAACCCGTAAGCACATAGAGCACACTGTTACCTTACACGACATCGATACTATCAACAGTCGAAGCCAAGGGTTCCTAGCTTTGTTCAGTGGGGACACTGGTGAGATCAAGCCGGAGGTTCGGGACCAAATCAACGCCAAGGTGGCCGAGTGGAAGGAAGAAGGTAAAGCCGACATCCTGCCCGGTGTCCTGTTCATCGATGAGGTCCACATGCTAGATATTGAGTGTTTCTCCTTTTTAAACCGGGCCTTGGAATCCAAATTGGCGCCTGTGTTGGTAATGGCTAGTAATCGAGGGGTAACCAAGATTCGTGGTACCAAGTACACGAGTCCCCATGGCATCCCTATCGATCTGTTGGATCGTACACTCATTGTACCTACCCAGCCTTACTCTTTGGATGAGATACGCCAGATTTTGACTATAAGGTAGTTTTTGTCTTTTGGAATTATTCATTAATATAATATATTTTTACAAAAATAGGGCTGAGGAAGAGGATGTACAATTGGATCCTAGCGCTCACGATAGGCTCTGTCAAATCGCCGATACCACTTCGTTACGGTACGCCATCCAGCTGATTACTACTGGTAATCTAATTGCCCGTCGTCGCAAGGTATATTTTTATTGTTTTCACCGGTTAATTTTGGTTGATTATCGTAGAGCACAACGGTATCAGAAGGAGATATCGAACGCAGCTACACTTTGTTCAGCGACGAGAAACGTTCGGTCCAGTTGATGGCTCAGCAAGGTGGTCACTACCTCTACTCGGAACAACCCAACTAGTCTTAAATTTACGTTGCCTTTTTATTAAAAACAAATATTGAACAGTAGCTTTAGTTTATATATACACATGTTATTGAAATTTTATTAAAAATCTTTAAACGGATGCTACATCAAGGTTGATCGAAAAGCTTGTTGAAGTTGTTGGAGACGCTCTTCTTCAAAGTACTTAAAACATCGTCGAACCCCGTCCTCGTACCGGTCGTCGTAGTTGGTTGGAGGATACTGGCATTGGGGCCCAGCATCCTACTGAACATTTCGTCAAAGTTTTTGTCATCAACCGGCTTGAAAGTGATGGGGTTACCACCAGGGAAGTCGTCGTAGACCACAGAATCGGTCGCCGAAACTTTGGCACACTGTTGAGCCAAGCGCTTAAACAAATGTAACTCATCCTTGTACAGCTTGTAACTGTGCAGGTTGTAGCAGTCTTTTTCAGTTAGAGTATCCAAGTACCTCTGCTTGAAGGCTTCCTTGACGAATTTCAATATGTCTACTACGTGGTGCTGACGGGTCCAACTACCGAATCGAGCACCTACGTTGAAAGCACCCTTCTGGTCAATGAGAGGGTGGAAAGTATCGGTAATGAAGGTAACCGTTGGGGCGGCATTGGGGTAGGTGGTAGGTATGTCGACTTGGAACTTTAATATAGCGTCGGCATAGTACCCCTTGTGGACGAATAAAACGCCGTACCACAAGTTGATGTTGGTCAACGCCGGCATGCAGTACATACCACTGGGACACTGTAAGGCGTCCCGTAAGCAAGCGAATTCAATTAATATCTGGTACCTTGAGAAGTAAGCCGAATAGTTTTCGCCATCTTCAGTTGGGTTTTGATTGGCCTTCACTTGCTGTATGGGCTCTGGCTCTTGAGAGGTAGTGCGTTGGTTCTTCAAGTCTTCATGGCTGACAAACTTACGCAGGGATCTGGAGTCCAAAGTTGCAGTAGGGTTGGGTAGGTAGGAGGTGCGCTTGGGGTTTAGCTGGGTACTGCTACGTTGGAGGTTGTGCTGTTCTCGGTTTTGACTCATGACTTGCAATTTTTCTAGGTTGAAAAGGTACTGTTGAGCTTAGTGGAAAACTTATTCTTGTTGGAGGTGAATGTGGGAGTATGACGGTTGAAGCCTTTTTAATTTGTACCAATCAGTTGAATTAGTTTACTGTAAAATTCTCCAATAGGGAAGTGCTGAAGCTAATTTGCAGTAGGTTATGCAGTTGGCGATGAATACTGAGCTAGGCTTCTAGTTAAATGCATGCTGTTAGAGCTTGAAACCCTTTAATTCCATTATATAAGACCATTATTTTGAGCTTTCTTAGTGATATATCAGCCTGTACAATCGAAAATAATAGCAAGCCTATCTTAGAGATAACTCACCAATTTAGTGTAGTCTCAAATGGCAATGCCGTCTATAAAAAAGCATTTATTAGTAGACTATATATATCATTATAACTTTGGTTTACAAGCACCTTGTTTTGATATATTCCTTCTAATTCCAGTAATCTATAAATGTAAAAGACACATATTGATAACTACAAAGTAAAAGCTTTGAATAAAAGTATATTAATTAATCGATGAGGACTCTAATATCTGTTTGAACTACACATTATATGGTAATAGCATAATATTTTATTAAAATGACGATATACGGACATACTAGCCTATTTCTGAGTATTTCAATAAGATATATTTAAACTTCAATATATTAGTCCAAACTAACCTAAAAGATATTCCTACAAAAATAACACCAAAAACTTGAACTCTGTCAAAACTAATATAAACAACGTCAACCATCAACCACAAGCTCTACGATAAAAGCAGTAGCTAACTTGAGGAACTGTTTGATATGATGAAATTTAGTAATTTCAATCACATCCCTAGTCCTATATACTTTGATATTCCTCTTGAAGTTGGGATTTTCAATCGGAAATGTCGATCAGAACCCGCACCTATTCTAAGACGCATGGTCTGAACAAGCGTACCCACATTCAGGCATCAATTCAATCCAAGTCAGTATAAGCCTTCACCAACTTCTTTAGCAGTTTCGTAAGCCCAATGTTGGTAGACATTTATAATAGCAACGCACTTCTCACTTTTGAGATTTTCAGTCTCATCAAGCTATATCCTAGCTATAATCTTATTCCCAACCTTACTGTAATGCTGGACGACCTTCTGTGAACCTAATGAATCAGCATCCTTAGTTGCATAGAAATGAAACTCAACGATGCAATTGGATCGAAATTTGTTTTTGACCAAGGCTTTGAAAGCGCTAATTACTTCCTGGTCCATTATCGTTAGCCCCAGGTGTTCTACCGAACTAGGGCATCACATGATTTACGGAGTCAATGTGAGCACCTATTATGACTATCGTGTCTTTTGAAGACTTTTTTCATCCTTACGATTGTAGAGCTCTGGGGTCAAGGATGCTGGAAGTAGCTGAGCTTCGATCCAATTGCTAGCATCGTTGACCTGGATGATGGATTTCAAAGTTTGATAAATGAATTTGATCGAGTTAATACCGTAGTCTGAACGGTAGTATCGATTAAAAAAAGAGATCACTTTAGTTAGGGCCCTCATATAGCTTTGATCTAGGTTTTTGACGTAGCTTTTAATTACCTCAAACTGGGTTGGTTCAGTTGGAATTCCAACTTTGAAATTCAGATTGTCAAGCCAGTCCTTTTTGCTGGGTGATTCATCAGTCTGATAAATGAGATTCATAAACCTTCTACCAGTTTTAAAGTAGTTCCAGTGAACTTCAACTGAGGTGAAATATCGGATGAAATCTTCAAAACCGTACTTCAATGGATGTTTAGTAGTTACATCAGCATATGTTTTAATATTTTGTGAAGTCCATAAGTTTAAGGCATCAACATATCGGGCAACTTTCAGTATTTCAATATCATAGTTGATGTATATTTTCGATTCCTTGATAATATATTTGGCTGCTAATAAAAGTATCGACTCGATCTGTTGAGCCATATTTCTTTTTGATACACTTTCAAAGTCTACTAAACTGGTATGAAAAAGAAGTTTGATGACTTGGATGGAAATGTGAGTTGACTTATGTTAATATGATTAACAGTAAATGGGAGCATCATGAAACAACTTTATCATAACTCTTTTAGCTAAATGTAGATTGATGATAGAAACTTAATAGAGAAGACAATCTTTTATTTTTACTAGAAACTTGGCCTTATCGGATATCAGATATATCAAAAACATTTTAACTAAAAGAATGATGTAAAGTAAAAGAGCTGGTAATAAGCTGTCGTAGATCTATATTATAGGAAAGCTAGTTATATTCGAAAAGCAGTAAAGTGATTGTATTTCTGGTTGATGAGTAGAGTTGAAGTGACATTTGGAAGAAAAGGAAGCCGGCTTTTTGGCCATTTTGATTCAAAAGACCACGTTCATCTACCCATTAAATAAGTGCATATCGCATTTTTTAGACTTTGGGAACCCTAATACATACTTTAATAATCCTAACATTTCTTCCAGAACCGTATCAATTGCCAGGCTCCACTATAACTCTCGGTCCTACTCGAATATTTGATCTTTCCCAACAAACTAAAGAAGAAATAAATTTATTTCCTTTTATACACAGAATGGAATTTAGCTTCAGACTATAAGTAGCGGAGGAATCAAGCTACCAACCCTTTTATTACTTACCGAAACTTTAATCCAGTTATTATAGATATATATTCACATTTCTAATGCTATCGAACCTCTTCACCAACCGTAAGATGGACTTGGTCTATTTTATCTACTTTACCACCCACATCCTATTCACTTTTACTACTGGTTCTGCACTTTTATACCCAGGTGGCTACATGCCCGACTTTGTTTACCAAATCAACCAAAGTTACATTAGACTTTTCAACGACCCTTTCATGAACGTAAAGGACCATGTATTCCAAGGTATACGAGGAAGCAAATACTTTAGCCTGATATGGTTTCGGACTTTTGTAGCTATGGAGTTGATCTTACAACTACCTTTCTTCTTCTACGCGGCCTATCACCTATATAAAGGTACATTTTATATTAACTTTTGACTAACTACTTGAACCAGGCAATAAGAAAAATCTTATAATCCCAGGAATCATCTACTGCTCACATGTAATAACGACGGTACTGCCTCTACTGACTACGATCGCTTTTGGTTCACCTCAATTAGGCAGTATGGATAGATTGGCATGCTTCTCGGCTTATTCGATCTACGCTGTAGTTCCATTTATGATGTTGATAGATTTTATTTCAATTCACTATAACCAAGGAGTTAATGACAAGAAGAAAGCTTAAAGAAACACCCATAATAAATCACAGATTTCAATTACTATCTAGAACACATTCAATCATAAGTTTATAATATTTTATATATCATGAGCATTAACATAAAATTGTAATATGAAAAGCCATTGTCCAAAAAATAGCATTTAATAAAGATCATTATTGGTATACAGAGCTGTTGTTTGTCTTCAGAAGCATCGTTCTCTTATTAAAAATTTTCCATTTTACATTTCCTAAAGGCTGAGATTACTCAAATGGGTAGAGGTTTATGAAAGTTGGATAGTAAATACCTGGATTACGAATGCACTTATAATACTCATCCGTTTTTTCACCATATCCTCATCTTTAAGTCGAGCAGTGATGGGAAGTATCTTTTTATCGGCCTAATCAAAGACAGTGAATCCACAGTAGATAATTGTTTAAAGCTATAGAATATGTTGTTGGGACCCAGCTTGTGCGAATGGTAGTGGTAGTTGAGTTCAATTTCGAGCTTAATGAGACTAAATTTAGGGGTTCTAGAATTGAAGAACATTGACAACTCGTCTACTAAAGACTCGTACTCAGGGATAGTTGCAAAGTGAGGAGTTTCCAACCTTAGTTCCGTTAATGAATTTAAAGATTGAATCAAGGAAAGTATGGATTTGAAGATGTTAGGTACGCAATGGAGGGACAGCTTCTCTAACCTAGGTAGCTGAGTTGGATCCAACTTGAAACTTTCGATAGGGGGGCCAGTGGTGTATATGTATCCTAACATTATCTCTAAACTTACTAGATTATGACAATCTTTAAGGACGTTACAGAGGCCAGTAGTAGAGACGTACGTGTTCAGTAGCTTTAAAAACTTTAAACCTGGACAATTCAAAGTCAATTTCTCCAAGTCGCTGTTGTAGAAACTACTACTTAGGAGGGAGAAGCCTTGAAGCTCAGGTCTACTCTCAAAGAAGCTGGAAAAGTCGGAGCTTGGAATGGCACCGTTGTCGTAGAAAAAAACTTCGTTTACACCTTGCTTGATGTCCAGTAGGAGACGTCGGTCATAAGTCCTAGAATCACAGTTTAAACTGATTCGCTTCAAACGGCTAGCCAAATTTAGTATCTCACCGAATAGGTTTGGGAGGAGTAGACGTACCTCAAGAATCTTCCAATATTCTAGTTGACCCAATCTTTCCGATTGTCTCAAAGCAGCTGCTATCTCCTCATTGATGATAGAGGTAAAATTCTTCAACCTTGGCATGCTTATAAAGATGTCGGTCAAATTGTTGGGCAAGGTGCTGTTCTGTCCAAAAACTAAAGTTGTCATATAATTCATAGCACCATTCGGAAGAAATAGAGTAGCTGGTAACGAAGTCGAAAATTCTGGGAACCTTCTTAGTATAATCTCACCTCTCGATATTGTGTTGTAAGCTGCATCGAGCAGCCTAAGGACGGCAATGTGGTTAAGTGAATTATCGAAGATGACCTCGGTTTTCTTCAAGTTGATACAAGCATTTACCAACATCCTCAACCTTGCGATATTATCGCCTAGTTCAAACACATCCCCGAGATTTATAGTTAAAAAACTCACGTACATACCGTTCCTTTCTAATAAGGTATTGAACTTGGCGTCGTTTAAATTTTGAATGTGGATTCTTACACTTCGAAGTAGCTTGGGATAGGCTATGTTGCGCCACTGCCTACATAAGGTGGAAGATATCAATTTCACATCGAATGTCGAGTTCCTAAAGATTTCTTCGATAATTATTTCCGGTATATCGTCCCAATTCTGTCGAGTATCCATGATTGTATTCAAAAGTTGAAAGTGATGGCTGGCTACGTTGCTCAAGGTTTATCTGCAAAAGTGATGAGTTCATAAAGCTTTGTAATAAATCAACAAGTGATAAATTTAGGTTATTTTCGAATCCAATCATTTCAGAACATGGATTTGAATGCACCTAAACAACTGGATACTTGAATTTGAATAATCCTGCAAAAGTCTTACTATTTTGATCGGAAACATTCCTCCCATAGCTTTTAAAAGTTTTGAGAAATATTTCCGATCAGAGTAGTAAGAATCTAATGGAGTTGTCGTATAGACCAGGCTAAAGAAATGCTCAAGGTAGCGACTGGAATGATGCTACTAACCAAAAAGCTGTACTGACAGGAAAGACAAACTATAATATAAACCATATTGCAGCGATAAACCATAATTATCAGCATTAGGGTTCTTTTAAAAAGGTTGGTATGTAAACTAAGTATTATGAGTTTAAGGATGGAATCAAATATACGTTTTCAATCAAATAATCATCCATAATTTTAATAGCTTATTCATCAGATTTCTCTTCAGCCGAATAGTTTTCATCGTACCTAAAAGAAGGATAAGTAAACTTACAGCTATATAAAAAATGTACTCTTCTCCAACTTCAGACTCGGACTGGGCTACAAAGTCTTCATCGGGACTCTCGTCGTCGGCATCCGAATCTTTAATAGAGTAAGCGTCGTTATCTGATTCACCGGCATCTGAGTAGTGAGTAGCCTAAAATTAAAATTAACTCCTTTGATCTTGTAAATAATGTACCCGTTCAGTGACCTCAGCTTCAAAGGTGATTCCCTTTACCCTCAAATAGATTTCAATATTCTTAACTTCCTCCCTAGAAATCAAAGCTTAGTAGATGGATGCATAACAACCGTACTTGTTTATAGAAGAGAACTGGTACGAACTACCACCCTTGAGGTTAAATTTGAGATCAAAGGTCTTGGAGCTTGATACAGTACCGGCTCCAACTCTGAAAAAAATTAGACTTAACTTTAAATGTAAAAGTACCTGGAGAAGGAAACCGAACTGATGTCGCGGTGGGGGATCTCAAATGGAGGCTTGGGTATGAAGAGGAATGTATTTGCCAATGGGTAGAGAGTACCTTCGTTGGCTTTGAGCGAACATTTGAAAGAGACGGTTCCGTGATGACTATAGAGTCAGTATATAGTATTGAGACAAAAGTACCTTAAATAGTTCTCGGGCTTAATCAGCTTTCGACCTGACAGGACGGTAAAAACTTCACTGACGATCTCATGGGTTTCCTTGGAGTAGTTCTTTTGAAGTAAGCCGTCATAAGATTTTTTAAGCTCCTCCCTATTTAAAATTAGCTTAAAGTTTAAAGGGAAGGTACTCGTCAAGATTGATTTCGATGTCCGAAGTGTCGTTGACGTTCCATTGCATTACTAGGTAAGGGTACCGGGTCTGACCTTGGCGCAATGGAGGGTCTAAACCGATCTAGCGAAACTTAATTATGGGTACTGGTATCAGTTTGACTTACAACTAAAATATTGTGTAAACCGTCGGGACGGGGGAGGAAAAATAGGCGAGAGATGTTGGTGTACAACAGTTTGTAGTCGTAAGTTTTACCACGTAATCTGAAAAAGGTACTGAACATCTCAACGTCGTAACGACCCCTAAATCAACTTTAGCATGGAATAGTATAGTGTAGCGTACCTAGGAGTAACAAACAAGGTGTCGTCGAACTTGGCAATAGCATCTCCCATAACCTGTAGGTTGGCACGCTCTTTGATAAACTCGTTAAACTCACCAGCTGCTGTAAGCTGCTCAACTTCTTCATTTTCTTCGCCGTCATCGGGTTTAGCAGTGTTGGTATTAGGGATATAGAGACGCATCTCAACCAACTCGTCAAAGTTAGGAACTTTACTTTCACCACTGGATTTTAACTGAGGTTCGGCTGGTGAAAGGAACTCCAAGCTGACTTCAGTCTTGTTGACCATGTTAGAGTTAGTGACCTTATTGATAGGGAATTCGAGGACGGTTAGATCGTTATCGGTGAAGATAAGATCGGTCCCTATTTAAAAATTTTCATAACTAGTAGATCAATAAATTTACCTTGAAACTCGGCTTTACCCCAATTTCTGCCTTTAATTGATAATTCTACCTCCTCCAAGTTTAGATTGTAATCCTTTTTAATAATATCCTTCAATTTTTCCAAGTCACTTTTAACGAATCCTTGCAGTCTGATGACATTCTGGTCTTTTCTTGAGATTCTAAGCTCATATCTTCTACAACCTCGGCTCCAAGCAAACCTTCTTACCTCAGATATGGGAATGGTATATAGATCATCCTTCCCCTTCCAACCAATACCCCTAGGTGCGAACCTCAATTTACCCGGGTAGAAAAAGTTGCCTCTTGGTAGCTTGGTTTCAGCTTCCGAGATGAAATGGAAGTCGATGTAGATATCATTGAATTCGCCTATCTTCTTTTCTGGTACCACACTCATTGGATTAGCTCAGATAAAGGTGATATCAAAAACTTTTTGAGCTTTTGTAGATGAAATGACGTAAACTTTTTGCTGGCATTATCAAAATTTTCTATTCCAAAAGCGTTTGTTTTATTGAGATTAGAATAGAATTGAACGACAATTAATTTCGACAACAGTTTGAGTTTTGAAGATGAACCGACAAGCCAAACGTATAAAGGGAGATACTCTCATCAGCGAAACTATTAGGGAAATCGACTCTGATCTAAGGCTCGGTCTCAGCAAGATACAACCACATATAGAAATATTGGAAAGCAAAGTTATGGAAAGCGGTGGCCTTAATACTGAAGAGCTCAACCTAATGTTAAATTTGTTATTAAGCCATTCCCAGTTTAAATTCTTGAGTAAGCTTGTTTTTATGTATCATTACTTATCAATGGTAGCTTCGAACGTTATGGAGAGCTTACTTTCAGTAATGATACCCTACAAATTCAGCAACGAAAGTTTACAGCTAATCCTGTCCAAATTGACATATATTCACAACAACGGCCCACCTCCACAGCTCACTTACGTTCTAAGTTGGCTGATATCAATTCTTTCTCAGCCTGTGCTATGCTCAGAAAATCTCAAAGTCTTCAACTTCCTTGCTATCCTTATGTTCTACCTGAAGTACTCAAGTTTAAGACCCAACATTAGCTACATACTGTTCCTGGGCTGGGACCGAGTCACCACCCTTCCCCTTTACTGGTTTAGACATCTGTAAACTACTCTTTTATTTCAATATTAATTTTTTTCAGTGACAGTTTAAGTCGAACCGATCCAACCGACAAATACTTGCTAGGACTGTTAGATTTATTTGGTCGCCAGTTGCCGCCCAACAAAAGAAACCAAGTGCTGGTACGAAAGCCAAAGTCAGCTATGACTATTTTTTATCCAATAGGTCCTGGATGGCACGCCAAACTACTGACTAAACTCAAGTTGGGAAATGGTAGGTTTTCGACCGATATTTCGACTTGGACCGTCTTACCCAACAAAAAATTCACTTTACGACGCAGACCCGACAGCAACCGTAACACGAACTTGGGACCACCCAGCTGGATTAGTTTTAGTTTGGATTCCTACCTTGAAGGGAATCCGGGGAGTCACCTCCAACCTGGATCGTAATGGGATTCTCATTGGATCTAACTTCTCTAAATTGCGACCCACTTGGCTTGGTGAGGCTACTTATAGGCTTGGCTACAACCTACGAAATAGCTTACTGGCCCCAAAGCTAGAGATGGACTATATACTAGATGCTGTACGACAATTAGGCAATCTAGCCCACCACAACGACGTTGACTTAAGCTTCGTCATCCCCCTACTACGCCACCTACTAACTGTCTTCGACTGGCAGGTAGGTCAAAGTGATCTGTTGAAAATCATTACCTACCTTCCAGCTCTGCCACTAGAGGATATCAAAGATCTTATTGATCAACTGACTTTGATGGCACTTGGCGCTAACCCCCATCTGTTCTCCCGGATCTTTGACGCATTACTGGATTGGGTAACCCGGGCAATTAATTTAGAGTTCGAGCCGGGTGAATTTGCCCTTACCTGGTGTGTGTTATTGGAAGCGTTGCTAGTAACCAAGCTTGACACCGATCAACACCCTCTTGTTCTAGAAATGGTTAATCGATATTTGAAACTAGTAAGGTGCTGTTGCAATTGCTTTTATTTATTTTTAACCTAGTGTCTTACTCCCAGCAACATGCTAAAGCTCCACCACGTTCCTCCAGCCACTTTCTTAACGACCTACCTCCTAGCCATTTCTCACTCCGCATCTGTTGGACGCTATTTGTTACGTGATCTGCTGCGATGCTTGGCTACCCTTATTGAGCACTTGAAGATGCTGGCAGGTCCTGTCGATTTGATTAACCGTGTAAACCGACTGATCCACACTTTGTGCGTCGTGTTTTGGTTTGGAAAGCCATTTAAGCTCAATACGCTGGATGGTCGTTCGGAAGGATGCTGGTTGATGGTTGGGCGGTAACTTCTTTCTATCTATAAATTGACTCACTAACATTTCTCACAGTAACTTCTCGAGCTTGTTGCAGGCCAAACTTCGAGAACTGGGACTTGTATCCGATTCGAACTTCGATCCAAATCACACTCTGGCTTTCCCTTACCATCCCAGTTTACTTGTTCAACATGCAAACGTGTTAAAAGATCTACATACGACTGACCTCAAGGTAATTTTGACTTTTACTCTAAGGTACTGATCGAGCTATTACTTTTTGAAACAGCTGGAATTGCTTAGAACGACCTGGTTGGAGAATCTGGAGGAAGGGGATGCCCTCAAAGCTTTCTTGATCACATTTATCAATTTTAGGCGAAAATAATATGCTGAGACCCTAGATTCCTCTACGATAGTGTAGTTTCGACTCATCTTAAAGTGGAGTTTCCTTACTAACCTAGCTATTTTCTATTCAAATATGTCGATGAATGAGCATAATAGAATTTACTAGACCATCAACTGAATGCTAATTGCTTATTTTAAGCCACTTATTCATATCCCTATTTGATACTTGAATATATTGGTGTATATCTTATAGTAAATATACTGATGAAATCACTGCTTATAACTCAGTACATTATTGATCTTTTGTTTATAGACTCATTTGATAGTATCGATAATAGGCAAAGCAATACTGGTCTGAATATAAATGCTGCTTGCTCTTCCTAATATTTTAAATTCTTTTTGAATCCCTTCGACCACAATACTATCCTTAAATTGAGAAGTTAGCTTTTAACAGATACAATTGAGATAGTTTATTTAATTCTAGACCAGAATCGAATTCAATTCAAGCACTATTTTTTGAGTTTAGAATTTCAACTGTTAATACTTTGCATAATATACTTAAATAATTAAAATCAAAATCAGAAGGAATACACCTTTGAATAAAAAAGACAAGGTAGGTAACTTATATAGATGATAGAAGTGAGGTAGCCTAAGCCTTGGTAAAGCAGGTATAAGTATAAAAGAAGTGTAAGTTAATATTCTCATGGATTTCAGTGTATAAGTATGTAGCCAGAAGTCGGAAATATGGCGACATGGCCGAGTGGTCTAAGGCGCCGCACTCAAGTTGCGGTCTCGCAAGAGGCAGGAGTTCGAACCTCCTTGTCGTCATTATTTTTTGCATTTCAACTTTTTCAAACTAGTGGGTTTTGCTTTATCTAACTTGCCCTTGAATATAAGTATGTTGTTTAATTGGTTTCAATTAAGTTACTCTACACTAAATATTTCGGTTGCTTACATTGTATATGGTTCTGAAATGTATGTTAGCATTCGCAAAGCAATAAATTATAGAATCTTTTATCTGCCATATATTTGATATCCTTATATAAAATATCTACCATGAAAGTACTTTACCATTAGATTTATCAAAGTAGTTCTTTTCTATGGTATACTATAGTTCCTCAATTCATCTACATTCGTATAAAAAATATATATCTAATAGTAATTCTAGTTTCGTCTTATTTTCTCCTTATTAAAAGTAATTATTATAATTCTTAATATATAGTATATTTCAGTGTCAAAATTCATTATCGTTAGTCCATATATGTAATCTCGGTTTTGAAAGAAATAAAGCAACTTATAGTTCGAAAATAGCACACATATCCATTCAAAAAGATACAAGCCTTATAAATAATATATATACACTCAAATTCACAACATCTTTTAATACAATGCTAACCTTACTTAAAAGCCATATAAATCAAAAATGGCACTGTGTATATGAATACTATATAGCGTAGTTGACAAATATCGTGTTTTCAAAACTTATAAGCAATATAATTTTAATTTTAATGAAATGTTTATTCTAAAGTAAAATTTGAAACTTATTAAACAAAATGAAACTATTGAACATACCCACTATTTCCTGATGATATATCTGATATTCAATTAATAACTGTTATTTACATTACCTATATATGGAGAATACTCTATATATAATGTTCGCAAATACAATCTTTACGTGAACGAGTTAAACATTATAGCTTTCTAAGTATATTGACTATTGGACACTAAAACAACGATGATTTTAATATTGTTTGAACATATTAAAATGGTAGGTTGCTGATCTTTTTCGCATTTTCTTTCTCGATTTCCTAAAATAAAAGTTAACAAATGACTAAACTAAACACATACCTCCTTCCATTTACTAATAGTTTTGGGCATATTTTGCAAAGCCTTGTCAACCTTAGCCTTCCTATAAAATAGACAAAATAAATATTAAAAACAACAATAGAAAAAATATAATAACCTTTCCAAATAGTTCTTCTGATACTTGGTTCCTTCAGGTACATGTTGGAAAAGTTTCTTAGGCTCAACTTCAGGGATACCTAGTTGAGCTTGGTCAAGGCCTAGAATGGTAGCCGTCTTTCTAATGTCAGCTTGCATACGCAATGAAAATTTGGGTTTCAACCATCTATCGTTGACAAATTGGGCACTGAAATCTTCAGGTTTGAACCCTGCTTTAATGAACTTTTCAAATTTGGGAGATACGAACCGGCTCTTCATTCTATTACTCTAAAAACTTTGGTTGATGTGTCCTTGAAACTCTAGTTTGGTTTGAGAGAATTCAAACTTTTTACTTTTTGGTAGGTTGGGTACTGGTTTAGAAAAGATTGAAGGAATATAAAGTCTCTTACGCAATAAAATAAAGTTTGCAATTTTCAGCCATTTGAAAACAAGGCTCAATTAAATAATTAAAGTAATTACGGAATTTATTTTGATAAGCCTACTCAACTTTTCTGGATAGCATTCCATGATCAAAGAGAGTTGTGAACCAACCTATCCAACATCTGAAGGAAAATATGGATTACGAAAAGTTCTTACAATTTATCCCAGAGACTTCAAAGCGATGCAAAGATGTTAAAAGTAGACTATTGATATATACTCGTAAATTTACTAATTTTTAGTCTTTGAAAAGTTAAATTTAACAGATGAAGTAGACCTTCCAATAATTATTGAAAATGCCAACAAGAGGGTAAAGTTTCTAAGCTCTCAGTATCAGCTAGGTAATCACATCGATTTAATCGATGCTGATAGTAGTTTTATCAACAAGGAAAAGAAAACAGAAAAATTAAAAGGTAAATGATTTGTTGCGTAATATTTTTGTTTTTAACATTGGTTTATAACTTCTAGTTTATAAAATCAAGAAAGACAAGAGATATACCACCTTACTTTTAAACCTGAATAAAGCTTTAAATCAACCTTCGATAGATAGTAAACAAATATTAGGTATACTAACACATTTAGTAAAATTTTCAAAAGGTAGCTATCACTATACATCTACATTAACTTATTATTTATTATTTCAACCTAGATAGCTATTCCGAAAACGAAATACAACTTTGCTACCAAAGTTTGTTGAAACAAAAGGAGCTAGTAACCAAGTATTACGACCCAAGTTTAAAGTACCTAAAGTTTTATATCCATCGAACTATACACAACCTCCTCTCCAACTTCTACCCCGAAAGTCGAAAATTGATACTATCGGAAATATTGGAAAATTTAACTTTTTACTATGGAGATAGAGATAATTGGGACCAAATTAAGGTTTTGGACCCGTTGACCAACTTTGCCCTAACCTTCAACGATGTTAACTTGGACGATTTATTTTTTGAGTTGGTGGATAAAGTTGAAGGTCAACTACAGCTTTGTTTGATTTTAAAGTTGGTGGTAGTTCGGCCTAGTAATTTCAATATAGTTAGTGCTGTTGTCAAGTTGAAGGATTTATATTTTAGAAGGGTGTTGGTTAAATGGCTGATTCTGTACGCGCTGTTAGAAGGTAGTTTTGAATCAGTTTCTTATAAGTGCTTAACTCTTTTTGTATAGGACAATATCATATACTTGAATTTATTTATCAAGGTACTTATCTAGCAGATATCGATGACGAAGAGTTAAAAGTAACTGTTGTTTTATACCATGGCTATAACTGGAATTTAGGAATTGTTCAACGTTGTAAAAAGCTATTTCGATAGGACCTTGATTAAGTTAAAGTTGAAAGACAGTTTAGTTACGTATACGAAGCTGGTAGATTCGCTAATCAACTGTCAGCTCAATTGCCAGTTGGTTTAAATGCGATGATAAGCCATTTATATCGATATTAGAGTTTCTTAATAATTGAAAATACTGGTGGCCTGCTAAGATTGCTACTACCGCCACTAAATGCCGTTTTGAAGTCACCGTTGTTAAGTAAACCCTAGCTATTAGTATTTTTACTTATGCTTTTATAACTTTGACCTGTAATGAAGCTGGTTAATAAACTGTGCTTTGGTAAGGAACTACTACTTTCTATATACGTAGGCTATGTGTTCTATTGCAAATTTAAACTAATGTTAACCTAGCTTACCTCAATCTATTG
The DNA here is from genome assembly GCA_016630905.1 of Capillidium heterosporum. Lineage (NCBI taxonomy): Eukaryota > Fungi > Entomophthoromycota > Entomophthoromycetes > Entomophthorales > Capillidiaceae > Capillidium > Capillidium heterosporum. The sequence continues at coordinate 977,548 of WBMQ01000010.1, forward strand.
ACCCTATTATTCAATTTCTATAATCTACAATAAAATTATAAGTCTATATTTTCAAGAGGTGTTTACCATAATTTTATATCTTTAATTTGTATTTGCTCTAAATTTAATATTGGTTTTCAAATTACATCTCAGATACGATGCAAAAGAATCCATCATTAGATACTCTTTAATTGACATCTGCATAAGTTTGTATTTTAAACGTTTTGATACAAACATCTTTAGGTAAAAGATCTAGCTGGTCAGTAGCTATAAAGTTATTGTACGAGTTAACACCGTAAATTAATTCGTTAGTAATAGGCTGATATAAAGCGATTGCTTTTAATTCTATCAAAGCAAAGTATGTTGATATTTTTAATAGGAGACCATCTACATGATACAAGGCCAGTAGTCTTCGCTTATGATTGTGGACCCCAAATAGCTGGGTTTTTTGGTTCAACTTTGAACTTAGTTATCTTAGCTAATGAAAATCAGTATTCAAAAAATAAGTACTACGAATTGCAGTATAAGGCTAGTTATTTACGCTTATGATATACATACAATGTCGTTATATCCTATAATTTAAATTACCAAAACGACTTTACATTGTAGCTTGACATCTAAACGAAATACAGGTCAGCAGCTGCTGCTATAGCTGTATACTACAAGATAAAGCAGTGAATATAGGCATTTTCAGGTACAATGGTTATATTTCTGAATTAGATCTTCTTTTAGAGAACTTATACAGTATTAAATCAATATACTTAGAACCGTCTAGATATAGAGTATTTTGCTATTACTCTTTTAGCAAATACCATTACATTGGTTTTTATCGGCTTTACTAATAAACTTTTAGAGGAGCTTCGGATCAAGTTCATTCTAGTACCAATCGACACTAAAATGAACTTGATCCGGAGCTCCTTTATCACCTCCCACTGATTTGTGTATGATCTCAATATAATTTAATCATCGAATTCTAGATTCTAAAGCTCAAGAAATTTTTTCCAAGCTTCAAAGGTTCCATGTTTTTCTTGGAAATTCAAAATCAAAATACAACTGAATACAAAGATTAATGTCTGATAGTGATTCCGATTCATACCTTAATGAATGTCCCATTTGCTATGAGACAATAGATTATGATGAATACGACTTCTTCCCTTGTCCCTGTAACTTTCAGGTAAACGATTTTTAAAAGTTAAATTAACATGGCGGTGATAGATTTGCCTCTTCTGCTACGATAGAATTTTAAATGGGGATCATAATCGATGTCCAGCTTGCCGAAACCCATTTGAAGAGAAGTTAGTGAGAAAAGTATTAAGTACTCGGAAAAAGTAATTTATGCTGATAAACCATTTAGTAACTGTTAATTTAGAAAAGAATTTTTCGAAGCAAAGAATAAACCCAATACAACAAGTACTCCTCTGGGTGCTGAGGATAGGTCCTTTCTCGCTGGTCAACGTATTCCTCAAAAAAATCTGATTTATGTACAAGGGCTTCTTCCTAAGCATAACAATATTGAGGTGCTTTATTCTACAGCTTATGAATGCTAACACAAACTAGCTTCTAAAATCCAAACTTTTTAATCAATTCGGAAAAATCATAAAATTTACACCGACTGTGAAAAAGAATGCAGAGTTTAAAAATACCTTGGTAATCTACGTTACTTATTCCAACGAATACGAAGCAAGCAGTGCTGTCATGAATTTAAACGGGACTACTTACGATGACCAGATTTTAAAGTAAATTTATAGCCTTACAAATATCTAATTTGTTATTAGAGTTGCGCCTGGCACCACAAAGTATTGCAACAGCTTCTTAAACAATACCCAATGCAACAACCCAAATTGCTTATATCTTCATAATGACAAGAGCCGTAATTCAAATGCTAGTTCAACTGGACAAAGGTATTCATTTTGATCATATATTTTATTTATTTTTAGAACAATATCTAGAGATACTGTTGGCGACTCTAGTTCGAGTAGAATCAAGAAGAATAAGCTAGAGGAAAGTACTTCAACTGTCCAGGATTTAAAGGGTAAAGCTTGTTTGTATTATATAGCTTATAGCGTGTTAGGTTTTAAGCTTCCTTCTTCAGCTTCCTGGGCCAAGCAAACTTCAACTCAAAAGCTTGAACCCAGTGTCAAAAGAAGCATCCGAATAGAAGGTGATTTCCCAGGACTTCCAGCTACACCAGCTGATGATTCCAGCAACCCTTTGAAAAATATAATCAAGCCGTTGTCTGGAAAGTCAAAATTGGAAAAAAATAGACCGTCAGGTCACAAGCAAGCTGTCAGCTTCGACTCAAGTTCTATCAATCATAGAATATTTAAAAGTGAAGATGTGCCTCACGCCTTATTTAATAACGATGATGAATCGAGTGTTGATTCCCGATCTCCAAGATACACAACTTTATCTACCCCATCGAATGAAATAGAATCGCCTGTGAATGAAATAGATGATCAGAAAAGTCATTCATTGGCTGATTCTAATGGTACTGCTTCGGGTGATATACAGGGACTTGGTAATCTTATATGTTGGTTTATCTAATCTCAAATTTATTATAGATAATTCAAATCTTAAGGATGTGCCTTTGGAAAGTAGAATAGATAATGAATATTTCAGGGAGGCTTTGGCTTCGAAAAATATTCCCAGCCCCATAGATCAGGAAAAGATTTTAGTTGGTATTATCAGCAATAGAGATAGCGGTCACCTCGACACTAGTTTGCCTAATATTACCTCCGATCTAACAAACTTTAATACTAGGCATAATCTGCTGAAACAAAATAGGGCCAACGAAGTTAAACTTGTCGAGGATGTTCCTGATAAATATGCCCTTTATTTCAACTTAGATGCTCTGAAGGAGATATTCGATACTCGTATACGCGAACTAACGTGGAATTCAAAGGAAGAGCACCTTGAGAGGCTTGAAATGAGATTGAATGCTGTATTCTCTCAACGACCCCGTTTGGAGCTACCCAAAGAAGTGAACGTAGCTTCAATTACTTTTGATCCCTTTTCAGAAGATATTCAAGTTCCTAATATCGTCTTTTCACATGATATCCGACGTAGAAATCCAATTCCTAGAGGCTTAGGTCGCAGAATGGAAGCACCACCCAATCTAACTGCCAAAAAAAACCCCTCTCCCTCGCATGAGCACTTAGGTGTGAGATATGGTGCAAATCAGGTACCCGTTAAGAATACCAATGCAAGTATTAGCAATGCTGGTGGTAGGACATACAAACAATCCCATTTGTTTAACCCGTTCAATGAAACTCAATATTCCCCAATTGAGTCGAATTTACTCCCAGCGGAAGCAAGCAACGCGCTTATAGTCGAACCCCAGGGAAGACAGATAAATATTGAAGAGTTGTTCGAAGCATTTAGAAGTGATCCAGTATACGAAAAACAAAGTTCGAGCAGGAAAAGGCATGATAGTGTATCATCGAGTATTCATTCTCAAAATACTGTGAGTGATTTCAAATCTCCAACTAATAGTAGTCAGGTACACTCTTCCCATTCCAACAATACACCAATTATTTCTCCCATGATTCAACAACGACTACCTGCCCCCTCTCCACATAATAGAACTCTTCAGATGCCTAACCAAAGTATACAACAAAGCGACTACAGCAAAGATAGTTCAAGGTTTAATCCTCATATTGACCCGGTGGTTAACAGTAGTGCCTACCGTGGACCCCAAAAAATGGAACACGCCCAACGAAGCCAACCAATGACCCAATTTACTGGTTATTTGCCTAACCAACCACTACTATATAACCCTAGGGCTCATAATGGCTCGCAAGGTAACGACGGAGTTAGAAATTTACTCAGCCCTAGCAACATCGGCATGATGCAAGGATCTATGTACTCGCAATTAAACTCCAACGTCCCTCTAAGATCGATAAACCAGGTACCAGCTATGATTCCAAGCAATTTTCCAATTCGTGGGCAGAGTATGAATGCTGATATACATCCCCAGAACAAGCCCCATCGTATGAATCAACCAAGTCATGTGCCAAATTCGTTTGGACCTCAACTGCCAAGTATGCAGTGGCAAATGCAAAATCCCATAGAATACTCACAGACTCAAAATAGTTTTCGGCCGAATCTAAACCATATCAATCGGATGGGAAACGTCCCCCCTGGTTCCATGATGCCCAATAGCCACAACTTCAGTACTATTTTCCTGTTTATATCTTACTTATCTTATAGGTCCTGATAGCATTCATGGTTTGGGTGGAGTCTCTTCAAAAGTCCCCATCCTTAGGTTTGATCCAAGCACGTCGACTGACAGCTTTTTTGCACACCGCTTTACGTTGGACGCTGATTCTCCAAGATCCAACGATGCTGGTAACTTTACTTTAGAATTGGATTCCTAACATTTTTCAAGGTATAAATGGTGCAAAACAGAATGCTATATCGCAATCTACACCTCAAGGTTCTAAACCGACTCATAGCCAAAGGCCAAATTCGTTCCCAAATGCTGAGCATCCTTTTGCAAATCCGATAGAACAAGATCAATCTTCTATAGCTGACCACAAATCATCCAACCGTGTAAATCCCATCATCAATCGAGAAGGAGCCCAATCTCAAAGAGACACACGAAAAGGCAAAGAGACACTTAAATCAGAAGCATCAGTTAGACTCAAAGTGAAGGATCCCCCAGGTCTTAAAGAGAGTGCCGAGCAGAAGTTGTCAAAGTCAGATATCGGATCGGAATTTTCTAGCAGGAAGCCTAGTGATGAGCCTAAATTGGCTAAATCTAAAGAACCTGCCATCAAAAAATTAGATAGTGAAGAAGTCGTCGAAGGTAGCTCGAAAACGTCTGACAGACAGAAGGCCAAATCTAAATCCGATAAATCAGTTTTGGATGCAACTAAGGCCAACGAGCTTGGATCTGAAACGACTAAGGTTACCATTCTCTCTAAACCCGTCGACTCTGTGCCAATCACTAGACGCAAACAAGTCGCTGAAATGCCCGATGTCATCTTCCCATCCGAATCGGTAACCTAGTTTACCGTTTCTTTACTAATTGAAGTTAGGTATCTATCAAAGACTTCGAAGTCGATGTTAAGGATAAGCCCAAACTCTCCAAAAAGCAGAAAAAAAAGCTGGAGCGTGCTAAGCAACTCGAAATGGAAGCGGCAAAGAAGGAGGCTGAGAATCAGGCTGCCTCTAGTTCAAAAGGCCAAATTCAAGTCGCCACTACTACCGATTTAGCAAAGGAAGCTCGTAGCGATGATTCAAGTTCCATACCCTTTGAACGGTACCAGCACATCCCACCCAACTACTCGACGACCAAGATCGATTCGTTGGTGACTAACTTTAGTAATTACTTTGATGAGCTCAAGAAGTCACTGCTAACCAACCCTGACCTATTCAGCAAGTCACACGTTAAGAAAGTCAATGGGAAGTTTATAGTCAAGCCAGTTGTCAGCAAATTTGCTACCACCTCCGTCGACAAGGTTTTGGCTGAATTTTCCTTGGACAATTTGAGTCCCACTCCTGATTCTTTTAATATCATTCCTACCCTCAAAGCTGTAGAACAAAATTCCAACGCCACTTATTTGCAAGCCATTGCTTTCCAAAAGGAGATCAAGACTTTGATCAGCAGCTTTGACTAAGAATCGCAGTGGTACTCCTAATTTACATTTATAGATAATTTTCACTAATCTTCTACTTTTCTTTCGATTTCTTTCCTCTCATACCTTCTACCTTTTATCTTTTCAATTCAATCTTCCAATAAATTCGCCATTCTATAGACAGTTTACTTTGAAGAATTTTCAAATGGATATATGAATGCTTTATTATGAAGTGGTAAATGAGTTTATCTGTAGTATATTCACTAATAATATGTATTTACAACTTTTCTTGAAAATACCAAGCTTTACATATCAGCAATTGCTGATATTGAAATATATTGGAAACCTTACCAGCTCATATAATGGCATCATCGTATCTATAATCTGCAATACATTTATAATATCCTTTAACATATACAGAGAGTTACTATTAGAACATGATAGTCAACGCTTATAAAATATTGCTTTTTCTTGGTTAAAATAATAAGAACGTTGGTATGTTCTAAACTACGACGTACCACTTTATTTTAGATGATTTTCGCAACTCTTCCAAAAAGTTGCAATCTTTTTTAGCAAAAGGGGATTCTACTCTTTACAAACTCCACGTGTCCTTTAAACTAGCAGAAATTTCCAAAAGTTTCTGACCTAAATTTTCTTACAATATAACGTTTAAAGATGGTGGACCATGGTATCGAATTGATAAAGAGCAAGATAACTGCTATCCCCGATTTCCCTCAAAAGGTAACCTTTTAATCTTCAAATTCATTTATTTATTCTTTATAAAGGGAATTTTATTCAGAGATATCTTCCCCATCTTCCAAGACCCCATTGCGGTTGAAGTTTTAATTGGGCACATTGTAAATCACATCAACTCTACTATCGAAGGTAAAATCGATGTGATCGTAGGTACTATTTCGATAAAATTTTTATAGTATTTACGATACTTTAAAGGTCTGGACGCCAGAGGTTTTTTATTTGGACCCTTGGTTGCCATCCGCTTAGGTGCCAGTTTCGTACCGGTACGTAAAAGAGGTAAGTTACCTGGTAAAACTACTACTGCCGAGTACATCAAGGAGTACGGTGTCGTAAGTTTTAAATATAGTATTCTTTTTTTAATTTTATATAGGATATCTTTGAGATGCAGGAAGGTGCTATTAAACCCAACCAAAATGTCATTGTTATTGATGATCTGATCGCTACTGGTAATTTAGTTGATTAAATATTGCTGGTCTAACATTTATATTTTGTAATTTAGGTGGCAGTGCATTCGCAGCTGGTATTAATTTTTATGTTGCAAGGGGTACTAATTTTATTTAGGTGAACTTGTGAAAGGCAACGGCGGTAACTTGAAGGAGTTTATATTCGTCATTGAGTTGGCCGATCTCGAAGGCGTGAAGAAGCTGCAAGGTCCTTCATACTCAGTTGTAAAGTACTAGTAATAAAAGCTGCCTTTTTGTCGATCTATATTTTAGAGTTCTGAATAACATCTGTAATATCATTAGAACATAAGAATAGTATATACATATGTTGTTAATTTAAATACCTTTTAATCCTATTTTAAATAAACTACCATACAATTTTATCGGCATTAGGAATGTAAGCTAAAGACATGAATCAGGATTATTTCTATTTACATTCTTGTTTATAAACTATATAGATTATAAAAATATGCATGTCAATGTGAATTTTGAAAATTAAACTTATGTTCCAATAATATATCAAGCTGACTATTTATTAAACTCAATAAACTAAGGAAAAATAGACATTTGCTATGATTTACTTACAGGGATACTATGTGTTCGTCGGCTTGAATTGGTTGATAAACAAACTAATATTATCATCCACCGGAGGTGAACTCGTCGTTTCACCTTCTTTATGGTAACCAGACGAAGCCATAAATTGAGTACGCTCATAATTAATACGTTCTAGACGCTCACACATTTTGAGATATCTCTTGACGAAGATGGATTGATGATTAGCTCGTTTGGCTTCTGTCTATAGAAATAGATTAGAATTTGTAGTAAAAATCAACCTACCTCCTCACGAAGTCTCTTAAGCTCAGCCATCTGTCTCAGACGTTCCTCTTCATCCCTACTAAATTGATAGTGGCCAACACCTTGGGCACGGTATTCCTTTCTAGCGTCGTAGTGTAAAGGACCTGAATAAAACTTTAGCATTATTTTGAACTAGGAATGTACCTTTAGCCTCTTCTTCGACCTCTTTTTCCCATTTCTGCCTCTCCATCTCCTTAAGCATATCAGGCCGAGACGAGTCCAGGTACATATTCAGCTGAAGATTTAGGAGGAGAATATAGATGTACATCCTCTTTATCTACTAACCGAGTACGGCCAAATTCATCGACAATTTCAACTTTGTTTCCAGTAGCTGTAGCTCCTTGATTGAATTCCGGTTCTTCGTCAAAATACTTGAAAATTTTATGAGAAAAGTAAAAATGTAGGTTTACCATTGAAAATTCACCATCCATTCTTTTGCTTTCAAAGTCTATTAGCGCATTCTCATTACTTTCATCGAATTCTTTACCCTCTAAAAATATAAATACCTACTAGTATCATTAACGTACCTTTTAAAAGCTGTTGATATAGTTTAGCTTTTTTCTTTAAAGCAATTTTGGACAATTCGATGGCATCGTTACTCTCCGCTTCTAAAACTGAACCTGGTATACTTTTATCTCTCAAATTCCTTTTCTCTATACCCTTATTCCGTATTTCAAATTTACGCTTATCCTATTACAGTTAATACAGATAAATGACTTTACTACTATACCAAAGTTCTTTTGATGGGTCGAATATAGTCTCCATCAAAGTTAGCGCGATGTTTAGCAAGCCTAGCTTCCTGTGCAGCAATTTCAGCCTTCAGCTCTAATCCCTTGTTGAATTTTGCAAATTAGTCGATATATAAGTTGTTAATTTACTGATGCTTTATCGAGCCCCGTCACCTTCTTGGACATTTTGAAACAAACTGATCCTTCTCAGAATTGGTTGAAATCAGGAAATGCTTAGTAGAAATCCCTATTGGAAAGTAAGGATTGATTGGATAGCTAAGAATATAAGTCTTTCGAAAATTTGACCTTTGCCTTGTAAATTTTTAGAGAAGGATATTTGAATATTTTATGAGTTCGTTTAGTTTGGACAAGTTGAAGGAGGAATTAGATAGCAAAGACATGGTAATATAGTTTCAAAATTATATATTTATATACAAGAATAATCCTAATACAATATTTAATTAGACAACACCATTGTACATTGGCTTAGGTTTAGCTGGAGCAGCTTTAGTAGCAAGACAAGTATTGAAAGGTGGTTTAAGAGCAGGTGCCAACTCCAAGTTTTTGAAAGGTGGATTCGATGCCAAGATGAACAAGAGTGAAGCTGCCCAGATTTTAGGGCTAAGGTAGCTTTTGTATATATATTGTTTTCCTAAGTTTTATTAGGGAGAGCGGATTAACTAAAGATAAAGTCAAGAAAGCCCATCGCCGTATAATGTTACTCAACCATCCCGACAGAGGAGGTTCACCTTACATTGCCACCAAAATTAATGAAGCGAAGGATTTCTTGGAGAATAAGACTGGCCGTTAATAAATTTTAATAGAATCTGCAGTTATATAGTAGCAATTGAGTAAAACTTTTCATCATACTATTTCAAATTGTAGGTAATTAACATATAGTATAGCCCTTTGCTTTCCAGGTGGTTTTATATTATAGCAACTGTTTTATTTTAATCTACCCTATACAAAGATATATTGGTATGGCATACAATGGAAACTACATTACCATTTCGGTAGATAACAACCAAAGCTTAACACAATATTTGTCAAAAAGATGTTGGTTATACTGAAGTATAAAATATTTCAAAAGCAAGGCTAGTAAACTTTTATAATCAATAAACCAGTATAATTTTTAACTACAAAATCACCCAAAACTAAACTTAGCTCTAATTCAAGCCTAATATATTAATATCTCTACAAGTTTTTAAGATCAACTTTGTAAATCTTCAATTTGACAGGTATCAACTAAAGTTAAATGTGGGAGGTGATATTGTAATATAGTCCAATATTTATGAATAAAATGGTTATTGGATTCGAATGTATATCAGTACTGCAGTTTCATGTTGATAAGTGCCTTTCTAAGCTAAGACTGGTAGTCTAATATATATTAAATATAGTTTGCTCAAAACTTTAGCTCCAACTTGGCTCTCCTACATCAGCTTGTTACATTAAACCTGCTTTTTAATATCGAATTTGGAGCCGGATGGATTATTAGTGTTGATATAGATGGTAGAGGAATTCCAATACTATCAAAACCTTGGACGGATGAACTATGGTAAGCCCCAATGATATTATAAAAACCAATAGAAAGGAGAATCGCCAACAAAGTTGTTATTTCAAATCTTTATACATTCTTAATTGATGGCATATACATTGTATGTAGAAAATATGATATCAAATTTCCTATTGTTGATACTAGATACGTATCATACTTAAAATACAACTCACATCAACTCAAGTTTATTGACATATAAAAGTTGCCAAAGTATTCGATAGGTATGGTATAGCCTAGTAAACAATAAGCTTATCATTTCAACTAATATTTACTAAAGCACTTTAAATATTGAAAATAAAGATGTAGCGAGAAATGTTTAATAACGTTCCATAATATATACGATATATTTAAAGATGGTTAGCGTTAACTTGTGTCCCAGTAGCTAGGGAGGCCTTCTCAACATAAAGATCCAAGGCCCTCTGCCATACGGGGCTAGATTTTCTATGGGGCAAGGCCAATAAGGTAGGTAACAAGTCCTTGGCAAAAGCAATGGAAGCTTCACGAGGTAACATAGTAGGCAAATGATCGATAGCAACAACGTGGAGTTTGGAGTTTACCCCCTCGGCTTCCAAAGTAGGGGCGTCGAATGTAGTACCTCGGTTGTAGACTGGCACCGGGTTGTTTTCAGAGGTGTAGTCACAACTTACATCTACCAATACACTCAATTTACGGCCAGGTTGGTTTAAAGTCTCCTTGGTGATGAAGGAGGGGATTTTCTTGGTGAGATAGATACAGTTAACAAAAACGTCGCAGTCCAAGATCTCTTGGAAGGGTCCACCCTTGGCAGTCTCAGCCATATCCCATTTTATAAGGTGAGTGCTGGGGATTCCAACAGCTTGAGCGAAGTCAACAGCACCTCGACCGCACCTACCTAGGGCTCCCATAACCATAACTTTGGGATAGTTTCCGCCATTAGCTTTAACTATAAAATATCAGCATCAGTATTTGTTTATATTTTGAAAAAGTACCTGCTGACGCTAATCTTCCCTTGATGGCTTTAATAAGCTCGTCCTGGTTAGGGTAAGGTTTGATGGGAGGTAATTCACTAAAAATTAATTATCTGAAAACAAAGAACTAGTTACCCAAGATTAGGATCATTGTTGTGGCACCATACATCGATACCAACGGCACTACCGGTGAAACCAGCATGGTAACCAAAGGCAGCAACTCTACGACCTAAGAGTCGAATACAATGAGTCAGTGAATGAACGCTGGTATAAATATTTTGATAATTACCTTGATCATCCTGTAAAAACTCCAAATCCAGAATCGAACCTTTACCGTCTACAAATCTCTTTAAGATTTGCTTCCAGCCGGTCTGGTTTTTATAGGCATGGGCAAAGAAGATATGGCAGTGTTCCAAAGGTGTATCAGCCTCTTTCAACTCCTTTAAACCGATTACGATGGCATCTTTTGGTGCATCAGTCTCCCAAGTCTCTTGGTTCACCACGGTGCAGCCAACTCTATAGCATATGTGTCAATAATTAACAGGGTATAGTTACTTACTTTTCAAATTCTTCATCTTTGAAAAATCTACTTGGGGATCTCTCAACGGTAATTTTGAATCCTATAACTGATGTCAGTGTATGTCTACAAAAGCTGTAATAATATTACCGTTATTCAATAAAGTCTTGCAAGCTTCAGGAGATAGCGCAGACCTATGTTCCATAGGCTTAACTTCATGTCTTAGCCAGAGATGGGTAGTCATTTTGAATAGTGTTGCTGATGTAGCTGATAAAAGCAAGTAAAATTATACTTTCAAAGCTTGAGGTTGCTCTTTTATACTCACTTTATGTTTCTAGCTCTACGTAAAACACGTCAACTGCCAATGTGATGCTTTTGAGTGGGAAAGCATGACTCAGGTGATATCACCAAAAGTTTTAGATATACTTGGTTTACTAATGGATTTCTTGCCGTTTCTATAGAAAGTTATATATATAGTCTAAAGATAAATAGTTATATCTATAGTTTAAGTGTGCAAAGTATTTGAAATTGATACATATATGTTATATATATTGGATTTATTGATACTTTAAAAGCATAATTTGACAACATTTATCATCATTCATTGCTTATATTATACTATCCCATAAAAACACTATGAATAGAATACCTATACAAAAATATAGTATTTGAGCTGTCAATTTCTGTATTACAATGTATAACAAGAAACATGTACGTTATAACTCAAGTCATCTGATATAGACCTGAACTTTGGTTCGACAAGTTCCACCCCAAAGATAATCCAAGCTTTAGCAATAGGAGCGGTGGCAAAAATAGCGGGATTTATAGACTTCTTGAGTCTATATGTAGCCTTTAGATTTGTGAACAGCTGGATATTTATAGAGGCAAGTTGTTGGTATACAGGATATAGGTATATTGGATTATTAGGTATGGAGGATTAACCAACATATTGTAAGGAAATATTCCCAAGTCAGTTGTAGTTTCACTCCATACTCCAAATTCAAGTTATATTCCAGGTGTAGACGATCAGTCAACATTCCCTTATTAAGTTTAGAAATTCCCTTTTTTTAGCAGGAATTAAGTGATCACCTCCGTACTAATTACTCCTCAATCCTTGCACTCCCTAAAGTTAACGATTATCTTCCAGAAGAACCCAATGAACTTTGATACTGGAGCTTAGATGAGCACTAATCACCAGTATCTAGAATATTTACTACTAAATGCAAGTCACCTATATAAGGCCTACGGTGAACTTAGTAGTAGAGTAAGTAATTATTAAGTAAACATATTGAACACTTGATATTTCCTTTTGCTATCGGCATAGTATAGACTCCCTGCATAGTATAATTTAGAAATGATAATTTGTATCCCTCCAAGACCGAGAGTTGCATTGACCTGACCTGAATCAGCAACCTGAACTGAACCGAATCTGAAAACTCAAGTTAAACAATGAATTTGACTATATTCCTTAGTCTCATGGCTACGATCGGAGTATTTCTGTCCTCTCACCGCCTCTGGATCAGACTCCAGGCACGAGTTTCCCCTTGTATAACCTTTGTGTCAACTTCTTTAGCCTTTATGGAGTACTGACTACTGTTGCTGCCTGGTTAACTCCTGTTGGTAAACGTTCTTGGAGGACGTTTCCCAACACATATACTATACCTTATAGGTTTACTTTCAACTTTTTATTTGAACCTATCAATATATTTAAAATTATAGAGTGAATTTATATTATATAATATATAAAACTACTTATAACTGTACAAATATTTAGTTATGTTGGATTAGAGTCATTAGCTTATTTGATATTTCCTTATACTCTTCCATAGCAACAAGCTCATATTTGTGTTTCACATCGTTGATGGTTCTTATCCATCTATACACGATATTAAACTTGAGTATCTTCTCATTTTAAATGCTAGGTGCCAAGCTCAAAATATCAGTATATATACTTGTTAGAACATAATATACTGGCCAGCAAATATTATCTACCTTTATATTGAGAGTATACAGTTTTACATATCTAATAGAGGCATGCAATGTTGCTATTTCGCTTGGAGGAATTGTTTATAAATATAAGTTTAATCTGAAATATACAACTCGGATGTTACAGTATACAAGCATATCAAAAAAACCTAAAATACTTAACATATGATAACAATAACGATATTGATTATAAACAAGGGGAAAATTTAATTTCATGGCATTAAATCGTTAAAATGAGTAATATACTAGTGTTAAAAGATAGAACCTAATCGAAAGATGCTAGTTGAAGCTAAAAAGTTGACATGTTCCAAGTACAGTTTGAAAAGCCAGAACCAAAGGGCCAATAAGTTAGAAGGTAGTAGGGAGCTCATGGTAAGCAAGTTAGCGACGATCAGGAGAATCCTCCGAATCCCAGACGACCCCCAGTACAACCGATATATCATCAAGCTTCCCACCTTGGTGGTATAGCCCTTCCATCGTTGCCCGCTCTTGGAAAGGGCAGCCTTCGCTCCGAATATTTTCGGCTACCTCCCTAGCTGCGTACACTAACTCATCGACCATAAGCTTGGGTTTCAACTCCAATCGGGATGCTCCATATCCAATGGGTAATCGTCGGCAGCCTCGGTTAACTATTTCCAAAACATCTTCGTCATAGAGGTTGTCAAATAAACCATCGGTCGCCAGTAAAATTATGTCACCCTTCTGCACGTGGATCGTAAACCTCTGGGCTTGTAAAGGGTGATCGCCACCAACAAGTCCTAGTTGGTAAGGATAATTGAACGAAGTGCTGTTGCTCTTCACTGCGGAACAGGAACTGGCCATCTCGAATTACAGCGATGCCACAATCTCCGAGATTAGCTACCTTGAGCTGGTTGCCCCTTAACAGAGCTAAACATGCAGTTGTAGAGCCTTTGATCTGCTGCATGTAGGCATCAAAGTTGGTTCGGTCGTAGCTCTTGGCTAATATGTTGACTGGATCGGCTTGGTCGTACTGGGTAAATTCTTCGGCATCAATGTCGTCGAACTTGTTGAGTTCAAGCTGGCAGTAGTGCATAAGCTTGTTGGAGTAGAAAGCCGAATTCCCGTGGTTCAAAGCCCATCCTCCAACTCCGTCCGCTATTCCCAAAGCATCAGGGCGCGAGAAATAGCTGTCCTCGCCACAGGCTATACTCATCCGGGTATCGTCACTGGACTTGGGTGGAGTGTTTTTTTTGGATATGCCGTTGGATGCCGTTACTAATGAATATGCACTTAAACTAGGGATAGGGTTTTGAATTTTGCTGGGTTGCGATGTCTTTAAGTGGTAAGCTAGCAAATCGTTGGGCCGTGCTATGGGCTGAAGCATAGCTTGGGCTTGGACCACATGGTTGACGGTAGTGTAGTTGCATCTCAATGTTGTCGAATAGACCTTGAATTTTACTAATGGTAATCGGTTGAATTTGGTTGGAAACGCTCTTTTCATATGTAGCAGGACCTATGGTATGGATTAGCTATGGCCATCTTCAAAATAAAAAGCTAAAAGAAGGGATAGCGACGTAGGCCGTCAGCATAAAAAGCAAAAGGTGTATGGGATGGTAGTGCATAACCTATTAAAGCTCAACGAGATATGGGAACGTACCTGAAGTTTAGGTTGATAAGACTTATTTTGATAAGGAGTTGTAAGTTTGGTCAACTTGGTAAAGAACCTTGAGCTTTTGAATCAAACTTGCTGTTGGTCTTAGATCCTGGTTTTAAAGATTAAAATTTTGCATTGGATAGCTTTTAAGTTTCTCAGTTGTAGTTTTGCGTATTCAAGCTTATTGTCTTGGAAACTCCTCAGTTCTAAATTAGTAATTGACTTCCACTTTGAGGTAATTTAAGGAAGCTAGAGCTGCTTATTGACTGGAATCTTTCAAACAGCCTCAACTTTTATTACAATTACGTATTTTATCCAAATTGGTAGAATAAGTCGTGAGAAGTACTCCTAAACCAAGTCAATTAAACTATTCCAAATTTAAATGGCATTAACTTCTATTGGCTAAATTGCTGATAAGGATGTCGGTCCTAAACTAAGCTACATGTCAATCCAAAATTTAACTAATTCCTTATCTTTATTTTACCCCGCCCTCCATTCCAAAGTGATAAGCACAAAATTGGTGAATCAACTGCTAAATTTTTTATGAGATAAGGACCTAGCCAATTATATTTGGGAAGGTAGGGGTAGTTAAGTTAAGCCTGGGAATTTTTCAAAGCTGGTGCCAAACTCGGATTTCAAAGTTTTACGCTACGTCTTAGGTGATGTGAAGCGAGTTGACTGGATAAATGTTAGAATCGACAGTACGGATATTCGAGGAATAAAGGAAGGAAGCCTTCTTATACGATGGTGTAAAAGTGGCATTTAAAATTGCCTATATTAAAGCAAGATATTAGTTAAGTTGGTGATCAAAAGTGACAAACAGTATGGTGTAAATGTAAAGGGTACCAAATCCTTATAATAGTGACTAAGAATATGTAGAAGCGTAGATATCGGAAACTAAGCTATTTGAAATACTACATGGAGCACCAGGAGTTGACAGTAGTATGTACCGACTTGTAATAGTATGTCCGCATCAACAACCTATTCTAACTTCCTAAGCGAAAATTTTAATCCAGATAACTAAAGTATTTTTATACTGTAATAGTTCTTAGGTAAACCTTGTATTCTTTGTATAAAGCAATTTGTAACAGCAAGCATAGCTTCCATTTGATATCTCGTAACTTTCAGAGTATATATTTGCTGGTTGCTGGTTTAGTATGTCTAAATTTGCACTTTTCAAAAGCCAGTATTTTACAAATATGTTTGCCGACAATCCTGTAAATTGGAAGCAAACTCCAAAACTTTGTACTTGCAACGTCATCACAGCTCTGCACCATCTATTTTATAAAATTTGCACTAATTAAATAGCCAAATTATAATCAAATATCATCCTACAAGTAGATTATGTTAAATTTCATTGTATGTGAATTACATAGATATAATTTTACAAGGTTAAATAAAGACTTAGCACCCTATTTCTTACATTATTATCTTTGAGACTTTTTCAAGAAAAGCACTGATGAACTTCAAAGCGAGCTATCATTATGGAAACCAAGGAGCAAGCAACTTCTATAGACATCTAACAGTCTGATACAATCTCTCAACTATATATTTTTGAAAGTGTTTTCACAGTATTTGTTAGAATTGATGGGAATCACTGTTTGGGCTTTTGGCAATGTTCTTGAAATAATATGATATTCACCACTAAATCCACAAAATATGTGTTCTTGAACTCTGACATGTTAAAGTAGCAATTGAGAAAGATAACTCTACCAATAAATTAGTCCTTTTACTCCACTTTATTGGATAGTAGTATTCATTAGTGGATTTGAATGAGTGGAAGAATAATCCTTTGATAAGAAGTTGAGATTCAAGATATAACTCTGTTCCTAAAGTCCAACCAGCCTTGCAAGATAGCCGGTACATAAATACAAGTCAACTACTCGAACATGGACACCAAATTTAAAGTTGAAGGAGGTGAATCTATTAAGATAACCCACTGCATCTTCGACATGGATGGTTTGCTTTTGGTAGTCTATTTTTAGTATTTTTAATAATAGTCTATAGGATACTGAAAGAGTTTATACCGAGGTGACATGTAAAATTTTATATAGAATACAACTAATCAGCAACTTTAGCAGAGATATTGTCTAGATTCGATAAAACTTTTACTTGGGATTTGAAATCAAGGATGATGGGCCGCAAAGAAGCTGATGTAACTAGTTTATATTTTTGAATTGAAATTTATAAATAGGCTGCCCAACTGCTAATTGATGAGTTCAACCTACCAATAACTGCTGAAGAGTACCTTAAAGAAAGAAATCAGATGCAAGTAACTACTTAAAATTTCGTTTATTCTTTTAACATTTATTTTTCATTTTCAGCAAGCTAGATTTCCCTTCTGTCGCCCTTTACCCGGTGTCGAAGTGATCTTTTAAATTTCCATATTACAACTAACAATACAACAGAGGTTAATCAAGCACCTGAAAGACAACAAGATCCCTATTGCAGTTGGAACGAGCTCCCACACGGCAGCTTACCAGCTCAAGACCTCCCAGAACCAAGACTTATTCAAGTTATTCGATAAAGTCGTATGTGGTGATAACTCGGCTGTCGTCTACGGTAAACCAGCCCCCGACATATTTATCGAAGCTGCCAAGCAGTTAGGACAGCTTAGTTTGGACGGTACTACTCCTACCCCCATCAACTGTCTAGTCTTTGAGGATGCTACTTCGGGAGTTCAAGCTGGAGTGGCTGCTGGGATGAATGTAAGATGATTTATAGTTGTTATGGAAGCTGACTTTTATAAAATAGGTGGTTTGGGTTCCCGATGCTAAGTTGAAAGCTATAGCTAAAAGCGACTTTGGTGCTACTGAAGTCTTGGATTCCCTCGAAGACTTTAAGCCAGAACGCTATGGCCTTCCCCCCTTCAAAAACCAATTGTTTTAGTTTATGCTTCTATCTAGAAGAATAATAGTAAACAGTTAGATTAATAATAAATGGGTTACATATATATGATAGCTTATATTATTTCAATTCCTGATCAAGGTATTGAATTAAGCTTAATCTTAGTTCTATATTAAATTTATAACTTTATTAACGACTGAATATACTTAAATATATTAATGGGTAGCAATTACGATTCCGTCAAAACTTTATCAAAAAGTATATATGTATTAGCCTTTATATGTCAAATTTAATGAAGTTTCTCATCAACTTTATACTAGAAATACGAGACTTCTACAAGCGATCAAGCTTATTGAGTATTTGAAATAATCAATTCGAAATTATCTAAAGGAAAAGCAATCCCAATCGACTTTACAAGCCACTTGACATATCTATTGTTAACAGGTTTGAGAAGTTGTGAATATTCTAGCTATCTTTATCATTGGTGAAGGTAAAGCTAATTCGATAGTTATAGCCATGAAGACTATCGTAGCTTCGTATCATACCTAGCCAAAGGTTTCTATCAATATAGCTCCGTCAACAAGATACTTATTGACGAACTTAACGACTTTACAACTTTACAACTTTATATGAATTAAGCTAGTATCTTCAATATGCCATTAATAAAATGGATATTATACTAGCTGAATCCGCAAGCTTAATGAGAAATGAATATTGAAATCGGAATAGATGACTGCTCCAAGTAGGTTTCAGAATTAAGACTAAATGATATGGCCAATATACATACTTTCTATATAGTTACAGGATCCAGAAATAGTAAAGTTTGTAAATATTGAACTAGATTACCTGTTATTCTTAACTCAATGGTTTTTAGTATGATTAAAATGTAGGCTGACGGCATCAATGCCGATATGGATAAGATCACAAAGGTGTTGAGATATTTACAACATCTTGGATGTAGCAGTCAAGTAATAAATTGCAAATAGATAGGAATTATATTCCTGAGAGTTTCTAGGCTGATACTCGTCGGGATTGTCGTAGTGTACATTAATAGTTTCTATGTAGATATTAAACTTTATACCTTTGTTTTAAAAATATGCTCGAATATAGCTAATATTTAGTCGTTGAACTCATTTCATAAAACCCTGGTAGCTGTTTCCTATCCTGTACTACTTTTATATTATGGATCCACATTCTCATTTTATTTAATGACATCTATTTTCCGCAATTTCTATTTATCAAGTACAAATATTTCCCTTGGACGTATTTCTCTGAGTTTGAGTGTTTTTATGTAGGTGTTCGTTTTGATAGTCAGCAACTATAGCTTTTTGCTAAAGCTTGGTCTTTTAATTTGATGCAGTTTTATCCAATTGTATCATGTGTGACATCGACAGTAAGGATGGATATAAAAAACTCAGCTCTTTTAAACAAAAAGTATCTTAGTAAAAGATAATGTTGGTTGACTGCTTGAAATGAATTTTGAGGAATATACGATATATAAACCTTTTCAAGAGTGGTGTATACTTTGATGGTTACATCATCCACTTAGAAAGTGAATCTGAAATTTAAACACCCGAGCCATGTTACTTTGCAAGGCAGTTGCACTGAGTTAAAATTGTATCTCGCCTTGGTCGCTATTAAGAAAGTTCCTACAAAATTTAAAACAGGCGATACTGAGCACCTCGGGTTTACTCCTGCAAAGTCTTTGCCTTATAAATTCTTTCCATAGATTTGGTTGATTGAAAAGATTGCTTTTTGAATTTACGGCTAAAATCCCATACATGTGGATAAGTTATACGTTTAGACAACAAATTGCTTTCTATAATTGCTAGAAATCAATAATTAAGCCGATTGTATTTCCAAGATATAGTTATAGCCTATTTTAATTTTAGGCTTCTTTTTTAATTATTTTTAGTCAATAGAAGACCTTCATACGAGAGCAACAACATTTCCAAAAAGTCAACAAAGTCTCCATTTAGATTCCACCATTCAAATACGCTTAGTAGCAACAAAGACAATTGCATAGAAAAACTAGGATGCTGAAGTTAAAGTTCGAAATCAACAAGTCTGCTAAAGGTATCAAGTTCGATAGTTTAAATGTAACAAGCCTCAACCTAGAAAAGGAAGACGGTATTCAAGCCAACCGGTGTGACCAGTGTCACAAGAGAGGTATAAAATGTGATCGACTCATACCAAGTTGTACCCAGTGTGACCGAAATTCATTACTCTGTACGACGAATCGGGAGATAAAAAAGAGTAGCAAGACACATCAGTTTCATAAGAATATAGGTGTGATCAGTCTCGACAATCGGGCCAAAAAGGTGCGCAACCCCAACAAGAAGAAGGAAGAAGAGGCCATTTTCAATCTAGTCAACCAATCGATGACGCGGCACGTCAAGAATGTCGAGTTTTACAACGTCGTGCTGAACTTGTTCCACAAAATGCCCAACAAGTACACGCTGAATAATTTTTTGACGATGCTACAGTTCCCGTCCCCCGCCAAATCCAACAGTGGTATTGACCTGTTTGTGACAATGACCAAGCAATTAAATATGCTGGCGGTGCGTACCATCGTCCTACCTAACGAGTTTGACCAGTTTACGTACCACGATGACTTGGTAGCCGACTATTACACAGGAGCTACCACAAAATACTTCAAGCACCTCAACTTCTTCTACCCAATCTGCCTACCCAACAACTACGAAAGCCGACCCCGCTCTGAGCTACTTAGGTTATCGATACTAGCCACTGGCATGCTGTGGTTAAATCCAGATCAGGTGGTTGACGACCTGTACAAATACCTCGACGGCAAGATCGCCTCCATAATAAAGCAGTTCTACACATTGCCACTAACTTTAGATACGATCCAGTCTATCGTAGTTCTTATAAACGGGTTCCGAAACTCTTTTTGGTTCTCCAAGTACGTCTACTTGGTGACCAACCATGCCGTAAATTTGGCTCAGATGCTGGGCTTGCACGTACTGAGCTACAAAAGCCGTAACAGCCAACTTGAAGAGGAGGGGAAGTTGACTTACGTGTCGCTGATGTCCATATCTATGTTTCAGAGTCTACTTTCTATACCGCTGCTGCACGAACCAGCTCATAGTGAACCTATCCTAAGGGCCCGATACAACCTCCACAAGTTCAACCTGTACCAGACCCAGTTAATCGGTAATCCATCCTTGCAGGCCGAACTGGAAACCATATGTCTGAAGATCTACAACGATATGATGGAAGAATACAACTCTATAATGTACCAGACAACCCTTATCAAGCACAAGTACATCGATTGTTCGGAACCAGAGGCCAGCATCGAAAAGGAGGTGACTCTTCTAGTACTCAACATGCACAATCAGTTTACCCAGTTCCACCAGCTTTTCGTCGAGCTGTACGTGCGGTACCACAGTGACCTGGCCTTCCAGCTGGGGAATGTCACTTTTGTTTTGCAGAAGATGATCCAGTTCATGCTCTTCTCCTTCAAGTTTTACGCGCCCGCTGAGCACTTTAACCAGAAACGCCAACCTACGGAAGGTCAGTGTAATACCGCCATCCACCGTAGGGAACGACCTAAACCGAGCGATGTAACTACGACTTTAGGTTTGGTTGAAAAGCTTTTGGACGAGGCTAGTATCTTGGACGAATGTATGCTCTCCTTACCCATGTTGGCGATTTTGAGCCAGGGCCTCATATTCTACGCCAAGTACCTTAAGCCGAGTAAGAGCTATCCCCAGTGTAAAGCAGATCGACAGGTCTTCGACAACGGGATAAGGTTAATCGAGAATTTGACTAATATCCAAGCACACAAGAATACAGCACGGCTCAACGTACACCTCATTACCACAATGTCCAACCAGCTTTTGAGTGATACAAAGAATTGATAAAAAGTTTACAAAGTATTTATTAAAAAGTATAGTAAAATGATAATCAAGTTTAGTGTACTTGACAGGTAGATTTTAATAGATATTTTAATTCTTTTAGGCTTCATTTATAGTTATATAGTTACATGTATATAGATATCAATCAAAGATATAAAAACCAAGCAACAGCTCCAGCTTTAAATAGCATGTTTAATAGCTTCCATATCATCTAGCAGTTTCTCAACCATTGACCTAATTTCATCAAGTTTTCTAGCCTGTAGCTGCGTGCCCGGCTCCCTACCATCCCGCTAATAATGTAAAATTAAAACATTAAATAGCAAATTTCAAGTACCTGATCAGCCATATCATTCAAGTATTCAACATCAGATACCATAGCTTCTTTGTTCGCTTCTACCTTTTTAATTTTGGAGAGTAGGTTCAACAGTTTACTAACTTTTATAAATAAAAATACAAAACTGAAACTTACATTTGCTGTTGTGCTTCCAAAGGCACTTTATCATTGAGATTGGTTAGTAAATTGGCGTCCAACTTTTCCCTTAGTTTAACAAGGTGTGGTTTAGATAACTCCAACTTATCTAGGAAATCGAAAAGCTTGTCTACCTGGGTTTTCAATTCAGCTAACTTTTATATTAAAATTGGATGTTTTGTAGTAGTCAGTTACACCAACGCTGCTCTTCAGTTAAGGATTGCTGATCCATTTGGTTGTTGTAAGAGTTTAGATCCAATTCATTCTATTCTTTGCTTGAGTAGATGAGATAAAACTACTTTACTTGGTAGGCCTTGGTTCGCTTTTCGTATTCAACATCGAAATCTTGAAGGAGCTTGTATAGATTGCCGTCAGAGTTGGGGTTGGTCATCGTTGAAGGCTGGTAGTGTTGATGCTCCTTTGAATTTGATTCCTCCATGAAAAGGTCAATTTAAAATTGATTAGGTAGAGTATACCAATAATATTATTAGTCCAAGTAAACTATTGGAAATTTGAAAGCTTAAAATTTAGTTATGTCTCGAACGATATTTCGAACCAGAAGTTACCAATAAATTGGGTAATGCAACTCTTATTGATCAAGTTTAACAAAAAGCAAGAATGAGTGGAGCTGAAGTCTGTCTCGTAATCGGCGGTGAAGGATTCTTAGGTCATCACCTGGTCAACCAACTCCTGGACCTAAAGGCCACTACCAAGCCCAACTTAGAGATTCGTATTTTCGATCTAGTACAAAGGCAAACCTGGCCCGACCACGTCAAATTCTTTTCTGGCGACCTGTGTAGTTTCGATGACTTGAGTGCTGCCATGGTTGATGTCACCGACGTATACCAAACTGCTTCTCCTCACTTTACTGCTAGCAAGGAGATCCTATACAAGGTCAACGTTGAGGGAAATCGTAACTTAATTGAGGTTTGTAAGCAGGCTGGTGTAAGTAACCTAGTATTTTCTAGTTCATGCTCGGTTGTCTTCGATGGAACGCCCCTTCGTAACGTCAACGAAAGCATACCAATTTCTGGAAACCACTTGGACAACTATTCTCACACCAAAGTAAATTTTATTTCGTAGTACCAACCTAATTTTTTAGTACTTGGGAGAACAGATTATCCTCAACGCCAACAGTGACACTTTGAAGACCTGTTCCCTACGTCTATCTGGTCTGTTCGGCCCTGGAGATCAGCTCAACGTACCTGGGACCTTAGCTGCTTTCGATCGTGGTATGGTTCGTACCACTTTAGGTGACAACACCAACCTTTTCGATTACACCTACATCGAGAATGCTGCTTACGCCCACATCTTGGCCGCTCAGAAGTTGAAAGTGGAGCCAAAGGTTGCTGGTCAGGCCTTCTTCATCACCAATGGTACCCCCATCCCCTTCTTCAACCACATGCGTAAACTTTTGACCTACTTTGGTGCTCCCGATAGCTTCAAGAACCACCTACCTTTACCTATATGCTACTTGATCGCCTACGTTGGTGTTTTCATTGTTACTTTGCTGCAGCCTATTGTCAAGATCAACTGGACTTTGACTCCGTTTATCGTTACTAACGCTACCACCGACCGTTACTTTGACATCACTAAAGCCCGTACCTTGCTAGAGTACGAACCAAAGTTCAGCTTGGATGAAGGTCAGAGAATCACCGCTAGGTACTTTTTGGAGAAGCGTGAGAAAGAAGGTATCCCAAGACCAGCTGGTGCCCCTATACCTTAGCTCATCGGTCGTCATTGAGAGGATGATATAGTAAAATTAACTTTTTGAATTTAGAGTGTATCTTCTATTTATGTTTTATAGTCTTACGGATTCATGACAAGCATGAATTAAATAATATCATTTGTATGTTTTGAATACTGATTATTGCTTCATTCTAATATATATGTAGAACCAGGTCTGCTATATAAATTGAAAGCATTCACTAAGAAAAACAACTTAAGAGTGTATTTCTGAAAACTTCTTGTACTTGGCCTACCTTCCATGAGTTTATTAGATGTAAATACATATCGATTGATCCATCGCTTTAACAATATATTTAAATGACTTTAAGCTGATATTTCTATTTGGAATACTAAGAGCTGAATACGTCATAGATTTTACCAATCCAACTAAAGTAAGCTTGAGAAATGCAAACTAAAATTTTAACTGTTATTCCAAACATTCCTTTTTACAGAATTCGAAGCACAACATCAATCAAAAAGAGAAGTTATGAAACCGAGTATACTTGTAAAACTTTCCAATATACTGTAAAGGCAATTTTGAAACCAACCGACCGGTTTAAAGATGAAGCTAAGCAATTATCCAACAGGTAAGCCAGTAGCTGAACTAATACTAACCCAACACTTTAATTTTTACTACAGCTTCTTTAACATTGGCACGAATATAGACGCGACCTATGAATTTACCACCAATAAAATCGGAATTGAGCCGGTCGAGCTCGTTGAAGTTGACCAAGTTAAACTTGGATGGACACAGCTGTACGACCTGCAACTTGACGTTAATTGAAAAATTGAAATCGAACCCAAGTATCGACCCCAACTCTATCAACTTGGAAGTTTTGGGCCAAATTCAATTTTTACACGATGACATGGATCTAGAGAGTTTAATTGAAGGCATAGAGGAGTTGGGTTATAAGGCTGAAATCCTATCGACCCAGTCAATAATTACAGCCAGCTACGACAAATATGATTCTTTACCCAAGGACTCATTTGCAAGTTCCAAAAAGCTGTTGGACTTTAGTGGAACTTTCCATCCCAACCATCTGATTTTAAAGGGGGCTACCAGTGATAACACTATCGACTTAAGCCAGACCGTACAACTCAAAGTGGAAGGCATGACTTGTTCGGCGTGCGTCAATACTATCGAAACTGCGCTTTTAAACCACCCTGCCGTACTCAAGGTTCAGATTCAACTACTACTTGGTAGGGCCACTGTCGAATTCCTACCGAGCCAGCTAGGTATCCGACAGCTATTAATTATGATTGATGAGCTTGGGTATCCCGCCGAATTGATCGTTGACGACACTTCCGACAATCATTTTCTGTTAACCAAGTTCGAGAAGGAGCGTAGTCAACTGTGGTTCCAGTTCTGCCTTGGACTTATCTTCGTAATACCTAGTTTCATAATCGATATGGTGATAGGTATGTTTTTACCGAGGACTAATGAAGCCGTCATAGCATTGTTTGTTAAACCCTTTTTGGTCGATGGGTTGACATTGGGTTCCTTATTGAGTGCAATGGTGGGTACTGGAGCCTTCTTGGTATTGGGTGCACCGTTCTTCAAGCGGGCTTTCAAGAGTTTGAGATATACGCGATCGATCAATATGGACACTTTAGTTAGTCTGGGTGCTTTGATTGCCTACGTGACATCATTGACTCTCGTCATAACGAACATCGGCCATAGAGGTGAAAGCGATATGATTATGACCTCCTTCGAGGTTATATCATTCCTATTCACCTTCTTACTGCTGGGCAAGTACTTGGAAACAATCAGCAAGCAGCGTACCTTGAAGTTTATCACCGAGCTGTTGAGCCTGAATCGAGTCACTGCCAGATTAATCCACAATGATGGTACGGAAGAGGAGCTAGATGTCCGCTTAGTTCAAGGTAGTTTATTTTGATTTGGATTGATTTTAATGCTATATTTAGTGGATGATATGTTGCGAGTCAACGCCGGTGAGAAGATCCCTTGTGACGGTAATTAAAATCATATTTATATCTAAACTGACTGAATTTAGGTGTTTTGATCGAAGGAAGCACGAGTGTCGATGAGTCAATGTTGACGGGTGAATCCATCCCAGTCACCAAGCAACCTTCAAGCCAACTTATTGGAGGGTCCATCAACCTGACCTCTTCTATTGTGATGCAGGCGACTCGGGTTGGCCAAAACACGGTGCTGAACCAGATCGTGACATTAGCCCAGAACGCCCAAGCTTGTAAGGCTGACATTGAAGTGCTGGCCGATAAACTGGCTTCTCGATTTGCTCCTGTTGTAATCATGTTCGCGTTACTTACCATTCTCATTTGGCTAATTTTGGGATGGACACACCATATCAATCCAGCTTGGCTACCTCATGGCTATACAAATGCCACCTTTGCTATTTTCAACGGAGTTTCCGCTTTAATTATCGCCTGCCCCTGCGCTCTTGGTCTGGCGTCGCCTACAGCGGTCATGGTCGGTACCGGATTGGCAGCTAAATATGGATTGATTCGTGCGAGGTGGTGGTAGGAGTTTGGAGGTAGCTCGAAGAGTTGACGTCGTTGTTTTCGA
Organism: Capillidium heterosporum; assembly: GCA_016630905.1. NCBI lineage: Eukaryota > Fungi > Entomophthoromycota > Entomophthoromycetes > Entomophthorales > Capillidiaceae > Capillidium > Capillidium heterosporum. The sequence continues at coordinate 1,003,975 of WBMQ01000010.1, forward strand.
CAAGACAGGGACCTTGACTGAAGGTCATCCTATCATCACCGACGTAAAACTGGAGCCCAAATCGGAAAGCGACAGTCACCCCATCGACGAGATCAGTCTCTGGAGATCAATCGTAGAGTTGGAAACCAAATCTAACCACCCCATGGCTCGTGCTGTAGCCAACTACGCCACCACCGCCCTAGCTCTATCTGGACACGACCAAGCTTACTTAACCCAACTCAAGCTCGTCCATTTTGAGGAGATCCCCGGTCTTGGTATCGTCGGGAAACTGCTTATTGAAGCTGAACCTGGAGGCTCCGTATACGAAATTGAACTCCTGGTCGGTAGCCAAGCTCTTTTGAAGAAGTACAGGGTCAAGATTAATAGGAACTGGCGGGCGATTGTTGACGCCTGGAATCAGGCTGGTAAGTCGGTAGCTTACGTGGCGAGCGTCGGTGGTAAAGTCCTCGGTGCGTTAGCGGCCGAGGATGCCGTACGTCCAGATGGTATCAACTTAATCAACGGACTCAAAGCCCAGGGTATTGAGGTGTGGATGCTGACTGGTGATCGCCTGCAGCCTGCGCAGAAATTAGGGAAGCGGTTGGGTATCGACAACGTAATCGCTGGTGTATTACCCGATGAAAAAGGGGAACGAGTCAAATGGCTTCAAACTAGGAATCGTAAGATCGACCGTAAATCCTGTTTCGGAACTAAGACACAACGTTCCATCGTAGCTATGGTTGGAGGTAAAGCTTTGGTATTATTTGCTTGTGTTAAAATTTCGATAGATGGCATTAACGATTCTGTGGCTTTGGCTCAGGCTGACCTTGGGTAAATTTTAACTTCAGCTAACAGAGTACTAATTTAAAATTTTAGCATCGCTATGGGCCAAGGTACCGACCTTGCTCTCAATACTGCCGATTGTATATTGCTGCGATCCCAACTTCTAGATATTCTTACATTGCTCGAGATTTCCAACGCCACCTACCGACGTATTCAATTCAACTTCATGTGGGCCTTTGGATATAACTTTCTAGCTCTACCACTTGCAGCTGGTTTGACTTACCCATTGTTTGGTGGTGGTTTACCTCCCTTCTTAGCCGGCCTATTAATGGTAGTTTCCAGCCTGTCCGTCATGATTTCATCCATCCTATTGGGGTTGACTTTCAGACCTAAAGGGAACCGTAGCAGAGAGCCTGAAAGAAAAGGCTTCAGTAAAGGGATTGAGTTTCCCGAACTGGCATTCAAAGTTAGAGAGAAGATGAAGACGAGTAGTATTGCTAATCTACAAGTCGATTTGGGATATATGAAGTTACGCTGATTGGGTTTAAGTTGGTGGATATATGCTTCACAACGTACTTACCAACTTTTATTGAATGCTTGACTCCTTTGATATTACCATCTACCAGCCATTGCAAATATTTTCTAGAATTAATAAATGTATATAAATAAATTATACATTACATATTAACATGCATTTTAGTCGATACAACATATTCAAAACTATAATACTAACTTTATTCAACCTACTTTCTAGTTTTAAAGTTAAGCTCCAAGTTCCTAGGAGAGATGAGCTCAATCACCGACAGCTTCAACGGAGTCTTTGGCTTATTTGCCGGCCACTCGATTACGAATTTTTTTAAGATTTTAACCATTGTAACCTTCTGTTCTAATAGGGTTAAGCTAATTCCCATACCTACAAAAGAAGATATTAGTCCCAACCTCGTCTTACAAAACTTACATTGTCTAGCTCCGGTAGTTGAAAGGATGCCAATTCAAACTGTTCCTTTCATCATTCTCCTTGTCAAATCGCGAAGGTTGGAATACATCCGGAGAATCCCAGTACAATTTATCGCGGTGGGCGTGGAAGAAGTACTGTTGAACGTAGGTCTTAGGGGGGATCTTATAGCCTTGGAACTCGACCTGCTTGTCAGTGCTGATAATCTCTCGAAACACGTTGTTGGCAACTGGGGGATACAACCTCAAATTTTCTTTGATAACCTGATGAAGATAGGGGATTTTATTGACATCCTCTTCGGTGAATATGCTGATGTCGGAATCGGGAATAACTTTGTCGATTTCGTCGCGTAGTTTAGCTTGAATTTCCTAGTGTTTGATAAGAAAAATGTAGGTGCAATCATTTACCGGGTATAGGGCAAGGTGATAGAGTAGGCAGGATATAGCCATGGCAGTGGTATCATGCCCAGCTACAAATAGCATCTTGAACGTCCACTACCAAGTCAGTATTAAATCCATCAAAAATCCTACCTTCAACTCCTTATCAGAAAGCTTTTTGGCCGAGGTGTCGTTAGAAAGCTCGTTGTAGTATACCATAGCCGACAAAGCGTCATTGTCGGGATCAACCTTGTTTTCTAAAAGAGCGGCCCGCTTATTCTTGATGTAGTGGTCCAGTAAAGCGTCGAACTGATTGACCCGATCCAGAGCGTTCTTGCGGAACCTATCCAAGAAGGGGAAGATGACGTATAGTGGTTTATTGACCTCTAAGGTGGCAAACTCGTACAATTCATTTTCTCTGCTCGTACTATCCAACTCCAAAGCCTGCAAATCTTTAGTACATAACGTAGTGCAGCGTTACCTTAAACTCGACATCAAACAAGGTCTTGCCTAAGATATCCAGCGTCAACCTAACTGTTGGTAAGATGCTATACAGATAAGTACCTCTCATTCCAATAGTGTACGTTTACAGGGCCCCGAGTTGCAGCTACCTCCAGGCTTTCAACGAGCTTATTTACCGAGTCCTTAATGGGTTCGATGTTCCACTTCTTTTGGAAGAACTGGTTTATGACCCTACGGTGCCGACGCCAGTCGTCCTGATTGGAGTACACGATATTGTCCCCATAAAACTCGCTAACCGTTATACCAGGTAGCATCTTGGTCAGAAGAACCTTGGAGAACGTCGTCAAGTTGGTTGCTACCTGCTTGATATCTTCGGTTCGGCCTAGGCTTACGATCCATCGGTCTATCTTCCATGCCTAAAATATGGGTTATAAAGGTGCGTTGCTATGCTGCTTTTACTAAGACTAGACCGTGCTCATTCAAGATATCTTTCTCGATCAAATTGTACTTTTCATCAAAGGACATACCCATGACTAAAGCATAGAGAGAAAGCCAGAAGTTGGCCCTAGGTAGGTGTTGTAACTCTTTGGGTGGGGTCGACAACTTCCAAAATCCTAAACCTACTAGCGTCACTACTACTAAAATCAAATGGAATATTGAAAACATAAGTTCGATGTCAAGAGAGATTATCTTTAATTGTATACTCAAACTTGCCTTTATAATTGTATTTGGTGGAGCTTTTTGAAGGGGTATGTATGGTCACACTTCCTTATAATTATATTTTTGGAATTATCTCGCTATTGGGATCAATATTTTAGTCCTGTATTTAGTATTAATGGCTTGGTCTTATTATGGGAGCTGGTATATTTTGGATTGGAAGTTCGGATATTCTATATGAAGATAGAATGGAAATTTTCGATATATGGAGAGCGCTTATTGAAAGGTAACAATTAAGATATCCTAGTGTATATCTCGATAGTGGAATTTTTGAAGTTTATAGGGTATATAAGAAACGTTCAAATCAGGTTGCTAGTGTTTAAAAGTGCCTTATATACTTTATTCCTAGCAAAGCATCCATCAATTCCAAATTGAAAGGAACCAGGTTTTTGTTAGGGTTGATGACTGATAATGGACTACCATTGACAGGAAACATATCTACACTATATTCTTTTAAAACATATATATTGGTATATTAAATAGTTTACGTTAGATTCTACAAACATATACCATATTATTCTAGAATACAATGGTCACTGAATATAGAAAGCATCAAACAATAATGGTTAGTATTCAGCAAGACCACCAGCAACATTTAAAGTGGCTGATATTTTTTAAAAACCTGTTTTGATATATAAAAATCGTTCGATGTTTCCAGAAGGTATAGTATTTGAAGCTTTGGTTTTCTGTCTTGTGGATATTTTTTACACTCAAAAAACTGATGCCAAAATGGCTACAGCTGTATCCACAAACTCAAGTAGAAAATCCTTAGTCGTAAGTTAGAATTCTAAACAGGTTCTAAGTAATGCTGATAGAGCTCCACATTTTTATAAGCTATTTAGATGCTAACTTGTATCCTTAATACATGTAACTAAAGTACACATATATGAGACAATTTTTAGAAAAGGTTTAAAATATATCGTGCTGAATAGTATGCAAATAAATAAAAGGTATTGTAGAGGTAGCTTTGACGATGTGGAATACATGTGCTTTATATAAAACTGATGCGTAAATGTATATAAATTAGTTTACATTTCAGTGCAAAATTATCTAAGGTAATAAGAGCTATAGCTGTAAATGAAGCGGATCTACCAAAGCTTTGCAGCCCAATATCAAAGCCTTTCAGCGTACTTGAAAAGACAAGCTTTCAAATAGAGTAAAGTAGATGTAAAGAGTGTTTATCAATTAGCAAATTAGTATGCCTATACTTGAACCTAACACTACAAACCAACCCCTATCTATATTTTGGCACCACTTGGCAAAATAAACTATCGAAAATACTTCACCCCCATGGGTGGGCTATCTAACTAATAAACTTCATTCATGAGGTGACTTGGACAAATAACTTTCTAGATTTGATGGAAGCCAATTTGATATATTTGACAGGACAATTGCCTTTTGAGAACATTCCCAAACTTATAAACCAAACTTACAAAAGTTTCATCTCAATTTCAGATAAGTAGATCAACCACCACCTACATAAAGAAATAAGATGCCGCTATTCGAACAGGACAGTAGTGTCGCTTTAACTGAGAATCCATGTGCCTGCATGTCGTTGACTTGGGAGCAACGCATGTACGGCTTTATCATCTGTTTCACCATTGGTTTTATCTTGTCGATTATAGTACATTTAGCTAAAGTAAACAGTTCACTAAATTTTCTTTTATTAGGGTGTAGTCAATGTACTTTTATCTAACTTTGTAGGGTTCGGTATCCTCTACTCCTTGGGAAATGTGTTGGCAATTTTGAGGTAATTTTTATAAAAGTTTGAAATTGATTTTGGTGCAGCTCCATGTTCTTAATAGGCCCAGCTCGTCAACTCAAGATGATGACTTCACCTGGTAGCCTATTGTATATTGTGGAAATTTATTTATATTTTTTAAATAGTTCGGTTGACTGCCTTTTTAATCTATATAGCAATGATAATCTTGACGTTGTTCGTTGCTTTCTATGTAAGTAGAGATAGAAATTATCCACCTTCATGTTTGTATTAATGTTTTAAATTTTTATAGTCGCGGATATTCGTCACTACTTTGATCTTTGCCATTTTACAGTTCTTGGCTCTACTTTGGTACTGGTAAGTCTACTTTAATTGGAATTTTGTACTAACTGAATCTTTTAGCGCCAGCTACATTCCTTTTGCCAGGTAACTTGTATTGTTGGTTTCTGTAGTTGACTTTTTTATTCCATTAGGAGATTTATCTCAAACCTACTAGGCATATCTAGTTAATATTTTAAAACTAATGTTAAAAGTACACCAACTTTGATATTCACACCAATAAATATATATTGAAACATTCTGCTAGTGGTTCACAAAATTAGTAAATACTTTATTCTATTTTTTAATTTCGTTGACTTTGTCGTTTACACATTGGTCGATCCACTTACAGGCACTGTCGGTTAGTTGCTGCACCTGATTTCAAATAAAAGTTAGCATTTCTTATATAAAGTTCAAAGCCAAATGTACCTCCTTTTCAGCATCTTTAATAGCGTCGGTTGATACTCCACTACCTTTCTTCTTGTTAGAAGCCAGCTTTTTCATAATATCATGACGACAGTTTCGTACGCTGACTTTACTCTTTTCACCGAGACTTTGGATCTGCTTTATCAGCTGGTTGCGTGTATCAGCCGTCAGCCTAATAATATATTATTTTAGTTTTAAAAGTAAAATTTTCAAATAAGTTACTTTGGAATGGGCACTTTAAGTTTGCCATTTTCGGCAGTAGGATTTAAGTTCAAGTTGGCGTTTTGAATAGCCTTTTCAACTGCTTTCATCAGCTAAAGTAGCCTTAAGTTAAACAAAGTTGAAATGGTGCTTGCATTTACCTTGGGTTCGAAGACAGCGACATATAGGTTCTGATTGTCTTTGATGGAAACCTGGGCAACCTTCTTGAGGGGTAAAATACCGCCGTACTCATCACCAGCATCGACAACAATCGTATCCAAAATAGCTTTAAATATAAATATGTGTAAGATTAATGAATATAGTACCTGGGTTAGCACGACCTAACTTCAAGCTGTTCAGCTCCTGCTGCAACCTATCCTTACAACTTTCGAATTTAGGTTGGCATTCCTTGATGTCAAAATCAAACTCCTTCTTGTCACTTGAGTCTTCTGGCTCTTCTACATTTTTACCACCTTTGACCTTACGTTTGCTGGCAAAAAACCTGGAATGGTGTTGTAAGTAGACATTGGAGCTAAGTTGACTAAATTTTAAGTTGGAGTTAGGGCTGAGCCTTGTGAAGCTAGATGAAGTTATACTTCTCAGAAGTCGGACGTTAAATTTTAAAGGGTTGTACATTCTACTTGCAAGTCTACCAAGATAGATGGGTTTTTAAATTTTTGTTGATTCTTGAGTCTAGAAATTTTGTTTCAAGCTTTGAAACCTGGCTTAAATGTAGAATGGCATCAGGATTCAAATATAAATTGAAACTGTTTTAAAACTTTGATTAGCACTATTTGGATCCTAAAAGTACAAATAGTATACTATTTATTGGAATAGAATTATTTACATATTTTGCTTATTTTAAGGCATTATTACTGTACAAAATTTTACTACATATAAGTGCTTTAAATTAAAAAGAAATACCATTACTGTAGATAGTAGTATAAGTAGATATATACTTGTAAAGTATTGATGGCAGGTAAATTTTATTACTAAATTCATTTTATAGAATGAGCCCTATTTTATATTGGCTCAGTATAAACGTGTATTTGTTTAGCAGCTCCAGAACTTGAATAGTGGGATTTTGTAAAGAGCATATAGTTCATAGAAAGCTTTGATTGTATTACGGGTGATGTTTGTGAGTCGTCCACAACTCAGCTTGAAATATATCGAAAACTTTATATCAAAATTATAGTCCATATATAATAGTCTGTTTTCTTACTCAAATACCCTCTGTTTAAAATGTCGAGTTTTATCGGTTTGAGCATCCTGAAATATATTGAATGCATGTTGAGATAAATATGTGGGCTTTATCTCAGGAATAGAATTACTGTTTTAACTGTATTGAATTGATTTGTTCTTATATTTAGCATCCGTTAATTAGTGTTCACCGATATCTCAGTGTGAGTATACGTAGTATATATGTATAAGCAGATATGTTGTGAGCATCGTAACTATAACTATACATCAGCTTTCAATATATTATATGCATAATATCCAAAAAATAAGGCTATGCTAACAAAAATGTACTTTATTGAAAGCCATCTACTATTCTGTTTAGACACTATGAGCGAGTTTTTACAATTTAACTTGTAAAAGCTCACCTTTAAATTATGAACAGATCAACTCCATCCTAAAAAACCCACATTACATTAAAGAATTTCTTGTATATTTAGAAAGATGTAATACATGATCTATATTTTATTTTATAAAAATCAAACTATATAATAAAAGGGTTACCCAGAAAAAGATAAAGTAATAGCGATAGTAAAAATATAAATAGTTTATTTCAATTTAGAATTTACAAATTTCCTAGTATCGTAAAAGAGTTAAGGAGATTACCAAGACCGAAACTATCGACATATAGTTACGACTAGCATTCGACGAAAGTTCTGATTCAGCACGCGATATAATGGAAGAAACCTTAGAAGTCAACGAGCTTATAGCTCTGCTAGCTTGGCTAGATACGGCTGAAGGGTTAACGCCAGTAGACTGGGTTACTTGAGAAACTTGGGATGCCAAACTGGAGACACTACTAGCAACTGAGGATAAACTTGAGGCGTCGACGGTAGTAGTAGTAACTGGAACTACTGAATTAGGAGTAGGTGATGGTGCTGGTGATGGTGATGGTGAAGGCGCTGGTGACGCACTAGTTACTGGAGTAGCTTGAGAACTTGGATTCTGAGGGGCCGGAGTCTGGTTGTTGAGGTTGTCTAAAGCGGAACCAACTGGATTGCTGGGGATAGCTTGAGCAAAGGCAGCTACACACTGACCGATACAGGGGAAGTTGGCAGCGTTACCACATTGGTTTATACAGGCGTTTATTTGGGACTGGACGGCATCATTTTGGCCGTAAACTAAAGTAATGAGTGGGATCGTGAAAAGTAAGTTGAACTTCATCTTGGAAATTTTGTAAAGTTTGTAACTTTGGGCTTTTGCTCCAGCTTATATAGGCCTCTCACTTAAGCTTCAATGCGGATTAGATATGAAAATAGAGCTAACTGCAGGCTTGATTTTAGTATTTGATTGCCAATCCAAACCGAAGTTTTGATAGTGAGGTCAGTTTTCGTAGGCAAATGACACCTACTCGGTTCAGCAAAACTGAGTGGCTATGCTTGAGTTTAGTTTAAGCATAGGCACTCAGTTTTGTTGAACCGAGCAGTACCTTGAAGTTTGGTAAATTACTGGGTTCAGAGTAGGTAGAGGCAGGTGTACATAATTCATATAAGAAATACTACGTAAGTCATACATTTCCTTCACTACTAATTTCGAACGAGATGATATATTGATGCTTTTCATCATTATGCGAAACTTGAGCCTGAATAATGAACTCATCTTTAACTTTTGGTTCCAACCTATCCAAATAATCCTGTAGCTGAAATGAATTTCAAACTATGAAAAGCCCATCTCTAGCATTGCTAGGATTGATTACAAAGGAGGGATTGGCTATAGTTTTTATAGATCTTTGAAATCTACTGGTAGGCAATGCTAGGTCGTTCTAAATATTCCTCAAGTAGTGGATTGTTGGATGAGATAGCTCTTGGCATAAGCATTTAATGGCCATTGGCAAAGAGATATAGGATCGATAGACAAGAATGTTGATCAATGAGTTAGTTTTATAAGTGAAATGAAAGGAAGTAAGATAATCTCTGGTACTTTGAAGAAAAGGATGTATATTTGCATAGATAATATCGGTTTTTCTACATACAAATATGCTTTTGACGACTTTATATTGAATACTCCAATCCAACTCACCAAAGTGTTTAGTTTTATAAAAGTGCCTTTCAAAAATCAATTAAATTCAGGTCAAGAGCTCTATAGGACATCAACCACCGACTTATTGTATTGTAAAGGTAGATAGGCTTGCCTTTTGTTTAGTTAAATTTCAGAGTATTTTGACTGGCTTAAATACTTTAGAAAAATTGAATTAGAATATCTGATGTAAAGTCATAAAACACAAAGCAATCGAAATAGTCTTCGAAATATAGAAAATACAATTGCAATAACTCAAACCAAGCCATTTGAATACTTTTCAAAGCACCACTTTTAACATCTTATTGACAAGTTGAGTTTAGCTTTTGATGACAGGGGTTGATATAGCACAGCTTTGAAAGCAACCCAAAGTTTAATGGATGGATGCTGTGATTGCACACCTAGTTTAAAAGCTTGGTAGCTATATCTATTATCTATTGATGTTTTTAAGTATAATGCTCAATTGCTCAATACACCAGTATGCTCTAGATCTATATGGTAACTAATCCCGTCTTCCACTATTGAAGCCGTCCTAAATTGTGATTAATTAAGAAAGCAGTAAAAAGCGGAGAGAGTTAATTGGCAAATTTGTATCCGACAATCAAATTCGTGTATCGGGTGCATTTGTTCTCTTGTTTACTTTATGGAATCGCTTTTTCTTCTTTGAAATAAAAGCACCTGGGTCCGGTGGTTCTATGGGCTCAAGATGCCAGTCAAAACAGGGCAAGCAGTCCTACTAGACGTTATTAAATGAAGCATAAGCTAGCCTGTTGTACCTTCAGGAACATCAACCTCTTGATCGGAAAAGTTTCCCAGTATGGGTTTTAAAGAAATTCCTACTCTGAACCAAACTATATGTCCAAATATTCCTAATAGACACCATCTATTGGTTAGAGATGCTCATCTAGCGAATTAAATTTGAAGTTAGGGACAGCAAATTTGACTAGACTAGCATTCCTTTACCAAATTAACTTGGACCAATATAACCCAAATAGAGAAGAAACTAATCCCCATTTGACGTTGGGAACTCAGGGATTATGAATGTCACCTTCATATTGTGAGCAAATAAGAAACCAAAAGTTATATCGGCCTTTCGAAGTATATAATGATATCCCGTATAAACCTTACGAATAAGTTTCGGGATCAAATATAAATTTGTAAGCGAGCTAGCAGAACACTAATGGCTGTCTAGAATAAACTTCAAAACATCCCTCATCAATTTGGTGGCGCTTAGGGCCTAAGTTCTTCCACCCGACAGAAAATGTAGTATAAATAGTTGGTCAAGTGTCAATTCCTATGACTCTAACAAAGAACTTGAAGTAGGTAACTTGAATATGGGTTTGATCGAAGATTTCCACCTTTTGGACTGGCCCCAGTGTCAGCAACATTCGACCAAGGTACGTGAGCTCGGTATCGAACAACTAATTCAGATCTTAAAAGTCAAGGGTAAGGAGGGTCTGCCAAGGCCGCTTTTGTGGGGCGACGAGATAGAGTACCTGGTCGTTGGTTTGGATGTCAACAAGTCACGAGCCTATTTATCTACGAGGGCCCACGAGTTGCTACCTCAGCTGCAGTTGGAGGAGGAGGTAGGTCTGGCTACCAAAACTACGTTCGAGACGGCCTGGCGTCCTGAATTTGCCAAGTTTATGTTGGAGGGGACACCGGGGCATCCCTATGGCCCAACTGTTCAAGATTTACTCAAAGTGGAATCCAACATGCAGCTTCGTCGTAACAAGGTCAAGGCACTTTTGAATCCTGAGGAGGTGTTGCTGTCAATGTCGGTCTATCCATCTTTGGGATGCAAAGGTAGTCTGGACGTCGAGGATGATTCCGAAAACTTATTGACATTTAGCAAGACAGTCCCTGACAGTGTCATCAATCCCCACCCACGCTACCAGTGCTTCGCTAGGAACATCCTTCAAAGATCGGAGTACAACATCGCCATCAACATTCCACTATATAAGGATGTCAAAACTGAAGTTGACTTCCAAGACGGAGGTCTAATTGATCATATCTACTTTGACACCGTAAGTGCAGGATCCAGCAGCTGCTGCCTGCAGGTGACTTTCCAAGCACCCACCGTGGATCAGGGCCGATACCTCTACGATATGTTGATTCCCTTGGCTCCACTATTCTTGGCACTTTCGGCCACTTCTCCCATGTTTAAAGGATATTTGGCTGACGTAGATTGTAGATGGAACGTTATAGCCCAGGGATGTGACGAGCGTACACCTACCGAGAAGAACGTCAACGGTGATGGTGATAAGGCGGATCTAGTTTCCAAATCTAGACATAGCTCAGTTTCACGATATCTTTCCAACCATCCTCACTTTAAAACCAAGTACAACGATCTTGAGCTTGAAGTTCATCAACCTAGTTACGAAAGGTTGTTGGAAAGTGGGATGGACCATCAATTGGCTAGTCACTTTGGTTATCTCTTCAAGCGGGAGCCTCTTCTATTAACTTCCGATATCTTGGATGGTGATGGTATCGAGCTGAAGATGGAGAGCGACGGTACACTCGGCAACAGCCACTTTGAAAACATTCAGTCTTCCAACTGGCAGTCAGTCAGATTTAAGCCACCACCTACAGACAGTGACATCGGCTTCCGAGTTGAATTCCGAACCATCGAGTCCCAACTTACCGACTTTGAGAATGCTGCATTTGCTATCACCATCAACCTGCTGGTTCGTGCCATCCTATACTTCCAAGTCAACTTCTACATGCCTATTTCCGAAGTCGATGCCAATATGGAATCTGCTCAACTTCGTGATGCCATAAACTTACACAAGTTCCATTTCAGGAAGGAAGTCTTTGACGAAAATGATGACAAAACAGAGCTTATGTCTTTAGATACCATTCTCAATGGGGATTCTGGGTTTGTAGGTCTGTTGTCTCTAGTCTCCATGTACCTCAAAGCCACCGAGGTTGACGAAGAAACTATCACAAGTTTACGGCCTTACCTCAACTTAGTTGGCGATAGGGCTAGTGGTAAGTTACTTACTGGAGCTTCCTACCTGAGACAATTTGTCCACAATCATCCCGACTACCAGCGGGATTCCAAAGTTGGACCTAGTATCAACTACGACCTCTGTAAGCTCATTAATAGACTAGGATCCAAATCAGAATACATCAACGCTCCACAACTTTTGGGTAATCACACCAATGCTCGAATCGTTAAAAAGTTGGATATCAAGTTCGATGCTGAAAGTAGTTTTAGTGGCTTGAATGGTTCCAAAGTCCTCGCTTAATCCACTTTTTCGTTTTTTTCATATTTTACCGTCGGTTAAGCTATCTATTTAGCAGTTTAACTTAGCCTTACATCCCTCAATTGACTACAAAGTAGTTTAGTTGAGGAAATCGCATTGTTCACTTTTATAAGCCAAAGCTATGTTTTTTCGTATAATATACCTTTAGCAGGTAAAGTAAAGTATATGATTATTCTACTTACTGAAAAGCTGCTAGGTATATTAGAATAAATTAATGATAGAGTACTATATTACTAAATGCCTTCCTTATATTCTTCTGTATACTGGTACATGCTAGACTAAACCTACTTTGAGTAGTCTGCTATCTTTATAAAATGTGTACTGTATTTTGATGAAGCTAGCTATTTTTATATTTTTGTCTTCACGTTCTATAAGTATCGGAACACTGAAAGCACAATACATCTGAAAAAATAAACATTTCATATTTTCGAAATAATGCTATTCTATATTTTATCAAAGATAGTTTATATTGAGAAGTGGCATTATTTCCTTTATGATTTTGCCTAAAGAAATGATGTTTTCATAGAAATATGAACAAGCTCCCAAAAATTCTTTCAATAAGTAATTATTTCTTCAAAGCACATCCATCAAAGTCAACTCAACTAAACTTATGTTCGATACAAGGCTACTTTGTTCTATACAACGTAAGTTATCGTTTGGTTGTGTATACTACGGGTAGCATCGGTAGTAGTGAAAATCAGTTCAATAAAATTATATATAGACCCAATTTAATCTCATTCATCGATATCTTAGTTTGAAAAGTACTTAGGTAAATATAGTTAAATCTAGTTTTAAATATCATACCACATTTGGTATCACTATTTATTTCACCTTACATGGGTAGACAGCAGCAACTTAATAATTAGTTTCTCGAGACAATAAGGGTGCAAAAGTACCAAAGGCAATGAGGTGGTGCATTTAGCTACTAAATTGAAGAAAATGTAACTGTAGGGACCTGCGCCAGTTAACTGGAGATAAAGTATTTGAAACTCAAATCCAAGTACTTTTTGGTAGGGATAGTTTAGTTTTGGCTTTGAAATTTGAAATTTGAAAGGACAGATTCGTATAGTAACGCTTTGTAAACACCATTGAAATTTGATGGAAGGATGTATGGTATCCTTACAAAGGCACTTTGAAAGTCTATGCATCCCTTCAAGTATAAAGCTACAATCAATTGTGGATTGATGCCATATATTGCTTATGGATATTCAATTTCCATATCCAACACATGTTTCAATCACCTACCCACCATATCAATCGAGTCTAAATTTATCTCAATAATGCCGCTTTCAATAATGTCCAAATCCGTATCAACTTCGAGCTGATCTAAGTTGTACCTCATTAAATAAGCAATCATCCCAAAGCTTTTCAAATAAAGGACAAACTAACCTAAAATCAAATCCTATCCAAAGAGATAAGGAATCAATCCATATATCGTTTTGAATACCTGTTTTGCAAACTATGGCTTCAAATCAAGAACAAATTAGAAATCAAGGCCGACCATGGCTTCAGCAGATTCCCAATCTTAGATAACACAGTCTTTTTTTTACTGTTATGGCAATGCGAAATTAGTTAGGGATACCTGTGACCTGGTTGCCGCAATATAAATTCGAGGGTTATACCAACATTTATATTTGCACTATTATGTTCAGTATTGAAGCTACGAATAAGTTTCGGGTCCCAACATATAAGGTTGGTAAATGGCAATCCTGTCATTAAGTTCTTTCGAGAATAAACTTCAGTACATTTCCAACAATCAGTAGGCATCGGAAATTTATATCTTCTATGTAAATTACAATGCAGTTGCGATGATAGTATAAATAGTAGGTCAAGTGCAAACTCCCAAAGATCATCTGCCAACAGCAAAAAACAAATTTGAACATGGGATTACTCGAAGATTTCCACCTTTTAGACTGGCCCCAATGCCAGCAACATTCAACCAAGGTACGCGAGCTTGGCATCGAACAGCTGATTCAAATCCTCAAAGTTAAGGGCAAGAAAGCTTCCCCACTACCACTGCTGTGGGGCGATGAGATAGAGTACCTGTTGGTCGGTTTAGACGCCAAAAAGTCGCAAGCTTATCTTTCTACAAGGGCCCACAAGTTGCTACCCCAGCTACAATTGGAGGAGGAGGTAGGTCTAGCTACCAAGACTAGGTTTGAGACGGCCTGGCGTCCCGAGTTTGCCAAGTTTATGCTGGAGGGGACGCCTGGTCATCCCTACGGTCCAACCGTCCAAGATCTACTCAAGGTAGAACCGAACATGCGACTACGACGCAACAAAGTGAAGGCTCTCTTGAACCACGATGAGGTGCTGCTTACAATGTCGGCCTATCCGTCTTTAGGATGTGAAGACAGTTTGGACGTCGAGGATTTTTCGGAGAGTTCGGTTACTATGAGTAAGATCATCCCTGACAGTATCATCAACCCCCACCCACGGTACATATGCTTGGCCCGAAATGTAACCCAAAGATCGGACTACAACGTCGCTGTCAACGTCCCACTGTACAAAGATATCAAAACCAAAGTCAACTTCCAAGACGGTGGCTTAACGGACCATATCTTCTTCGATACGCTGAGCATAGGAACCAGCTGTTGCTGTCTGCAGGTAACTTTCCAAGCACCCACCGTAGACCAGGGCCGATACCTCTACGACATGTTGGTCCCCTTGGCTCCACTTTTCCTGGCATTATCTGCCACTTCCCCCATCTTCAAGGGGTACTTGGCCGATGTAGATTGTAGATGGAACCTGTTGGTTCAAAGTTGTGATGAACGTACTCCAACGGAAAAGAACGTCAATGGAGATAGTGATAAAGAGGATCTAGTCGCCAAATCTAGGTATAGTTCGGTCTCCAGGTATATGGCCAGCCACCCTCACTTTAAAACCAAGTACAACGATCTTGAGCTTGAAGTTCATCAACCTAGTTACGAAAGGTTGTTGGAAAGTGGGATGGACCATCAATTAGCTAGTCACTTTGGTTATCTCTTCAAGCGGGAGCCTCTTCTATTAACTTCCGATATCTTGGATGGTGATGGTATCGAGCTGAAGATGGAGAGCGACGGTACACTCGGCAACAGCCACTTTGAAAACATTCAGTCTTCCAACTGGCAGTCAGTCAGATTTAAGCCACCACCTACAGACAGCGACATCGGCTTCCGAGTTGAATTCCGAACCATCGAGTCCCAACTTACCGACTTTGAGAATGCTGCATTTGCTATCACCATCAACCTGCTGGTTCGTGCCATCCTATACTTCCAAGTCAACTTCTACATGCCTATTTCCGAAGTCGATGCCAATATGGAATCTGCTCAACTTCGTGATGCCATAAACTTACACAAGTTCCATTTCAGGAAGGGAGTCTTCTCCAACGAATGACGACAAAACAGAGCTTATGTCTTTAGATACCATTCTCAATGGGGATTCTGGATTTGTAGGTCTTTTACCACTAATATCTTTGTACCTCAAAGCTACCGATGTTGATGACGAGACTATTGCCGGTCTACAACCTTATCTCAACTTAATTAGCGATAGGGCTAGTGGCAAGCTACTTACTGGAGCTACTTATTTGAGACAGCTAGTTCACAACCATCCCGATTACAGACAAGATTCCAAGGTTGGGCCTACCGTAAATTACGACCTCTGTAGGCTCGTTGATCGATTAGGATCGAAGTTGGAGTATAATATTGCTCCACAGCTGCTGGGTAACTACCCTAACATTCGAGTTCCTAAGAAGTTGGATACTATGTTCAACTCTGATGTGACTTTTGGTAAGCTTAACAGCTCCAAGGTCCTCGCTTAACTCTCCTTTTTTATTTTCGACTAACACCTATCCCTTTACATCTTTTAATAAACTATCTTCTACTATAGCTGCATTTTCTTTATAATATCTATCTCTCCAATATATAAATGTAGATCCAGGTTTCTTCAGACGCTTTGCTTGCTGTAAAGTTTCGGTAAAAACATTTTAAAAGTTGATTTAAAACTATAAAGTATATCTGCTGTCAACTTAAAATACACATTAAAAAGCTTAGACAGCACTCGTCAGCATTTTAAAATAGTGCTCTTCAGTGTCTTCCTATTTCTTTCATTATATGCCTATATCCGATTCACCAAGATTACTAATTTCGAATACTGAAACCCATCAGCTGTGACGTCAATTTGATCAGCATAGTCCCAACTTACTAAAATTCATAAGCTTGACAACCAACCTCTAAAACAAACGAATTTCGAATGAGTATGGAAGCTACAAATGAAATAATCCAATCCCCGACCACTATATCCAACTTTGGTTTTAAGGATGCCAGTACCGGGAAGTTGAGCGATGCTTCAAAGTAAGTTATAATGAATAAAGTTGCTTATTTGGATATTTCTATAAAGAGCTATGATGACAAAGTTAATTCGACCTAGCCATACTGACAGTAGAGGCTATGTCTACGGAGGTCAACTACTAAGTTGGATTGATATAGTAGCTTCCATAGCCGCTAGACGACATTGTGATCAAGCCTGTGTAAATTACAGTTTTGAAGCATGAATTTAAATTTGATTATTTTTAATAAAAATAGGTGACACGTAGTGTAGATGGTGTCCATTTCTTGTTGCCTATAAAGGTAGGAGACGTCGTTGTCTTGAAAGCTACCGTTAACAGGTCATGGAATACTTCAATGGAGGTAACTTTAGGTTGTAAAAGAAAACTAATGTATATAAAAGGTTGGGGTTAGAGTAGAGACGGAGGATCCGTTGACCGGCATCCGTCAATTCTGTAACTTTAAATTTATAAATGGTTCAATAACTGACTGCTGGTCGTACTATTTCAAACTTTCTAGGCTGTCATGCCTACTTGACTTTTGTAGCGGTAACTAAAGAAGAAAACCCTGAGGATAAGTCGAAGGAAGGTCGGCCCAATCCAATTAAAGTACCACCTATCTTGCCCAAAACTGATCTCGAAATTCGACGTTACGAGCTGGCCGGTTTACGTCGAAACTGGAGGTTGAACTCGTTGAGCGACCACTTCGAAGCCATCAACCTACTCCGCGACAAACTACTAGTAGCTTTTGCATTAATTTGAAATTAATTGAATTTCAATAGACCTTACGAGCCCATGACCCTTTAGGTGATGGCCATAATCCTACTGGAATGATGGCATCCTACGGTGAAATTGTTGAGCTGGTACTACCCCAGCACGCCAACACGTTGCAGATCACGTTCGGTGGTCAAATTATGGAATGGATGGAATACTGTGCTGTAGTATGCGCTCTACGTCATTCGCGATCCCATCTCCTTACCGCCAGGTAAATATTTTAATCTTAGAGTTACTTAGCTAATATATTCAACTAGTGTCGATACCTTGCAATTCCACAAACCAACTTACGTCGGTGACGTGGTCTCGATCCGAGGAGTAGTTACCTTTGCATTCCGAACCTCGTTGGAAGTGTACGTGACGGTAGCTGCCGAGAATTCCAAGACCAAGGATGTTACCTTCACCAATGATGGTTTCTTCACCGTCGGTAATATTTTGAATATTTGTATTTTTAACTTATGCCATGGATTTAGCGGCTGTCGATCTATCCAATAGACCCAAGTCCATCGAATCTATCTTACCTGATGATGAAATGGAAACTGCAGTCCAGAGTCTAGCCCATGTGAGAAGAGCTCTTAGGTTAAAACAAAGAGCCAACCTCAAGATTTATAGCGACGTCTTATCTTAACCATCTTACTTCAATTAGTGCTTTAGAGATCAGTTTGGATAGGGACTGGCTGGCTTTTTGATGCATATAAATATACTTTTTTTATTCAATATTCAAGCTATTGGTTTTTATGGTGTGTAGTTAATTGTGATTAGTTTATTAGTTGGATAATGGCTTACAAGCTTTGGGCAATGATTCGCTTTGTTCTATCGGCCATCCTGATTTACTGTTATTACTATGTATTCGATCTTACTAGGCTGATTTATGTTGTATAGAATTAGGTTATGATTTGAGGTATTTGATAATGGAAATATCAAAAAAAGTACATTTAACTCGTATAAAGCTCAACTATCAAACTAGTACTAGTATTTTCCAATCATATATTTCAGCTTTGGTTTTTATAACCAATTTCAAAAGCTTCTTTGTATTATAAGCCTATATATTGTTATAAATTTGAGGTATATAGTGTCTTTGCAGTAAGGAATAGTTATGCAATTTCTAAAACAAAGTTTACTATATGGGCCTTTAAATTCCAAATTAATTGCATCATAAATTAGCTTTATATTTCAAATTTGAAGCATCTAATTTGGAATGAAAACTGATCATTCTGGGTGATCTCCAATAAGTTGTCTTATTATATTTCTTGTTTAGATTTATCATGCAAATTTTTCTTAATAAGTTTAACAGATAATAACTCTTTAACAAAACAAACGCAAATACTATAAAATGGCAAAGCTTTTTCAGATCCCTCCAAAAATTTATCCATTTTACTGCAAATAATTGGCCCTAAATAGAAAAGGATTTAGCTGGCTGAGTGCGTAGCGTTTATAGATCTGTTGAAAAGAATAGAAACATCTTTATTAAAGCTCTCAGTTTACATATTAAAAGGTACCTATAGAACTGTTTATAATCAATTAATCTCCGGTGTTTTATTCAAATATATGCTAACATATCCTGTAGACTACTCAAGCGCTTTTTAAATAAAGAGATTGTATTGAGGTTTTTAATTACAAAATATAGGTAATTTTATTCTACCCAAGCTTTTTTGACATGATAATTAGATTTCCACAAAAATTAAAGAATCTCTATTGTACTGACATTGACTTCCATTTACATACAGTCCTATAAAGTAACTTTTATCATTTTACCGTATTTAACATTTGCAGAATGTCCACAACTAACCTGGACAGTTCGCTTGATCCCATTACTGTTGCCGTATTACAAGCTGGACCCTGAATGCTTTGATTCGTTAGCGTCGCTTAATGCACTTTTGAATTCGTGCGATGTTAACTTGAGCGGCGATTCTCAGAATTTCAACGAGTCACATTTTGCTTCGATAATAGCAGCTTTAATTAAATGGGTTACGCCTAGTGGGGCTCAGAGCGACTGCATGCTTCCTCAGGATCTTTTGGTTCACATGGAGAAATTCACAGCCCATATAAAACCGTTCTGCCAGAACCTCAATTGGAAAGATATTATACGACAACTCGACAACGAGAACATAAATTTTACGTGCATATCAGCTGCCTGGGTACCGATACATCTATACCGTGCTTTCAATTCTACCAATGACTTCGCCCCCATAACTGCATTTTGGGAAAACTGGACAAATTCTGAAGCTCAACTCTCCTTCCTGTATTATACTATCAACGGCCCGGATCATCTGAGTAATATCTTCAGTTCCTTCACTAGGCCAGTTTTAACTATGGAGAAAATACCTGGATTTATACCCGACTCGCTTTCCGCTAAGAAATTTGGCCAAATGATGAATCGTCCCTGGAACTGCCTCGACCTAATGGAGTTCTTGCTGCATAAAATCAGCATAGGCTCTAACGGTATAGCAAAGAAAGCTGCTTAATGAAGGGCTGGAGAACTGACCCCGAGCTTATACTGCTGGGATTCATTCAGATACTGCCCTTTAAGAACAGTTTCCACGAGAAATCTGTGTTCTCACTCTACCAAGCGTTCCTGGATAGTGGTGCCAGAGGAATCTTCCCCTTTAGTATTAATTGGTTTATAGATAGCTCTTCGCTTTTCGCTGGATTTAGGTATAGTTTGTTAATTGAACCCAAGTACCTGCTTCCTATCTTCAATGTGTGTGACGCCCTTCACATTCTTTCGGCCGTTTACTACTCCAGTGATTACAAGTTTACTCTGCCGCTCATGACCATTGCCCACAAGAGAGACTACCTTAATCTCTTGCATTGGATAGAAGATAACTGTAAGTTTAATCTACATGATTTGGTCGCAGCTTTCATCGGTTACTTTGGTCCACGAATCAACCAGCTTGTGGAAAAAAACTTGTCCCTGAATAACGAGCAACTAACCTACGAAACTGCCGCGCACTTCATTCATGTGTTGTTGAAACAGGACCTGACACCGCAGGAGAGGATCGAAGTTCAGAATATCACCAACTCTATCATTGCAAAGTACCCCGCCTTGGACAAGATACCCGTCTTTAATCAGCAAGGAGTTAGTATATTCAAGTACACTGCCGATATCGAAGAGGATACGAATAGGATCATACCTGAATTTTATGACGGCAAAATCCCGCCTCATACGATCGTCCAATACATCATCAAGATTCGAGCTTCGTCGCAGCCTAGGGATCAGGCTTTATACTCTAGCATCATCTCCACCCTCCTCGAGGAGTACCAGCATTTCGACAATATTCAAGACAAAGCTCTTGAGCTTTCTGCCGAGCTATTTGGTTTACTTGTCGCATGCAATGGCATATCATTAAGTCTTGAAAAGATGGTTATAAGCTGTATCGCAAATAGCTTAGATCGACTCAATTCTCCTCGCCACTACAAGTTTGTCACGATAGCGCTAATGCAATTTAAGTTCCGACTCCACGAATTTCCTGCTTTATTGGAGCGATTGCGTCCGTTGGTTCACGCTTTTAGAAGCATTCCAGACTTGCCTGGCTATTTGTCTGGTTACCCTTCCCATAGCGGCTTCGAAAATGGAGTTGCTTCTCGTGATATGAATAGTATGTTGTCAAATGAGGGTCACTCAACTCCAGTGGCATCCTTTGATAATCCACAGTCGAACGTCAGTTACCCTGGAACTAATGCTTCCGCTTTAGACTCCCGCTCCGGATCCAATGTTCCTAACGAGTATGACCAGCCAGATCAGAGAAGGCAAGACGAAATCACCTTCAGCATCAACAACATGTCCCCGGAGAATATCGAGGAAAAGGCACATGAATTGATTGGTATTCTAGGATCCCTCCCTCTACAAGTTTTTCAGCCATTATCTCGTTGTGAAGCGAGTTGTACCTGAACAGAACAACCAGCAGGCTTACCTTCGACTTCTTGAAATTATCAATAACAAGGATCTGACCGAGCAAGTCATCTCCGATACCTATATGAACATTCATAAGCTCCTCAACTCAGAAAACACGACAAACTCTTCGCAAGAGCGCGGTAATCTCAAGAAATTAGGAATATGGTTAGGCCTTTTGACTTTGGCGAAGAATAGGCCCATCCTCCACGACAAGATTTCCTTCAAGGTATACATTTCTATCCCATTCCAACTAACATAATTTAGTCGCTTCTAATTAGTGGCTACCTCAACAATTGCTTGAATGTTGCGATTCCGTTTACTTGCAAGGTACTTTACCAGGGTAAATACAGTATAGTTTTCAAACCCCCCAACCCATGGCTCATGGCGATCATAAGGTTCTTGGTCGAGCTTTCGAAATTGCCCGAAGTTAAACCAAGCATAAGCTTTGAAATCGAGATCCTGCTCAAAGAGTTTAAACTGAAGGTCGACGACATCCAGCCAAGTGAGTACCTTAAGAATATCGACATCATTTCACAGTCCAACCTTTCCAAGGATATGGAGGGACTTCAGCTTAGTAATGGTCGACACCAATACAACGACGGCCACAGTGATGATCTGTTTAAAGAGATATTTAGGGATACCAACTTTGATATTGCCAACAACATTTTTATAAACCCCAGCATCGTGTACGCCCAACACCCCCATTACCGCGAGGTTATTTTGGAGTCGGTTATAAAGGCCATTCGTGCTGTTGTGGAGGGATGTCTAAGAAGGTCGATCGCAATTGCCTGCAATGTCACTAAAGATATCATCATCAAGGATTTCGTGATGGAGTCCAGCGATGAAAAGCTTCAAAATGCGGCCCATACTATGGGAAGATCAGTAGCTGGATTTTTCGCCCACGTAACCTGCAAGGAGCATGTCATGAACAGTATGTTAGGTTATCTCACCCATGGCATCAAATCATCCGGACTTCCCTATGACCATATAAAGCACGAAGACCTCGAGCTTATAGCGGCTGACAACTTTAAGCTATGCGTCTTTACTACGCAGAACTATGCCGCGGAGGGAGTGATCAGGTTTTTGGACCGAGAATTGGAGGATGCCATCGTAAATCGCCGCAAATGCCGAGAGGTAAATAAGCTTCTAAAATTTGATCTAATTTTTTAGGAGGGCAAGAAGTTTTACGATCTCACTCAAGTTAAAAGAGACACCCTTCCGATAAACTTGCCAGAGCTCCTACAGCATCGCCCGACTGGTCTTCTTCCTGAACAGGTTGGTATTTGTGCTCTACCTGATTCTAATTTTATGTAGTTACATGTCTACGATGACTTCCGTCTTTTGCCCCTTGAGACCAACGACCCACACGGTAGCACTTTATCTATTTGTATTCTGACTCCTTTTAGAACAAATGATAATAGACAATCAGCTTATGGCCCATCAGAATTTAGAGCCCATTGGTCATGATAAATCCGATGCTATTTATATGAATGTAAACCAGTTTTCAGAAGTATTTACGGTACGTTTCTATAACTTGATGTCTCTAATTTAGATTTAGCAACTGATAAACGCACTGGATCGCCAAATCACGCTCATTTCTGAGAACCCCGAGCTAAGCCATGCGGAGCTATTAGATCTATACGGCCAACTTGACGCCTTTTTATCTCAGCCCACGTCAGAAGAAGCTCTCTATTTCTTTGCACAGAAGTTTGTTCAACGTATTTATCGCAGCCATCTGCCTCATGGACAGCATCTCTATATTGTACTGCTTGATTGTCTATTCAGATCCTCATTGACGGTAGCACGTGAAGTTAGGAACTGGATGATTTATTCCGACGATGAGGTAACTTGGTATGTAGTTCTTGAGCTTAATTTTTGCAGCGAAAACTTGTCCCTTCCGTCACCAAAGCTCTTTTGAAGCACCACATCATCACTTTTGAGGAACTTGACCCCCAACTGGCAAAAATGATTGAACTTGGCCGCAGTGAGTTTGTAGAATATTCCCTTGCCCTCATGCGTAAATGTCTCACTGAAGATCCCATCCATGGAAATTACGACGACTTTATCAATACTAGCACTGCAATCGCCAAGATAATTCAGAAAGGAGACCCTGGTTCTCGGTTACAGGCACAGGTTGACGATATAAAGACTTTGTATGAAGCCCGTTTCCAGGAACGTGAACTTAGACAGCTCTGTGCATTCTTCCACTCCGACTGGTTGCGTATCTACGGCTTGACTAATCCATCTGAAAAAGAGATGTTTGATTTCGTTAACAAGCTTGGCCATCATCACATACTTACTGATCCACAAATGCTATGTATGTTTATCCGCACCTGCATCCAAATCACCCTGGAGGTATTTTTCAACCAAGATATGGACAATAGCAACATGACCAAGAGTCCTTACTTTGTAGTAGATGCTTTGGCCAAGATGATTGTGGTTATAGCACGCTACGCCCAGGATATGGCTGACGACTATCATAACACTACCAAGATTAGTTTGTTTTCGAATATGCTGATCGTAATCAACTTGATGCTTGCTCACTACCACAACTCAATGGGCCAGAAGTTCCACCCTAAGCCTTTCCTCCGACTTTATTCCAGCATCTTATATGACCTGCATACGCATGAAGACCATTTAAAGGCGATTGAAACCAACATATATTTCTCATTCAACAACTCGCTGTTCAACCTCCAGCCCGGATTTATGCCCGGTTTCTCTTTCGCATGGGTCTCTCTCCTTTCACATAAGCACTTCTTGCCTAAAATGATGACCATCGACAACAACAAGGGCTGGGACTATATATTGGCTCAGTTTATCTGCCTATTCAAATTCCTCGGCACTATTTTCTTTAAGGAAATCACTCCCATTGCCTATGAGTTTTACAACGATGTCTTTAAGTTTGCCGTCTTAGTACTGCACGACTACCCCGAATTCTTCGTCACCTATCACTTTGAACTGATGTCCGTACTACCCCTTTCATGCTCTCAGCTTCGCAACGTAGTGTGTAGTGCTATGCCCTCCGACTTTACATTCGTTCGCCCACAGGCTGGATACTTTGATGGAAAAGCTGCCAATGAGATCCTGCCTCCTCCACCTGTTCCATCCAACTACACTGCTCCTTTGGAAGGAAGAAATATCATGGAGACTGTTGGGCAGTACTTGGCGACACGCGAGCCCATCAACTTCCTATTTGATCTGAGGAGTAAGCTTAAAAAAGGAATCGAGAATTCCAAGACTCTGAAACCATCCTCCAGTCAACTCAACTCTGTCGATGTCAATGAGGATCTAGAAGGCTTCGACTATCAAGTTATCAACAGCTTGATATTGTACATCGCTTCCGCCGACCTGGCCACCGACTCGGAGACATTGCCAAAATATCATAATGCAGCTATGGATATTTACCACAAGTTGTTTATAGATTTGGGTGATGAAGGTAGCCTTTTTGAATTTCATTTAGCTAAACGTTTTCTAGGTCGTCACATCTTCATTAACTCTTTATTTTCCCACTTGAGATACCCAAATCAACAAACTCAGTACTTTATCACGGTAGTTCTCAGTCTCTTTAGTGTTTCGAAGGATGTAGTTTATAAGGAGCAAATATTCAGGTAACTAATGCCATATGTCATTTTATTTATTGCTTAGGGTTCTGATGGATCGCCTGATGGCTGGAAACCTCATGCCATGGGGAGTGCTTACTTTGTTAATAGAGCTATTTGAAGGCAAGGAGTACGATCTCCTCAACCAAAAGTTTGTCAAATCGGAGCCTGGACTCGTCGCCTTCCTGACCGACTTCGTTCCCTTCATCAAGAATGGGCCTAAGGAACCTTTCGAATCTTCTCAGACCAAGTCCAACACTCAGGCTTAGTCTTCACCAACATCTTTATCGTTCAACAAGTGTAATCTTGTTTTTATTTACCAGTAAGTTATGTTCCCTGCTTTTATCACCACACATGCTCGTCAGCAACTATCAATGAAAGTATTGGGGTGTGCATGTTAGTTACTGGATATTTGATGTGTTTGTGGTTGGCTTACCGCCCTTAGATTTTACATTTAAACTGCTTCGTGTTGCATTGAATAAATCTTGTCTATTTAAGCTTTATATCTTCAATGTGTATGCATTTGCTTTTCTATAGTATTTTAGTTCTACTTTTCGATTTATATCGTTTTGCATTCTAAGCTTGTAGTATAGTTTGAGTTTAGATTAATTACCTTGAAAAGAAACCAACCTTTATTAAGCAGAGTTCAATTCAACTTTACTTTTCAAACTCAAAGTCTAAAACATGAATTCAGAAACGAACCGACTCAAGTACATCTCCAGACCAGTAAACGACCTATCAATAAAGTCAACAGAACTGATAAATGTAGAAGAGGTACAATTTAAATTGACTTTTCAATAACCGAATTTTAGAAAGTTGGGGAGCTTATGGAGGCCATGACTATAAGCTGCGAATCCCTGCACATGAAATACAATAAAGCTGATAACGAAGATGGGGACGACTTACAGAAAGAACATTTAGCTTCGAACATCTCAAGATTTGGCGAATTACTCGATGTAAATTATTTCTTATAATCTATATATAACCTATTTAGAACATTCAAAGCGAACTGCGAATGCATTTCAACTACATGGGCGAAAAGGCCATCATCCCAAATTTAGATTTACCGGTTGAGGTAAAGAACTTTTCCAGAGCTACCTTCGATGACCTTTGGGTTGATATGGTGAATGATATAAACGAGCAGAACGCACCCGACGAGTATTTTAGCTACCAGATCTAATATTTATTTAAATTAAAATGTTTTTCCAACCGAATTATTTAATACTATGTTAAGTTCCTACTAAGTAGAAGTTTACTAGAGGTAACTATATTATAAATTATTTTATATTTGACTTTGACTTGTTTTGTTGATGAGTTACATTAACACAGATTCTTGAAATTTTTTTAAGTATAGCTCAATATTTTAATGGATTATAGTGGTGACCGAATTAGTAAGGTGCATTTAGGTAGTGGTATAAATGATATTTTTTATTTAACTAATAGTGAAATATATCACTTTCTACCATTTAAAAGTTACACATACTGTAATCAATTTGACGAAATAAGTAAATTTTTACAAATTGGTTCATTATTAGCACTGTATATGTAGGATATAATAGTCTGAAACTATATATGTGTTAAATCATACTATACTTATGATACGCTTATATCCAATATAGATGGCTCAATATTAGCGATAAGTTGACTGGTATAAATTTATACAGCTAGAACTACAGACTACGTTTACTTCTGTATAAAATAATATAAATGCTACAAAGTCAGTAAGTTTAGTGATCAACTCCACTTATACCTTCATATCCATATTGTCAGTATAAACTGAGTTATTTCTTTGGTATAGAAAGGTTCTTTTTATGTCGTTATTTAATTAGCTGTTCTTACTAGTGAGATGAAGCATATGTTCAAACATTTTACTATTCGGCTTTATAGTAGTCGTACTCATTTTATTATAAAGCTATATTTGGTTAGCTTTTTGGTTGAGACTTTGGTGAAAGTATAGGACCCATACTTTTACTGTAATTGTACAGAAACCTGTCAAGAGCTATACTTTAGCATGTAGCTGGTATGTCCAAAATGATGTTGCAATTTAGGTGCATTCATTTGCAATACCAGTTTAAATTGTTATCGGACGGACGGGATAAAACCTAAAGAACATAGATTGCACCAACGTGACAAGGTTGATGACCATTCTTGTACGGTAGTTATAAATTAGAATTACTCAGCTTTATCGCTAAACTTGCCTTCTTTGAAATGGGTTACAAATATGTTCTTGTGACTTTAGTAAGATATAGTCCAATCTCAATATCCCGTTGCAGACTCCTTGGGTATATCTTAAAATTTCAAGTTCTTGCCTTTCGAAAGTTCAAGAGCATGCTTTTTTCTTTGATGTGGAACTGAATTTGTATCCAAGAAGTTTGACATGACTAAAGTAGAATATTCCTATACAGCGAAAAGTTTCCAATTTCTCTTTTAGCAGTAATTTCGGGTATATTTCTAAATTTTTGCCTCAATTGGCATTTCAGAGGTGGCTTTATAATGAATAATATACGGTGTAGGACTTACATCCATCATTTTAGCTAGTGTTATTTTCATCTACACATGGATGTTTGACCTCAGAAAGCTGAGATGCTTTTGTATAGTTAAAATTTATATAAATAGCATATATAACCAGAAATCCTCACAAATATGTATGTATATGTGGCTTTACTCCAGTTAAGATGTTGGAGATGGCTTTTGGCCATTCATTTCTAAATTGATTGTGGATACCCATCTATCCTAAAATGGGAAGGACTGAACGAAGTTTAGTAGCTGTTCAGTCCAATAACTCCATCTAGGTTATGGACGCTAAAGCATCTGTACAAATGCACTTGAAACTACTTTATACCACACATGTGCCAGCCAATGCCAACTCATCGGTGGAGTAGATTAGCTTCAAGCGATAGGTGACTTAGACATCAGCTTGGATAAGCTCTCGTACTTCATTTTCATTGCACGTTAAGGCCGAAGGAATAAGGCTCTATCCAATAGGATATTCTAAAGAAATATATATTGAATTTATGAATGCGGATAGTAGTGCACTAAGTTTCACTAGAGGATGTAATTAATACTAAATCAAACTAAACCAGTTGGGTATATAAGGTTAAGTATCATGGCCAAAAGTTTATTTCAAATTTTGATTCTCAAATGGGCTTGCTGTCCGATTGTACTGAGTTGAGTTGGGACGAGTGTAAAGTTTACTCCAGACAAGTGCGACGCTTAGGCATCCAGCAGCTCCTCCGTATCTGCAAGGACCAAGAGTACAAGGACCAGGACCAACCTCTACTGTTTGGTGACGAAATTGAGTACCTTATGGTCAAGTTCAAGGAGGGAGGTCAAGTCTGTCTCAACACCAGGGCCTATCAACTTTTACCCCAGCTCAAGGTCGAGAAGGAGGAGGCTGAAAAATCCAACAGGTATGTCTGTTATACGATAAAGGCTAACTGTTTCTAATAGGCCTTACGAAACGGCATGGACTCCTGAGTACGCAAAGTTCATGTTGGAAGGTGAGCTTGGCTTCAAGTAAAAGTTACTAACAATGGATAGGGACCCCCGGTGTACCTTTCAAACCAACAATCGCCGGTCTTCTTGAGGTTGAGAGTAACATGCGCATAAGACGTAAGAAAGTAGAAAGTCTGCTCAAGGAGGATGAGGCTCTGATTACACTGCCTATATTCCCAAGATTTGGCTGCGATAACGGGATCGATATCACCTACAACGGCAACACACCCTGTACTCGCAGTAAAATGATATCGGACGACATCATATTCCCTCATCCTCGTTTCAAAGCGATGTGTACGAACAAACGGGACCGCCGAGGGGAGTCATTCCAGGCTAATGTCCCACTCTTCATGGATGAGAAAACTTCTGTTGGTTCTAACGACGGTGGCTTGATGGACCACATATACTTTGACACCTTAGCTGCCAGTACCTGCTGCTGCTGCCTACAGGCAACCTTCCAAGCTCCCAATGTTGACGAAGCTAGGTACATGTATGACATGCTAGTTCCCCTAACTCCCATCCTCCTGGCCCTATCTGCCAACGCCCCAATTACCAAAGGACTACTTATGGATATGGATACCCGATGGAGCCTAGTCTGCCAGGCATCTGACGAACGTACACCTGGTGAGCGAGGTAAAGGTCCACTAAACGAAGGGGAGCGCCTTATATTTAAATCCAGGGTTAATACAGTATCGCGTTACATCTCAAACTACAAGGAGTTCCATCCCAAGTACAACGACATTGAAGCTGAGATTGACGAAGAGAGCTACAATGCCTTAGTAAAAGGCGGCATGGACCAGCAGTTTGCTAAACATTTTGGATACCTGTTCATCAGAGAACCGCTGGTCACTTATAAGGAGTCTATGCTACGCAGTACATCGGGAGAAGTTGATACCCACTTGGACAGCGACCACTTTGAGAATATCCAGTCGTCAAACTGGCAGTCATTGCGGCTTAAACCTCCTCCTGATAACAGCGATATCGGATGGCGGGTAGAGTTTCGTACCATGGACGTCCAAATTACTGACTTTGAGAATGCAGCCTTAGTCATCTTCCTCAACCTTTTGATCCGCTCCATATTGAAGTTGCGACCCAACCTTTACTTGCCTATCTCCAAAGTCGATCACAACATCCAGTCTGCCCAAAGTAGAGATGCTATTAACACCCAAAAATTCTACTTCCGTAACCAA
Organism: Capillidium heterosporum; assembly: GCA_016630905.1. Classification (NCBI taxonomy): domain Eukaryota; kingdom Fungi; phylum Entomophthoromycota; class Entomophthoromycetes; order Entomophthorales; family Capillidiaceae; genus Capillidium; species Capillidium heterosporum. The sequence goes on from WBMQ01000010.1 coordinate 1,033,690, forward strand.
ATATTTAGTAATAAGGATGACAGTTACACATTGAAATCTATGGACACCATCATCAATGGTGATAGTAGTTCCATGGGGTTAATTCAACTCATCACCAAATATTTGGAAAGCGAAGGAGTCAGCTTTACATTGATTGATTCTCTTAAACCCTACCTCAGTTTGGTAAGCGAGAGAGCAAGTGGTAAGCTGGTTACTGGGGCTACTTACCTGCGAAGCTACGTTCAAAGTCACAGTAGCTATAACAAGGATTCGGTTGTCAACGATATAATCAACTACGACTTGATAACTTTGATCGACAATATCGGTAACAACTTACAGTACAGTTTAGCCCCTCAGCTTTTGGGGAACTATGGGGAACTGACTTTGGTTGATAGGAGCAAGTCAAAGGTTGTAAGTAATAAGTCTGGCCTTTCAGCCAACAACACTATCCTCACTTCAGTTCAATCTTAGTGCTTTGCATATGTTGTGAACTATATTTTTGCAACAGTCCAAATAATTAAATTCGTTTATTATAGTTAAATTTATACTTTTATGTATTTGTTGTAAACTACACTTATATTTTAGTATACATTTGGTCATAGGACCTACCTGAATAGTAAGATTAAATGTGGTATATGTCAGCTAATATACCATTGAATAGAAATAAAAATACAAATACAATAGTTGAAAATCTACATGGGTTTATTATCCTCGATACTTTACCGAGGAAATGTGGTGGGGAAATATGGCAAACTATAGCTAACCAAACTTCCCAAAAATGTTAGTAATGGAAATCTCCAGTTATAAGTACTCAACTACCTATATCTTAGACTCGGGTAAGCGGGTAAAGATGTCGACCTTCTTAGATCCTTTGAGGTTGCTATCGGAAGACCCTACCGAAGAATCACTTTTGAGGAAGGTATTGTACCCGTTGCTGTCAGAACCTTTGACTGGAGCCATAAGTGGTGAATCGATAGCCTGCTCCATATCGATCTCGGCGACCGGGTTACCATTGCGTTGTGATTTGATGAGGATACCCGCCAACCAGTCGATAGTCTCGAATAAGCCTTCGGCTACTCGCTTGACGTAGGTGTTGTGAAAGAGTGGCTGTAAAATACTCTGCTCGGATTCCAATTCAGGTCGCACTTTGGATCCCATGGTGATGCGGAAGGCTTTGCCGCGCCACTCGAACCGATTACCTAGCATGGCGTAGATGTAGAGGGGTAGAGCACTCAACTCGCGGATGGTCCAGGATACGATGAACTGACGTAGAGCTAGGCCACGCATCGGCCGTCCCGTTAAATCCTTAACTAATTGTAGGTCCAAAAGGAACCAGAGAACGAGGTGGAAGGCCAAGAAGTTCAAAGGATGGACGTCAAGCAGGGAACTAACACCGTAGGAGGCGAAGATGCCGTTGAGGATGGACTCGGTGAAAGGTTCGACAATTGTGGCAGCTGGCACAATTGATTTACGTAACCTTGCCCACCTGGCCCTTCTCGAGAAGTAAGAGGCAGTTGACAGATCGCCCAACCGATTGTAGACTAGGTCGGAAGTCATGGCGTGCTTTAATCCCTTATTCCATATAGCTTCACCGATTAAGTGATCCTCAGCAAGTATATCTTTGAAGGCCTCGATACCACCTTTGTCGGAGAGGTCTGATTTGCGGTAGAGGCACGACTTACCTACGATACAGGGTGCTACACCGACGTAGTTGATGACTGAGTACATCTTGGCATGGGCTGTGTTCAAAAAAGCAGCATCGAGTTGGGCACCGAACGCCTTGGTGCTGACACCAATAGGCAGGTGGTGGACGAGACCGATAGTTGGATCCATCATCAGCTGCACCGACCGGGACAGACATCCCAAGTTCAACATGATGTTGGAGTCGCATACCCAGACGATGTCGTATTTGGATTGTTTGTAAGCTTTGATAAGGTTGCTGACCTTGGGGTTGATTCCGGGGAAACTAGGATCGATAACCAACTTGGCGTCGACCTTGGGGTATTGAGCTATAAGCTGCTGCACTACGGGGACACAAGCATCGTTTGGGTCGGTTACCGAAAATACCAGTTCGAAGTTGGGGTAATCCTGCAAGAAACTGGACTCCAAGTTTTCGCGTAGCTTGTATTCTAGGCCAGCCAAAGGTCTCAAAACCGAGACAAAGGGGCCATCTTCTATCTTAGGTGATGGTAGCTTGGTGATGAGCAAGCTAGATCTGTAACGGTACCTAGCTAATATGATGGCTGATATCGAACAGCCGATCATAAAGACCCACAACAGGATCGAAAGGTAGATAGAAAAGCTGGCGAGGTAGGGGTAGTAATCCATGAAGTATATACAGTTGTAAATAATATCTAAAATTTGTTGACCAAGTTCTATGCTAATGTTGAAGCTGTGTTAGAAAGGTTGAGCTTGGTCGTCTCGCTATAAAAATTTTGAAAGTGTCCGTTGGAAGTCGGCTTGCTGCTTTTATACGTTTTTAGTTTATGTAAAGGTGGTAGGTTGTGAACTGAATTACTAATTTCAAAACTTTACCTTTCAAAATCAAATCCCGATATCATCACAACTTTCTCCAAATATTCAATTCTGATTGGCTGATGACATCATCCACATATGTAGTTTTGTGAAACTACGCAGCTTCTACACCAATTCTCGTCCCTATTCCGATTAGGTTAAAGTAAGATTTCAAATCAACTAGGTTTGGTTCAATAAAATTTGAGTTGGCGATACCGGGAAATAGATGGGATCGAGCCCGATCTTCTCGCAGTCAGCGAAGGTCTATCAATACCTGTACATACATCTAGTGCCTTTAGTATGGAGCATATATGCGTCTATTAAGCGCAAAAATAGCAAGTTTAATGACATTTTTGACCCGCCTCTTGCCTTTCACTTGAAAAACATAGCACACTTGAAATAAAAAACCAAAGCCGGTTAAAACAAATCCCTTTTCATCACCATTATTTATAAGATTGATTTGATCTCTGTCAAATTAGGAAACAGTAAGAATCTGCTTATAAATATTGCACTCTCTTACTCCAGAAATTAATTGCAGATTGAGAAATTACAAACTTATCTCCGGCTGTCGATATACGTGTCAACAGTTGAGATGGAACGGTACAACTAACAAATAAATAAAGAATAGTCTTGTTATCAGCTTATAAATCCTACTGACTTCAACGTATAAATACAGCTTGCTGTTCAAATTCAAAAGCTTCAATCTGTTGATAAAGCTTGAAAGACATTCCTAAAAGTTTGAATTTATGGCCTGGAAAAACTAAGGTTACATAGTAAAACCTACAAGGAGCATTGTCTGATCCGATGGACCAATAATTTATCCGTAGTTCCTAATCCCCAGGCTCAATACAATCGTTCGTTTACACACATTTCAGTGTAAACTTAGTTTGAAAAGTTTAGCCAGTACTTTAGCCAATAATGCTTCAAGAATCTACCTTCCAATCAAAAGAATGTCGGGAAGATTATAGAAAATTTAGAGGCTTTTTCTATGGCTTGGAACAGGAGTCGTAAAGCAAATGTCCACCTACATTAATTTATGGTTTAACTTGAAACCTGCCAGTATATTTCTAGTTGATAGGTGGGTTTAGTCTGATGTATTATCTATAAATTTGAAGATCAATGAGAACATTCTTGAAGTCTTTAGGAACTTGGAATGTGTGAGATAACTTTGTTGATTCATAGATAAAAGCTAATGCTTGACAATATTTATGCATAAAAAGGCTACTTACCACAGATACATAATTGAATTGAAGTTTCCGACATAGTATTTTCGACTTAGATACAGATAAATGGCACAGTATTCCGGACAAAACTGTATAAAAGCATTTGTCCAAAAATCAAACATTGAGGAAACTATAAACTCTATAAGTAGGCACTTGTGAAAAAGTCACAGGGCGACATGGCCGAGTGGTCTAAGGCGCCGCACTCAAGTTGCGGTCTCGCAAGAGGCAGGAGTTCGAACCTCCTTGTCGTCATTATCTTTTTTCTATCTTTTTGCTCCGCCATCGGTTTAGACCTCGACAATATCGTATTTCTATCCACAAAAACTCGCTTATTAAGACATCTCAAGCCAGTTTTTAACATATGCTCGACGACTATTAAATGTTAGTTCTATAAATATATAGTAATTATAGTTTTATTCTAACAATTAGTATTAATTTTTTGTTTAGTTGATTATATCTCAGCTTTGAGAGCCAAGAGTTGGACACAGTGTAATTGCTGTATTAAGGAAATGTATCTACAGCCAGTGGATTAGTCCTCATTAAAGTAATACCATCTACTATTGACCTTCAAAGAACATTACTCAAGCCATCAAGAATTGATTTCCAAGTGTAATTTTTTGTAGCCAAGTTAATTTCTTGAAAAAAGTATCTTCAAATGACAAGCTTACTATTTTGGAAAGATCATAGATATGCTATAAAATATAGAAACACCTGTAGTATATATACAAAGTTTTAAAGTATAAAAGGTTTACTGTCAATATTTAGTATATAAAAAGCAGTAACGTCAGGATGTATAGTTAACAACGTTACTTGAAGTTGCCATATCTGCTATAAACATATAGTTATTATAAATTAGTACAAGGTCAAATACATCCGGCATAGATCCCAAACTTTTGAATCCAGTTAGTAGTAACAGTCCAGTATATCCTCCAAGTCGAAGCTTGATTCGATGGGATCAACCTGCTTAGAGAACCTCCTACCCTCTTCAAACATCTTTTTGATGAGGTTGGTTACGTCCAACCGACTTAAAGCTACCGTATCATACTTATCATCTGTGAGGTACATGAAGCTAGGGTCTTGATCGTTCGTTCTGTAGTTGAGGTCAGAAAGGAAATTTGGTGATTTTGGCGATAAGGCAAAGTCGCTTGAAACAGTGGAGCTTGTCGATGTACGGGTGGATAGTTTTAGATCGGGAAGGTTTTTCAAAGGTGTGGTTGATTTTGACGTTAAAGTGGAATAGGCTGAGGTGGTGGTATATGTATAGAAGGATGGTTTTGAGCTTAGAGTGGTCTCCGATGATGAAATGGAGATTGGGGATTGTGTACGAGTTGAAATCACTGGCTTGGATTCCAATTTGATTTGAGCTAAACTCTGCTCTATATCGAGTGAGGTTTCAAAGACCATGGCTCTACGATTCTTCACTGAATTAGGTTTGAGTTCTCCCTTGGTGATTATGGGTGGTGTAGATCGACTTTTAACCTTGGTAGCCTCATCCTTTTGTGATTTGTTAAGATTAATAGGTAGTAACATCGAGGTCTGAGTACGGTCACTGGATTTCTTAGTCTTCTTTTCGATGGAGAACGAGATACATAGGGGACATTTGCCTTGGCAGCCCTCGCTACAGCTACTCAAGATTTCAGTCCGATCGGCGTCAAAGGATTGGTCTGGACTTGAATTTTCAGACTGAGAGATAGTTTCCAACTCCTCAACGAACTTGTTGTCTGGTTTTGTCATCCCCATCATATCCAGCGACTTTGTATGTTTCTGTTCCTTTTTACTGACCTTGGTAGTTGGAGGATGAGATAGCGACAGACTCTTTCCCACAGCGGGCTTAGTGTAAAGTTTGTCTAGGATCTGTTTCTCCCCACCGAAATCCAAATCCAAGTTGAAATTATAGCGGTTAAGTGGGATGACCTTTATACTATTTTCCGATTCCATCAATCTATTGGATAATACTTGACTGGAACTACTCATCTCAGCTTGGCTTTTAATGAGAGCTGTCTTGCTGAATGTGGAGTAGAGTTGGATCAACGTAAAGCATCCTTCGGCTATACCTACCATCACATTACACTTGTCCAAATAACAGGAGTTGTCAAGCTGGTACTTGGTAGGTTCAAGCTTGATTTGGCACCGTATCATTTCAACCGTACTTACGACTGTGGGTATCGTCTTGATGAGGGGTTGGAAGGCTGGCATTTTGTTGCGTAAGCTAAGCAACTGGGTTTGTAGTCGGGTCAGCTCCGAGATTATCAGACTAAGCCGCTCATAAAGTGGACTTGAACTCATTAGTGATAGATTTAAAAAAGCTGTGTGTTGAAATTGGATTGTTTGTTCCTTTTATACTTGCTTTTTAATGTTAATATAATTTGACTTACGTTTTAGCACTTAGTCCGAATAAATTATATAATAGTTTAATACAGCCAATAAATCAAAAATAGGTTTTTTATTGAACTGGGGTATTGAGCTGTTGAAGGTCCATGTTGTTGACTTATATAGTATGTAGTGGCATTACCAACTAGCTGTCGTCGCCATATAGTAGATATATGCAGAGGTTTCAGCCATATGTTGTCTGGTATAAGGATGCTTTATAGCATGCTAGTATATGTTTCAGATGCAGTCTTTAATCTATTCGATGCTCTATCAAAGCCCTAGCTTGCTTATCGTACTCACCTTTTTAGGCTAGGGTAAACCATAAAAATATATTCCATTATCATGGTTTGCAATAGAAAGTATTCAATAAGGCTATTGCCTAGGTTCGGTAAATAGTATAGTTCTAATATATTGTCCTATTTTTAATCTATAGGTTCTCGATACTATAAGCCCAAATAAGGAAATAGTAACCTAGCCAAGATTCAGATGTGATAGTTTTCTTTCCAAGGTCAAATTTTATCGCTTGAAGTGGATAGAAAACTTTTCAATGGTCGGGTTTATCATATATATAGATATTTCAACATTTTTCTTACTTTTATAGAGCTTCTTTAACATATAGTGTGGATGCTGATACTCTTTTTTGTTAATCCTACTCGGTATTACTCGAATAGCGTTTACATTAATTTATTCAAAAGCCTTGTAGTAAAGAAAGATAACGGACCAACAGAGATGCTACTAGCACTAGTGCTTCATACTGAATTTAATTTTTAGCTTACAGTAGAGTTTAAAAGTATTTATTTTTAACACACCGCGTTTACTTGTAGTAAATAGAACAATGGTTCTTGACAAAACGACCACATATATCCCAATAGCTCTAATGTTTTAAAAGAAGCTTGATGCATTACGATAGCGCCATTTATTACCAAGCATCAACTGATGATTAGTATCTTCTTTGATATGGACGTCATCAATAGTACCTTCTAAAAGTTGTATATGCAATCTGCATATATATTTAGGTTATACGTAGTAAAATTGCATATGAAATAGTATTTAAATAGTACTATTATATGTTCGAGAGAACATCAATACTATATATGTAACTTTTGATTTATGATTTTGAAATTATATAAAGTATGCCAGCTTATAAATAGCTAATAGGACTGTGTCTATTGTCAAAATGAGGTTGGTTAGCTTGGAATATTCTAATATTCTTAGTTAGTACACAAAGTACCAGCATTATTTTTGGAAAGGAGGGTTGATTGCCTGTCTGGCTTCAAATCCACTTTCCAAGATGCTCTGAACAACCTGAGATCAAGGTTTAGTTTTATACACCTAGGCTGGTTACAGTATCACTTTAACGACTATCCTGATACTATTAAAGAAACAACTTTGAAGCTTAATTTCATAACGTAGGCTGGCAACTTTTCCATCATATACAACCAATTCCAATTTATATAATACCAGTGGATCTTGAAAGTATACTTATTTTAACAAAGTACTTCGAGCTTAGTGACCACCTGGGAAGTAGAATCCTACAAAACAAATCATGATTCTCCAAGTTAATCAATTATTTAATACAAATTATAATTTTTGGAAAATAGAAGAAATCATGATTCGTTTTGCAGAACTCTACTCACGTCAAATTAAAAAGTATAAATGTTGGCTGTATGTATGTGTTGAATAATAGGGTTGCTCGTTAACATACTAATATCAATACTAACAAAATAGTCAGTTGGCTTCATCGCAGATCAAGGTCCTTCATATCTACTTTGTAAAGAACTAAGAAGGGATTTCAGTAGATAAAGCATCGCTACTAAGAAAGATTCCATAAAAGCTTAAAATATTATCAAGGTAATGCTTTGATAGAATTTACTATACATTGTTTGTATGAACTGAATTGCATCAGCAAGTTTCTTAGTATATCGCTCCAAACAACTTATTTTACTATTATGTTTCAAAATATTGGATAATTTAACATTATAGATTTATAATATACCATGCTAAATATTTTAAAACAGATAGTAAAGTTGATGCAATTAATTTGAAACAGGATTATATATAATTTAGACCGGAATATCTTTAGGTAGAACTTTAGAGGTATTGAAAACATCAAGCGAAGACAGTGGCATTTAGTGGGACTTGGGCTTGCTCTTTAAACTAGATTGCAATTTAGGTTTTAGGAAAGCTTCGTGTAAAATATACCCCGCCCAGATTCAATCACATTGCTATCCAAACACGCCACAAGTTTTCTGACTGTACCTTTTGGGCGGTTGCAATTCCAAATTCGAATCTGGTGTTTCGACATAAAACTCCTTTGCAAAGTTAGTTTCCAGTTGATAACTTTACCAAATCTAAAGTTGTAACTACATCATAATATATCCATCCAATGATATCCATTGCTTACCGAAATTCTGTTGATTTAGCTTTACTAACTTTGGCTTGAAGAAATAAACCTGCTTCTAAGCCTTGAAACCACCAATTAAATCGCATTAATAATAGAAGCAAGTCCTAACTTCCCCACATTTGCAAAAGTATATAAACTGGAATCTAGCCAAATTTCCAACTTTGAGTCCTTTGCTTCTTCAAACTTTCAGTTTATTCTTTTTGTTACCCATTTCATGGGCCTTATTTCTGCCCAGTATCCAACCCACCACCACCAAATTTACGCCTGAAACTCCAAACTGTCGATCTGACCTGTACAAATTATAAACCACCATCTTCCCAACGTCTAAACTTTAAGTAATGCAACCATTGGTAGCTCCAGTAAAACGAATCCATCAAAACGAAAAACTAGGTTATCCCAACAACTTCATGTCCGAGCGTGAACAGCAATTTCAAGGAACCCGCCAGAGACTTAAGGTTTGTAAGCAAAAAAATAAAACTAATAAATTTTAGTCCATGGACAGAGGTTCCCCAATGACCAACCAAGGTGAGGGCTCCGAGTACATCCCAACCGCCATTGTCATCAAGAACATCCCCTTTGAAGTCAAGCGAGAACTCCTACTCGATATCTTCGTAAGCAAGCTTACTTTTTTATAAAACTAATTTAAATAGGCGCATTTGAACTTGGCTGTGCCTACCGCTTTGAACTACCATTTGGATAACGGTGTCTTTCGAGGTCTTGCCTTTGCCAACTTCAAAACGCCTGAAGAGACCACCGAAGCTCTAGTTGCCATCCGTAACGTCGAGATCGGTGGGCGCAAGTTACGAGTCGAGTACAAGAAGCCCCTCAACTACGAACGCCGCGAAACCAACCAGTTTAAATCTCAAAACGAACCAGGTAAAGTTTTCAATACATTCAAGTGCTCACAATAGTTTAGTTGAGAGAGCTGAGCCCCCACGTTCCCAGGATCCCGATTACATCGACCCCAATGACCCCAACGTCAAGGCACTCTTCGAGCAGATTGCCGAGTTCTACAACGACCCAACCCGCTCTGCCTTGATCTACCCCTCTACTCTCAACTCTTTCCAGCGCCGCATCATCCACATCATCGCCAACCGGTTCTCCTTGTACAACTACAGCGAAGGTAGTGGGGTTGAGCGCCATGTTCGAGTTTCAAAGGTTGATCCTGCCATCATCAGCAGTATCACCAACGCCCAGAAGAAACCTATGCCTCAGTCGCGTCGCTACCAGTCTCCTCGCTCCAACGGTAATGACTCCAATGGCAAAGGATCCAGCCCCGAATCCAAGTCCCCACCCCAGCGCTACGTCTCCAAAGGATTCAAAAAGTACACTTTTATATGTTTTCTATTTCTAACTTTCTGCAGGGCTGACGATACTTCTACTTTGAAGCCACTCCGTGCCCCAACTTTACCTGACCTTGCCAATAACTTTGCCAAGCGTATGGCTAGTCGTCCGACTCCAGCCTAGCTCTCATACGCCAAAGGCCATAGGTTGAAGCTACAGTGGTTAAAGTTTGTTGTTTACAGTAAACTTTATTGCTTTTATTTGCACTGTTTCATTTTGAACTAGCTAGTAGTTATTTTTCAAAACATATGGCGTTATCTTGTGCTTTTAAAGGAGGTGTATGAAATTCACTACCTATATTTATGTTTTGATTGAGTTTTGTTCATAAGTGTGTTGATAATATGCAGTCAGAAATTGTTTTAGCTATAGTATTTAGATTTTTTAAAAAGGCTATTTTAAATAAAGCTAAATTGATAATAGGTGATTAATTTGGTATACGATATAGAATTCCACCAGTAACTGGAGCTTCTTTCTACCTATTATAAAATGGTGTTTTGTTTTCTGATATTAATTTCAGTAGATCAACAAGTAAGCTCTGTGTTCAAAGTATGACTAATACACAAGTATCTTGTCATAATTCGTATATATCAGGTATTTGGGTTTTTAAGAAACATAAAGTTTCTTATAGCATAGGAGTATTGAGCAAAGACGTGCAACTAGTTATGATAGTGCTAAGAAACATCTACAGATATTAGCTATAGTCACTTTCTTTGTGGCAAAACTATGAGCTTGATTGAAATGCAGCCTGCCTATTCAGAAGAGATGTCCTAAATAGTGCTATATATACAGCATATTTCATTATATCTACAGGCATAAGTATACTTTTAGATCTCTATCAAATAAGTTGCTTACTGTACTGAAATAAGCCCGCACTATGACGTTAAAAGTTCTTATAAACTGACCCAAACACCCAATTCAAAACGTGAACTTTGCAGTTTTACTTGACTTTGGATAAACCTATCAACTTGCAATTTATTTCTCTCTATAACTGCGTTTCTAAACTACCAACTGCACTTATAAAAACAAATTCCAAATGCCAGTTAAACATGTATCAAGTGATGCTGATTACGACTACGAACTATCGAGCACCAAGGATAAACTGGTAAACAGGCATTAATTTAGGAAAATCTAACAATTTTGTATTTTGTAGGTAGTTGTAGATTTCTTTGCGACTTGGTAAATACATTTTACTTTTTTGTTTTAATTTATTTTTAGGTGTGGGCCTTGTAAAGCGGTAGCCCACCCCTACGAGTTACTTAGTGAAAAGTACCACAAGGGTGCCAAATTCCTAAAAGTTGATGTAGACCAACTGCAAGGAGCTGCTCAGAGTGCCGGTGTTTCAGCTATGCCAACCTTCCACGTAAACTAACTTTTATAAAAACACATCAAAATAACTTTCTACTATTATTAGGTTTATAGAAATCGACAGTTATTAGGTTCCGTCCAAGGTGCCAATTTAGGCGAAGTCGAAAGTATCATCTTGAGTAACTACAAGGAAGTTGAAGCTTTCGTTGGTGCTGGTAACAAGCTAGGTGCTGATGCCAATTCCAGCTCCACCAGTACCAACCCATTCAACTTGTTGTTCCAAAAGTACGCCTCCAACGTTAATGAAAGTGAAGATGAAAAGTTGGAGGAGGATGGCGAAGTTGAAGTCCAAATAAGACTTTGGGATAAGACAATTCACAAAGTCAAAGTTTTAAAGTCTTCTAACTTAGCTAACTTGAAGGATATCGTCCAAAATTTACCGAACTGTCCTACCAACTTCTTTTTGGCTTCCAACTTTCCAAAGAGGTACTTACTTTGTAATATTTAGTTTAATTTGTTGCTTTTAGAGAGTATAAAGGGGAGCTGCTGAACCGTACTATCTACCAGGAGAAATTGCATAACAACGGTCAACTTATTGTCCAAACTTTTTAGTTCTATATAATAAAGAGTTTATAGCACATATATATGTTTCAATAATAATACACTAATTTATTTATAATGCCAAGTTACACTTTCATCTACTTACAACATTTGAATGCTACAGAAAGCTTTCCAACGTATCCAAGCTAATCAATAAACTATTTATAGCCAACAACACTTTGAATTTGATGTTTACCTTACCCTTCCCTTCGGTCTCCCTCTCATCAATCTCATCATCATATTCCTCGTTGAATCCATTGCACTTATGTTTATCTTCGCTACTTCCATTACAACTATCGTTACTATTAGTACAGTTGATGACGTTACTACCGCTATCAAAATTGTACAGCAACAGTACCAAATTCAAAGTGAGTGCTACCACCTTGATGGAGATCTTGGCTCGATCAATAATGTTAAAGTAGGAGCACCTATAAAGTTCATAATTCAACTCCTTCAACTTTTGAAAATACTGGTCAACTATCTTATAATATTTGTCTCCTTCTACATAATTAAAAAATGAATCAGTTGCTATTACATTAAACTAAAATACTACCTAAGAGCAACCCCCTTACTTCCTCCAAAAAGAATTGAAAGACCTCTTTGTCAAAGTTCAAATTTAACTTGTAGGTCATGTTTATAACTTCAAGGTACAGAAATAGATTGTCAAAATTTCCTACCAGAATATCCAGGTATAGGCTTTGTAAGGTTTCTAGTACATCGCTATCGAGCTGTATGTTGGAGTAAATAGTTGCATTGTCGTTGGAATCTTTTTGCAAGATTGTCTGATAAGCTTCAGATAACTCTATTTTGAAAGTATAAATTCAAGTTGGGATTTAAAACTTACTTTGAAAGGCTTTGGTTGCTAACGGTTCATTAGGATACTTGTCAGGATGGCAAAACCTGCTTCTCTAAAATAAAGTATAGCATTTAGCATTTGTTTATTCTTTCGACAGTAGTACCTTTATATAACCTTTACGTAACTGGCTTAAATTAGCGTTTTTAGGTACGCCAAGTATCCTGTATAGATCTCTCTCCGCCAATATACTCTGAATTATCTCATTGGTACTCATTATTCCTATACTAGTGATGCTTCGTATATGCTGAGTTTCAAGTAGTTCGATTTCAACTTTGAGAAAGGTAAGCTTAATGTATTCAAACTCTTTATTTTTCACAGGGGTAATAGAATTAGCTATGCCTTCAACTTCCTAATTAAGAATTCCATGGCACAAATTATTGGTTTGTGATGGCGGCTCTCTTCAAATTCATATGGTATATCTTTGAATAAAGATTTATCACTTTTAAATTGAGTTTGGGTTTTTATGTTGCTTGGTGTAGTAATAGTACTTATACATCTATTAATTACACTTTACCACACACATATAATATATACAATACAAAATATAAATTTCTTGCTACAGTTAATTTGTTAGTGGTAAACGATTGTCGAGTTGTAGGCAATTTACTAGGAAGATCCTAACTTCCCAAGATCTGGCAGTATTTACCAAATTATAAAAAATAAATAGAATGCATACTCTACAAAATATAGGGGACATGTCCTCAGTCTTGGAAAAGCTACTTAGCTCTGAAACTACGATAAAAACTTGACTGTTGTTCCAACAATAATGCCTATGGCTTGAACTACACTTGGAAATACAAAAGAATTGTAAATCTATAATTAAGCAGTGAAAATTGAATCCAAAGCATATAAAGCTATATGAAATTGACCATCAAATTTCTATAAATATATATAACAGTTACTTATCCAAGTATGCAAAACTTACATATTTACCTCCAATAACCTCTCTTAGCAGATTTAATATATAATATAGTGTTATATATAAAACAAAGTATTCATTTATTCAAGAAAGGTAGCTTAAAGCTTCAAAACAATACTATAAAAACTAAGACAAAAAGATACAGTTAAACTTCATCGAAGCTCCTATGAAACTTAACTTGACAACCAACATCTTCAAAATTTAACTTACCACAGCAGTCCCAAAACTTGTTGTCGAATTTGTGGTCTACCAACTTGGTGTCGTCTATCTCATAATAGTAGTGATCGGGAGGGTGGGGTCTATTTACATAAGTTAACGGATGATAGTAGCATTCCTTTTTATTTTCGGTTGGGTCGAACTGCTTGTAACATAACTTACAGGTTACCATATTTATTATCGCATTCAAAGTTCAAATTGGTGAGGTTAGTGTTTTCTGTTGTTTTGAGCTTGGTAGCGGTCTATAGGGGAAATATATTATGTATTTTAAAAAACTCCGTGAAGGATTGAAGTTTCCCACCAATACAGTTCGCCATTTCATTCTAATTATCCCGTCAACTACAAACCTTTGGGAACTTTGTTTGGCCCAACAGATTTTACATAATTAAGCCAAGAGGGTGGTGAAGCAACATTTTAGCCAAGGGTTTACAGAAGGAGCAAAACGACTCAACATTGAATTTAGTACCTGTAAATACGAAATTTAAATCGACTTTAGATATTAGCTAACTGTAAAACCAATGGGAAAGAATTTACGCCTACGCATTATTAAGATAGTGGGGTATATACCGATAATACTGTGCTGTTTAATAGTGTTCTGGTCTAGCTACGTATACAACTATATTTTCTGTTACCAACTACTGGACGAAGACCTATTAGCCACAAGTAAATTTTACGAAAAGATGTCAATAATTTACATATTCAAATAGAAATAGTACTTATGGTTATCTACAACATACTGTTCATTATGTTTTTATGGTCCTACTTTATGGTGGTAACAGTACATCCCGGTACACCGAGAGAAGTAGCTTATATAGTTATACGACAGTATGTTTAACCTTTATACTTTTTTGAACAATAGGCTTGGGTAACCTTATCGAATTCCCCCGATCCCGACCAAGTCGATTCCGAAACTGAGTTGCTGACGAGTGATACGGTCATCGAAGCCAACCAACTCAGAAGAATGCTGCTACGTCAAGCTACCATGAACAACACCAGCCAAGGTAGCAGTAATGAAGGAGTTGTACCTACCGACCATATCTTTCAGATGCTGACCGTTAAAGAGGATGGTAGTCGGAGGTATTGTAGGAAATGTAATTTTGATAAGCCGGATAGATGCCACCATTGTTCCGTCTGTGGAGAGTAAGATTCATCAGTTTTCCATATTTCTAACTTAGCTTTTTTTACTCTGTAGATGCATTTTAAAGATGGATCAGTAAGTTTTAGTCTTATATCGGATTAATTACTTTATTTATATATACTAACAGGCTTTTGTGTTTATTTAATACTTTGCTTTTAGTCATTGTCCATGGTAAACATATATATTTATACACAAACCTAACTTGGATTTTACTTCTATATACTACATTTAGGATAAACAACTGTGTGGGATATTTCAACCAAAAGTTCTTTATCCAGTTCATTGTCTACTCCTTGATCTTCTGTCTATTTATTGCCTTAAGCTTGATACCCGGTATCATCAAATTGTTCAATACTTCGAAGGTAAATTTACCTACCAACAATATACATCGATCTTACCTTTATCTTTAGGGAATTACGATAGAACAGTTCCAACTCTTCTTTTTGATATTTGTAACTGGACTTTTTGGGATCATGTTGACCTTCTTTGTCGGATTCCATATGTACCTGATCGCTAATAACCGTACTACCATCGAAAACTTGGAACGAACCGTATACAAGGTGGATAACGACCTCCCAACTGCTTCTAGATACTTGAACGTTTTTGATATTGGCACAAAGTAAGATTTGTAGCTATTCAATATTTTGTTGCTAACCTTTCATCCTGTTTTAGGAGGAATATTGAAGAGGTTATGGGTACTAAGCTTCATCACTGGGTTCTTCCGATTCAGACTATGTAAGTTATCTGATCTATATATGCTCATCCATATATACTAATCAACCTGTAATATTTAATTTAGGCCTGGTAATGGGGTCATTTTCCCCTTAAGTTCGTACGCCTACTCTACTCTTGCTTCAACTGATCCTTGAACTACAATGTTATTTTTGACAAATTTATGATAGTTTAACTAGATCCTTGACGATATATATTTCATCCATTCAAATCCGCAATATTATATACCTAAGTTTAGTTGTGTGTATATCTATATATATTTTTATATAAATACTGGAGTATAGTATCATTTCTTTATTTAACCTTCATTTACATTTATATATAGAGCCAAAATCCCTCTGCTGTTTAACATACTAATGAATTTCAATTATGTTGTCATTTTTGCGAATATTTATTCCAATATCATATAATTTACTTATATGTATACAACGAAAAATATATAAACATAGAGCCAAACTCTGTACCACTCAAAAGATTAATTTAAACGAAACAATAGAATACCGTATAGCATCCCAATACAGAGTACCACTAAATGTACTTCAGACAAGAAAAACAGCATTAAAGGGAGAGATACGATTAGAAACAAAAAGAAACGCTTATGGCTGGACTCGAACCAGCAACCTCGAGATTAACAGTCTCACGCGCTAACCAATTGCGCCACACAAGCCCAAATGGACTCTGTATCGGATATCCACATGATATCCCTCGCCTTTAAGATAATATAAATTAGCTTTAGTTAATGAGCTTGGATCAAATATCTGGAAACAATAATCTTGAAGATATATTTCATAGCATAAATAGTATAGATTATGAACAACTGCAATACATTATGTAAAGACATTTTTGAAATTAAAGATTTCCACTACATTGATCTATCTTACACTATGCCATAATTCACATACTATCCACCTACATAGTTTATTTAACTGGCATGTTTACGTTTTGATTCTACTAAGCTGCAATACTTCCAGTATTACAAGACTCTACCGATTTCTCACCAATAGTTTTAAAATAAGGATATAGATTACAAGCAGGGAATTTTTCCAAGATCGAGCCAGGCTGTGTGGATGTCCCCAATAATTCGGTAAATGTTGGATCTATAGGTACGCTACCTACAAACGAAAGTTTAATAAAGGCAAAGAGCATTGAAAACCTCTTACCCAAAAATTTCAACTGATATTGTTCAGCCAGCTTTATACCACCTCCTTTTGAAAACAAATTCGTACAGTCCTAAAAGAATTAGTTTAACTACAAATAATTAAAGAGATTCATACCTGCACAGTTGGGGCAGATGTACCCACTTAGATTTTCGACAATTCCAACAATGGGTAATCCAACTTTCTTACAAAAGTTTATTTCCTTCTTTACATCTAATGTTGCCACTTCCTAAATTGATCACTATTAGTATATTGTACTATAGTTTAAAGTAAGTACTTGTGGTGTAGTAACTAGTATCGAAGACTGATTTTCAAACTCCTTTAAAACCTCTACAACAGTTAAATGTTCATCAGAGGTACCTAAATATTAAAGTCTTAATAAACGAGGTTTCTTTAAAATATACCAGGCGGTGTATCAATCACCAGATAGTCGATATCTCCCCAATTTACTTCCGTGAAAAACTGCTTCACCATGGCTTATGTACATTTGAAAAATCAGTCAAGTAATGATAATCAAAAGTTTAATTACCTGTCTTCTTGGGTCCTCTCCAAACAACTGATTGATTTCTATCCTTCAACAGGAAGGCTATCGACATGCAGCTCAACCTGTCTGAGCCGTTGACTTTGACTGGCAGCCATCTTTTAAAATTCAACTTTAACACACTTTGTCTAAATAAAATAAGTCCTTACCCGGTTTCGGTCTGATAAATCGTTTGATCTTCAACGTTCAGTAAGTAAGGTATCGAAGGGCCACATAAATCTAAATCTAGTATTGCCACTTTGTATCCCAAACTAACTAGTGCTAAACTGAGGCCTATACTTACACTTGACTTGCCTACCCCGCCTTTACCACTTAGAACTGTTAGAATTTGAGTCGATGGTTGTAGCTTGAAACTCATTGTATCTTGTTGTATTTTAATAGAACTAGTAACCTTTCTTTTCGATATCTGTTATATACTTTTTCGCAGCTTAAACTTTGAAAAGTTGATTAGTAATTTGGAAAGACAGGCACCATTTGGTTTTTGCAATTTTGCAATTTTCAGTAAGCTTTTGCAGATTGCTGTTCTATAAATTTGATAACTTTCATTGGTTCGAATTGAAATAAGTATAGTTGACTAGGATTTCATCCAACTTACAAACCTTAAAACTTTTGTGACGATAAAGAAGACATAAGATGTCAAAACGAATGATGGATGGAGCGGTTAATGTGCAAGAACGTAGGGAGAATCCTACACTGCCTAACAACTCTACTAGCTTTTCCCAACCTACTATTAGGCAGGATGAATCAATAAAACTCTCCAACTATACCTCAGCTTCATTTCCAACCAAAGTAGAGCCCAAAAGTAAGGAAGAGGCTCACCGAATCAAAAAGAGCAACTGGAAGAAAAGCCTCGAGAGCTGGAAGGTTAAAAGTGTCAGTGATTTATCCCGACCTAAATCAAAGAAATCTTCTCATAAGATAAGTGGAAAGTTTTTTTTATCAAGTCTCGAAGCAATTTCAAGTTCAACTTTCGATAAAATCTCAACCGCAACAACTACTCAAAATCAAAAGCTTGGAAGCTATTTTGAAGGAAATGGGACTATACCTGGTACCATTGATGACATGAAGATTCCAAGTCTCACCGCCTATACCCACCACAACACATTGAATGATTCTTATGAAAAGAAGCTTACCGATTACTTGAAAGCCACTTCCACTCCCAAGCCTGATGAAACTCGATTTGAGAGTCTTGAAAAGCCCAGCGGAATTTCGCATAAGCTTGCTGAGCTGACAAAAAACTCGGGATCAAAGACTCAGACCTCTAAAGAAAGTTTAATTAGTGGTTCAAAGGATACCAAAACCAAGTTTGGTGACCTTCCGATATTAGCCAGCCTCCAAAACAAGGATACATTTCCAGGTAAATTCAGTGTTTATATATATATTTAAGTCAACTAGCTGAGGAAATTAAGGTGGATCCTTTTAAAGGTATTAAAGAGCGTGTTGAAGCAAAAAAGAAGCAGCAAAAGCAACTCTACAGTCTCTTCACCAGTATTCTTTTTAATTTATGTCTCTCATTAGTTTCCAGGTTTGTATCATCTGAAAATAATATCAACTCATACAAATAATTTATTTAGATTCACCAATTTCGGCACCCCCATCCTACCTATTCACAATCTATGAGCTTATCTCATACCCTTATCTCATCATTTCCATCTTTGTTAATATTTTCACTGATATAAATGAGCCATTGTGGAGTTATGCTTTACCTCAATTAAAGGTCGTAGTAACCAAATTTAACTCAGTGAAGTCAATCTGGGATACACCAAAGGTTGTTTCGTTCATGCCCCCTTCCTTGGATTTAAATGTCGCTTACACTAAAAAGATTGATAAGATGTTTGGATCTGAAGATATTCGCAATAGCAAGCATCGAAAAGTATGTCGATACTCTACTCGCTAAGGATACCATGTCTAAACCGCAGCCCGAGCAGTCTCTCCTAAACTGTAAGTATTTATCCATTTGTACTCAACTAATTGATATTTTTAGCTATCAAGGTCCACAGCGTACTTAGTCAAGTGACTAGTAATTGTCTCCCTGGTACATTGGTTGTCAATTCGGACCTAGAGAAATCGAAGGATTCGGATATCAACTTCATTAATTCGCTTAAATTCGACGGCAAGTTCTACACCAAACCCCACTCAAAGGAGGTACTAAAGATGTCGCACCTCATCGACACAAAAGATTCTGGCACCAAAGTTATCATGTACATGGATCCTATAGCTACGGCTGGTGCATTAAACTACCATGAGACTGATGTCCATATGTTCGCCCGCGTATGGGTTCACGCCAAGTTACTCACGCCTCTACTTAGACTCATTGATGCCGTCGACAAAGATTTACTTGAAAGAGGTTTATCCCACCTCACCAGTGCCAATCAGTTGGCCAAATATCCTTACTATGAGAATTCTAACACTACAAAAGAGAAATACCTTGAGTTCTTCTACAACCCTTCCAACTCGATTCCTGATAATGTCCTTGACTGCGTACGTGATCACACGCCACCTATCAGCTTCAATCAAGGGCTCAGTGCTTCAACTATCAACAAGCCCAACCCAACTTCAGCCCAATCTAACTACGATTCGAACAAGAAGCAGCCCCCAGCTGCCTTACAGAATGCTGACGATTTACACGAATACTTCTCCAACTACAAAGCCGACATCTTCACCTTAGCGCACGACCTTACCACCAAGCCATTAGCCTTACGTCGTATCGTAGTTGAAAAGTATCTTCGTAACTACCCTGCTGTTGCTAGACCAGTTGTCATCCAACGTCTCCGCGAGCTCAACAGCTCCTCCCTCTTAACCGCCTTCCGAGGTGACTACGGTGTAGAGCGCTACCCCCTCGATAACCAAGTTCACCAGGATACCACCCCACCAGCTTCCCAAATCAGCCTCCCAGCTGGTCTCGAGCCTATAACCGACACCAGCTTGCTGCTAGACCTATTCAAATCTAAGCTCGATCTGGCTTTGGGTCCCGATCTCTTCCCCAACATATACACGAACTACTTCTCCAAGCACCACTTTGCTGGCTATGAGCAACCGGAACCTACTTACCCACCAGTGCAGGTCGAAAACCTTACTACTAGGTTCCAGAGCGACGACCTTGAGAAATTGATTCCCAAGACCCCCACCAACTTCTACATCCGACAGCACAGCCCATCGCGTAGTCATCTGACTATTGTCTCCATCGACAAGGATGGTAAGCGAATTATCCATGACCTACCTCGTGGAGATTCCAATCTTTTTGTAGCTCTGCATGCTGTAGCTTCCATGCTGATCGTACAGTACGCCCACCTACCTCAAGGCGAACGTGAGTTGAAGAAGGATCCCAAGGCACCGGTAGATATTTTCAGTTTGAATTCCGATGTAGCTCCCTTGTACTTAGGTCGTGGTGTCTTTGGAGATAACGTCAAAGTCGAGTTCGAACCTAAAACTTTCCCTCCTGGCTTCGACGTCATGGATCTTAAGCGGTTCCTTAAGGATATGGAATCAGGTAGCTCCAAGTTTGGAAAAGAAAGCTACTAGTTGAAGATGTACATGAGGATGCTATGTTATTTTTTATTTTACGAGTGGGCTGTAGCCCTATTTGAGAGTAAATTTAGCTATTTTATTGGACTTTCATTATGATATATCTTTGAATATTAGTGTATATATTATTGGATGTTTTTCATTAGTTGCTATGTACTAGTGTTGGTATTCAATAATTCGCTTAAAATATTACCATTATATCCTACACCATCAAGCTAACCAAAGGAAAACACATTCACACTTTCTGGGTTGTCTTTAGCTTAGATTCGGTACTCAGCTCCATCCTACTCTTCGATATCAACTTCAACAATTTGGAAATCAAATTGGACTTTAATACCTTTATCATTATCATGGCTATCGATTGTGGTAGCGCCCTCTTCTATATCCCTCAAGAGAAAATCATCAAAGTAGAGACTACAGGGTCATTACCACCAAGTTTGAGAACACTATTTCCAGGCTTATCAGTGTAAGTAAAGATTTCATTTAATAAAAAACATTGGCTCTCATTCCATCGTTTACCTCGTCCAGCTGATCTTGCATCTGCTGTTCCATTTTTCAACAATACCATCTTCAGAATTTGTACTCATTGCTTCAATTATATTTATCACTTAGTTATATATATGATCAGTTCCCTTGATATCGGTAAACTCTTTGACAGAAAGTTGCTCTCGTTCAAAGCATGGCACTTGCGTCTTAGCTCTGTTGACTGTCATGTTCACCGTCATCTGATTTAGAGATTCTACACAATTTTTACATCGACAAGAAGACCGGTATATTTGGCATCGACTTTGTTAAAACTTCATCTTACCATCTTCTGCCTATTATACGGTATCTTAATTACCATACTTCAGACTAGACTACTAGGTTATAGGTTTCGTGTCCAGCAATGCCTCAGCTTTTTCTCGTTACACCTGTTTGTACAAAGTAGTCCAGTCAGCTGACACCACTTTCATCCAAAGTATTGTAGCCTTGGATATTTAATACCTTGTCTATCACATCGTATACTGGGAATCTTTTGAAAGTCTCAGTCCCCTTCACCTTCCTCATCATCTATTTCATCCATTATTATGATAATGTCAAGTCATTAATAAAGCATGAGCTTTGCCATCAAGGCTCACGTTAAATTCTACATTCCTTTGAAAACAGTATATAGCATGAACTTAGTCTATAGTAAATATTGTTGCTTACCAACATTTCATTTACACTTTGCCCAGTTTGATGTTACTTTGGGAGGAGTAGATCCAATTTCCAAGTGAAAGGTACTCTCAGTTGAAAGTATATTTAAAATAACAAGTATTTTAAAGGAGAAGGGTATTTGCTCCTACTAGTAAAACATATTAATTTATATGGCCTTATTACAAGGTATATATCCAGTACTTTGGTTTATACATCCCTCATACTTCTTTCTATAGAGACAAACTACCGAATTTTCCTAAAAAGAAGCTATTTCTTCCAAGGATCCCCTATTATAAAATAGATATATATAGATCTTGATCTATTTGTAATCTAGAAGGTAATGGATGTACGAGTATTTCTATTTAACCTGTAATTCAAGGCTATCTTTTGTCTTTATATATTGTTTAGGATTTTGCAGATTTCCTTTTGGATTGTGAAGAAACCTTAGTGCCATGTACGTTGAAGACAATATATATATATAATAAAGCATCTCCATATTCATAAGACACTAGGATTGATTCTTGGCTTATATGTTTCGAAAGCCGCTTTTGATATATTTTGTATTGTTTCAAGTAGGTGATACACTCAACAGCTTATAATTAAGTGTTGCTATAGTAATATTATTTTATAAAGAAATATGGGAAATATAAGTAGACATACACAATAAATTTTTCTACTAAATAAGGTGTATGATCTACTTATTACTTTATAGAAAATATCCCCTACACAGGATAGCCTAACAATTGGATTTCTTCGATTCAATATTAAATATATATATGAGCCCCCTATCCCTTCTATTTTAAAATTATAAGAAAAGCGGAAGATCTTTGAAAAGTAGGCTTATCTATATACACCGTAGGAGTTTCAGTCTGTATTTTATATGGAGGTCCCCTACATCGTATATCTATTTATTAAGGTATGAATTCATATCCAGGTTTTGAAAAGTACCGATCCATACAGATAAACAGCTATCTGATATTAAGCTGGGTGTAGGTAAACAGTTATACTACAATGAAGATTCGATGGTCAGTTTTCTTTCCAAAAGCTATATGTGGTTCAGTTGCAAGGTTAAAAATTGTAACCATAGTTTAAACAAAGAAGGTTTCTACAAAAAATCAAAGTTAATCGTTTACAAGTGTTTATATTGATGAGTGGATACTGTTTCGAAACATATGCACTTTATGTTATTAAAAGTGTAGATACGTTTGATTCAATTTTGTAAATTTTGAAAAATCCACCAAGTCTAAGTTACCATCCACCTGGTTTGGATGGCATTTATAAATAGCTTGGCTTAAATGCAACTGTCATTAAGAGGCTAGCTATTGAAAAGGATAGTATTGAGCATCCAGAGTCAATTTAGTTGACCCATTAGCTATATCAGCCAAGTAAGTTCGAAAACGAAGGTAGCTCGTGAAGGAAGCTCCATTCTACAGCTGGTAAAGTCACCTTCAACCATCTTTTGAAAGGCATGTGCAATTTGGCTTAAAATAGCTGCCAATTAAACTTCTAAAAGTGAGTCAGATATATCAAGCTCAAGTTATCTAGCCTGAGTGCTTTATCTGAAAGTTTCGTAGGTAGGCCGACGACCAGCAGCCTTGAAAGCATAAATGGTCTGAACTGGTTCTATCCTCTGATACTTGCTGTTTGAAAAGCTGTTTGTACCCACCAGGTTGCTGACTACTGAGTTAAACACTAATGAAAGCTTGTAGTTCTAGGGACGAAGTGCAATTTTTGAGGCTTGGTAGATCTTCCCAATTTCAACTACCAATAGGTTTTAAAGCATCGTGGTGGAAGACAAACTATCTTTAAAATGGTACATAAACTATATCGTATAAGATCTTAACTATAGAAGTCTATATGTTAAACAAGAGCTAGGGAGTTATATAGATGGTTTATTTACAATAAATATAAATTTTAATGCTGACACCTGCATAAACAAAATATCAAAATAGGTAGCCGAGCTGAATCTAAGCATCGGTTATCGATTCGAAGAATAACCTGGAGGTGTCGTAACTGACGAAATTGGATCGCGATTTAAGGCAAGAGTCCCTACCACTATTGCCCGATCGCATCCTAAAGTTCAAGCCTATATTATCTAGATCCATATCCAACTCCTTACTCTCTTTGACATTGTTGATGACCAACTTGATCTTGTTCAACCAGAACTTGAGATCACTGCCATCACTTGTCTTGAAATATTGGATGTCTTCCTCACCCTTGGTAACAGAGGGATTGACGACTTTGAAGACGTACTTCTCGCCCATAAACTGGTCGGTGACGTAGACTTTAGTATCCTTCGTTATGCTGAAGCTGTCGGTGTTCTTTATACCTTCCCGATCCGATTTAAACTTTATTAGGGCAGTGTTGGATAGGACAAAGTACCTCCGCTTCCACACTTTTCTAGATAAAAAGGTGGGACCTACTGTGTATAGTTTGTTTAGATAACCTTCGTAGTTAATGTTGGGGATGGAGTCCGATAAGGTGTTGGTCAATGTTTGATAAGAGGATGCTATGGATGGAGTGTAAGTCGTATTGGAGAGGAAGCTGTCGCGTCGCGATGTCGACTTGGATTTTCAAGTTGGTCAAAGTGAAGCTAGGGACGTCTGAATTTGAAAGGGTTGCTACTTGGGTTGTAATCTTTGATACTGTCGTTGGATTCCTCCTTCAATGTGGCAGTTGTTATCTTGGGATCTTCGAGATCCAAATTTATGGCGTTAGTACTGTTGGTATAGTTATCTAGCTTTATTATACAGGTATCCAGCTTATCCAGCATGACGTTGAACTTCAAGTTGAACTTTAACGTTTGAACCTGCTTGAATCGTTTACTTTCGGTCTTCTTTATGCTGAGTTGGATCAAAATTAGTTGGTAGTTCCAGTTCAGTTGATCCTCCATCCCGACAACGTTATTAATAAAGTAATTTTGGTTTGAAAAAGCTGCTGAAATTTGCACTAGTCCCTGGTTTATATAGTAGCGCCTTTTCTAGCTGCCATAAAAATTAATATACAATTAAAGTTCTACTTAATTTTGCAACGTCCCAAAATGAACTTCTACTTTCTGATGTGGTGAACCTTAATCAGTTACCTAAATCAGGGGAACCTTCTCCATATATTTCCTATACAAAAGTTCCAAAACTGTATCAAGTGGTGGTTACTAAGAGTTTATGTTGCATATCAATGGTTTTTATCCAAGGACGTCTATTAGAAAAAGTAGGTATAAAGTATACCTTTAATTAATGGGAAATAAATACGTTGGCCCCTTTATTATAAGAGATATACATCGCACTAACTTTTTGTTATCACTGCTAACTAAATTTATATATCGAAATACTTGTAACTCGAAACTTTAGAGTTAAATGGTGGATGCGGTTGAAGTATGCAGATTGTTTATTTCCATAAGGCAGTGGATACTACAAAAGTTGTGACTAGTCTTCTAAATATAAAACAGGGATTGAGTTAGTGTTCGGTTTCTAACTTTTGAAACTTGCCATATGTATGTGCGATTTAAAGGGTCACCCTATTACTAAAAGCCAATATATGAAGCTATTTATAGCCCTTTACTACAAAATGTAAACTTGAAATTTAAAGCATATACACTTCAAAGGTATAGTTTTTAACTAGTATATGCAGCTTATTTACTGATAACTCTGTATAACCCAAACCAACTTAGACTTTAGCTTTTAATCTCAGCTTCGATTCTATAGAATAGGTGATCGGTGATCATCATTACTTTTGGTATATCAAAAAAATTCTCGAAGTTCCCATAACGTAATTTTGGGACTTTTCCACTTTCCATTCTCAAATGTAACGTCAGCATAAATGTGCTATGATATCTAATCTGTTTGTTTTTAGGTGGTGAATGTAGTCCACAATTTCTATACGCTAGGTGAAAATAAAACATGTCAATAAACCATTTAAAGTACTGAGTAGTTGATATGTACATATACTGGACTCGAGAGTATATTTCACTTGGAAAGTAGTGTAGTAGTCAATCTCTCCTACAATACCTTCAAATATACATCTAGTGATTGCGTTCCAATCCAATGGGAATTG
The DNA here is from genome assembly GCA_016630905.1 of Capillidium heterosporum. NCBI lineage: Eukaryota > Fungi > Entomophthoromycota > Entomophthoromycetes > Entomophthorales > Capillidiaceae > Capillidium > Capillidium heterosporum. The sequence goes on from WBMQ01000010.1 coordinate 1,059,739, forward strand.
GCATCTACATCGTAGATAAATGCAGCCTAAATGCTACGCTAGAAATATACCAATAGTTTCAACTACATCCAAAATTGATTGCATACTCAGTATATTCTACTATGACATTTACCGATAGTTTAGTTTACAAAATTGCAGCTAAAAGTAGAAATATATTGGCACCCTAAACTTTACAAAATAATAGATTGGCCACCATCCAAATTGCAGACTAGCGTCACCCATCCCAACCGATTTCAAGTTTGGTATCCCCTGAACCTTTATTTACTTTTTGCTTTTTCAAATTCTATATACACCTACTAATATAAACTATCATTACAAAATATTAAAAGATAGCCTCAAGAACGTGAGCAAGTTCTATTTTCATATAAGGGTGATAAAGCTTTCTTCACATTAGAATATTAGAATCGCAATTTTGTTTTAAGAAATCGGCTCTATATTAAATATAAATGTTATCATCACCTTCTAAATTTAATTAGTAATATATAGGTTGACCCTTTGGAAAGAGCTTTCCGAATGAATTCATAAGACTCAATATAGGAAATGTAAAGGGTCTCCATCCCAAACATTGTAACAGCCTATCCTTAGATAAAGGCCGAAGCCGATGTACAATAGAACAGCACATTTGAAGATTCTCCAACTACCTTTTCATCCTTTTCATAAAAAGAGTAGACAGGGGTATCTTTAATATACTAAAATTCCCAATCTGGCTTGAAAAATTTAGGCTGCTTTGCGTCTAAGGGATGTAAGGTTTCATATATTGTTGGTTGGAAGGTGCACTACCAAATTGAGTTAAAATTTTAATTGTGAGAATAAATCTAGTAACTTTTACATACTATTTTCAATGTTAGTGCCATAACAGCATCCGTTTTGTCTATGCCACTTATTTTTGATGGATGGGTAGACTAAGGATTGTAGAAAAAGGCGTCTAAGTTCTAAGCCACGTTTCCACCATCCTATATGAAAGTTAGGAATGGTGTATTATAAATACATATGTTTCGATACTATATACGATCTTAGGATGTATAACCGAAATTTCATTTAGTCTAAATAAGTATATCTTCCATACTATGTATAAACTATTTTGCCGAAATTGTACACCTACAAAACAAACTACAAACACTGTCTTGGGTTCAAATTATTTTTATTGATAGTAAGCTATCTTAATCTAATATGTCTTTACATCGATATAAAACTACTCATTGTCAACAAAAAATATAGAATAGGGAGCCTCTCATAGTAAAAAATTTAGGATAGTGCTTTTTATCAAAACAGAAGTCTCCGATATGGCTAATGGCTGTAGCCCAGCTTTTAAAATGCAACTGGTATGAGGGCCTTGTATAAGTAGACTAGGAGATGCAGATAGATAGTTATTATCCTTACAATAATTAATAAGTTTCAGTTACTGCTTACTGTCTTTCACCCCCAACTCCCCTATCTGCATTTTCTTGGAAGCTGGCATTGGCATTGTATCCTTTTTATAGGGCTTGGGTAAAGATGGAATATTCGAGTAGCACATAATTGAAGTGATTAGAGCATTGGATTTTAAAGTGAAGGTAGAATGAATTCACAACTTTTATAGGTACATAATTTATAATTTAGTATATTTAAATTTGGTATTGCATACTCTTTTATATGCTTTTTAGAAGGTAGGTCTATATAAAATATAATTAAAATAAGTATACTGAAGTCTAATGGTACCTATATGTATTGTTAAAGGTGGGCTACCAGGCTAAATGGCACTATATTACATCGATATATATAAAATCATAGCATATACCTTGTAGCATTTTTTAATTCTAGGCATACTATCCAGGTTAATACTTATTGCATTACAATTTCAATGCACACAAGCTTCCAAGGAGTATACTAAACCATTAACTTCATACAAACAAGTTTGCAGGTGGAAGTTCATCTAAAAGTTCATTTTTTCGAATGGAAATCCATCTAAATCTGAAGTTAACCTGAGTTGAACTTCTAATTAAAATAGGTCAACTGCTACTCATACTTGCAAGCCACTACTACCTTTCGCCATTGCTTGGCTAAAACAATTGAAGAGTTTACTAACTCAAAGTACTTGGTGCTGCTCTATAATTAAATGGGTTAATAATAGTTGGATCTATACTAAGCCACACATAGGTGTTTATTCAACCGATGTAAATGATAGCTTAGATCTAGGTAATTTTTTTGAAATGGAATTAGAAATTTGAGCCAGATATACCTACACTTTAACAATATAAGAACAATAGATATATATTTTAAAATTATATATCTTAATCAATACGAGTATTAAATATCTTCTTTTAGTTAAACTATTGTTACAGTTTTTAGCCTTTGAAACTGAGTTTGTATAGAAAATTTATAACTGGCCATCAAATTTTCATTGTAGTATAACTGTTTACCTACACCCAGCTTAATATCAGATAGCTGTTTATCTGTATGGATCGGTACTTTTCAAAACCTGGATATGAATTCATACCTTAATAAATAGATATACGATGTAGGGGACCTCCATATAAAATACAGACTGAAACTCCTACGGTGTATATAGATAAGCCTACTTTTCAAAAATTTACAACCTGCTACAATTATTTTATAGAAAAGAGATAGGGGGTCTGTATACTATTTTTAATATTGAATATATTAAAAAATGACTTTTAGATTGCCTTTGTATAAGGGATTTAGTTTACAAAGCCCTTAGATCGTACACCTCGTCTAGTTTAAACTTTGATTGTGTACAAGCACATTACATATCCTTTGATACTTTGCAATAATTTTTTGATATATCGACACTTCATTAAAGAATTACTGGATATGTAAACTTGATCTCCAGCCTTGTAAGCGGAAACTCATTTTATTTGAACTATTGACACCTTTTATTATGTTAGTTAAAAGGTATGTCGCAACATATATACTTTGTGGACCATCGATAAAGACTAATAGTATATAATAATGTCTCAATATATAAACCAAGAACCCATCTCAGCACCTTGATAACACAAGATTGTTTAAATATAAATTGGTACTATAGCCTTCAGTATAAAAGTACCAGAGTTGATTTTCAAGATATCAAGTAAACTTATTAAGCTAGCTGTCTACAAATCTACAAATAACAAAACATAGTTTTAAATTGTAGGTCAAGGTATCTATAAATTGCAAGAAATCACTATATACAGTTAGATATACCTGTATATTTACCACTTTCTAAATAATTAATAGTTCAATACTAGGTTTTAAAAACATTTATAATAGTGTTTGCTTAGAAAGATGTAACTTGTCTTACAAATGTTAACGATTAATTATATATAAGGACGATTATACTAAATATGTACACTAAAGATCTGGATACCATTAACTGAATGCATTAAATATCGATGTTATTTCCTATTACATTTAGATATAATATATGGCTAGAATACAATTTAATACGATATGGCAATGGTTAGTATACACCTAAACCGAGATTTTATTTGCAAAGTTATCTGACGAGAACTGAGCAATTTGAATTGGTAGTGCTTGGTTTAAATGGCAGATCTTCTAACGTTGATGACGAAAAGAAGGTCCGGTGTAGTGTATACTCTCTTTAGTGAAGTAAGGTGTACTTTGGATTTCTATTTTGAAGGATGCCTACCCAAATACAACCATTTGTTTTAAATGAGGTGAGATTAAGCCAAGCATTGCTACAAGTTTAGCTAGTACGCTACATTGCCTAAGCTGATAACCTGTCCTCATATAGGAACGAAAACCTCCTAAACCTTCAATTAAATAAAAGAATGCCAGCTTTTAAAGTTTATTTTACAAAATTTTACCTGGCTTAGAAATATAGATATTATAACTAGCTAATATTCCGACTGAATTTACTGTAAAAACTGCAGTATTTTATTAGTCCCTATCATTGTTGTAATGAAGCTTGAGGATAATTAGAATATGGTGGACTAGGCCGGGGATCTCCACTCGCCAATCTTCAGAATTACTTTATTCCAGTCAGTATAAGTAGCTTCAGCAATTTATTTGTGTGGAATATAACCTTTGTAAAGGTAGTTGATTAGCATCTTGAAATTCTTGGAGGTGATCCTGGATAAGATGGCCTCACTACTAGTTTTTTCGCCTAGACCCGAATTGAATATATCCTTGAAATTCTTGAATATTTTCACCAGGGTGACATGATTGGTATTAGTTATATATTTAGTAGCTTTCTATTATGCCTTGAAATTTGAGTACCCATTTCATAACTTTCTAGGGCAGCAGCTTTCAAACTTGTAACCATTTCGAATGAACTATCCTTTACCGGATTTTAGGATCTCAATAGTTAGTTACTACGAACATAAACATTTACATTCACAATTTGTAGAGTTTTCGATTGAGAGAGTAAAATTATCATATGCATCGTAGTCTTCACTCTTGAAAATTTTGATATTAGCTGCTAAGTAGCATTTGCTTACTCGGCCTAAAAAGAACAGTACCGTCGCCAAATAAATCAGCGTATATAAATAGAATAAAAGCACTGTATTGTTCAGCAATCCTGATATAAAAAGTAGATGGATGGGTTGTCGTGTGTCTTAAACCATTCCAAGCTTGGATTTACAAACGTATAGGTTGATATTTTGAATTTTTTTAGGACATCTTGATTCAACTCCACTTTTAAATTTATAGTTGTCATATTCAAGAGCTGCTTTTCAAGACTGCTTTCGTAATTCAAGTGGTGCATCTTATATACTATACTCATTCCTTTTAGTTTGTCCTATTTTAATTAAAGTAGCTTTTCAAAATCAACAAGTATTACGATACATCCAAAACAAGAATATGGTGCTATAGACATTTTAGCATACATCTTTTAGGATAAACGCTACCTTTCGTGTCAACTCTCAGACATCTTTCTATCAAATTTGAATAGTGCGTCCTATAATGGACTTAAGGATAAAAGTATTGAAATTTGCACATACATTTAAAACATTAAAGTAAATTACGATGTACTTACTGTACCTATACTTTTAGTATAGCCATAAAGTATGCAAATGAAGATTGCCAACTTTTTCGTAGTAGCTTGGTTCAAGCTGCAGGTACCTTCAACCTTGACCTTCCAAACTAGTGCCAAGTTGGTTAGAATGGAAATAGCGTTAATAAGCAATTATATTTAAAAATTCAGATAGTATTTAACTATTAAAACAATATTTTCCTCACCTCAATTGAGATAAGTGATATAGGAATGGGCTTACTACGATCGCCATCGTTGGAAGCGCCTTTAGAATCTTGATTGAACTAAATCAAAGGCCAATACTGGTGTCTTAATTGTCAATTTTGTATGACTGAAATTGAAGGTCCTTGGGATGGATGGCTCTGCTTGGTTTTGGAGAGGCCAAGTAGCCGTACTAGTTATTGGCCTGGCAGTAATATTCATCCTTACTATGGTATACAGCGCTTGGTTGGAGTGACATTTTTGGAATTAATAACAATTGTGATCAGGTTTTTCAAAAGATATAGGGATAATGAGTAATTGACACCAGTACTAGGAGTCAGTAGATTTACTTTGCTATATCTTGTTTAAGTTGGACCAGCCATTCAAGTTGAGATTAAGATCCCAAGTTAAACGTCATCTAAACGAACAGTCCTAAGTAGCGTTTCTCACCAGTGCCCAAAATAGACCAATCCTGTTTTAATTATTGATGTTTTTGTTCTTATTGTTAATACTTGTTCCACCCTGGTATGAAACACTGGTTTAAAAGTTATCTCAACAAATTTTAACCATCCAAAGCATTAGCTTAAAAGATTAATCATAGCTCTTCCAAGATGAGCAATACGTTTATTAATTAAATAAATATGTATCAAAGAGGTGATTAGGAAGGATGATGGAGTGGAAACAAATATGATATCTATATAGAATTACCTAGGTCACCTTGACCTTAAATCCATTTTATACTACAAAACCTTGGTATGTATACTTCAATTGTCATCAAAACACCATCCTAACCCTGAACTTTAACGAAGTTGAATTCCTTATCCCAGTCAAAAAATCCATCGTACCCTTCTTTAAACGCTCGAACCTCATCGACCAAACATTCCTCCACTTCCAAATCGGCGTCCTTGGTCAAGTAAATTAGATAATCGAATCGAAAATTCGCCTTTAAAAAAGTCAACAGCTCCCAGGTTAACTTTAAAACTTTTATACATTGAAACTTTAGTTTGAAATTGGCATCAACAGCTTGTAATTGCAAATAGCTTAGGTAGATGTAATGCAAGTTGACAAAGGAAAAAGTCTTGAGGTGGTAAAGGGTATCTAAACTCGACACTTTTTGAAAAGTCACCTCCAACTTTCGTAAACTCCAGCTTCGTACCTTGTTGAAACTACTGGGATCCACTGGTAAATCAACTTTGAAGTATATTAGGAACTTTAGGTTGAGGAATAAGGTGTATAAGGCTGAGCTATCGATCGAAGTTAGGAATAAGACTTTACAGTTTGGAATGTTGGCAAGTTGGTGTAACGAAATGGTTCTTATATTGACTTTGAGTAAATTGGGCCAACTCTTGTTTAAAAATTGAAAAGTCTGATATCTACCCAACAGATTTAGACTCCGTAGGTATTTGAAATTAATGGTATTGAAGTTCAAAAATTTATCCTCCAACTGAAAGTTCTCATCGCAGCTTAAGTACAAACTACTGATCCTATTGTTAACTAAATTTATAGGTAGGTACCTGTTGCTCAAATCTTCGACGATGATTTTGGAGAACTTGACTTTAGTTAACGTGTTTAAACTCAACAAGATGTACTGCAATTGGTAAACTTTAAAATTCTCTAATTGTAAACTTGTCAGCTTTAGGTGAATCTGCAAGTTGGAAACCAATATAGTCGGTACCTTTGTCGAAAAGTACATATTCTTAGCTAATGAGAGTTCCTTCAAATTGGGCAACTTTCCCAACAATTTATAAAACAGATGAATATCAAAATTAAGTTCATAGAGTTGGAGTCGGGTGAGGTACTTCAAATTAGAGTAAAGTGGTGGGTCAAAATATATATCCTTCAGATCGATCCTCTTTATTATGGAATTGAACTTTTGAAACAAATACTGTTGGGTTTTGGTCTTATTCGTTATAGTTAGACTGTTGAGTAAGATATGGTCGATAAGTTGGAGGCTATTTTTGCTAACCTTGCGTAGTTTTAACATTTCGTAGAACTTGAGATTGTCGAGTATCTGTAGGTTGAGCTCTAAAGGTAGCGTGTCCAACCATACCATCTTGTTATAGAGATGAAGAGGTTGGTTTAGGTTCAACTTTTTTTGGGTTGAGGACAGGAAAGTTTTCTAGCCAATAATATGCAAATAGAGGTACTTGTGAGTTGGAACGAAAACACAACTTTGCTACAGGACAACCGATTTACTTCTACACATTGTCAGTTAGGATAAACTATAGATACCAGTTGCTACATATATAAAATGGTTTATAAGTATACAAGTACATTATTTCTACATATTATTAACATCAAGCACTTTTAAATATCATATATACCAACTATAATGCTTCTTGTTAAGAAGGTTTTATGTGGTAAGTTGGATTATTTTCGATAAGTCGATTTTTATAATATATAGCTACAACTTCTGATTTTTATAAAGAGAGATGCAGTGCTTTCGGTATGTATTTCTACAACTAAATTAATATATATAAGCTGAGTAAACTTTAGGATTTCATAGTGTAATTGAAGCTTGCAGAAGTAAAATATACATACTTGTTGTCAGTTTAAGCAATAGTATATGAATATTTACTATAAATAATTGTATATACATCTGTGGATTGACAGTAGTATATTTACTAAACTAATTCTCAATTTAAAAGTTCGCCACCATTATGACATCGGGGTATTGGGCTTTAATCCGCTCTATTAATACGATAAAGTTGTAGGGGAGGATGGCAAACTGCTGGCTTATGTTACCTTTCATTCTAATAGCTTCGAAGACGACGTTGTTCAATATCGAATCCATTTCATTAGGACAGATAGTAAAGTTAGCTAAAGTAGCTGGAGCTGTAGGAACCTTGTAAAATGGATACCTAGCTCAGGAGTTTTTAACAGCTTCAGCCGTATAATCGGACTGATATATTTGATATCCTCAAATAAATATTGTAGATATATGTGCCAAGTACCAGTTGAGTTAACTTGGGTGATACCAGTATAAAGCTCACGGAGTCCCTGTCGAAGGTATCGAGCAGGTTAAGCTTCAAATGTTTAAAGTTTTGGAACTTTTTAAAAGTTTTTAATGAGGTGGGATAGTTGATCAGACACAAATTTACCAGCTTATTGAAAGTGTACATAATAAAGTGGCTATAGTCGTTCGAACTGTGGGTGCTGTCATAGAAATATAAAGCTTCAAGTTTTAGGAAGCAGGGTAAAGAGTTTATCCCAGAGTAAAAACGATATACAAATTTCTTTACATTTAAAAACGTGGCCAGAAGCAAATCTAGTCCCGAATCTCAAATATCTAGATCCAATACTTGTAAGTTGGGAAATCGTTCGTTGATAGTAACTAGAAGCTGATTGATATCATCTTGAATCTCTAGTCTTAGGGATCTAAGCTGTAGAGTACTAACACGTTCTAGGGACCTCAAATTCTGAAAGCCATCGCCATATAGCTCTAAGTCTAGGTAGATGAAGTCACTACTAGTGTTATTGAAGTCTATATCATCCAGAAGTTTTTTCAAAGCTCACTTCCAACTTGACCTTTTGAGTTAACTTGCAAGAAGTTTGATTACCTGTAGGGTATCCACGCCATGATTTAATGTAAGGAATTTCAAGTTAGGGAACAAACTTATAATACTGTAAAAGTTGAAGCGATTCTAGAGATCCAGTCCCTTATATATTTCAAAAAACTGAATGGAAAACTACAAACTGGTCTAAGTCTCTTTCGTTATACTTATAATGAAAATGCAGTATTTCAACCAGCTTGGCTGTCAGAATATTTCGGGACTATCTGTTGCAGCACTATAGCGTGAAGCAATCAGATCTTTTCAAGTATATTAATATCTCTGATTATAAAGGTAGGTAGTTTGCTGAAATTTATACACATCTTTTGTTTTCATCAATTAACAGAGAAATTTGTTCCTTTCAGTTTTCAGTAGGTTAATATGTACTAGAGTTAATATATATAGCCTTTCCAATGAAGTTCAAAGGCAATTTATGTACTGGGCTAAAAGTATTCCAAAAAATAAAAAGTTGCAACTACTGCCTTATAAAATTAGATATGTTTTATTCTACTCTATATAGATTGAACACTACTATGATATAAAGTGGTCTTTATGTTCAATTAGTATCATCCACTATATACTTTGTATTTTACCATACATATATAAACTAGATAAATGTACTATAAATGCTACGATATAAAAAATCCTATCTTGATAAAAATAATATTTTTGTGTAAGAAAGGATTCAATTCTAAATAGTGCTATTCAGAATTTATATCAGGAATATAAAATATCTACTTCAAATATATTAAACATATCTATACAAAGTAATATAAAAGTAGATGCCCATTGTACATAACTAATTTGTCACAAAAATAAAAATAATATATACAAACATACTGTCATTTGAAAATATATACAGATAGATTCCATCAACTAAAATCTTCTACATCCCTATAAAATGTACCGAACCTAACGAAAGCATTTGGGGATTTAACTTTAAGCCACTCCATAAACTTCGTTTCTGAACTGGGGACACTAACGAATTGTAAGTTTAAATTGCCTTTGGCATTAAGTTCATCAAAGACCGAATTATCGATGGCATTGGAACAGTTCTCAAAGATACGCATAGTAAAATTGACAAGGCAAGGTAGTTGTGATTCTAAAATTTTCAAAAAATTGATTCCTAGACGGACATATCCCAACAATTTTAGCTTATTTAGTGGTGTAATACACACTATATCCTTAAATAAATTGTCATAGATGTTGGAAGCACGACTGGAAAGGAGGTCCAATTGGGTTAACTTTGATAACCCAAGCAAAAGTTTCATGGAGCTACTGTTGAAGGTGTCCAGTAGATGAAGCTTAGCATATTGAAGGTTAATAAACTTTTGGGAAGCTTCGAGGGAGATAGGTCCTACTGGTAAACTTAATCTTATAAGATTGGTAAACGTATATGCTGTAAAGTAGTTATAGTATTCGGACTGGATATGGTACCCAAACCTAAAATGTAGAGCTTGAAGTTGTGGGAAGCAGGATAGAGGAAACATAGATAGATCTTTACGATATATGTAGGTGATCGTCAATGCTTTCAACTTTGAAAAAGAGGTTGGTATCATAACAAATCGGGAGCTACTTAAACCGACGTCCAAATCCAAGGTCTGTAGATTAGGGTAGTTTCGATTGATGGTTAAGAACAGGTGGGGTTCAGTCCCATTTAGCTGTAGCTTTAAGGACTTGAGCTGTGAACTACCAAGTTGATCCATTATATTTATACTTTCCGGGTTAAAGCCCCACAGATGTAAGCCGAGGTGGTTAAGATGATCGATAATTGAATTTAAATCTATTTGAGCTGGGAATGATTCACGGAAAGATAGGCGAAGTTGGGTTGCCTTCCTATTCAACGCATCTAAAAGAATGGCTATGGTAGATAAATCGATGGAGGAACTTATGGAAACTTTCTCCAAATTGGGGAAAAAGATTTTAACTTTATTGAAACTCTGATCTAATGTATTCTTAATTTCCTTGGTATGCTTACCGTACTTTGAAAATATGCTTCTAAGTTCAAGCTCCGTCTCGTTGGTAAAGCTGGCGCTCTTTATTACCTCGTACAACTTGCTTGTTGAAAATGTGTTGAACTGGTGGTTGCAGTGTCGTAGCTTCAACAGATCCTCCAACTCCAAGTAGCTTAAAGCTTCTTCCACTATCAGATCGGGTAGTTCACTGAATTTGATGCTCATTTCTTTTCTTCCTCAACCAAACAGCGAAAGTTCGCTTTCTTTGCACTTAAATGGGTAGTGTATCTCAGAGTATATGCAACTTGCTCCAATAATGCTCATTAGAAACCTGGCTGTATTGGTTTAAATCTACACATAATAGGAAATAGTTTGATTCCAATAAAGTTTCAAGCATTGTACTATTGTTTGCTATAATATCTCAATTTCAATTGAACACTTACAACCTTATTCTATTTGGTGATGTATCTTAAAACGGTTGGATACTTTCAACAAGTAGGTCAGCTTATATAACTTATAGCTATGCCTGCTGATTCTTATTCATAGATATATAGGGCCTTTTATATACCTTTCATATAGTCCTACAAGTATATGCGTATAACCCAAGTAAATATTGAAACTGGATAGTAATATCGATGTTTAGAAACAAAGCACAGGTCTATCGTTGATAAAAGCAGCTGTAAATCAACTCTATTTGAAAAAGAGTACATATATATATGAATATATGGCTGCTATACATTTAATGGATCTCATTGACTTCTAAATCTTCATAAAATTTACTTTCACCAAGTACAACGTCGGGAGATTGAGCTTCAATCCATCCTATAAATTTGGTAAGGGCCTTAGGAAGGGTGGCAAACTGCAAGTTCAAGCTACTTTCCAATTCAGTTGCTTCAAAGACAGTCTCATCCAACGTCAGGCATCCTCTAGCGGGATAGACAGCAAAGTTAGTTAGGCGAGGTACCCGAACCTGTAGAAATTTGATAAAGTGATAACCAAGATTAACCCAGTACAATAATTTCAACCTTATTATAGGACTAATGCATTTTACATCTTCAAATAGGTTATCGTTAACGTATCCGTTAAAAGTCGCTTGAGTCAGTTTAGGCAATGCCAGTACAAGATCCATGGAACTGCCATCAAAGGTATTGGGTAGGCAAAAGTTAATATATTGGAGACCATAAAGCTTTTGGGAAGCTTCCAGTGTTATAGATCCAACCACCAAACTTAAACTTATTATATCATCGAGAGAATGGCTGGAAAAGTAATGATAACCCTTCGACATGTCGTATCGATCGTAGTAGTGTAAAGCCTTCAGCTTAGGGAAGCAGGGTAGAGGATTAGCCCTGAAACTGATACAGCATACCAGTTTCTTTACGTTCAAAAAGGTGGTAGGGTAGTATATCGAGCTCGAAACCATTAGCAGCGTCGAGTTCCAACACCTCAAGGTTGGGAAACTTTAAGTTGATTGTAACTAAAAGGCGATCGCTGCAGATGTTGACGAATAACTCCAAAGATCTAAGTTGAGGGATTGAGATTTGGCCGAGTAACTTCAAACCCTCCAAACTATCGTTATATAGGTGCAAGTTAAGCTTTCCGATATCGCGAATACTAGTACCAAATTCTAGGACATCTGGAAACGGTTCCTCGACATGCAGTTCCAGTTGTTTCAGTTTTGTCGGTAAAGCGAGCAGAATTTTAGATATTTGCCCAGAATCAGCATCCCATTTGAATGCTAGAGATTTCAGCCTCGAAAAGAACGGCAGCTTGTTGCAAAAGTTATATTGGGCGTATACTTTCAGCTCCTTTATATACTTTGAATATTTTGATAGTAACTTGTCGAATTCCTCAAAGCTCTTTTCGTTTTTTTGACTATGGAGGCATACTGATTCAATTAGCTTTGTTGTTAGGATGTTGTGAAACTGTCGGTTGCAATATAGTTTAGTCTTGCAATCAGATATTTCCAAATACCTTAGTATTTCTTCTACTATAAAGTCGGGTAGGTGGTTGAATTTGGTGGACATCTCTTCAATAGATAGTTTGAGATGTGAAAGGAATGCACTCCTTTATATATGGTTGTCGCATTCCATGTTCCTATTTCATTTAATTTGAACTTGTATAATTTCCCAATGGTGTATTATTTCATAAATAAGTAAACAATAGTTTCCCAGTACGGATAGTCGGGCCATCTATTTATCTAATAGTTTCTCCTTGGGTTCATGGTCAAGAACATTTCTTCGTGTAATCAGGAAGAATTTACTATTTTTGTAAAGGCAGTAATTGTACATATTGTAAATAAAAATTCTGAAATAATCTCGTATTTATAAAATATAGTCATGGTGTTAACGCTATATAAATAACAAAACTTTGCAATACCATATGCTTATAAATACCGTATTTACATAAGGTACTGATGAAACTTTATATTTCGAATAGTTAAGTTTATTCTATTAAGAGCATCAAAAGCTTAAATCTGAATACAAAAATATGTTTACTATAAGTACTTTATGTTGAATAAGTAAGCATCCTAATACTCCTCATAAGCCTTATAACAGTTACTAAAACTTACTATGACATCGGGTACCAGTACTTTAACCCACTCCACAAACTTGGCTTCATGATAAGGAGCCGTAACAAACTGTAAATTTAACCTAGCTCCCTTACTATCTTCATCAAAACTAAAATTTTCAACCAAACTCGATAAATTGTCTACAACCTTAATGAAGAAGTTGGCGAGGTAGGGTAGTTGAAACAACATAACATTAAAGAAATTGGAACCCAAACTTACTTTACCTAAAAGCTTTAACCTAATGATCGGACTAGTACACGTTCGATATTCAAATAAAGTATCTTCAATAGTTCCACGTAAGTTCAGCTGGCTTAGGTTTGGTAGGGAGAGCATTAAATTCATAGATTGTGAATCGAAGGTAGGGTGTAAATACAAGTTCATATATCTAAGGTTTGCAAATTTGGCAAAGATATCTAGCGAAAGGGGTCCTACCGTCAAACTTAAGCTTAGAAGGTTGAAGAAGGTAAGTTGAATAAAGTACCAAAAGTCATCTAATGGAATACGTCGATCCAACTCAAAATGTAAACTTGAAAGTTGAGGGAAACAGTTCATTGGGATATATTTTATAACTTGGTGATCCATGTTGGTAAAAGTCAACTTCTTTAAATTGGAAAATATAGTTGAGAACATATTTACTTCCAAGTCGTACCTACTAACTTCCAACTCCATTACATTCAAGTTGGGAAAACTATTGTTGAGTTGTACTAGAAGTTGTCGATCGCAGCAACTAACCTGCAGGTTCAACTTCTTTAGTTGCGACATAGAAAGTAGCTCCAATATGCCTAAACTTTCTGAACCTGTGTTGCTCAAAGCTAAATTCAATTGCTCCAAGTTGTTAAGGATAAATTGGAAGTTCACGCTAGTTGGGAAAGGTTCACCCAAGGTAAGATCCAAGCACTTCAACTTGATCTTCAGCCTATCTAAAAATTCATATTCGTCCGTAATACCTTCCAATCGAACTATGGCCAACTTCTCCAACTTGGTAAAGTATTTGTTGACCTCATAAGTGGTAGGAAGCTTGTAGCAATCTATTTCCTTAATAAATTTACCGTACTTGGGGATCAGATTTTTGAATTCTTGCCAACATAGCTCGTTGAAAATGTCGGTATAGCTTATTGTTTCGTAAGCTTTAGATAGTAATATGTGATTGAACTGTTTGTTACAGTAAAGTAAGTTGGCAAGATCGGACTCCTCCAAGTAGCTTAGGATCTCTTCGATTATGAAGTTTGGTAAGTAGTCAAATTGGATATTCATGTTCATGATGTTAAAATGTAAAAAACTGAGTAGACGTAACTCATCGCTTTATAGTGCGCATCGTCATGCTAGCCACCTAATCGGTGTCAGAATGATCAATAAATTGTACTATTTATAATGTTTAATTGGATATAGGCTGTTGCTCCAAATCCTAATTACTAATTAATTTGAATCTCCAAGATAGAGATGGAGAACTCCAAGTCCAAAGCAGACAAACCAATCCTAAATCGTTCCCTTTAATCAAGACCCTTAAAAACTCTGATGTAAAGTCAAAGTAAACATCAATATCTGATATTTAACTTCAGTGAATGATTTGAATCAAATTTACAAGCTAAAGTGACTCTATTGAAATCGAAGGTATTCATTGATATAGCACTTTCATTTTAGCTTATTAGACACCTTTATAAAAGCATAACAGGTTAAGTACTATACATATAGCTGTATATATAGTACTTATGAGGTAAAACTGCAACTTTTAGCCTTTGATAGTTTAAAACTTCTATATAGTTCTACAACTTGAGTTGCAGCCTCAGTCATCCGATAAAACTAGTTTGCCAAGCTTAAGCAGTTATAAGCTTGATAACCTGTGGGTTAATTTTCTACAACTAGCCTCTCAGATGTACAGTAGGTGACATTCCTACTAATGAGATTGATGTATTTGTATGCTAGTTGAATATTTCCAACAAAATCATAAGTATATGTCAACTCCCAAAAAGCTTACTAAACCTTCCTATAAATTTATTCGAAAAGTGCCATCTATCATTGCCAATCTAACTCATCTGACCTTACCAATTAAATAGATAACTACCTAGAAACTAAGTAAATTAAACGTCTCTTATATTAAACTAACGGAAATTACCTAATTTCAAACAAATTAACGTGTAGAGTCGATAGGATCACTAGAAATTAATAATGAAAATTCCAACGGCAAATTTTCCAAACAGAAGGCAAACAAGATAAGGCAAGGCCCTATAAACTTTCAAGCTTAGTACCAACCGAGTAGAAAGTGGGAACTAAAAAAGAAGTTCAACAACCCAACACCGTATAAAAGCGTATTTTCAACATCAACATCAGCAAGAGAGTAAAAGATGGATAGCGATGCCTTAGTAATAACCAGCTACTTTCTCATCCTCATCATCACCCTCTTCTTTTTCATATTTTACGCCTACCTAAGTACTAAAAAGGAAGTCGAACTTCTAGTTGTCTACAAGATCAACCAGCAGAAAGCAATAGAAAGCTTGGTATCCAATGTCCTACTCCAATTCAAATTTATCACCATCTTGAACCAACCCAAAATCAAAAACAAACTTTTATACTATCTAACCTTACTCTGCCTACTAACTATATGTACGACTATCCTCTTACTAATCCTAAGTAGTGTAGGAGTTATACCTAAAAAGGAAAAGCTTATATATTTCATCTACATCCTAAGTGTCAACATCTATCTTATGTTAAACCAGTACAAATACTACAGTTATCAGTATCCATAAGCAAAAATTCGAAGTTCGATTCCAAGCGTTACAAAATACCAATTTCAACACCTTTGAAAAGTCGTGGGGTAATTACTTACAGATAGTCGTTTTACTTTTGGAGTTTTTGCAGTTGTTAGCGTTCCCTTTGCAAGATATTTTGTCTAATTTGAACGTCAACTTGAACAACGGGTCTGACATCATATCGATAGCGACGTTACTACCTAACTTAAGTTTCAAGTTTTTTGTCTATCAGTTTTGGACTATATTTGGTTTAGTTATCTTGGCTTGCTTGGTAACGATAGTTATTCATCCTCTACAACGATAAGGTTATCCAAGGCTTCAGTTTGTTTTGGGTTAGTCATATGGTACCGGTTGTGGTAAATTTATATGCTCATAACTTTCGCTAACTTTATGATTTTTATTATTATATTTACCAGCATGTAGCTTACCTACCTATTTTAGTAACCTTCATCAATTCATCAGCTTGTTTACTGCAGGAAGTGAAAACCGATACCAATTTAGGTCTGTTGCGTTGCCAAGCTGCTACCATCCAGCCTCAGCTATACCTATGGCTATCATTAATTGGATTTACGCTAGCCTATTTACTGTTGACCATATTTGTCACCAGCTACGAGAAGAAACCAGTAGAAGGGGAGATCGAATTCAAGTCAAAGGGAGTGGCTTTCTTGAAGAATATATCGTTGCTGTTAACTATCACTTTCACCTTGATCCCAAATGACTTGGGTAAGTTGAAAGGTACCTTGTCAGTAATACTATTAACTGCGCTATGTGCCTATTCCATTCAAGCTAGGACCTTGCTACGTATCCCAGGTAAATTTAACTTTACTTTTGTTTATTTACCATAATGTACCTTTAGATCAACTACTGGCGTACAGTAGGCTTCAGCTGTATATTATGGTGCGCCTTACCGGTAGCCATCCTAAACCTCAAGGATATCAGCCTCACCTCCCTGATCCTCTTAGTCGGTTTAGGCTGGATCACCATTTTGACGATAGCTACCTTGGCCCGTATTTGTATGTTCAGCTACCAACCAGTCAGCAGTAGCCAGATGCAGTCGAACGACACCTCACTTTTGATTGAGAACAATGCTAACAGCGAAACTAACCCTTCCAATACCAACAACAATTTGAACCGGTTGAATGTTAAATTGACCAACAGTTTACCTAGAAAACCTAGTGGGTATCGGAAATATGAAGGGTAAATTTATTGTGTTTTGGAATTGTAGTAGAGTGGATTTGATTTAATTTGTAGTAGTAAATCTTTATTTAATAAACTTGGAGTGTATTTAAGTACTTTAATTTATTGATATACTTTAGTCTAAAGCTTATAAGAAACCGTACTACGATGTTGAATACTATATCATATCGGTGTAGAGAGAGAATATCCAATAACATTACTAAGGTTTAGAGTAAATACTGGGTTAAAATACATTTTATTTGTCTTATACCCCATTTTAAAGGAGCTGACTATTTTCATCAATGAATACAGCACTTCATTTCGCTTCAACCACTCACTTTCTCTAACTAAAGAGGGATAGAACGGATCATCCAAATGAGTTGGAGGTAGTAGGGATTTTGCTCTATACTAATGCTTTCGAATTCCCAAATGATGCAAGGATGGATACCGAACATCCCTTCATCCTATATTTCTAATCTACAATACTTTATATAGCAATGGAGTGGACTTATGGCTAATATTCCTGTCTAATAGCAAACTATATCGTAAGGAAAGTGATTTTATTGGAAGTAGCTTTTACACAAATGTGCAGTGCTCAATCTGTAATTAAATGAGCTATATTTGCATTTTATTGGCAAAGCCGGGTGTATTATAATACACGTCAACTTATTCAAAAGTAAATGATAAGCTCAACTTTGTTCAACTGATGAAATCAAGAGATGTATATCAAATTCAGCGAACTACCCTGATCTGATAGTGGAAGAAGCTTTAAGCTACTTGGAGTTGGAGGATCTGTTGAAGCTACGACACTGCAACCACCAGTTCAACACATTTTCAACAAGCAAGTTGTACGAGGTAATAAAGAGCGCCAGCTTTACCAACGAGACGGAGCTTGAACTTAGAAGCATATTTTCAAAGTACGGTAAGCATACCAAGGAGATAATAGATACTTTAAATCCGAATTTCAACGAGATTAAGCAGTTTTTCCCCAACTTGGCAAAGGTCGGATTTAGTTTACACGTCGACTTATCAACTATTCCCGTTCTTACCGATGCATTGAACAATAAATTAACCCAATTTAACTTGAACCTTAATGAACCAATCCCAACTCGAATCGATTTGAATTATATAGTCAGTTACCTCACCCATCTCGATTTGATATTATTGAACCGTAGGTCCGAAAGTTTAACCATCGTCGATCAACTAAATAATCCTCAACTCAAGTCTTTGAAGTTGAAGTTAAACGTAGCTGGACCCCAACTCTTTCTCAACATCAACCGAAACTATCCTAATCTACAGGCCTTAGAATTGAATGTCGGTATGTGTAACTCTCAGTTTGTTATGACTCCGACCTGCTTTTTGAAGTTAAAGAAATTGACGATAAGCTATATATTCTATGAAGAGCTACCCTGCTTTCCTCTAGATTGTTTCCCGCAACTCCAAGCTCTTTACTTTAAATTTAGATATCATATCCAGCTGGAGTATTATAATTACTTTATGGAGTATACGTTTACCAACCTTATTAGTCTGAGTCTGACGATAGGGTCAATTTCCCTCGAAAACTTTCAAAGGTTTCATAACCTTCAGTATATTAAACTTTACCTTCTCAACTCATTTAACAGCAACTCCATGAAACTCTTATTTGAACTGCCCAAGTTGAGACAGTTGGCCCTCCATTCTAATATCTATGACAGCTTATTTAAGGACGTACAATCTACCAGCCCGATAACTACGTTGAAACTATTGGGAGCTATGCGTCTAGGTAGCAACTTCTTTCCAATTTTTAAGTCACAACTACCTTGCCTTGTTAACTTTACGATGCGCATCCCTGAGGACTATCCCAATGCTATTGACAACTCAGTCTTTGATGAACTTGATGAGGAAACTAGTTTGAATTTACAATTTGCTACCATCCCTAAATCGGAAACTAGGTTTGTGGAGTGGGTTAAAGCTACATCTTCTAATGTCGTCGTTAGCTCTGATACATTTTATAAGGATTCAGAAGAATTTTAATTTGGAAAATCGATATTTAGTTCACTTTTAAATAGCATTTCATATATTGACAATGAACGTGTTCTTCTGTATGCTAAAGTGCTTCTACTTTTAAGTATTTGAAATAGGAATTTTATTTTGATATACTTTTAGGCTTGAGTTTTATTTCATAGTAAAGGCTTCTGATATATAGACAAAGTTACATCAAAGTCGAAATTTTGTTGATATATATTTTCATTGCAGTATCTATAATGCGAGAATGTGTATTTGATAGCAAATGCTGAGTTTGAATCTCAATTTATTCGGTCCATCGAAAGCTAGAGTATAATACACCGAACTATATAAGAATAAGTGATATAATAAAGAAATGTATTTGGAATATACTTATATATAAGTAAAGTATATATATTCATGCTTAAAGAAGTTTAGAAAAAGATAGATATTGTTGTATGGATGCTTAATCCCCAAATACTAAACAAAATTAGAATAGCGCCTAAGAAATGTGAGCCCATGTACTTTTTATAGAGCAATAGTACTTTATATGAAGCTTATCTATGGAGTATATCCTGAGTACCACTAGTGATGGTGAGAAATGAATCTTAGCACAGATTTTATTTTGATGGTAGTGGAAAACTAGGATGAAGTCACCAAGTATAAGTGCTAAATAATTATTTGAAACGGTATCTATCAACATAGCTCATTTAAATAACTCTAGGATAAATGACAGTATTACATAAACATTCGACCAATAATTGCCTTGTATAATAATTTTCGCTAGTGACGATCAAGAAACCCTTTTGTATTGGTAAATTCTAGGAAGATTTTAAGTAAAACCGTTAAAGCTATACCACCACCGCATATATAAATCTACTGTAGGATTAATCAATCTGTTTCATAGCGGAAAACCTTTGACATACTTATAATATTGAGCTTGGCTGTTATATAGAATTCATCACAGCCCAAGTTCATGATGATTTTTTGTTGATTTTAGGACTATTGATGGTAGCTATACTATACCGATAAGAACTACATAATTTTCAGAGAACTATAGCTACTAAAAAAGACAATAACCAACATGTCATTTTTGATACGTCGCTATTTTATAATATTGGAACCCGTATACTGTGCCTTATAGCTTGGCCATAGATCCAAACTAGATTGTGCCATTTAACTAATTTATAGCAAGCACCAAATCGAAGTCAACGTTAGTCTTTTGCTAAAAAATCTAAAATAAAGTAGACATGTAGTATACTGAAACTCTCTATCATACAATTTTGGGTATCGCAAAACAATGTAAAAGCTTTAAGAATATAATTTGATATATATGTCAAATCTTATCATTTATTATACTACCTTATAACTTCAACATTCTAGCTATAGCAACGTCGACACGATTTAAAGCCACCCACAGATGTATAATTTGTAACTACAAATTTCAATAGTTTATCACCAGTTTAAAATCCAATAGAAATATAAACACTGCAATAGAAATTCGTATAAAAATAATTGATAGTTTGATATACATACTTTACCTTGATCGTTCCAAGCCTCATTTTAAAGTTTATTGATTCAACAATTCCTTGATAGCTTTAAAAAACAAATTAATGGGGAACCCGACCTAACCAACAAAATAAACATCTGTAAAATATATATAAATATTTACCACTGTATAGTAGTCGCCTTGGATCCCTTTGATGAACAGTGCAGCCAAACTTTGGATCCCATAACCACCCGCTTTATCCCTATATATATTCAAAATAAACTGCATATTCAATATTAAAAAGTTACATAGGTTCACCACTATCAACATAAACTTCAATAGTTTCTCTATCCAATTTATCGAATACAACTTCTGTCCTCTCACTCCCTTTAAATTCCTTTACTACATTACTTTTATCACGCAATATTAAAGTCAAACCAGTTATGACGTTGTGTTTAGTATCCTGTAACGAGCTTAATATTCGAATAGCATCCTGTCTATCTTTTGGCTTCTCGATTATTTGATTGTCCTTTTCTATTATGGTATCACTACCTATTACTATTAAAGGCCCCAAATACTGTGAAGTGTCCTATAAGTGAAGTTTTAGATAAACAATGAATTAAAAATGGACCTTTATTCTATTGAAAACCTCAAGTGCTTTGGAATATGCCGTCAATTCACAATACTCTTTACAGTCGAACTTGGTTTTATCTAGATTTTCTTCAAAGGTTGAAGGAATAACTTTGAAATGTAAACCCTATTTGGAATAAAGTTGGTGTTTAAAAAATAGTTAAATATTTACTATTTGAGTCAGTAGCTCTTGCCTTCTCTTTGATCCAGATGCTAGTATTATTTGGTACTGGTCCAAGTTGGAATGCTTTAGTAGCTGCCGTAACATTTTCTGAAATGTAAGTTTGTGTCGTAGTAACTTTTAACTAAACTAAAAAATTCAATCCACCTTTGCTTTGAATCTATTCTAAACTTATGCTGGCATCCTTTTTTACAACACTTTGGATAAGTGGAGTTTGTTCGAGTTTAGGGAATGTTAACACTCCTAAAACCCAAATAAGTTTCCTGGTATGTCTACAGCGTAGAAGTTAGATAGTCATATTAACAAGTACTGCGATAGCAATGAGATTCGAACCCATACCATTAGCTGAAGTTAATATCTCAGTGGAATCTGAGAAGGGCTTGGCAGCCAATTCTTGCTAATGTTAAATTCCAACGATAGCAATGAAAGCTACCTTTATGTTTTGATAACAATCAGATTTGGATTAAGGGATGTCCTTCAACTTAAATATCTCAGCATACTAAAATAAAATTAATATGTTTCAATAACTTTAGTCTATTGTTTTCAGAAAATTATTTTTGATATAAATGCAGTTTAAAACTGATATACATTTACCTAATGCTACATATAGGCTCAACGTCTAAAATAAAAGCAACCTAGATGTAACAAGATAACCTGAGATGAAATATATCTATTGGATATTCAGGTACGAATTCGTATCCTATATACCTGTACATATCTAACAAATTGGCTATCAAATTAAAATATAAGAAACAATTCAATCCATAAACTAAAATTAAAGGGAATCACCTACTAAAAACATTCCGATATTTTAATCAAGGGTACACGATTCAAAGTAATAAAGGGCAGTGGGTATTCGATTTAAAATTCATTAAATCTACAAACTAACTATGGTTCGTTGAGGTGGCGTAAAAAGACAGCTTCCGACTCATGGGAACGAAGCTGTACAGGGACGGGGGACTTGGGTGTACTGGATAAGTTGACCTTGGACATCAGGTTGACTTTAGATGGAGAGCTGAAAGAAGTCTTGAAGTTGGTGTTGAAGCTAGAGTTGAAGCTGTAGCGGTACTTGCGGTAACCGAAGAAGGCCATGACTAAAATGGCTAAGCCCACTATACCGCCGATAAGGCCACCGATGATGGCACCTACATTGACGCTACTGGAGCTGTCGGTGTTGGGGGAAGTAGTGGAAGTTTCAGTGGCGGTTGGTTTATGGACTACTGGCTTGGTGCTTGGAGTGGGTTCATCTTCGACTTCGGTGATAATTTGGACTGAAGTTACAATTACTGGGTCGGCTGTGTTGGTTTGGGTCGATGCTACAACGACGACTGGTAAAAAAGTTAGTATGAATGATTATTTGTCTCTATATTACCATGGCTTTCGACAGGTGGTGTTATTGGAGTTGGGTTGGGAACTGGTGCGGGCTGTTGTTCACCATTTGGTGCCGGTGCAGGGGCTGGTGCTGGTGCCGGTGCCGGTGCTGGAGCTGGGGCTGGTGTTTGGGGTGCTGGGGTTGGTTCAGGTACTGGACTTGGTGCTGGCGCTGGTGCAGGTGCGGGTGCTGGGGCTGGTGCTGGTGCCGGAGTTGGGGCTGGTGCGGGTGCTGGTGGTGGATCTTGAGGCTGAACTGCGTTTACCAAAACTAGTACAATTAACAATAGCAACAACTTAAGTTTTAACATATTCGATTAGGTGATTAATTTAATTAGGTGAAGTTGGGTGTTGGGAGCTACTGAGCTGATTCCGGCAAGGTAATGTCAAATAACCTTGACTTGCAAGTTGGTATTAAGTATATTAATTAGGTTAAGTTGTTGAAAGACCTCCAACCTTTGGTGAAGCTTGAATTAGTAGCAATAGAGTAGACGGGGACCTGTTAACTCAAAACTATTTTTACCTAGGAGGTCCACCAATCAGATTGGAATATTACTTCTTTTTTTGAAGTGGGGGGTTATTTTTATTGCGGCATAGCACTACAACCTCCCAACTTTAGCTATTTTACTCAAGCATTGGTTGAGATTTGGGATAGGAAATTCTTTAATCTCCAATTTTCAAAGTCGAGAATGTTTGTGACTTTTCCATAGATTTGATTTTGCGATAATTTTGTAATTGAATAGGTTAACTAGATACTTGATTGGCTTCTCAGCATCGAAGTTATGGATAAATTTGGGAATAATTTAAATTCATTAGAGTTTTTAAATTTGGACACTAGAAATACCAAATTAATTGCACTTTTAGTAATAAAAATCTCAGGCTACTATGCAGTTAATCCAGAATATTATTAGCTTTACACAATGTCAATTTTATAAGCTAAATAATAGTAAAGTCTAATATACTTTACATAAAACTTTGTATACTAAAGTAATGAATCTTAATAGATATAGATATGACCATGCATGTTTAATTACCACCCATATAATTAAAGCATTGGTGGTGCTGATTTAAGCTATAGAAAGTTATATTACGAATTCATAACTTCCTAGAACCTTATCTTTGAAAATCAATTTACATTTATAGTAGCGATATTACTTATACAAACAACGCCAGCTGTATTTGAAAAGTTTAATGAATGTCCTATTGTGCATGACCTTAAATACTGGTGTTATTATATCTGATCCAAGGATCTTCGACTCGATCAGTTATATTTTATATAAATATGCATATAAGCATATAAGCATATATTTCAGTAGAATATCACTATTCTCAACAGTTTCCATGGTGTAGTTGGTTATCACGTCTGTCTAACACACAGACGGTCTCCAGTTCGAATCTGGATGGAAACATCTTTTTGCTCTTTCTCTTTATCGTCTCTGGTTAGGTGAAGTATATAAACATAGCTCTACTTTCCTTTTTCTTCTAAGTTGAATAAACACCATTCCTAAAAATACTAAAGTAATGGGGCGTAATATTGGTATCTTTCATAAATAGTCCAAAATTGCAATAAAAATTTACAATATTAGCTGTATTAAATAGAACTCTGCAATGTCAAGTATAGGATAAATAAATAATATATAGCACCAGGCTTCTTGGGTAGCTTAAACTAACTTTATAGTTTAGAGCCATCTACTCTACACTAATGATGGATCTATTGAAGCTCTTTGCAAAAATATGTTGAGTAAAATTCAGGACAAATATTGCTATCTTTAACCTTTGCTTAGGAAGATAAAGAGGTGAATCAACGTATAGTAAAATTTATATTAAGCTAACTACAATATCAGTCTATTAGTAATAAAATGATTGAACATCTAAATATTATTAATAATATTTAGAGTACAACACTATTACTAAATTTATAAATCCTATACATGGTGTACATTTGCTTTTTGTGGAAATTGCTCACCTCTATAAATGTCTCTCAACCTTTATTTACGTCAAACTTCAACTAAAAGATCTTTGAAGCTATACACCTATATCGCTAGTAAAATAATCTACTAAGATAATGATAAAGAAACGTTCCTAGTTAAACAAATATCGAAAACCCAGCAAATTTATAATAAAAACCATAATCCCAACCTTTTTATCGTTGGTAAACAAGCCACATAAAAGTCGATTGAAAAATTAATTACTTGAACTAAAGTACATGTATCGTAAAGAGAATCCAAGACATTTGATTTTATTATACAAACCGATAACTTACTCTCATTATAAAATTAAGTATATATCAAAACTATACCTTTCAACCCACTTCAAAGCCGTTGCTTCAAAGTTTTAGGTAAAAATCTTGACCACATTCTTAAAGCTATAGGTCTAAAGAAGTTGCCTTTGCCCAAAACGGTACCAATGCTTACCAGCATCAATGAGTAGGTAGGTAAGCCGATTAGAACGTACATAAGTCTGTAGGACCATGGCCCTTCTTTTAAACTTCCTAATATAGATATGAATTCAGTGATTTACATTATAAAATTTACCTTCAAAACCTAAAGCTTCATTGATCAATGGTTTAGTAATGTAAAGGGAGCCGGAGCCGGTAATAGCAAATACAGACATAACGACAGTAAAATCCTTCCACCACAGTAAGCTTCCTCTAGGATGTTGGGAAATCTTAGTTAGGAAATGACGTTGGCCACCCAAATTTTGAATTGGTTTGAACAGGGTTGGATTGGTTGGTCGACTTCTCAATAATAGTTTGCTCATATCGATTAATTAAAACTGATGCTAGTGCTTCTCTTGTTCAATAGATTTGTACTCTTTGATCGTTACCTTTTATTTTTTAGTCTAGGATTTTGGTATGCTACAGTTGGGATAGAGGTGTAAGTGTAGAGTATAGGAATTTCATTTAACTTGAAGGTTCAGCTTGCCACTTACGAAAATTTATTCTTTAGGGGATTCTAGCCTATAATGCTTGAGAAAAGGCAAGGCTTAGTCATGGGATTCGACAGAAAAAGATAGCTTGAAGAAGTGATGCAGGTGCGTGACGAAGTCATCTGGTGATTATGTTCTAGTATCAGTTTAGGTATCTCCTGTTGATATATGTGTTACTTGTTTGAATCGGTTGACGATATATGAATTCCTTATGGAACTATAAGAGGATACGTGTCTGCTACCCTTCATTTTGAGGTATGAATTTTACCCACTCTTATCCTTTTCTGGTACTAGTCCGGGTTTTCTGATAAAACACAAAGTATAGGCTTATTAAACTAATGTAGTTCAACACCTATCTTTACCCAAGCTACTAGGCCATTGGTAGCAATGAAAATACGGTATATAGTTTAATACATAATCTTTAAAATACGTTGATATATTTATTAAGTTATAAACTTCAATTTGGTTGCTATATGGTCAATAAATTACTATACTTCTCTTAATATTATTAAAAATGCCTTTATACCTAGTCAAATATGTAGTATACTTTACCAGGGAAAAGATGCATATACTTAATAGTATGCAAAATTGTAAATATTCTTCAATAAACTAGCTTTATCTTATATACAGCATTTCATAGAGATAGAGCTAGCCTAAAGTTTTATTGCCAACTAGTCAGTTATATATACTAATATGCCTGACAAATATAGTATAAGTGAAAGTTTTAAAGGTATATAGCAAAGCGAATTAACATTTAATAGAATCTGATTATAGCAAATATGAATCGATATATAAAAGCACTTTACTCAAAACTTTACTCTTTGCTAAAGTATTCGGGGAAAATGAAGTTCAGCCTGCTTTTAACCTCACTGGTTATAGCAGCAGCGTTAGTGACGACGGCATACTTCATAGAACCAGTAACTTCGGTCAGAACCTGGCACTCGGACTTTTCTAGTTCAGCTTCAATGTTAGGAAGTGCAGCCAATAATATGTTGCAAGCATTGACGGCATTCTGCTTCATAGTAGCCATGACGGCGGCAACAGTTACGGCTTCTTCGCTTTCCCTCCAGCAATCGTAGTCTGTCGACATGCATACCATCTGATAGGCGATCTCAGCTTCGCGAGCCAACTTAGCTTCAGGTACTACCGACATGTTGATTACATCGCAACCCCATTGACGGTATAGGTGCGATTCAGCACGGGTTGAGAAGGTAGGTCCTTCAATACAGACTAAAGTCTTGTCGGTATGTAAACTGGCGCCATTAGCCAAGGCGGATTGAGCTCCCTTGGTGATAAGTTTGGCCAACGAGTTGCTGAAAGGGTCGGCGAATCCAGCATGGGCAGCGACTCCTTTCTCGAAGAAGGTGTTCTCACGGAATCCTTTGGTGCGGTCGATTATCTGGTTAGGTAAGACGAAGTCACCAGGCTTGATTATCTCTTGAAGTGAACCGACGGCTGAAAAGGCGACGATAACTTTGACACCTATAGACTTCAAGGCAGCGATGTTGGCTCTTACTGGTATCTCAGATGGATTGATAGTGTGGCCAGCTCCGTGACGGGAAAGGAAGGCAATACGGTGACCTTCTGGGGAAAGGGAGATTTTGATGTTTCCAGAAGGTTTACCCCATGGAGTAGTGATATCTAACTCTTCAACAGGCTGGAAACCATCCATGTTGTAAAGGCCGGAACCTCCAATAACGCCAATCTGTACACTTGAAAAATATGGTTTATTAAAAATTGGACTACATAGACAAATCGAATCAAATATAAATGATATACGGTAGTAAGCTACTTACTTATGCGACGACATTCTCTACTGCTGACTTCAATTCGATTTTGCAAGAGTTCTTGATAAAGCTGGGTACTTGATCGAAAACTATTCAGTGTAAAGCCATACTTTTCGTGAATAAATTGATTGAAGCTGTAGCCAATCGGTTAGACTTAAATCGCCACACGTTCAATTGATCATTTGAAATATAAAAGATAAGCTTTGTATATTTGCAATTTTGAACTTTAAAGAGGTCATATAACAAGAATGTAAGACCTACTTTTCTATGCTTCTTCATTTCCCGATTTCCACCAACTATTACATATTGCACATGATTTCAATAAAACCATCTCTAATAAAAACATAGAGCCTTCTGATTGTAGAAGTTAACAAAATATATTGGTTGCTGTATTAAAAGTCTCGGGCTGTATTTATGTTTCTGGACGAAATATCAATAAGTAATAGTTTAAAGGCCAAAGGTCCTGATAAGTAAACTTTACTCACGATAAAGTTCTATAATATATCCAGGTAGTTTGCCTATTTGATAGACTCTAGTGCTGAAAACATAGTACATCTCATAATAGTATACTCTATATGCTATGAAGCAACTGTATTATAACTAGTTGTTTCAGCCAAGTTGCAATACAATTAATTTGAATTTTGAGTGTATCTCTAGGGGTGGGTTCTATAAAGCTTATCAAATTTATCTCGCTAAATGAAATACGCTACCCAATACGAATATAAATTTGATTTAGATAGATATAGTCAAAGTTTTCTCGATTCAAATGACTGAAAGATTTATTCAGATACTTGAAAAGCAACCCAAGCGTAAAAGACAGGTTAAATTTGATATCGACAAGCTTCCAACCAACTGACTGAAGTAGATTCGTTATAAAAATCTCCCACTTTATGTACAAAGCTTATATCGACACAAAATCCATTCCTGACTGGAGATTACTATGGTCTGAGATGCCACATATTCGCCCTAAATGCAATAGCCGGTTGGAGTAGCGAACTCAAATCAGATGTAGAAGACGACGAAACATTCTTAATATCAGAGGACTTATAGTTTAAATGCTAAATATGCCTTCAATATATCTTATAATGATTCTTCTAGTTTAATTATCAGATTTAAATAAAGATGAACATTATTGGATATTACTCTAGGAAAATATCAGCCAATATAGGGATAGCTTGCGATAGGTTTTGTTGTTGACGACACTAATTGTTGATCACTTTTTTAAAGTCTCTCGCTTAAGTGAGGAGTGGCTATGTACTGTTGAGACTAGTAGGGCCAATGCAATAAACATCTTCAACGTATTTTCAGCTATCTAAAGAATAAAAAAGGATGCCATTAAATGAGCTTACGACATGCCTAGCTGAAGACTTTGATCTATCATCGAAAAAGACGAATGATATTGAACGTTCTTTTAAACTATACAGGCTCACGTTAGAGGAATCGTAGCAAATTCAATAGATTATCTGTAATAACAGTACTTATAAAGATGTTGCTGAACTTTTACAATCAGGTTAGATTTGAATATCTGAGATTAGATCTAGTGTATAAAGGTACTTTCCTATATCTACCGATGTTAGAAATTGTCGACGACCTCAACAGATCCAGCTGGTACTCCTCCATTCTTTGATATCAATTCTTTTCTCTTAATTAGAAATCTGCTTCAGGTAGTTTAATAGTTGATACAAACCAATCTTTTAACAACATTTATCTTTACAAATTTATAAACTTAATCACCACAGTTTACTAATACTTTGAAACGTAATTTAATGTATAGTTTATATAAAAATATAATTCATATAGATAAACTAAAGTAAATGGTGGTACTGATTTAAGAGTCTTTTGCCGTCAACAATAGACGACACTGCAAATATTATAAGTTTTCAGCCACTTTGAAGAATTAGATATATTCAAAGAAATTTAGATACAAAATTCCATAATAGCTGCACTATAGCATGGGTTTCAGATTCAGAAACTGTACATGCAATTGGAGCCTTTCACTTACACTTGAATCAACTAAACCAAAATTTTGATTTTGAAGGCTGATGTGGCAAAAACTTGAATGTTTCTCAACTTCAAAGTCCAATTCAGCAAAAGAATACAGGCAGCAAACTCCAACTACTCAGTAAAACGAAACCATCGACTTTGCAACATTTAGGTTAGTGAATCTATCGTTCATCAGCATGAAGCTAGTTAAAAGTTTAATTCAAAGTATACATACGTCTAGAAGAGCTTACACCAACAAAGTAACATGCCTCGCCATCGAAACTTCATGTGACGATAGCAGCTGTTCAGTAGTCACTTCTGATCGAACTATAAAGTCATTGGTAACTATACCCCAGTTTAAGGTGCATGAACCCATGGGGGGTATCGTACCCAACTTAGCTTTGAAGTCACATATCCGAAACTTACCACTGGCCGTCCGTAAGGCGCTCGACGAGGCCAAGGTTAACTTACAGGATATCGACGTCGTAGCAGTGACTAGAGGACCAGGTCTACCTTCCAGTTTGTCGGTTGGTCTGAATGCAGCTAAAACATTGGCAGCTGCTATGAAGTAATCTAAAGTTTTTATTTGCTTATTGAAATTTTTAAAGTAAACCTCTGGTCGGAGTGCATCACATGGTAATTAATGAGTGCTTGATGTATATTTACTTTTTTATAAAACTTAGGAGGCGCATGCGTTGACAGTACGACTGTGTACCCCCTCGATCCAGTTCCCCTATCTGACACTATTAGTATCTGGCGGCCATACAATGTTAGTATTAGTTAAAGGGATCAATGACAGCCGAGTTTTAGGAACGACCTTAGATGAGTCAGTCGGGGAATGTTTTGACAAGGTATCTCGCGCCTTAAAACTGAGTTGGAATGCGGCGTCAATCAATGAAGATGGAAGCTTGAAACTTTTAGATGATACCAAAGTCGGTGGTGGTGGGGGTGCCGGCCCAGCTTTGGAGGTAAGAGCTCGTGACGGTGACGACTACAAGTACAAGTTGACTATCCCACTGTTTGATATGCACCGTAAAAACATGATTGCTTTCAGTTTTTCAGGGTTACGAACTCAGGTTACCCAACGTATCGAAAAGCATTTAGAAGAAATTTTACCAGAGCAGCTGCCCAAATTCCAAGCCGATATGGCAGCCTCGTTCCAGCGTACTGCTTTTCTTCACCTTACCCATAAGTTGAAGTTGGCTATTGACCAATGCTTTAAAGAAAACATCAAGCTAACTGGGATTGTCATTAGTGGTGGGGTTGCCGCCAACTCTACACTTAGACTCAGGTAATATAATCCTATTTGTATGTTTTATAAACTGTCGATTTTAGGGTCAATGAAGTAGCTAAAGAATTTGGACTTGAAAGTTACTACCCACCTCAGAGCCTTTGCACCGATAACGCCGCTATGATCGCCTGGACTGGTTTAGAACGCTTTCAACTTGGACTAACTGATCCCTACACCATCGATTTTAAACCGGATTGGCACCTACATGACTTGGGTAAGTTGGAAGAAGAGAACTAGATTTATAATGATAATTAATGCTGTAAGCGATTGAATTAGAATTGTTTTGATAAAATATAGACTTTTAATTTATCTATTTAGTACGAGTGACTATATGTCGATATATTTAAGCTAAAGCTATATTTTTTAAAATTAACCATTATTGGAGTATAAGCAAGCCAGCTTCTTTTCTGTTAATACTATATCGCTTATAGTTTTGAAATGTTGGATAGCATGTCACCTTCCTTTAAAGTATTTGCCTTTAGTAGATATAGTAAATTAACTGATAATCAATAATAAGGAATGTAGGTGTATATACTTTTGTTTTGAGCTATAGTTTAATAGGATACTAAATATATGGTTTGTATTAGATCTATTCTAGCCAAATTGGTGGCTTTTATATATTTTAATAATAAATAGTATTTACAGTTTACAAATAGTATATAGATAATAGATAATAGTATTGATAAGGAAACAACTTCACCATTTCGTATGAAAAATTCGTCTAGACAGTAAGATTTAAATACTTAAATTGTAAAAATTTTATGATTAAATTTACTTTTATTATAATATATTTTCATAGCTCACTTTTACTATATTGGTAATTTAATACAATTAAAGATTATTATTGAAATATATAATTTGACCTACAAGTTTCTAGAAGCATCTACAATAAATTCCCTTGGCTTGAAAAACTTCTAGAATGATCTGAACTCTTGTAGGACTAAAAATTACAAATCAATTTAGCTTAGTAACACAGTATATAAGGTGAATGATGGAACTACAAATGATAAATAAAATACAAATACAACTACACATTAAGTAAATAGCATATATATCGATGTTTGCCCAATACTCCATTCCTCAGACTCACACCGAACTGGCCTATCATCCCCAGTTACTAAACTATTTATTCAGTGGTATCCAGCTCAATGACAAGTCCATTAACCCCAGCTGTCCTGGTTCCAAATGCTCAGCTTTAAGCACTTCCTCTGCTCAAAAAACAAATCCATCGAGTTCAGATGCAATACCAAGGTCTTTCTGGAATGAAGCTCTTGGTAACAAATGGCCATTAGTAGATATATTGGAATATCCAGATTTCTACTCTATATCAGCCGAACTACCGGGGTTCAAGAAGGATGAGATTGATATCGATTTTGACGAATCCATCAACAAGCTTACCATCCAAGGTCAAAGAGCTCCTGAGCATGCTCTACCATCTCAAAAGAGTGAGGAAACAGTAGTCGTCGAAGAGGAGGGAGCTGAAGCTGGAGATGACAACCTTTCCGTTCATAGTCTAGGGACCAATCATTCTACAACCAGTGGGAAATCCATTCAATCTGAAGCATCCAATGTCTCGGACGGTATATCCAAAAATCAACTGAAATCCGCACCCAAACCAATTACGATCTTAAGTGAACGCCAATCTAAAATCTCTTTTAAGCGCTCATTTAAGGTGAAAGATTCCATTGATGTTGAGCGAATGACGGCTAAGCTTAGTGATGGGCTACTTGAGGTCTATATCCCTAAGGTTCCTAAACAGCAAAGCGTCCGTAGGCTTAAGATCGAATAAGTTAGCCTTCATTTCAGCAATATGCCTCTAAATTTTGTACCATATCAGTTGCCACTATACTTTAATTATTAAATTAACTTATAAATGTAAATTGTATTTTAAATATTATCTTTTAGCCTTTATAAGTATATATAGTATAAATTAGCCAAGTATATTTACAATGCTTATTCAAAAATTGTTAAAAGCTATATGAACTAAGCTTCAGAAGTTCATCTATATCCTTATATAGTCAGTCTGTTTATATATATGTTTAATTTGAATGCTTAGCATATATGAGTTTAATAGATGATAAATAGTAATAGAAAATAAAATACTTTAATTACAGCTGACAGAACTCCAACTTCAGATCCCTTACCGACGCGAAGCCGGTACTAGTGATGATAGGCTTCTCCTGATGGATGGAATCACTCGGCAACTTCAAGCTAAACTTTTGCAGCAATGAAGTCAAGATAACTTTCTGTTCAACTAATGAGAAAGTTTGTCCTAAACATACACGGTTACCGTACCCGAACCCTAAATTCATCTTCAACATCAGTTTGTTGGTGCTAGCCGTCTTCATTGAAGAATCTAGTAGGATTAAACTGCTTGGGATTGGCAAACAAACTTTCGTCCTTCATAGCGTATCGGAGATTGAACAAAACAACTTGATTTTCCTTTAAAGTTAAACCGTTGCGAATAGTTACATCCCTGTTGATCTTTCTACCCATCATTGGAGCTACTGGGTTGATACGCATAGCTTCGTAAATAACAGCTGTCATAAATTCCATAGAATTGCATTGGTTCAAAGTTGGTACAACTGGATTTTCATGATCAATTTTTCCTAATACGTCTTCAATCTCTTTGCGTAGCTTATCCTGATACTGAGGATGCTTAGAGAGGTAGTATAGGACAAAAGTCAAGGTGTGGGCGGTAGTATCGTGACCAGCTGAAAAGAAAACTATCGTATCATTGATGATCTCATCATCAGTAAGTATTGGTTTGCCGTCCTCATCTTTAGCCTTCAACATGTTGGAAATCAAGTCGTCGCTGTCGCTGTCGTAGTCCAGCTGCTTACGTTTCGTCTCGATCAGCTCTTGGATCAAACACCTAAATCTAAAGATCTTTTTCTCTAATATTTTGGCCGATTCGAAGTACATACATATACCGGGGAATAGAATAAATAGGATGTTCTGTAAACCTTTCATTATGAAGTTGTAGGTGTTGGAGATTTCATTACTGTCATCCTCGATGGTGTTGAAATCGATTCCGAATATGTATAAGCCTAAAGCATCCAAAGTCAGGTTCTTGAGATGGTGATTGATATCAAAGTCATTGTCCTTCGAGTGCATCTCTACTTTGTTCAAAAACTTCTTGCAGCAAGCCCCAAATTTTGAAGTCTCCCATCCCTTCTTGAAGGTGGGATTGGCAACCCTGCGATGACGCTTCCAATCCTCACCGTCGGTATCGGCGATGTTGTCTCCTATGAATTTAGCGCCCAAACTGTCTTTGCTGAAGTCCTTCTGTTTCAACTTGCTGGTGACGTCCTGGGATAGAAGTTCGGTGATGGTCTTGAAGTCGGAGAGCATGACAAACCACTTGCCGAACCAAACTTTACAGCTACCGTTGCCTTTATCTAAGGTTGGATTTACTAAAGTATCGTCCGCTTTATCGTTGGGCTCATTCTTGAGTATGCTTAGTATATTTAAAAATGGATTGATGGTTGGTAAATTTCGCATGTGCTTGGGCGGAGCCAGTAGGTTGTAAGCCTTGTAGCCGAAATAGCTTAGCAGTAGTACGATGGAAGTAGCTAATATCTGTAACATTTTCGTTGTTAGTTTATTTTTTGTCGCATCACCTCCATCGACTTATATACTCAATTTAAAGTGATGATTTTAGGGTCAACTTTATTGAATTGTCGGGTCAACTCCAAATTCTGATGCAAGTCAATTTTGAAAGGATGTGTCAAAAAGATGGAAATGTCGATTTTATGGGGCATTATTATTCCAGAAATGAATAGATCAAATCTCAAGAAATACTGTTTTAGGTTGTATACCAAGCTGATCCAAATTAGATTTTACACCCCAATAGACTTCATAACCTCATCAAGTGATAAAAGTCAAGATTTAGATATACTCTCCGTACCAAAGCCAAGCATCATTTCCTTCGCTTCTCACCATAAGGTCACAATGAAACACTTCGAAACTATGTAGCATACAATGTTTCTAATTTTTTGATATACCATTTTCAACCATCCCCAAGTAAAATGATTGATGGGGCATCTAATACTCCGAAATAATACTACCTATTTAATCGTTGCTAAGAACTGCCGTTACTAATATACCAATTCTACAAACCTTTACTTTTACGATATTTACATATCTCTACAGCCCATTTTATCTCAAATTTATATCCTAAACTAGCTATTATTCAACTTGTATAGCCAAGTACTACAAGAAATATTGAACAACGATCGCTAGAAATAATTCTATTAGCAACTAATATGATTCAAATATTTGTCCTTATATATTTTTAATAGTTGCAAAATTGATAATTAAACTGTACAAATTTATTTTTACTTAGCATATCTCCTGATCAACTGATGAGGAGAGAAAGCAACTTGGCAAAATTGGCCAACCGATTTGGCGAAAATATCTTTTAGATTAGCTTTCTCATCCATCAGCTTGGACCGAAAATGCTATATATATAGTATTGTCTCAACGTCTATAAATTGCTATACTGAAGGCCTATAATATACTAAATTCATCATTAAGATTTTGATATAGAGATATATATTAATTAATATGCGATGTTGTAAATTTAATAGAATAACTTAAATATACTTTAAACTATAGTGATATATATTGCCTATCAACGATTAAACGCTATTTTTAAACTGTTATATTATATTGCATTTTTAGATTTTAGATCTGTGTATATAACCCGTTGGAAGTGAAAGATCCACAGTTGAACTTGTTGAATATTTTATTAGATTGTTCGAGGGGATAAGTAAAGTGTATGTACCTATCAAGACTATATTAACTGTTTAATTGTGATAGAGCTACAGCAATAATAAAATTGATAGTCTGGATGCCAATGTATTTTTAAAAAGTAATGGTTGATTAGGAAGCTAGCAAAGAGGTACTGATATATTGTAATTAAGTTGTATAAATGAATACAGCAATAAACATATGTTGTGCAATGTGGTGGTACTACCTGTAAGCCGACTTCAACTATATATTCAAAGACAATCGATAGATTGCATCCTTTATCCTCAATAAATTGTTTCTTAATAGATAAACTTTATATAACTTGTTTTATAATGCTATAGATAAAATATATAACCATCATCTAATAAGCCAAAAGCATATTTTTGATTAAGATGTCAAATTATTATACAAACCTAATATAATTTACCTATTTAAGTGTATAGTGCTTCTTATTCCCCATGAAAAATCCCTCCAAATTTAAATACTTGAATACTCACATCTGATTAAAATCTGTAAGCTGCGATCTTGATAGTCACATACCCTAAAACAAGCATGTATGTCAATAATCGCTACCGAATTTTTAATTCTTAAAAAGATATATCCAACGATAATACAAAAGATTGTAAATATATTTAATTTAATAAATTGGCTATACAACAAAGTTTTACTGAAATTTATCAAATATATTTACTGAAAAGCTACCACACAACTATGCAAGGGTACCATTTAATCCTTCTTACGGAAGAGGTACGAAGCGGCAACCCCTACACCAGCAAGTAAAGTTCCAACCATAAGTAGCCCCAGGATACCATCTACCAATTATTAAAAGCTTAGATAAAAGTAAATTTACCTCTAGATACTTTTTTCTCAATCATACCCTTTAAAGCTATAGCTTGGACGTTCTTGGGTTCACTGTCCAACAAATATCCGTTCATAATCCGCGCTTCGGTGTAATTGCCTAACTTGTAGTTGCCTAAAGCTAAGTAGTACTGGCACTCCCGTCTACGATCAGGGAATTGGGAACTTATATCTACTCAGGTTAGATGGTTATAGTAAAAGCAAGTACCTTGGAATAACTGGATGCCTTCAACTACATTTTCACGACGACGCGCTTTTATCAAGCCCCAAGCTAGGTTAAATTTGGTTTGAACCGTTACATCATCGCCTTCACTAGCGTATTGGGTACGTAGGACCTTTGAACTATCGTTAAATCTTAAATTAAAATAGTAAAACTTACATCGAGTTCCAGCTCAGACAGTGGAGTTTCGGCTTCAACTAGGAAAGGTAGGCGATCGCTAAAGGTCATCGTAAATTCTAATTTGCCGTAATAAATTTATCTGTTGAGTTTGTATAAAATAATATTTGAAGATTCCCTGGCTACTTATAAATACCAACCATATACGTCATTCCTGAGATGACATGTTTGCAGGACTTGTGGCTTGAAGATCGGGGCAACAGTTGCAAGTAGCTGCTGCTATATCGTTAGTATGATTGGCCAAGTAGCTGAATCTAAATTTAAACTAAACTTTTAGTTAGCAGTTTCTGATCCTAACTGTGAACTTTTATCCCGGATTTGTAGACTATGACCATGTAATTTGACCCTTTATACTAATAAAATAGATACTTTTTAAATTAAACTGTTATAGTGGCTGAACTACTACATGCTCGATAAAACTTTGAACGAATATCACTAAAGTCTCAAGCTTTTGTATTGCAGTTCCACAGGTAAGGTTTATGCTTTTTAAATTAGCGCAACAATCTGATGTCTTGGGTTTTCAAATTTGGAATGTCAAATAAGGTATTCTACAGTTATAGAACAGGGCTATATAAATAATATATCAAAGTAAAGTAAACTCAGGTAATACGATTTTTTATATCATAGGTTAAAGCTTTATCAATTCATATAGGAGATTAATAAAGGTAAAGGATCTGTCTAAAATATATATTTCCTCATTTTATACATATTTTAAAGCAACCTTTCAAATACTTGCCATTAATCCACAACTTGCACAGATTTTCATAAAAAATATATAGCTGTACTAGGTAAATTTATGATTTAACATGTATATCTTAAGCTTCACTCGACTACCTATCTACATATATACTTTTATCCATTAAATTTGGCCACATATTCTTCATACATCAGTATAATATATAGCTGAACTTTCCTAGATTATGTGTATATTTTCGATGATATTTTCATTTAGCTAATAGATATTTTGTAGTGAAGATAACAATATTATCTTTTCGGAGTAGAAAGCAGTTGTTTTATCCGTACTATGAAATGTTTTAAGCTTTACTAATGATCACTATAATAAAAACATCACATTAGTTAAGTTTTGCAGTGCTTTAACTACAAACATGACAGATATCTTTACAGCCATAAAGCATCTTTAGGTATATAGCTACTGCTGACTAGAAGGAATTATAAATTGTTGGTAGCCGACATTCTAGAACATTAAAACCACTGCCCTTCAAGCCTCCCTCTGATAATTTGTACATATATGTACTTTTATGAGGAATCGGACAGACTGTTTATCAACATCTGCATCTAGTAAATCGATGGGTATAGCAAAATGTATATTTCTGTTAAGAGTATAATAGATTTGATTTAAAATGCTGATGAATTACTCCAATTTATGAGAAACAAACTAGGGTAATCTCAACATCCCTTTATAGAAAGATTTGTCAGCAAGCTTGCAGGTTCAACCTGTGAATTCCTTTGAGACCTTACTATAAAAGCGAGGTATCTAATCACATTCTTAATAAGAAATATATCATTTCTAACAAAGTCCAAAATTCTCAAACCATGCCCTCACTATGTATATAGTAAAGAATAAGAAATACGAGCCCAGTACCGGTTTTATAAATCAATAGAATGCATGACCAATCCGGTCTATTTTCACGTAGATGTATATAAGGAGGAACTTGAACTTTTAACCAAAAGGTTCCTCATCCACCAAATCGAATTTTTGAGCTTATAACAATGCCCGGATTGATTCCTCAATTCCGACTTACACGACAACTGACAGCCGACAGCAAACTTTTATTATTGAAACGGTATGCAACCTTCAACCAGATCCAAGCCTCCAATGCTTTACTCTCCATAATATTCTATTTGTTGACTCCAACTGACCTCAACCACTATTTTATCGACCTCTATCTTAATAGTTTGAAGACGATCAGTCTATTCCTTTCTTTGTACCATCTAGTTTTTATTGAGATCCACGACTTACATATGAAGCTACCACCCGGCTTAGTAGACATAATTTTGAACTCCAGCTTCTATAGATCGGCCAGCTTGATCGTAACTTGTATATATTCCACCTTCACTTTGCTACTGTTGACTATTGACATTCGAACCTCCTTCTTCAAATTGGCTATCGTGTGCCTGATAACTTTAACCTGTAGTAACTTCTATTTGTTTTGGGTCAATTCACAAGTCGACGTCTTGGTCTATAGTTTTGAGTTTTGATGGGGTGAATATTGAAGATGGCAACATGGTAATTTATTTACTTTCAAATGTATATTTTATATCTTTATGTTGTAAATTTTATTTTACCGTATAATAGAGCTGTCCATCGTACTTGATATGATAAGGCATATTATATGTACTGCTTTAGTGTATCCTTGATAAGGGTACATAAATTAATAAAATTAAAATGTAGTGCTGTGGTATATATATATTTATTTAAAATTTTTCATATAAATTCAATGTAGGTAATTTATCAAGTTCTTTCATTTATAAATAGTATAGCATACTACTCTGAACCATTAAAAGGCTTACAGTTTCACAGTATATTGTTCATATAAACAAAGTAGTTTTTGAAAATTCAATTATAAAAAACTAACATATTTATGGAAATAGTATGACATAAGAACGTAGATTTTTAATGGTCCTAGTGGTATATTCAAAAAACCAATAATAAACTCATTTCCAGTCAAAGGCATTGGTTATAGGAGCTAGTATAAAGAGGGAGACCCGACAAGCTTTACTGACAAAGTGTAACTCATACATAGATAAAGGCTGAAAAAAGAGAAATAAACACCAACTATTACATAATATATATATAAGTACATATGAATGCTAGAATATATTACTTTATTATTCACGATATTATATGTTGCTATATCTAATTCATAGGAACAGAATATTTGAAAGCTGGCCTTACAATATAAGTAATTATATATATGTACTTTAATCGAAACTTGCATAGGAAAATCTAATTATCTGATCTTCCTTTAAGTTTCCATGGTGTAGTTGGTTATCACGTCTGTCTAACACACAGACGGTCTCCAGTTCGAATCTGGATGGAAACATTTTTTACTTTTTTTGAACATCCGTCATTTTAGATCCATCTGTTTCGCTAAGATTCAGACTTGAAAGTGCTAATATAATTTTTGGTTAAAGATGACCATCATATCTGGATGGATAAGAGTTTACAGCTTTTTTGTATCTGAGAGCTCAAAGTGTATTTTGATGTGAGTTATGGAACTTATGGATCAATTTTAGATATCTGCCATTCGATTTGATAGCTTCTAACGACCTGTCTAAATGATTTTCCTTTCACTATAGCTTTTTATAATTTACAACTACCTTAACATCATAAACTAACAGTTATATAAGATGAGTGGCTGATCATAAAAAGAACGTAATTTTCAAAGCCATATATAACCTTACTCTCTATTGGTGTATTTATTATACTAAATTTCGTTTCCATACTTAAATACATATTAAACAAAAAAGAAACTCCAAAAAATTCAATTTATTCCAACTAACCTTATTACCTACTCCGAAGTGATGAGAGGGTGCTGCTTGGTAACCTCTTCCCAAGTCAGCTTGGCATCGACAAGATCTACCAGCAAGTTCAAGATGGTATCGACCTAAATATAAAAAGGCTAAATACAGCTATTAAAACTTCAATTTTGCTTACCGGTCCACGGATCTGGTTGGTGGAGTCACGTTCTCTCAAAGTAACAGTGTTATCGACGAGAGTCTGAGGGTCCAAAGTGATGGCAAAGGGGGTACCCAACTCGTCGTTACGGGCGTAGCGACGGCCAATTGAAGCTGACGAGTCATCTACCTTGGAGCTTAGTCCAGCTTGACGTAGACGGCGGCCTAAATATCTTTAGTAAATTATATGAAGCAGTAAGATATCGGCTACCTAGCTCTTTGATGGTTGGGGTATACTCGGGCTTGTTGGATAGAGGAAGCAACAGGCATTTAATGGGTGCTACACCAACTGGGAAGGACAGGACACCACGGGTCTCGGCTTTGGCCTATAGTTCCACAAAATCATTTTATCAATAAAAACTCGTCGTATGTAAATTAAGTTACCTCTTCACCAGCAGCCTGGCTCTCTTCACGAACCCAGTAGGAGTGTTCTAAAAGGGAATACAATATACGACCGATACCGAAGGAGGGCTCGATGACGTTGGGAGTATACTCGCGAACTAAAAGTAAATGAGTACTGGTTTTGATTATAAAACGTACCGTGTTCGGTCACGGTGACCTGTTCGATGGTAAGCATATCGGGAGTCAGTTCGTACTGGTTGCCATCTTCGGCAGTAACCTCAGCCTTACCGCTATAAACAAAACTATCAGTTTTGTTTCAAAAAATAGCAGCTTACCTGGTCAATTGCTCTTGGACCTTTTTCAAAGCATCCTGCTCCAGATTGGTGAGATAAGTTTCAACCAACTTGGCAGACTTCTTCAATTTCATACCAAAGACCTTCTTGTCGAAGCTTATCTGAAGCTTGTCGACCTTGATGGGGGAGGCTAGTGCCTTACGTACAACCAACTTCTCCTTGGTACGACGGGTGTGGACCGATAGATCATAGGCTGAACGGTCGGCACAACCAACACACTCGATCCAACCGTAGCTGGTCTGGATTTCGGCGTCCCAGCAGTCACAAGCGTAGTGAGCCATCTCGTTGGCCATGTGCTGGCGGAAACGGAGTCGGTTGGCGTCAATACCAATCTTGGTTAGGAACAGGTAGATACGGGCCAGGAAGTAACCTAACGTCTGGTTATCGACCAGTTTCTTTATAAAAATGGTGAGAAAATGAAGTGTAAAAAGAGGTTACAGTTTGGACGGCCTCGCCGACAGATATTTCCTGGATCTCAGTACGACCTTCTAGCTGAGTCTTGGCGGATAGGAATCGCAGCTTGGTATCTTTAATCTCTTCGAATCGATCGTGATCTTTATCCTGGGGATCAACGAAATGCTCAATTTCAGCCATTGTGAATTCTCTATGAACTTGTAAGATGGCAAATCATAAAGATATTTACCTCACACGTAACAAACCAGACCTAGGTGAAATTTCGTTTCTGAAACTACGACCAATTTGAGCTGAGGCAAAAGGAAGACGCTCGTTGTTGAACTCCAACAGCTTCTTGAAATTGACGAATTGGCCTTGGGCGGTTTCGGGTCTCAAGTAACTATTCCATTCAGTAAAATAATAGTGCATTAAAAGCTACCCTTTGACCTGACCGGAGGGTCCAATATGGGTGGCAAACATAAGGTTGAACTCTTTAGGCTCCGACAAAGGATTGTTACCCTCAGGTGATTTGATATCGTACTTGGTGATAATTGACTGTAAACCAGGTCCATCGTAGTTGTCAATCTAAGCAAAAAATAAGCAAACTTAAAACATCAATTTTTACCTTGGCCAAAATCTCTTCATACTCCTTCTTGACTTCATCGCTCAACTTGATGTTTACAACGGCGTTCTTCTTCTTCCTTGGCTTTTTACCCTCTTCTTTCTTATCACCTTCGACAGCCTCAGCTTGCTTTTCGCCTTCGGCAGCACGAGCCAACTTGTCACCCTCAAGACCAGCTTCCAAGAACCCTTCAACCAGATGATCAGCTCTAAAGATCTCACCGTTGACCAGGTCTTTGACCATCCAATCGGCAAACTTCTCGACGTGACCTGAAGTTTGAAGGACATCCTCAGGAGTAATCACAGTGGTATCTAACTCCAACATATCCTCTTCAATAACAAAGTGTTGACGCCAGGCTGCTAACAAGTTGGATTGTAAGGCGGTACCGGGAGGTCCGTAGTCGTAGAGACCAGCCACACCTGCATTGAATTAGTTGGTTGGGCTGGGCTGTTCAAAACTTACCTCCATAGATGGCAAAGGCTGGAGCGTAGAAGAATCTCTTGGAGAGCATCTGTTCGAGTACAGCGCGGTCAAAACCGCGGTTTTCAGTTGTCATGTTGATTTTAGTCTTGTAAAAGAAGTAAATTTTTGGATTTCAACCAATTTAAATCTGGTGCCTTTTAGAAACAAAAATTTTATGGGGTTTAATACGTAGCTACAAATTTTCTTTCCTGATATGACTAGGCCTGTATACAGACATAATGTGGAATTTTATAATGATACTGGGATATTAGTATATTTTTTTCAGTTGATTATAAACCAGAAAGATTGTCAAATTTTGCACAATATTTTGAAAATACGATATAAATATAGTGAGGGAACTAAAAAATGCAGAAGAGCT
Source organism: Capillidium heterosporum (assembly GCA_016630905.1). Classification (NCBI taxonomy): domain Eukaryota; kingdom Fungi; phylum Entomophthoromycota; class Entomophthoromycetes; order Entomophthorales; family Capillidiaceae; genus Capillidium; species Capillidium heterosporum. The sequence goes on from WBMQ01000010.1 coordinate 1,102,813, forward strand.
TGAGTCCAAGCAGAATGTCACAAACTATGGAAGTATATACAATCTGACTTTTTCAAAAACCCATGTAGCTATGACTGTATGATATCTACTGCGTAACTCAATTTTAAATTATAGCTACAAAGTCAGAAATATATGCTTTAAACCTTATCTTGTTCTACAGATATACTCGACTAGAATTGCTTCATTTATACTCTTGCTTCCTTGAACATATACTAACATTCCGTCTAAAAAATAATCAGCGACAAGGTATCAAAATATGCCTTTGCAAGTTCACTAAATTTGAATCATTATCTTGAAGTAGATCATGGTCAACTTAGTTTTGGCTAAAACGACAAAAAGCATAATTAAGCTGACATTGATGTTTTTAACCAGAATTGGAGTACACTGTATTTAATCTTGATACTCACGAGTACATCTTGAAGCACATCATAATCAAATAGACTAGACTTGTAGACAACGTTTTGATATAGTCCTTATACAACATCTCTATACCCTTCAGCAATAGTTTTATTTAATCAATTGATTTTTGTTATAATTATCTGCACCATACTATAGTTTTAGTCAAAAAGTACAACGTTTATACATGGTATGGGAGATACAAAAAGGAATCGATTAACTAAAAATGTTTCCATCCAGATTCGAACTGGAGACCGTCTGTGTGTTAGACAGACGTGATAACCAACTACACCATGGAAACCTGCAGAAAGATCAGATATTCCGGTGCTCCTATATAAATTTCGATTAAAGTACATATATATACTATTATGCAGTATTTAAGACTGGAGATATTCTTTGATAGTAAATTATGTCGATTTGATTTTTCAACTGATTGTGACTATTTAAAATTTGGTAGATACGATTCTATATAAAAGAATATATATATCATAGCGTCGTCATTAATATAAAAATATTATAAAGAACAAGTAATTATAATTGACATTTATAGCTATCTGTTTCTACAATATATAAATGGCTAAATATATGTAGAGCTCACAAATAACAGTATACTATCTTTATATATTCAATTTATTAACGTGATAAGTATAAATAATGAATTTTTATCATCTGATAGTTTAGAAAGCTATAGGATACGGGAATCAGTCTCTAGCTTCCTGTATTAGACCTGTTACCGTCAAAAGCAAAACCGAACAAACGTACAAAATCATCGTTTTGAAACTGCAAGCATTCTGTGGAACCAAGGTCTGGCTGAATGGGTAACAATTCTAAAAATAATGTCCAACAAATCACCTAAATAATTTATGGGGGGACTTGTTTATTTGACTAGAGAATAGTGAGCCGACTTTTCGATTGAACGAACATCTTGAGCCATTGAAACCGTGGCCAGATATCCAAGTAATACCAAGCTTCGATTGGATACTGGTGATATAGGTGTTCGATTTGAATTGGCAAAGATTTGCTAGAAGTTAGACACCTCTCACTCAATAAATTCTGGTAGCTTCTCGAATTAAGGCAATGCTATTCGTTGAAATCTCATTGGCAACCAGCCAAAGTTGCAAGATATAAAACCATGTTGAAGAAAACTTTTTCACTCATCTTATTAATTGACTGCTAAGTTTAATTTTAAATGGCCAAAGTTACTAGCACTAACCCATACGATCTCCTCGGGGATATCGACAACGACGGTAACTATCACGCCCCCAAGGTTCAACCCAAGAAGGCTGCCGAAGCCCCCAAGGTAGAGGCCAAGCCCGCCAAGGCTGCCGCCCCCGCCAAGAAGCGTAGCGGTCCCCGTGACAACCGTTCCGGTCCCCGCCCCGACTTTGATGAGGTTAGCCCCAAAGCTTCCAACGAGAAGAGTGACAAGCCCCGTCAGGCCCGCAAGAGTGCCCCCCGTCGTGGTCGCGAGTTCGACCGCCACTCGGGTACCGGTAGGGTAGACACCCAGAAGGCCGTCAACCAGGGCTGGGGTAAGGCTGGTGAAAACTACGAAGAGGCCACCAAGGAGGGTGAGACTGCCGCTCCCGCTGAGGAGTCTGCCGACAAGGTTGCTGAAGCTCCTGCCGTCGAAGAGGAGCCCGAAGAGCAGGTCAAGACCTTGGACGAGTACTATGCTGAGTTAGGCCGCCCAGAAGGCCCAGAAGGAGGCTGAGGCTAAGGAAGTTCGCAAGGCCAACGAAGGCTCTGACGAGAGCAAGTGGGCTGGTGCCACCCAGCTCAAGAAGGAGGAGGAAGACTTCTTCACCGGTAAGGGTATTGCCAACAAGCAGCGCAAGAACAAGGAGAAGGCCACCAAGGCCGTCCTCGACATCGAGCAGAAGTTCAACGTCCAGCCCGAGCAGCAGCGACGTGGTCGCGACAACCGTGAAGGACGTGACAACCGTGGTGAGCGTGGTGACCGTCGTGGTGGACGCGGTGGCCGTGGTGGTCGTTCCGATGAGCGCCCCAAGACCGAGCGTGGACCCAAGCTCAACATCAGCGACCAGTCCGCCTTCCCCTCCCTAGGTGCTAACTAATTGTTGCCTGTCCAGTTGATAGTTGCTATCGATTGGGAAGGTAATAGTTATTTTGGCCTTTTATTAAAGACATGAACTTAAATTCTTTTTGATATATGTGTTTGAGAACTGTTGACAATAGTGAACTAGGTATACAATACTGTCTTTATTTTAATCAGCGACCAGTTAACTATATACAGTTGTACTTTTAGGTGTATGTTTTATTTCTTAGCTAGACTAATTAATTGATACAAAGAATTTGTTGACAAACACCATGATTTTAGAACCATCTATTCTATTTTTTTATATTCTTTCAAGGGATTGTCATCAAAACTATTATAAATAATGTAGGTATATAGTATAGTGATTTGATCTTATACTATCCTCATAGCTAGCTAAAATGGCTTGCCAACTAAAGGTGTAGTTTTGGCCGTAATTCAAAACAAATGCAGCCGTTTTTATCGTATAAAAATATACTCGTGCCCAAAGACTTGTCATAGAAATACAAGTATACCATAGATATCAACACTCTACTCTTTGTATTATAAAATACAGTTTCTTATTTACATATATCCTCATTTAGAACGATGTTTTCATTTTGTGTTTATAATACTAAGACAGAAATATCAAAAAATACATTTGATGTATATAACATCCGTATTTATTTTATAAAAGAATGCAATACAGTAGTGATAACCAAGGTATAAATATAATAGGTGCTTGATCTCAGTAAAAACTATAAAGCCAATAACCAAAATTTAATATACACAAGGTTCAATGGTAAGATGCGCGTAATTGAATACCGAAGCGGTAGCAAGTCAAAAAAGGATAAATAATGCGTCTATAAGGGATAGCAAGCGTTGACGTCGAAGTTGCTACCACAACCGTTGGTACTGTAGTAGCAGGACCAACCTCCATTGTTGTACCAACAGTTGGGTGCACCTGGTAAAGCTGGAAAGAAAGTTTTGCCGTCGTAACTGCACTTGTCCGACAAACCTGGGCATCCAGCCATCTGAGGGCTACCCAACTGAGGCATAGCAAAGTAGGACCAAAAAGCCAAAGAAAATAAGGAAAGTTGTCGAAGCATCTGTAAAATTTTAAGCTTTAAGTAGAAAAGTAAGGCTTATATAGGTTGAAGTATGATAAAGGTTATAAATAGGTGTCTCATTTTTATTTTTAAAGTTTGGTTATGCCATGGTTGGGATTGTAGGTTTCGCAAATTGGAAGGTTATGCGCTTGTAAAAGGAAATGGTGGATTGAAACCTATTTGATTCTAAGTTCAAGTACATCTAGATGTTTGGGAAGTTGGGAATATAGATCTCAAGTAACCCATCACTAAGCTTGGTTGTCATTCGCTCAACATCAATGGAATCTTTCACCTTAAATAGGGCGTTTAAAAATATTTTAGGTCGACGTTCGCTTAAGATCGTAATTGGTTCGGGTGCGGATTTCAGTTGATTTTTGGATATACCGTCCGAGACATTGGATGCTTCAGATTGAATGGATTTCCCACTGGCTGTAGAATGGTTGGTTCCTAGACTATGAACGGAAAGGTTGTCATCTCCAGCTTCAGCTCCCTCCTCTTCGACGACTACTGTTTCCTCACTCTTTTGAGATGGTAGAGCATGCTCAGGAGCTCTTTGACCTTGGATGGTAATCTTGTTGATGGATTCGTCAAAATCGATATCAATCTCATCCTTCTTGAATCCCCGGTAGTTCGGCTGATATAGAGTAGAAATCTGGATATTCCAATATATCTACTAATGGCCATTTGTTACCAAGAGCTTCATTCCAGAAAGACCTTGGTATTGCATCTGAACTCGATAGGATTTGTTTTTTGAGCAGAGGAAGTGCTTGAAGCTGAGCATTTGGAACCAGGACAGCTGGGGTTAATGGACTTGTCATTGAGCTGGATACCACTGAATAAATAGTTTAGTAACCGGGGATGATAGGCCAGTTCGGTGTGAGTCTGAGGAATGGAGTATTGGGCAAACATCGATATATATGCTATTTACTTAATGTATAGTTGTATTTGTATTTTATTTATCATTTGTAGTTCCATCATTCACCTTATATACTATGTTACTATGCTATGATGATTTGTAATTTCTTGGTTTAAGAGCTTATATGTTTCTAGAAGTTATTTGAGACAAAGAAATTTGTAAATTGAACTGTATATTCTTCAGCAATAACCAAGCCAACTATCATTATTGCGAGGAAATTAGATTATTTGGAAACACAAGTAGAATCAATTTAGGTCTGGGATGAACATGATGGGAATCAAATAGAGCTATGTAGCTATTGAATATTGATAAATCTCTAAATAAACTATATCCTCTACTTGTTAACATCCCTACATTATAATTAAATTACATCTATATTTTGAAGATTTATAGGATATAAATGTAAGTTCGATTGGAACGCTTAAAATTCCAATATCAGATAGGTATATCTGAGTAAAATAAACTGATTTATATATAGGAATTATAGATAAAAGGGTGCGTTTATTAAGCATGATCGAAAGAGTTGATAGTATAAAGGTGTTGTGTTACATATATATTAAACTTCATATGAGGCGATGCTTGATAGAATGCAATTTACAACCAGTTTTTGAGTGGCGATTACTCCAACCGATTAAACTATAGGTACAAGTCTATGCTGCCACAACTGTTAACATGAAAGGATGATAGTTTGTTGAATCAGCTCATTTCTTTAGACTTATAAAGTTTAAACCATCTTTGACTACTTTTAATAGTAAGGAGCAAGTTTACGCTTTTGAGTTTGGAGTTTTCGTAGCAGTCACTTGAACTTTGGATTTCTCCAATTACAATTTACCAGATCAGTTTATCCGCCCCATCAGCTCTAATTCAGAGTCACAAAGCAAATCAATCGGCTTTTAGACTTGAATACGAAGCCAGAATGCCAGCCAACCTTGACAACTTAACTAACAATCAGCAGGAGCTCGTACAGACCTTTTTGAATGTGACCGGTTCATTCGATATAGAGCGCGCCATTAGACTCCTCGAGGTAAACAACTTTGATATTGAAAAAGCTATCCATGCCAACTTTGAGGAAGGGGAAACGTCAAGCAGCACTAATGAAGAATCTAATCCAAGAGTCGAGCCTAATCAACCAGCTAATAGGCCTGATAGAAGTGGGTTCTCTTTAATAAGGCTTTTCACTTGGCCATTCAGCTTAGCCTTCCATTTACTAGTCAACGTATTTTCCCTTTCCAAATACCTGTTTAGTTCATATAAGCTTATCGACAATGGAAGCAAAAATTCAGTTAATAACTACATTGATAAATTTGAAGAAGCTTATGGGAACAGCCATCCTGAATTTTTAGAGATTTCCTATTCTCAGGTATGAAGTTACTGGTTTTCTCTTTAACACATTTTTAGGCTTTGGATCGCGTTAAACAGGAGTATAAGTATTTGCTAGTTATCCTCAATTCCGATGAGCATGATGATACCGATTCATTTTGCCGGTACTATTGCCAACTTTATCTATATTATTAATACTACTAAATTAGAAACACTCTGACCAATACCAACTTGATTAACTTTATCAAAGAGAACAATGTACTAGTTTACATCAACTCCGTAAATAACTCGGAAGGTTATCAAGGTAATTGAATAATTCACATTTAAATATTTATTTTTAATTACACTTTAGTTAGCCACACTTTACAGGCCAACACGTACCCGTTCATGGCAGTAGTGTCGATGCGCAAGCGTAACGACGAGAGTTCAAGCTTCAAAATTGCAGTTGTAGACCGAATAGAAGGTTAAATATATAAATACCATACGCTAACATATTCTTAGGAATCGCATCATCCGATGTTATTATTCGACGTCTAGCAAATCAGATGGAGCGCTTGAACCCACAGCTGAATGCTTTGAGGCTTCAACGCGAGGAGCAAAACGCTTCGCGCATGTTGAGAGAACAGCAGGATCTAGCTTACCAAATGAGCTTGAAGGCGGATCAAGATAAGGTATTACTTTGGATCTATAAACCAGCTATTTAAACAGCTATATTAGGCTCGTAAGCAAAAGGAACAGCAGGCACTACAGGCATTAGAGGATAAACGCCAACAGGAGGCTTTAAGGCAACATGCACTCAACGCTAAAGTACTTTTTTGTTACAACTATGTCTAATTTATTTTAGTACCGCCAACTTTACATCGCACAAGTTCATTCTCAATTACAAAATGAACCTAACAAGGAAGAACCCAACACCTCGACTTTCAGTTTCCGTCTACCTAACGGAGAGCGTGTCATCCGTCGATTCTACGGGAATAGTACAGTTGAGGTAGCTTTATTTTAAATTTATCATTCTAAACGATGGTATACCTAACCTTTACCCATTAGGATATCTACGACTTTATTAGTACGCGTCTACCCGTCGATGCTGATGAAGATAAAGAATACTTTGAATTTACCAAGGATGTCACTGCTCTCCCCCAGGACTATCAACACAATTTCCATTTCATTTTATTATCTCCGTTCCCTAGGACTACTTTCCAACCTTCGAAGCTCGGTTTACAGGAAACTAAAGGATTGTGGCCTGGTGGTAACTTGATGGTGGAGCTCAGCGAAGAATAAAGGATATATGATGTTGCTTTATTTTTATTATTTAGACTTTTATAAATATTAGAATCCTTTAGTTGCTAGATGCATTTTACCTATCCTTCCATTTAATAAAAAGAGAAAAGTATAATAGTAGAGTGTTTTATAGTAATAAGGATTTGGTTTAGTGGGTTTTTATAGATGCTTTCGCTACTATCTTCAGTAGTACTAATTTGAATAATGTGAAAGCTCCATATGTGACTTTAGTTATATATATTCCATAATAAAGCTTAATATCCCATTAATTTTACTAGTGATATGTGACTCTGACATGCTTCACAATAGCCAATTACTGCGAGTCTTTTGGTACATATATTGCTTATAGTGAAACGATTGACTTTAGATCACAATTTAAGTCAAATATTTTAGATAGCCAGTACTGGAAGCATTGTATACTAGCGTTTTAAGTGAATATACTGTTTTAGTAGTTTGTAACTATTCTTAGTGAGTATTTATCCTCACATATCTTCTTTATAGTCTTTATGGAAAATATAATAAAACCTAGTTATAACCTCTTATAATATATATATCAACATGGCAAAGCTCTTTAAATTGGATTGCAAGCATTAACTTTTGGTATATAGGCAATTTTATAATATAAGGAGTAACCAATAAAAGCAATTGATTTCCCTTAACAAGCTTTTCTATTAGCTACTCTTAGATTATGAGTTTACTTATAGCTATCACCTCTCAGTACAAAAACATAGCTTTAAACCCAGTCGCTGTCAAAAATAGAGGATAATGTTATCAAAGTCGATATATATGTAAACATGAACATTAAACTGAAAACCAATGAATAATTGGATACTATACATTATCAAACAACACGAACTAAGTTATAAATTGAAATTTCCAATGAATGAAAAGTACTGGAGAAAATGCTTATAAAATATCTATTAGCTTAACTAATATATACTTGAAAAGAATTAAATACTTAAATCCTTTTAATAGTAATAATAAATACAACTTTCCTCTCTGAGTCAAACGCGGTCCGTCTGATTACAAAGAAGCTTGGGATAGCAAATTTACTTCAGAACAGATGAACATATCACCTTAATAGACATTCGAAAACTATTGGGCTTACCATCTCGTAACAATTAAAAGAGCTGCGTATGTAGACCAAGAGCTATAGAGTAGTAAGCAATATTTAGGTTAACTTTGAACAAAAAAAAAAATGAAATGTAAAAGTATATCAATTTAATGACTCAAACCTAGTACCGAAATTTAAGGTCTAATGTCGGAAGGGAAAACACCAGCTTCACGCTGTTCATCCCAAGCCTTGTGCTACAAATAAAAGTCAGCTAAAAGAAAAGAAAAAATATATAAAGTACCATAAAGCCAGGGCACAACGAGTGGTAGTTTTTGAAGAACTGCTTGCAAGGAAGGTAGTCTTCACCGTTGGCGTTGATGCATTTGTGGTAGTCCACGTAACTTTGCCAGCAGTGCTTGGTCTGGTTGGTGTTGGGGAAACGGGCGTCGAAGGGAGCAGTTTCAAGCTTCAAGGTGGTTTCGCTGGATTCAGACATGGTGGAGTTCTAAAACGTAAGATGGTTGAATTCAAGTCGAAATTTATTGAAAAAATCTGTAGGATCTAAATCAAGATAGCGAATTATATGGCTTGATTGATGATTGGTAAATGCGGTCATTTTGCCACGGATGCAAGCGATAATTTGATAGAGGACTGGATTTACTAGATCATTCGTTCTGAATTAATGGGTCAATTTATACTATATATATCAAAGAGTGGCGGTACTCTAATATGGAGCAGAAGAAATAATACCAAAATATTTCATACACTAGTAATTGACTGAATATAGTTGTTACTTTGGAAATAAAAATGTATATTACATCAACCAAAGCACAAATACATTTGATTTTTAAAATTCCAAAACGTACTGCACTAGTTACTGAGTATATTTTTATCTATCAGCAATAAGCAAACTCTATTGATTTCGACAATGTAGAAATATATATACAATCCTTATAAATGGAAAGCCAAAATTCTACAATATATCTCATTCCCATTTCCCTCCTTTAAAATAATTTGGATGATTTTTGAAAGCTAACATTCTTATCAATTTGTAACAAAGTATTGAAAAGTTTTGGTTGGTGAAACATAGTAAATAAACTGGATTATAGTAGCTATAAAGATAGATATATGTTTAAATTTAGCATTTTAGCGAAGCCATATAAAATCTTAAGACAAATTTTAGAAATATATCAACCATGTACAAATTCTTAAAGTTAACAGATATAGTTTTCTTTAATCATTGAACTAAGGCTTAACTATATTTAAATATACTAATAAATGTAACATTATAATCACAAAAAAGATTAATTATCAAATACACCATATGTATGCAAATGAAATAGTGAAAGTAGTATTTATAAACTCCAAACCAAGCTTAAGGCTGTACGTTCAAGTCCTCAACTTTAAGGTCGTCAGCAGAAGCTTCGGTAGTTTGCTCCGGCTTCTTGTTGTGTTTCTTATTGATCTTAGTTTTGACAGGCTTGACCGGGGGTGGGTAGGCGTTAAGCACAAGCTGCTGCATCTCTTCACTGCTGAAATGCTGACGAACTGGCTCCAATACCTCGGCCAACTTGGTAGCTACCGCCTTTTTAAGATCTCCGGGGTGGACCTTCTTATCCTTGAAGTCTTGTTCCAAGGTAGGGTAGTCGGAGTAGGTTACGTCGCCACCGTACTGTTCAGGACGGGTGATGGTGAAGCTGGGCTCTTGACCGTTGAGAGACGAAATGGGCAGTAGGACGAACTTAACAAAGGAAAGTACGCCGTTGTTCTCGATATTACCTTCCTCACAGAAGGCCTTTTTCAACTTCTTTTCAATAGCTTTGGGTTCATCTAGCAAGTCAATCTTGCTGTCGGGATCAGAGGCACTCATCTTACTTCCAGTTAAACCGGGCACCATAAAGTTCATTAAGTGGCTACGTTTTTTGTAACCGAGCTGGGGTAAGTATTGCCTAGCGTACATGAAGATCTTACGCTGGTCAACACCACCGAATTGGGCATCAACCTTCAAATACTCTTCATCTAGAGCCTGTAAACCTGGGTAGAGGAGACCGGAGATCAAAGGAGAGTCTACCTGCTTGACTACTTCAGCTCCAGCTTTCTTGGCGTCGTGCTCAGTTACGGTGGCGCAAAGACGGTAGTTATCCATAGAGTATTCAGCACTCAACTGGTAGCTAGAACCAACAACGAACTTCAACTTCTCAATAGGTACGTTGATGGCTCGTAACAAAGCTTTGATGCAGTTTTCGTAATAAATAGTACGGTGTTTAACGAGTTCTAAAGGTGCCTTCATGTTATCCAAGAAAGCATGGATGTCGGCTAATAGTACGGTAACCTAGAGTGTTAACAACATATAATTAAAACTTTTATCAATTTAAATTGGTTACCTCAGCAATCGGCCATCAAGTAGTCAGCGATCTTTGACATGGGGACAAAGTAACCGACATGAGGTCTACCGGTTGGTGCAGTACCCCAGTAGATCTTCAAACTACGCTCGGTGATAATCTTCTTTATCTCATCCTCTCCTAACACTTCCTGTAAGTTCCTGGTGATAAGGTTCAGCTTCTGGTCGACGTCCATTTCGCTCTTAATTTTAGATAGGTAAAAAAGTTGCAGTTGGAATCCAATTTATAGGTACGTCATTTTCTAATTTGTTGAGATTGTTGATGGAAAAGGAGATTTGTAGTTTAGCAAAGCAGCATATTATGCTTCTAGCACTGCAAAACTTTAGACTACTCTGATTCAAAATCCTAGATGATCTTTTGTAAGTTCAATTGTAAAAGCTTATACAAGTTATCTGAACAGAGTTGCAGTGTAGAAAATGCACAAGTTAGTCATACTAACTCAGCCGTATTCATATAAAGTGAATGGTGTGGGACACGAAATTTAATAAATATATATACTAGCAGTATTTTAGATATAAAAGAGAAAGATAGCAAAGTTATTGATAGTAGCGCATATAAATACTAGTTTACGTGAAGTATGGCTCTACATGTACCATGGCTACTAGAGGATAAACATTTTATAACGAGAAAAAGAAATTATATCAATTGACAAGCAAATGGAGTTCTATACAACGATCTCTTTCCCTATAAAACTTAAAAAGGGTATGACAATGATAAATGTAAAGTAAACTTCGTATTTGAAAAAAGGCAAAACTTACAAATTGTAAATAATAAACTGGCATAAAAATTTTCATATTGATAGCAAGTCACATCAAAAAGAACCTAAACAATAAAAAGATGTTTCCATCCAGATTCGAACTGGAGACCGTCTGTGTGTTAGACAGACGTGATAACCAACTACACCATGGAAACAAGACCAATACTATTGTATCAGTTGAGAATCCCTTTTAAAATACCTACATATATTGATATTTAGGCCAATTGAGAAACTTTAACTAGATCCATCAAAACCATGTCAATGCGAAACAATGATGATTCGGATCTAGTTAGCGCTATCTTGATGATCTTGATCTTTCTACAAAACTAGCTTTCTTTTAGTTTAGCCTGCTCCTTACAGTAAATGCACATATATTAGACTTAGCTCTTTGAACTAGAATTTTCTAATTATACCTGTTACAACTATGTGGAGATGTAACGTGAGTAATTCAGGGATGGCTTTCCTTATCTTTTAAATCTTGATCGTTCGACACAGTAAATCTATTTATAGTTAAAATTTCATTTTCAGTACAACGCTCACGAGGTTTTCTTTGTTAGGCGAAATATACCCGTCAATTTGATTTCGGTTAAACTTGATGAAGCCAAAGTTATCAAGCCTAGAAAGGCGGATCAACTATATGGTTATATCCAGCTAACTTTTCAATCCACGTATTGAAATATAGTGAAGCTATAAAACGTAAATATTTATTCAAACATAGTGCTGGTCGCTAGTTTTAAAGGTTGGAGGCGGCCTTTTTAGCTTCGAAGCCGTCAACAATGTTACGGCCTTGGTTCAATTGCTCCTGGGTCCAGATGGGCTGAGGCTTGTAGTCGGAACCGACGCCAGCCTTACCACCTTCCTTCTTCCAGTCAGTAACCCGTTTCAAGTTGGATTTAGTCCAGATGGTTTCTAAAGCTTGGACGAGGCGGTCCTCCATGTTGCCATCATGACCAGGAGTAGGGGTGATACGCAGACGTTCCTCACCTTTGGCAACAGTGGGGTAGTTGATGGATTGAACGTAGATACCATGCTCCTTGAGTAGGGTGTCACTGGCGTCCTTGCACAGCTGAGCGTCACCTACTAAAACTGGGACGATGTGGGATGGATTGGGAACGACTGGGATATCTAAGGAAGCTAGCCGAGCCTTGAGGCTCATCGTGTTGAGCTGCTGTTGCTGGCGGAGATGATTAGAGGACTTCAACATCTTGACTGAAGTTAAAGCTCCAGCTACGACGGCTGGTGGTAGGGAGGTAGTAAAGATAAATCCTGGGGCATAGGATCGGATCATATCGACGAGAGCGGCTGAACCAGCAATGTAACCACCAACAACTCCATAAGCCTTACCTAAGGTACCAGTGATGATATCAACTTTGTCCATGACAGAGTTGGGAACTGGACCAGCAGTCTTACTGTGAGCTTCCCAGTCGAGGTGTTCAGCAACACCGGCACCTCTTGGTCCGTACATACCTACTGCGTGTACTTCATCCAGGAAGGTGATAGCACCATATTTCTTGGCCAAGTTGCAGATGGCATCGATGTGACCGACTGTACCGCTCATACTGTAAACGGATTCAAAGGCAATGATCTTGGGGGTGTTGATATCGACCTTCTGTAAAAGTTGTTCCAGATGAGCCAGGTCATTGTGCTTGAAGACGAACTTCTGGGCACCACTGTGTCGGATACCTTGAATCATAGAGGCATGGTTGGATTGGTCGGAGAAGATGACACAGTTGGGTAGCTTTGAAGCGAGGGTGGCTAAAGTTGCGTCGTTGGCTACAAAGCAGGATGAGAAGACGAGACCAGCCTCCTTCTTGTGTAAATCGGCAAGTTCCGATTCCAAACTCAAGTGGAGGGCAGGCGTTGCCAGCGATATTACGAGTACCTCCGGCACCAGCACCATAGTTGGTTAAAGCCTGTTTCATCGATTCTAAGACGACTTTATTGCGGGATTGGCCCAAGTAATCGTTACTGCACCAGACGGTAACTTCCTCCTCGACGTTAGCGGTATGAGCCTTTGGGTATTTTTCAGCCAGACGGTTGATGTTGTTGAAGAAGCGATAGGATTTATCGGCGTGTTTTTTGTCGATTTCAGCCTGGTAAGCAACCTCGTAGTTGAATGGTACAGAGGTTGAAGTGGTGGTGATTGGTTCAACATATTTTACCTTCATAGTTTCGGGATGGCCTTCTCCCATAACACGACAGTTCTTGACGGCTGAGGCTAAAACAGAAGGTGGCGCCTTGCGTTCAGTTACTGCATCCTTCATAACAGGGCATTTCTGGGCGATCTCTAATAAATCGGCCTCCTTTTCAGTCCTTGGGTTGGCCTTGGCGGCTTGGGTGGCCTTGGTGATCAACGTACGTAGAGGGATCCTTGACCTACCGGTGATAAATGGGCAGACATGGTTGATTGCTTTGGTGAATTCCATATTGACTTTAAACTTGATATTTTTGAACTTAAAGCTATAAAACTTTTTACCTTTAGAGGAAAGAGAGGAAGTCTAGCTCTTTTATACTCTGCCCCAGTAGATTATCTCAAAATTTTTAAGATTTTTAATCAATCAAGATAACATTAAGGCGGGTAATTCGGGACCCAAGTTATTTCAACGAATTGAGATTTTCCCACTCATTGAAAACAATATCCGCCTGTGATTGATTGATCAATATTCGGGAAAGTTTGGCGTCTTTTGGTTTACCCAAGATCTTTAACAGATTTATTACTAAAAGGAGTGGGTGGGGGCACACCGTTGCTTAATTGAACGCTATTTTTATTCCTGAATCCTGAAGAAAAGGAGTCCTATGCTACTATGTCTCAATCCCAATATATTAAAATTTACTATAGGTGACAATACATTTTACAACTTTCTATCCACTTGTAGCAGCTACTTCAGCAAGGATATCTTCAGTTGCCTTAAACAGTTAATTATTTGCGTTTTAGGAGTTGTTAAAATAAACCTAATGTTGTTGCTTACAACCTTCTACAACTTTCAGATTTGTACAAATGGGATCCGCGCCCCGTTTCAGAGCCCCTATACCCTACTTCTGTCACTACCTGGTTCTTCATACCACACCTTCCAAGACCAGCATCCTTATTTTATTTATACGGTTAACCCAACCTCATCTTATAGTTGCAACTGTATTTACATATACATCCAAATGCAGTATATATTAAAAACTTTAATTAATAGTCCTGGTATTAAAAATGATCGATGGCTTGGAATACTTCTATATAGCGTAATAGCGAATCATAACATATTTCGTAGACATCAGCATGAGTACTAGCATATGCCTATATTCCAAATATTTACGATGTGCAGTAAGGCCTAAACCAAAATATTCTTCCGATGCCACACATAAATCTACTTGTATAGATCAAAAGTTTAGCTGATTTGTTTCGTCTACAACAAAGTATGGGTAGTTACTAAGACACTATTAGCTGGTTTCAGCAATCAAAATTAAAAGGCAATAGAGCTATACCCCTTCTGTATACAGGTAATCAGACATATTTATTTACAGCAACCTTGTGTAGAAACTTCATCATATAAGACATGGAAATTATTGACTACATTTAGCACTACTCCGTTCAGATAAATTGTAAAAATTTTTGCAATCAAGCATGTGAAAAAGCATATTGATTTTCTGGTCAGCATAGAGTCTGGATTTAAACAAAGATGTTATTATAGTTCTATTTAGACATATCGTCTATGAATGGGTTTATAAGTAACCTTATATTAATTAATCACACCCCGATCTATAGGATATGTAAATATAATTTTGAATTGGATGATCGTGGTATTGGATTGAGGATTTGGTCTTAATCGATAATAACTAAATTGAGCTGTTGACTAGACGACATATTTGACTAAAGTTTCCGATGTTATCGTTATTCATGATGAAAAGCAGCTATTAAACCCGGTGTACGTGTAGAAGTACAAATATCTGAAATCCAGTGACAACTAAACCCAGTTGCTTCAAAAGTTTTTGATGGTGAGTTAGTTTGTCAGGATTTCAATACGCATCTAAATAAAAGAATAGCAATGGATCATATTCAAAATTTAGCTTCGGGGATAGAGAGCCTCGAATATATAGATAAGTAGACATAGTTAAAGGTGCAATAAACCTATATATAAAAAAGGCAATAGTTGTAGCTACTAATCAGTTTAGTTCAAAGGAGCATTTGAATTGTTTGATGTTAAATTCCAAAGTTTACACAAATTTATTATATTTGTTAAATTTCAACTTGTTGGTGTTCCTAAAATATTTTGACTAACACCAATAAAGTTTGGAAATCTTCAAATTAAGATTCATTTTGTTTCAATATTTAATCGTATCAGTGTATCTTTTCTTAAATCAATAATCGCTTTTTATGTTAAATATCCGCCATGAAAACTTCAATCAAACTTGGCTATAGAAGAGTCATTCAGACATACAACCATTCAATCAAATCTTCAACACTATAGCTCTGTTACCCCCATTTAGATTAAATTTACAACTTGCCTTAAACAAAATATCTCCTAAGTTACAAATCGCATCAGGTGAAGCTTGTATTCCTTGTTCTATCAACCACAATATTGTGATCTGATCTTGTCTAGGCTTTAGTTTTTCTATATTAGTTGTGAGATACGCATCAGTCGTGTTTTAAATAGGTATTCTTCTTATAATAGTAACTTTTGAATTAAAACCAAGCGATTTTACAGATACTACTCCGTTTTAAATTAAATGTGTATTTTATATAATATTATCCTAAGTTTGCTTTTGTGAATAATATAACTTCCATTCAATTAATATAAAACTGATAACCATCAGGTACTCTGGTTGATTTATCTGTTTATTGATTAGGAAAGCCCTGTCAGATCCAAGTACTGTAGTACAGATCTCGACCTAGTATTTTTGGTCAAGCTTCAATTTAGATTCTAAATCCTCGAGAACAACCAGTAGACCCTTTTAAGCCCCTATATAGTTGGAGTATAATCATGGATCTACAAATCGTAATTAGTAAAGTTGCGCCACAAGCTAATCCAACAAAGGTCGAAATATAGCCACTCCACGAAGTTGATAAATAGTGGAGGTCAAGAAGCTTGAAAGCTCAAATCTCTATTCCATAAATGCAGCAAAATGTCAGATCGAAGGCTCGAAAGCACCAACTCCAAGAGTTTCGAAGGAAGTCCAAGACGTAGCTTTACAGCTGAAAACCGATATGAAAAGTCCCCTTCATTAGAATCTTTAAACCTTAAATATTCAATCGACTTAGCTATCAGTCCAGCTGCCAGAGAGTTTACAGTTCAGACTTTGGCTTTACCTGAATTTTTTCTATCCAAGGATCCTGAGGACGATGTCTGCTTCCCACACAAGGAAAGTGAGGGCGAAATCGATCTAAACGCCCTTGAAAAGCTTCTCAGCATGGAATCCTCCTACTCACCGCTTTTCCAGGATACTTCCATCCATAATATCCACTATGAACCATCTGTTAACAATCAGGTAACTTAAAATGAAACTGAAAAGGCTATTAACTAATATATTTTAAGGATCCAAACGAAGGAAGTAGATTTATGTTCTATTCCAAGCCTACTGGTGTTGTATATGCCAATACGTTTTTCGAGTTGAATAGGGTCTGTCCCAACCTTTTGGAGGTGATCCGTGGTGGAAACTTCTGGTTCGATATAACCGCCCCAACCGAATCGGAGATGAAGGCTTTTTCACGTATATTCCATATCCATCCACTAACGGTGGAGGATATAATTACCGAAGATATACGTGAAAAATGCGAATTGTTCGATCAGTACTATTTCATATGCTTTAGAACGTACGAGCAGAATGCGACGTCTCCAAGCTACCTAGACTCAGTGAATATCTATAACGTTGTCCTAAAGGAAGGTGTTTTGACTTTCCATAGCAAACCAACCCATCACATAAACTCGGTCCTACGTCGCATCACTCAACTCAAAGATGTCATTGCTGTGACCCCGGATTGGATAAACTATGCTATTATCGACGATATTACCGATTGTTTCGTTCCTATGCTGCGACACATCGCGTTGGAGGTCGATACTGTCGATGAACTGGTTCTAATTCTCAGAGAGTCGGAACAAAACGACATGCTACGCCGGATCGGTCACGCCCGTAAGAAAGTAACTATGCTTTCGAGACTTCTAGTGACCAAGCCTGACGTCACCAAGGCACTTATCCAACGGTGCCGTGATCGTATCTTCCCTACCGATGATACCAATGTCAAAAGATATCTTGGTGACATCCAAGATCACTTGATTACCATGATCCAAAACTCCTTGCACTATGAGAAGGTTCTAGCACGTGTCCACAGCAACTACTTGGCCCAGATCTCTATCGAGTTAACCCAAGTTTCAAACAGGACTAACGATGTTGTAGCCAAGTTGACTATAATTGCCTCCATCCTGTTACCTATGAACGTCATCACCGGATTATGGGGGATGAATGTACACGTACCTGGTGGTCAAAACAGTGCCGAAACAGATACCTACTACTGGTTCTTCTCCATCGTTGGATTCATGATCCTTATGGCTTGCGTCTTCTTAGTTGTAGTTAAACGAAGTGGACTCATCTGAAGGTATTTGTCCTTTCTACCATTGCTTGGCTGTCAATTTTTAAACCAACAGTTCGATACAGCTCTCTCAACCTTGTGGTGGTTTCCTTCACTACTTAATTCAAGTTAATAAACTTTATTTACTATACAAATATTTGGTAGATACTAAGATATCATTATCTGGCTTGGCAATAAAAATTAAAAGTTTATATTTTATACTCCTTTGTTTATATAAGCGATTGCTCATATTACTGTTTTTATATGAAATATAGCAGATTTATGATATATAGTATAGGTATCGGTAATTTTATAATATGTATAATAAAGTTAGGCCTAAATTATAACGAAGCAATAGATTGAGACTATTTTTGAGCTGGACGTTTGCAGCATAAGATTGAAAATTCATTTTTAAAATGTGACGATCCTATCGAAATACTAAATTGATAGTGAAATCAGCTGGATTTACCGAAAGTACCATTGGTAGTATCATAGCAGCAATTATACGCTTCAAAAGTACTTGAAGTGTAATATTCAAAGCCCGATACTAACAAAGTCCAGCTACTCAAAAGAAATCTTTAGCTAAATAGCTAACTAGGCTTTGACATACTGCTAAGCTAGCTACACTGTTGAATCTAAATTTCAGACTTAGTTCAGTTGCTTCAAATACTTTTGCCGCAAGGATACTTCTTGATGTTTCAATAAGTTCAGATGAATACATATTCAATAAATTCTTTAGGTTGAGATATTTATAGAGTTATAACTTGATATACACCAAGTAATTGAGGGTAGACAAATAGAAACTCATAGTCTTAATATTTACTCATTTGACTGGCCTTTTCAAACTTAATAGTTGCCTTTTTGTCTATTATTCGTTTTAATATCGCTCAATCAAACCAGGTCATTAAGCGAACATTCTGTCGAATTTTTAGTGTTATATTTTGCACAACATCACTTTGGTGCTTTTTGAATACTGAGAATAGGTAAATAGAAAATGGATAGCGTTTAATTACCGTTTTGATTCCAATATTACTATGCATGGAAAATCTAATATGTGTTGATATTCTTATAAATCTTAATAAATTAACTAGATCTAATATAAACTTTACTTTCAATATCAAACATATAGTAAAAAGGTACTTGGATCAATAACTTTTACTTCATTTATTTGAGGTATCTTTACAGATATAAAGTGTAAGGAAAATTTCCTAAATCAGCTGCAGCTTCGCTTAATAGCCAGAATTCAAGCCAGGCCCAGATCGATAGACCATTAGTCGGCATCCTCCTATCAACACTGGAAGTTTCCTTCTCTTTTAGCAGGCAGTAGTCGTTTAACTTGGATTGATGGCTCTCCAACCCCCACACTATTTAAAGTTAATAAAGATCCACTAGAAGAACCCGATAAATATTGACACTGATAATTAGGTAAATGTAATTACAGTTCCCAGAGTACCAACTACTAATATGAGTCCCTATATAAGACCTACAGCGAACTTAGTAGTAGATTAGGTAATTATTAAATAGACATCTTAAAGCATTTGATATTTTCTTCTATTATTGACATAGTATAGACTCACTATGATAGTATAGTTTAGAACTGAGAATTAGCGTTTTCTCTAATCCAGAGAGTAGTCCTGGTTTGAATCGAACAGGACCGACTGTAGAACTCTCTGTTAATCAATGAATCCAATGACGCTCCTTGGCCTCATCGCTACGATTGGAATATTCCTGTCCGCTCACTACCTCTGGATCAAGCTCCAAGCACGAGCTTCTTCTCTATATGGCTTTTATGGAACACTGGCTACTGTTTTCCCTTGGCTAACTCCTACTGATGAGCGTTCATTGTGGACGTTTCTCAACACTACTGTAAAATTTAGTTATATCATACTAGTATTTTTAAAATTTCAATATTTAGGATATATATAAAGAAGTAACAAACATTACTATTTTTAGTACTATATATAATATATAAATATACTGCATATCATAAAAATAAATGTTGTATATTAGAAGTATTATATAGCTATGCTTTATTCTAAAGCCAAATAAAACAATAGGGGTAGATGACCTGCTCAGTCAGTCCATTTGAACTGATTTTAGGCTCTGTATTTTAAAGGTTTTGTGGAGTATGATAATAAGTCTTCAAGTAGTGTTATCAAAAGTAAATTTATACTAGTGTTTATTTGAGTAAACCAAAGTTATTTTAAGCTTCTACGTAATTTCAGTTGAAATAATCATTCCAACAACTTGAAAATTGCATTTTCAATGAAATCTAAAAGGAACAACGTAATAAAATTCCTAAAGCTTCAAAGACTTGGTGGGGTGTCACGACCAAAAGATAGTTTAGAGTTATCCAAGTGACCAGTATAAGCTAAATCGTTTTAAAGTAGAGTGCAGCTACATAAAAGTGTTGATAAGTAGAGGAAACCAAAGAGTTTGGACGGCTTAATATCTCTATTTTAGATAAATTACGATGTTCGGCACTAATTTCCCAAGAACCAACACCAAAAGTACCCAAGGAAATCGAAGTCATAGATCTATAACTGAAGTCAAGTACACCAAGTCTCCGTCCCTAAAGTCTTTTTTACCCCTCAAGAGTTCAATCGACACAGCTACCAACTTAGCCAAAAATGACTCTACGATCCAAGTCCTAGTTGTACCCGAACTAATCCAACCCAAAGATCCTGAGGATGATGTCTGTTATCCGCAAGAGAATTACGAAGGACGGCATAAATCTAAGCAATCTTGAGAAACTTCTCACTATGGAATCTACCCATTCCTCCTATTTTCCTGACTACCTCCATGTACAACGTTCATTATGAACCATCTATTAATACTCAGGTAAATTTAAATATAAGTGATGATATACTCATTGATTGAAATTTAAGGACTTGGTCGAAGACAATAGACTTATGTTTTATTCTACAAGAACCGGTATTATATATGCCAGATCATTCTTCGAATTGAACAAAGCTTGTTCCAACCTTAAGGAGGTAATAAGCACCGGTAACTTTTGGTTGGATGTAACTGCTCCAAATGACTTGGAGATGAAGGCCCTTTCCCGTATATTTCACATCCGCCAACTGACAGTAGAAGACATCCTCACCGAAGAGATACGTGAGAAATGTGAGTTATTTGAGCAGTACTATTTCGTATGCTTTAGAGCTTACGAGCAAAATACAACATCTTCAAGCTACCTAGACCCCGTGAATATCTACAACATTGTTTTAAAGGATGGTATTTTAACTTTTCATAGCAAGCCAACCCATCACATTAGCTCCGTTCTACGCCGAATCACTCAACTGACGGATTTTATCACTGTAACCTCAGATTGGATCAATTACGCTCTAATTGACGATATCACCGACTGTTTCGCCCCAATACTACGACATATAGCCTTGGAAGTCGATGCTGTCGATGAGCTTGCTCTGCTACTCAAAGAGTCAGAGCAAAGCGACATGTTACGTCGAATAGGTCACGCCCGTAAAAAGGTGACGATGCTTTTAAAGCTTTTGACTTCCAAACCTGAAGTTACTAAAGCCCTTCTCCTACGATGCAGCAATCGAATTGACGCATCCAACAGCGCTACCATTAAACAACACTTTGATGATATCCAGGATCACTTGGTAACTATGATCCAAAGCTCACTGCATTACGAAAAGGTTTTAGCACGGGCACACAGCAACTACCTGGCCCAGATCTCCATAGAGCTGACTCAGGTATCAAATAAGACCAACGACGTTGTAGCAAAATTGACGGCAATCGCTGCCGTCCTACTACCTATGAACGTCGTCACTGGGTTGTGGGGGATGAACGTACATGTACCTGGTGGCCAAAATAGCGCTGAAACGGATACCTACTACTGGTTTTTCGCTATAGTTGGGTTCATGTTTACATTGGCGTTTGCATTCTTCTTTGCAGCGAGGCGAAGTGGACTTATATGAAAGTTGTAGTCTAAAGTGGTTTTCAAGTATTTTTTCTCCCCCAAATGGAATCAACTACCACTTAAATTTAATCCAATAAAGCAAGTGGATTTTAAACTTTTGGCTATAAATAATTAACCATTTCAGAAGCAATGACAAAATGATGCCATGAAAACCCTAACTACATCTTCATTTGCAAAGTTATATTTGAAGGAACAGCTCAGGATAGCATCTGCTACAAAGTAAAATTTATCTGGCAAGCTAAGCCATACTCAAAAGCTCTACTCACAACTAGGACTTCAAATCACCTGTACTGTAGGCTCCACGTTCCCAATTGATCTTCAAACTATTCTAAAAGAAGTTTCTAAACCATATTTTGTTCGAGAAGACTATTCTTTACAAGAAACATATTTCTTTTCGAACAAAGTGTATAAATAAACCTACCCTTTTAAGCCCTTATCCAATTAAAGTGGTATATTGATACTTCATGTGACGATTAGCAAAGAAATAAAAGAGGCCGCTCCGACCTTTCAAAATATACTATATATGAAGAGGCCTAGAAACTTAGAAGTTCAAGTTTTATTACAAATGAAACAAGATGTCGAATGAAGAGATCCAAAGAACCGCCTATATAAGCTCTAAAGGAGATGCAACACGCAAATTGTCGACTGAAAGCCGGCGCAAGAGGTCCTTTTCACCAAAAGCCTTTTTGCACCTTAAGAGTTCAACCGATTTAACTATCGATTTAGCTACGGACGAGCTTACCGTTCAGGCCCTTATTATACCCGAGTACATTCGATCAAAAGACCTTGAGGACTACGTATACTTTCCACATGAGCAAGATGAATGTGAAATAGATATGAGAGCCCTAGAAAATCTTCTCACCATGGAGTTTTCCCACTCTTCCCTTCTCCAAGATGCTTCCATTCGCAGCATCCATTACGAACCGTCCATTAGCAACCAGGTAAACTTGAATATAGCTCATAGTTTCGTTTATTAACATAAACTTCAAGAATCTGGATGAAAGAGGTAGATTCATGTTCTACTCCAAACTTACCGATACTGTGTACGCCAACACATTCTTCGAGCTCAACAAAATCTGTCCCAATCTTTTAGAAGCAATCAATGATGGAGATTTTTGGCTTGACATAGTAGCTCCAACCCAATCGGAGATGGAAGCCTTCGCGCACATTTTTCACATCCACCCACTAACGGTAGAAGATATCTTGACTCAAGATGTACATGAGAAGTGCGAATTGTTCGAGCACTATTACTTTGTATGTCTTAGAACCTACGAGCAGAACGCAGCCTCTTCCAACTATTTAGACCCAGTAAACGTCTACAACGTCGTTCTAAAGAAAGGAATCTTAACTTTCCATGCAAAAAGGATCGACCATGTAAATTCGGTTTTACGTCGTATAGATAAGCTCAAAGATGCCATTATTACGACACCAGACTGGATAAATTACGCCTTAATTGACGATATTACCGACTGCTTTGCCCCGATGCTACAATACATTGCGCTGGAAGTCGATGCTATCGATGAACTAGCTTTAATTCTCAAGGAATTGGAGCAAAGCGATATGTTGCGTCGAATAGGCCACGCCCGCAAGAAGGTGATGATGCTGGCACGACTGCTAGCTCCCAAACCCGATGTTATCAAAGCACTTATGCTACGATGTCACGATCGTTACTTTGCCTCCGACGATACTGATGTAAAGCGATTTATTGATGACATTCAAGATCACTTGGTGACCATGGTTCAAAATATACACCATTACGAAAAGGTCTTGGCACGTGCTCACAGTAGTTATTTGGCTCAAATTTCTATCGAATTGACTCATATCTCGAATAGGACTAACGACATTGTAGCCAAGTTGACAGTAGTTGCATCTATTATATTGCCAATGAATGTCATCACTGGGTTGTGGGGTATGAACGTACACGTACCTGGTGGTCAGGAAACCGCTGAATCTGATACTTACTACTGGTTCACTTCAATCCTTGGATTCATGATCCTCTTGGCGTCCACCTTCTTAGTTTTAGTAAAGCGAAATGGGTTCATCTGAAGATACATGCTCGATATATTTCGACGGCCACAATTCAAACTATCTTATAGGGGAGATTCTCAATATCGCTTAATTTAATCTAATAAAAGGTAATGCATATATAATTACTGTATCTTAGTAATTTATCTTTGCTGAAGTGATAGAGAAGTAGTATCACAAAGAATTATGATCTCTACTACATTACAAAGTCGATGAGGAAAGGTATAGCCTTATATAGCTTTCACTATGCAGCGAAAATTCATCAGTTAGTGTGAACGTATTTTCAAATATCAGTACAGAACTGATAGAGTCTATTATAACTATAAGTTATAAGTTGAGTTCATAGTAGCCTTGAAATGTCAAATATACATCGAACTGATAAGCCTGGCCAAACCGAGAATAATCGAGGCGACTTCAAATGATGGATCTATCTTCACTTGTATGAGGCATTGAACAAAATAAATACTCCATATATAATTTTGGTTACCTGTCGGGAATGATGTATATTGCCTTTTTGATGTTATTAGAAAATCCACTACTATAAACTTAGGCGTCTTTCAGATATATTCGTTCCATGTAGGTTACATCTTTAGTAAGTTTTGTATTAAAAATATAGTAGGAAAATTGAAATTCTAGATAGAATGTTGATCTAAGTGGCATAAGACCATAAGAAGCTTAATCCTCATTAAGTTGAATAATAAAAGCTTGGTTATTATCAACATATATCTATAATTCACTAAAGTGCAATATATAACAAGGCTTATAATATATTTGGTTTATATTGTTCATCGACCAATATCTTTGAATTGAAGCAATTGGCTACTAAGAGCTAAGTTAGAGATACTACATTTACTTGTAGTAGTGAATTCTAGAAATAGGCACAATCTCAAAAGCTATTAGATATTCTTTATATTATACCTTCAAAACTATAAAGAAATTATTGTTGTGAATCATCAATTTGAAAGAGATCTCAATAATTCAACTATGAAGTTAATTTCTTTATACAGAAAATTTAAATTGCAGGTGGATGCTAATAGATGTGATAAAGTCTGATAAAGTAGGAGTTGATATCAATTCAGGGTGAGCCTTTGATTCAACTTTAAAGATTTTTCTCTCAGCTTGAAAGCATTTTGATAACAGTATTGAATAACCATCTATATGAAGTAGCTATATCGTGATTTTCATCGTATTGAACGTTCTCTACTTTCCCATCAGCATTCTTATTCAATAATGCGTAAACTTCCTAAGACTATATATACTATTTAAATCCGATTTAGATAAGCAGTTATGGAATCAAAGGCACTCGCTCAAGATAAAGTGATGGATAGTGTCGATTCTTACCTACATTATACGTTACTTGTTTCAACGCTAGCTATCAATTAAAATCACATTTAGCAGTCACAAATTAAACATTGATTGTTAGTATATTGTAAAAATGCTATCATAATACATCATATTTAGAAAGCTAGAAGGATAGCAAATGTTTCCAGCTTAGTATATTAGGCCAAAGTAATTCTTGATAGTAGTGGTTTTGGATCTCCATCTACGAATATGTAAACATTCAAGTTAATCAAACACCCCGTCTTATAAAAACGAACATAATAAAGACCTTGCTGTGGACATCGATGCTTGCAAGTGTATTGGGCTTGCTCTTCAGTTACCTACTTTCCATAATATATTTTGAAATCAATATATCAACACAATTCTAGCTCTTTAGGAATAGATGAAAAGGTATCTATTCTAAAAATAAGCCTAAATTAATTCTTTACCAGATACATAATCCTCCTGATCATGATCACGGAAAAGTGAAGAGATTTACCCATATTTGTCAGGATTTAAATAGTTTTATTAAAAAACATGTTTTGTTATGATTAAGCGATTACTACTTGGTTCAGCAAAACTGAATGGTTATACTTGAACAAAAGCCAAGTATAGCCACTCAATTTTGCAGAATCGAATAGTAAGCGGGTATAGTAATTTGAAGATTAATGTTGTAAGGACAGTGATTGCTATACCAACACCCACAAAGTCAACATCAATCAAATATGAAAGATATACTTGAGTATTTTATTTAAATATGTAAATAGGAAACGAAACAGAACTGGGTATTTTGAAGTTAACAATGAGCTAAGGCGTAGATTAATGGGAAGAAGTTGTAGTTGGAAACGAAGATGGCCAAATTGGATAGACTCAAGGTCATTAAAATCGAAGCTAGGTATATAGGTACACTCGTTGTAAGTAGTAGTTTGATTAAGATTAGCATATAGATCAGGCTAACAATGAAGCTGACGTGTACGTAGAAGCCTGGTTTAGTTAAGCTTGGCATCGTTGTATCAGGTAAACTCTGTAACAAACTATAAACTTCGGTAAAGACTAGGTGATAGATAACTAGCAGTAATAAGGTTGGTTTAATTAGGTTGAGTAAAGCGTCTTCCACACTACTTGAAAGTTTGGTAGCAAGCCGGATGAAACACAAAGCTGAGCCTAGAAAGTGGAAGGCTTGTTGGGGAGCGTAGTGCTTGTACCGCTTCAACACAGCATCTCGGTTGCTGGAACTCCTACCATACCTGTGCACCATCATGCTTGAACCGAACATCTGCCTCGAGTTTAAATAAAATGAAAGGTTGAAAGTTGAGATGGGTTGGTAAGAGAGAAGTATTTGAACTTATAGTTAAACTTAGTGCTGCAAGTTTAATTTATATTTTGAATTGAATCACCACCCCTGACTTTGATTTCACACTTCCCATAAAATCCATACAAAACGTTCAGGCATAAATAAGTTGTAGGATTGATTTAGTTCTCAATATACCCGCTGCATGGTTTTTGTTCCCAATCCGGTAACGTAGGTTATTCTTGGAAGGGAGGACTATGGACATGGGTTTATTGGAGGTTAGCTTATTTTCGACTTGAGACTCAACACCTCTTTGTAGCTAATGCCTCTATGTGCATTTTATGGATTCAATATCGACTGCTTGATTGGTTTTGGCTAGGTGGGTTGTAGTTTTCCCCAGACAACTGCTTGCAACCTTGTTGAAGTTGGGGTGGAGTTCGTAATTTTTATTGGCGTCTCCATCAACTCTAACCAGATCCTTACATCCATGTATTGGTTTAGTCATATTGGAATAGAGACCATTATACTGTATCGGTAAAAGGAAAGCCTATTACAAACTCCGTCTTTAGAGATCAGATAGTAGTGCCCTTGCTTCAAGTCTAGAATTAATGCATTAATGTCATGTATATCCTGCTTGAAAATATAAACCCCATAGAACTTAGATTTGCAGATTTAACTGGCCCTTAATTTACATTGCAGACGCTTAAATATATTTTGGCTAAATTGGTAATCTGAACCTAGAGTTCTGCAAAACGAATCATGACTCCCTCCATTTTCCAAAAGTAAAACTCTATGTTAACTAATTGGTCAGTTTGAAGAATCATGATTCGTTTTACAGAATTCTATCTAAAAGTTTATGCCAAATCGGGTTGAACATTAAAGCTAATGTCTTTAAGCATAAAGTTCTGCAACACTTACAATTTTTAGCCGGATTTTGTGAGGAGGTTATGTCAAAGTGAGCCTAGACCGAGCTTAATTTCAAATAGAAAAAAATATCAATAATAAATGCTTGTTGGCTTCGAAAAGATTGTTACTAATACCATGTTGGCTTGATAAACTTATGAGTAATAAACTAATATGTGCCTTTGTCAAAAGATATAGCTACCTGATCTCTACAGATAAGCAAAGCTATGCTCCTCCAGCCAGTTTGTCAGTATCTTCTCTACTTTCAACTCCTTGAAACAGATGCAAGCTTTTCTGCTAGCATCGAATATAGTACTCAACAATTAAAGCCTTATCTAAGAAATAGATACAATTTTCTAATGATTATCGATAAGTATGGTGTTTATTCTGCTCATCCAAGAAATTCTTCAAAGCTCAAGATAATACCAAATGTAATTTCCTTTACGTAGCACTAAAATACCAAGATATATACGAATATCTATAAAATCAACACACATGTATCTAATTTTATAAAACAATTCTTTAAAGTAAATTAAATAATATAACTCTAATCGAAATTTAAAAAATAGCCAACCTACTAGTTACTGGAAAAGAAACTATAAATTGGCTCAAATCAGCCTGAACATTTGGCAGTTAAATTCCTAATACAGCTGGTTTAAGAAATATAGAGGGGTTGCTTTAAATAATTATTTATAGTATAAAATTTTGAATATACACTTACATACTAATAAACAATCTGAATTTTAATATATAAATTCGTTTTTATATCCATTATTCATGTGAATCTAAGTTTAATTACATTCAAAGTTGGATTTTGTACAAAAATAGCACGTTTCTTGATAAGGTCAAATACATCGGAATCAATGCTCAAGTACTTTTTACATAAGTAAATAGTATCTATAAAAATTAGAATTCCTTTGACGAAATAAAGTTACTCAAAGCATCTATATTCCCTTTATATAGTATTATAGAAAAGTAGTGTATAAATATAAAAGTCAGTCCTAAAGATCCACTTTTATAGTTTTATTTCGATAGGGTTAAAATAGAATGCTGATAAGCATAATACAGCTATACCATTTAAAGTATGCGATTCTAATTGTACCAGTTAAAATTTATATGTTAATATTAGACCAATTATACTATACTGTTCCGAGAACTAAACTATAATTGTATTTAAGTGAAAGCAATGTACTTCTATATAAATTCACAAACCTTTAATGTCGAATAATTTGATGACTTATGATCGTCTACAAGTTTTTGATATCTTGCAACAGGAGTATAAGAGAGTTCTCCACTTTTTTATCTATAATTTTATTCACTATATCCTCAAATTCGATTGGAAAGGTATTAGATACATTCTATGAGATCAAGCTTACTTTCGGAACTTTCGATATCGTTTCCATTTTTTCGATCTTTGAAGTCTCTAAAGCATTGAGAAAAAACACTGTAGAAAGTAGAATTCAACATGAAGGCTATAAACTTAAAGATTCCAATAGTTTCTAAAGATATAAGTATACATAAAGCTCAAGTTACGGTTTCCTACTCCAGTCCAAATGACAAGTCCAACCAAAATTAACTCAAAAAATTGTAGGGTGTTTCAGACTACTAGACTAGATAGATATAAAACTAAATAAACTAGTATTACAATAATTAAACTGTTTACATTCTCCATATAAACTCGAAGAATTTCTGTTGCTTCATTACAATAAAAGTTGATATTACTGGATAGTGTACTATAATGAGAATCATTATCGAAATCACCAGCCCAAAGTTATTGGTATACTCCTTGAAGCCACATAACCCCACTTATTTTTACCGTACAAGTTGAACATTAAATGACAATTGTTAAAATGTATAAATGAAAATTAGTACTGCAGGGTGGTAAACCAGTACATGAAATATGAAAGGTACAGCTCCTATTTGGAATTGAAAATTCAGTTCTGTAAGAATACGAGCTGTAGGTTCAAAATTATGGTGATGTTTAAAAAGTAATATATACTACAACCGAAGATAAGATAGTTGGTAAGGTCGAAGAAGGATATTCTGGGTTGTAAGTGTAGGCTTATACGGTCAACTAAGTTCTTTTTATAAAGATCTAAAATTATTTAATAGGCAATGTTGATGGGAATTTATATATGGCTTCCATAAGTATAAGTGGAATCTCCTATAGCCTGAGACTCATCCAATATAGGTAGGATACTATGTACTCAAAGGTAACTATTTCAATTGGTTTTTGAAATACTTTTGATTACTTTGCTGGTGGTTATAAAGTGGAATAGGTTGAGCAAAGTTGCGATGTTCGAGTGTAAGATTAAAAATGATCTTTGATGAATTGGAGTTCTTTAGTTATGTACCTCTATAAATTCAAAGTATCGAATCACCTATACTTAGTACAAGGTCTTTATACAGCATTTTTATGTGAATATTTCAGCTCGTTCGACGTAGTTTACTCTTTTAAACTATTTAATCCGAATGTAGTGTAAACTTTTGGATCAGAAACGAAACCTCAATCCACGTTACTTTGAAAAATATACTTATATAAACATGAAATTGTGGTTAAAGGATCATGCTTTTTAGTACTAACCGTTATTTGAATTAATATGCAGCCACAAAAGATGTATATTTAACTTTATCTTATACTACCTATTCTCTGTCATAATTCATCATATTACTATCAGCTACTAAGATATCAATTCCTTAATAAATGTTAGAACTATCATTATCAGTTTCTCATCTACTCATAACGCTTGGACTTGCATTTTGTTCAAGTGATATATAGTGTCTAATTTACCCAAACTATTTATGCTCTTGTCATCTTTACAAAGTAGTTTATAGATAGCCCGTCTAAAGAGGGAGACATACTTTAAAAACTAAACTTTAAAGTTATATTTGACAATATTGTACAGTCTTCTATATTTGGTTATATGGTATCCTAATGTTCGAATACATATCAAATATTTTTCCGAGATAAACTTTAAACACAAATATATACTTAATGGGTTGAATACAATACCATTTGTATTAATTTATTAAATGCATTTATGTTGTACCATGTAAAAAATAGTGTCTATAGATTGGGACAGAGAGAATAAAGGTGAATAGAGATTCACTTACTCAATCATGTATCACTACTTCAATCCACAAAAATATTTTACTTGAGAGCATATGGATAAATACATTTTAGCTATTCTCAATCTTAGTAATATGTATATATATCTAAAAAGCCAAATTCAAATAAGAACATATTCACTTATCAAATGGTATACAATTTAACTTTAGATATCTATTGCTGCATGCATCCATATTTCAGGAGTTAAACCACAAAGAGAATGTATATTTATAGGGTTTACTCAATCATTAATAGTCAGACATACTACCGTCTAAATGTCGGTATTGTCATGAACTTATAGTTTATATTTCTATAGCTTCAATCTTTTGATCCCAAATGGGAGTTTACTGGGTTGGTTAAACCGTGGCTTCCTTAGTGACTGATATATTATTATCGCTTTCAACTGCATAAAAGTTACTTGTTCAAGTATAACTGTCACTTGTCACAAAAGACTGATGGCCTACCTTATTGAAAATATATAGCCTTCTTTCTTGATACCCAAGCTGTTCACTAGTGATCTAAATCGTTCCTATATAAACAAACCTAAAAAACCATTTATTCACAGATGTTTATTAAGCAACGAAAGTGGTACATTGACTAGTAGAATCTAAATTATCCACGCATCTTCTTCAAGTCATCAGTAATTTGATCTTGATTCAGTGGCGTAGGGTAGGCCTGCAGTAAAAAATGGAAAATGGGGTTAAGGAAAATATAATTTCTAATGTATAGATATAAATATGAAAAGGATATCTAGCTGCCCTTTACGTTTCGTTCTACCCGAGTCGTTGTCTAAGCGCTTACGGTATCTTCGCGTCGTTGGAGCGTTCCTTGTACTGATATCCCCTGTGTAAACTATATTTTAAACGTTATTATAATTTCAATACTTAAAGTATGAAAAATAAGTAAATTTTACCATTTCGAACATCAATACCGTCTTTATCATCCTTCAAATTTAGAACTCGGGCCTCAAGTTCAGTTAGCAGATTGCTTCTCGTATTTTGAACCTCTACCTTCAAAGATCTTTAGAAATATGTAGTGCTAAAATGGTGTGTACATCAAATTCCTTTTCGATCTTCTCTACTTCAGCCTCATACAAGATTTCAGCCAACTTCAATTTGTATTTGTAGTTGACGTAGTTGACGTTGAAGCCCAACTCGCGCAAGTTGCTCAATCGTTTCATTTCCTTTTGGAACTCGTGGGTGTGTCCCTTGGATAAGCGGCCCAATTTGTCGCTGCATGTCACCAACTTTTCCTTAAAGAGGCTATTGTTTAGTGTTAGTCATAGATGTACGTCGTTTATATGAATTAGGCAGATTTGGTATGTTTATAAAGCATAGCCTTACCGTGGTTGATCCTTCAAGTAGTTGTACTCTAAGTTTGCTATTTCGCTAACGACACGGTCGTAAAGCTCGGTCTTTGGATAGGTTTTATTCGAGTTTGGCATATTAGTTGGAAAGTATGAATTGGTTGAGTTGGATTTGTATTTTTGACTTTTCAAACTAAATGATTTCTATACATCTCAAATAATTTTTGGGGCATTATATTCAAGGGAGAGTCTACAAATTAAATTAGGGAATGGCTAGATTTACTTGTGTATTGTTGGTTACTGTAAAAGTTGCATTTTCAAATAGACTTACATCTTTCGTAAATCTTTTGCCTTTCAAATTACTTTCTTTAGAATCAAGTCACTAAAAACAAATGAGTCAAGAGCCAGAAAAGAAGCCCAAAGGGAAGAAGGGGAAGAAGTTCTCAACTAAGGTAAAGAATACTTTATAACTTTATAATAAATGTCATTATTTGTTGTCCAGGAAAGTATGTTATCTATCCTCGACCAAATAACCTCAGTTCAAACGGAAGCCATCAACAAGAAATTAGAGAGCCAGGTAACCTTTCTCCTTTACTGTTTTTAAGTTTATTTAAGCAAGCTAGAGATGAGTTTTTTGAAAAAAAGCGTCAAGCAAGTTTAAAGCGAAAGGAGGCTAAGTTAGAGAAGTTGGAGTCGATGAAGCAAGAGATAAAAGCTGCTTCCAAAAGGAAAGTTAAAAGCAAGCCCTCGAAATCGAAACTTAAGGAGGAGGTTGAGGTTAAAGTGAAGGCCAAAAAGAGGGTTCGCTTTGAGGAGTAGTAGGATACGCTATAGAACAAATAGTCGATTTAGATGTTGAATTTAAGTTATGGTATTAGAAAGTAACTTCCAAGAACAAGGCATGCTCTAAATAAATGTAACGGACTTCTAATTGATATATGTAGCTATTTATAAATACGTAATAGTCTAAGCAAAGGTTTCTGCCCTGGTAATAATTTGTAACGAGGCTCAAAACACAAGTAATAAACCAGCAACACAAAATTTATATCAGTGTCCTATGTATCCCTCTATATTTCAATATATTTATCATTTTAAATAGGCTATCAAGCTGTATTGTACATTTTTGATTTTATACTTATAAGCTTATGAAACTTTAGCTTTTGATAACAGTTGAAATTTGCAAATTTACTGAACTTTCAAAACTTTGCTCAAAGCTTTAAACCTACAAATTGGAAATGCGGCAAACGCAAAATTTGAACCAATGGTATCATGCAGCAGCCTCAGGTCTTGTAAATTTATTATACAGTTCTTATCTTATTTTCCAATAACGATACTAACCTCCTTTCGTTCAGCCGACTTTCGATTCCATTCAGTAACAATGAAGTAAGCATCCATCCAACTAGTCTTCTTACAATAAACATCAGTACATTTTGATCCAAGTAGGTTCGAAAATTACCGACTAATTTTGATTTTTGCATTGAAAAGACCAAACAATTGACCTAAAAATCTAGAGTAGAACTCTGTGCTTTCTCCGGTAAGAAGATCTACCCCGGTCACGGTAAATTGTACGTCCGTACCGACAACCGTTCCTTCCGTTTCATCGACTCCAAATGTCTTTCCCTATTCTTACAGCGCAAGAACCCTCGTAAGATCCACTGGACCGTAGTGTTCCGCCGCATGCACAAGAAGGGTATCACCGAGGAAGTTTCCAAGAAGCGCACCCGCAAGACCGTCAAGGTCCAGCGTGGTATCGTCGGTGCCAACTTGGAGAAGATCAACGCTTTGCGCAACCAGAAGCCCGAGGTCCGTGCCGCTGCTCGTGAAGAGGCCATCAAGGAGGCTAAGGCCAAGAAGGCTGCTACTGCTGCCAAGAAGAAGGCTGAAAAGGCTAAGGTAAGTATTTCAAAACTTTATTTTGTATATGTATTTACGTAAATGAAAATTTAGAACGCTGAACACTCCAACGCTCAGAAGATCTCCAAACAGCAGGCTAAGGGTGCCCCCCAAAAGGTCAAGGCCACCTCCCGCTAAGTTTATTTAATGAAAATTTCTAAAATTTGCAAATAATGTAATTTCCTTCTCGTTTCTACATTTGTATTGATATCTTGTTAATTCATGATCGTTTTAAATTGCCATTATTTGTAGATAATGGAATGCAATTTTTACGATGAATTAATTGTATTAGATTTTAGTTTATCAGTATTTAGTTAGGCTATACTTTAAAAATATTCTGAGAGGGTTATAAGGCGGTTTATAAACTTTTGGAGTTTCTAGTATAATATTGAAGCTATTGATGTATATATATGAGTTTAAATATATGTATATAGATGCTAGTATGCGTTCTTAGATACTTGTCATTTTTATATGGCCATTGCCTACCTTGTATAATATACTACAAATACTACTTTAATGTTTTATAAAAAGAAACCAGCTTAAGGTTATAAGGTGCTACATCTATATGAAAACGTACTTTTCGTTTATAAGCATTTTCAAATCCCAAGTGAAGACAAACTATAAATATATGTTTAAATCCGCCTAATATATATTCCAAACTTTTAATAGGCACATATGTAGAATTTCTCGATTCTGGTAAACCTCAAATTCTGAATTAACTGCGTCCTAATTGAAGCTAAGGACTGTATTATAGGCATTTAATTTAGAACCTAGTGCTCTTCAAAGCTGGGATGAGCTACTGAAGTTTAGCTTCAGACGATGGTGGAATAGGTAAAAGTTAACTTTTATACCACATTAGTATCCTCTATTAGTACCCTCCCAATTGTCCTATAATAGATCAAAACCATAGGTCTTATGCCGATTTATGATATCAGCCGATGGCTAACATAGTTATGGATGTTAACTAATATCTAATCCTTTTAGAGATTTGCAAACCCACACTAATGGAGTTACCATAGATTTGACATTATCATAAAGGTATAAGTGACTTCTTTTCTTGTAGGCCCTATAGATCATTTATCATTATATTTATAGATATACATGTACCAATCCAACGTGAGTCATTCCTATCGATATATATATAAGCTTTAGATGTACTTGTCCTGCAAGCTGATATTTTTAACTAAAACCAATTTTTATAAATTAAAAGGCAAGTTGATGACACAACTAAGTTCCGGTAACCTGGATAGGTTTTTACAAGCTTTATGAACAATGTAGTTTGTTTATGCTAAGGTTTAATTTAGAGCTTGCAGAAATCACAACAGATGCATACCACTCTGTCCAGATAACCTGGGTGAGCTTGTACAGTTGAACATGTAAAAAGTTACCCAACTTTCTAATCAGAGAGGTATAGTACTGCGCTTATGGCGGTTATAGAATAAATACTGCCTGAATCAAGTTAATGGCAAATGTAAGCTGAAAAAGCGACTCGTTTAGCTGCGTTCTAGGCCTCAAACCAATCCACCAATCCATCAAACTGTACAAACCTAAACCTCGTTTAGAATATTGCATCAGACTTGTGTTTGAATCAGCTTTTGCCTTCAAACTTGGGGGTTAATTATAGAACTTCAATAACAAATCCCAAACCATAATAAAGCCGGCAAAAGTAGCCGTTTACTTTTTTAGTAATTGTGGTAAAAGTCAACTTTTCCGCAAGCCTTATCTAAGAAATATTAGGCTACTGAGTGAGGTAAGGTTTTTGAAAAGTGTATAAATACAACATGGAAAGCTACATAGAGCTTTACAAGAAATATGATTTCAACTATTTATAAAAGCATCTTAAACGGTTCAACCGACTCGCTCGCAACCCAAAGTTTATTGTCAAATGGGGCCTCGCAACCTTACACGTTCACTAGGATCGATCTGTCGGATACCAAAGTGGAAATCACAAATCCTTCCAGCAAATTTACCAAGCTGCAGTACATCCAAGGTGGGTTCGACACCGCTACGTTGAAGAACGATATTGGAAAAACATTGTTGAGCATCACTAATGGCAAGGTAGATGAAGAAGGAAACCTCCAATGGAAGCTAAGTTTAACCTCCAACGGAGATTTAAAGGAGGTACCTGTCAAGGATATTGTGCTTAACTGCGGACGGAAGCTTCAAGTACAAGTTGAGCTACTTCCATGAACATGAATCCATCACCCTAACTTGGAAGCTAGGAACTTTCCCATCGAACAACTGGATGTTGGTAGAAAATGATCCTACGTTCTCAAGTACGAATATTGCCAAGGTTCAAGACCAACAGCTTCCATCCTACCAAGTTGGGTGAACTATCTGCTTTCATCGACCTCTCTTACTTTGAAGAGTTGGTCCACATCACTACTATCGCTTTCATTCAGACCAGGATACATCTCAACGCTTAAGTTTCTATAGCTTAGATATTTATTGTTGCTGTTGTTTAATTAAGTACATATCATTATACATAAATTGTGATTGTTACTGAAATTTAGATATATATTTTCGGTCCATCTAAAACCTTTTAATAAACTTTTTGTAAAACACATATATATTAATTTTATTGATCTAAATCGTCTTAAACAATGTATGTGTAAATTATAAATATACTAATATGGTGAGAAACTCATGCTTCGTTTGGAGGCTCTTTAATCAACTCCAAGGTATAAGGTTAGCACCAAATGTATATATTCCAAAATCCAACCTTAGTATCAACTAAGCACCCAAACGATTCAAATTTCGGACTGGAGGTTTGGATCAACATTTACAAATAGCTTATAACTCGCTGCGTAAGTCAAAAAGCTGACCTTACTTACCTTATCCTACCGATTCAATAGGATAAATATCATTTGTAAAACTCAACTCGTTTAACTTTATTTGGGTAAAGGCTTGCTTAAAGGGGCATACCATCTCTATTTTTTGGAAAGTCCAACTATCCGAAAATTCCGGACATCAACTGATATTCGAAAGAAATTAATAATGAAATTTAACCAATTGTAATATAGAAATATCAATTTAAGTGGTAGTTGTATTAATTTGAGCTTAGAATCGTCATCCGGGAAGTTGGGATTGCCTGAAATGGAAATACAAGTTTATTTGAAGTTCGGAAAAGATGCCATTCCAAACAAGGAAATTGGCTTGAGAAAGTTTCAGCGCGTAATTCGTAAAGGTCAAAAAAATTGAAATGGAATTATCAAAACAATAGTCGCAAAGATTTAGTTCATCGGTAACTTCCCCTTAACATCGTTCTATACATTGAGATGGGTGACTTTATTTTGATTTAAGCCAAACCCTCATACTACAAGTATACTAGGAATCAATTTATGGCACAATATTTAAAGCTTAGAGCTTAAAGTGATGATTGCTAGCACCTTATTGACAAAATTTTCGCCAAGGCTGGGTAGTTTGATTTGAAATACGTGGTGTTTGGAAGGTAGAAAAATTGATGTTATTGGGAAAGGGCCGATTATTGGGACTAATATTACATATCAAGTTTTTGAGAATGTTGTCAGTCAGCGTTTATATGTTTGGTTTATCTAATGCTTCATTACAAATAGAATATACTAGTTTACAATTCTTGAAGCATACCCATATATGTCAAAAGTCATTCTCATACTATCTCCTTCAGCTAGCTTATTGGTGTAATAGTGATAATTAACCAGCGCAGCTTTTGAAAGATACCTGCCTACTCTAACGCAGTTTCCAAAATAATTTCCGGATTTGGACTTCGGAAAGGGAGAGTTGACTAATTAAGCAGATTTTGGGAAACTGAACGTTTCCGTAGCATAAACTGCTTTAGCTAAACGGAACTGGATTTCAAATATTTTCTGAAAAGTATATAAGTACAAAGAAGCTCTCAAA
Source organism: Capillidium heterosporum (assembly GCA_016630905.1). Taxonomy (NCBI): domain Eukaryota; kingdom Fungi; phylum Entomophthoromycota; class Entomophthoromycetes; order Entomophthorales; family Capillidiaceae; genus Capillidium; species Capillidium heterosporum. The sequence goes on from WBMQ01000010.1 coordinate 1,140,308, forward strand.
GTTTAATTATATCAAAATACAAATCGATATTTTAAACAACAGCATGCCCGCAGTACTCTACCAGCAGCACCTAAACGACTCCTCGGAGACCCTTGTTAACTACCAGAAACTAGATACCTCCTCATCAGCCAAGTACCGCTTCTCGAGGTCCAGCCTATCGGAACGAAAGCTGATCATAGCATCTTCCGACAACCCTAAACTCCAAGACCTACACTACAGCCAAGATTCTTTGAACGACGCAACTTTGAAGAGCTTGGATAATCAGCTATTAGGCCTCATCTCCAACGCTACCGACCCCGGTTCCAAAAGCTTGGAGTGGAGGATACAGCTTACCCCCAACTCTTCTTGGGACTACTTGCAGTTGAAAGAGATCAAACTTACCACCAAAAACCGATTCCGATACCAGCTGAGCTATCAGTATGACGGTGAATTCAAATCTATCGAGTGGAGGTTGAACACCTTCCCTAGCAACAACTGGAAGCTACAAAGTTTGGAAACAAAGACAAAAGGATCTACGATTAACGGTAAATTCAAGACTACAAGTCTACACCCTACTAAGCTCGGCGACTTAACTTTGAAACGTGATAACCCTACCGGTGAAGAGTATTTGTACATCATTTCTATCGCCTTCATCCAACAGAACATACTTTTAAGTTGATGGTGAAAGTATTGGATTTATAGATAGATGTATTTATTTGATTGTAGTCGCTCCTAGTTGTAAAGTTTGCATTAATAAAACTAGTATTATTATATTTAACTTTACTTTTTTCAATATATTTGATATAGGCCTCATTCTTTACCATTATATTTTATAATAAAGGATAATTTAATTAAAGTTGTTATATTACAGCCAAGTTGTAGTTTTGTGGATGGTAGCTGAAAGTAGGGTACTGACTTGTATTAGAATTTCAATTATGTTAGATTATGATAATCCTCATGCTTAACTAAACTTATAACCAACTTGACTGTAGTACCTATAATTGCAGCTCAAAGCACTTCATACTCAACTCAACTTATTTTCATCTACCTAATGGAAGGCCTTAGCTAAATCAACTTCAACACATCATTAGGTATATTCACCTAAACCTGAAGCCTTCAATATTCCCGTGCATATCCATTCATAAAGCTTATTGCAGCACTAGCTTAAGCATCTGTAACTTCTCTTTAGGGCTGCTTCCACCGTCGTAAAACTATTCCAAGCTCATATCTAGCTATATCGTATATATAGTACGACCATCCTATTTTCGAGTTCTTTTTAAAAATTCAATTGTCTATTACTAGAAATATAGTATTTAGATATACTACCGATAAGAAGTTCTATTTAGTTTATTTGAAAGTTTAGGACGTAGCATTTCAACATCGATTTTCCTACAATTAGCATCGGTTGAAAGGACGAAGCCTATATCATCTAGCATCAAGAAAGTCCATAGCTATAGTGGCAATGCTTGGGAATTACAAGCTTTCCGGTGTAGTTTCGGATTCAGATTCCATAATCCTTTGCTTTAAAATTCGTGTGTCATTACCGTCAACCAAATGTAAAATCTTAGGATGCAAATATAAGGTTGCATCGTGATTTTGATTTCTAAATTGGTTGATGAGATCCAACTTAAAGGTATAACTATTTTCGTCCTTTTGATAACTATTCAAAATTTCTAATTAGCATGTATGCATATTTAAAACTTACCCATTTGTTATAGTATAGTTTCCTACTTTTGGTAGAATTATTATACCGATTCTGAATTTACATATGGGACCGTAGCATAAATATCTATCCTGTTGGTAGTAGCTATTGTTAGAACTGAATTTCAACTCATGTATTGTCCTATGTCGCCCAAGGATCCCTTCGTACTTCTATATTAGGTATATGTGTATATATTTTAAAAACTTATTTCTATAGTATATTTACCTCTGTTAGCTCATAGAAAGTCCCAGTTAATAATGTACTTATACTTGCACTTGGATCGCCACCAAAAACTAAAAGATGCACATCACATCAGATGCAAAGAATAGCAGATTGAATACCTGGTAATAACAAGGACATAAAGGTTGTCAATAAACTTGATTTCATAATAGAATAGTAAGATAGATATAATAAAAAGATTCAAAATCCTTTTATTGAAGCTTTTCGATCAGCATGACCATCCAAATATCTACAACCAATTTTAAAGCTTATCGAGTTTCAGATCTATCGATGCTGAGATGTGTTCGTAAAATGATCCAAAAGCAAGGTGGGTAGGCTCCCGAAATTTATCAATATATTTATACTTTGGATAGCTTATTCAAATTCCACAGGATATGCAAACTTTTCAAAATATACTTATTCATAAGTGCTATCAATACATTTTCAAACTGGTTTGGTAAGGATTTGTATTAGGTTTTAGGAAATTATAGCTTTACATTCAAATCTACCTACTAATTATAATTTAATTATAGAAGAATAATACACTACAAATTAGAACTTGGCTAAATCATTTCTAGGTAAATGTATAGTTGATAGATAAAAGTTATCAAAGAATATGTATAATGATGGTGTATTTAAAAGATGTTCAAATAATTTGCATAAATGGCTTTGTAGTAGACTATTAATAAAGCTTTGATATTCAAATTGGATAGGTTGATATATACAAAGCTTTGCAAGCTAAATCGTATGGTTTATTAGTATTGGCAAGATTTGTTAGTTGAAGCTGCAAAAATAAAAGGTGATGTTTTTAGTATACTTATTTATAAAGTAATACAATACCATTTAAGTTTTATAGTAGTCCCAGCTACATTGATTGTAGTTGTATATTGGTAGCTTTTATGAATCGAGTTTTGACTAGCATTGCCTTTATAAAACAATCTCGCTTCGTTAAGCTTCGTAATAAATCTAGTTTGTAGGAAGCTGGTATTTATAAAGAATTGAAACACGCTATATATATTAAATACTATGCATATTTAGCTAATTATACACTCGTACTGTATTGAATTTGACTTACTATGTAGCTCTATCAAAACAGCATCAGCTCATAATAAGCTCTTTACTAGTAGATTTTTACCATGGATGTTTTAACAAATGAGTTTAAATGAGGTTTAATTTGATAAAAATAATTGTTCTGAAATTACAGTCGAATTTATGCTACCTGATAGAAAAGGAATAATCAAGAAGAATCTACAACAAATTTCTGAGTCAGAAAACTTCTAGAATGATCCGAATTCTTGTAGAATCAAAATGGCAACAATAGCTGTAGCTTAGTAACAAAGTATATAAAGCGAATGATGGATCCATAAATCCAATACATATAAAACAGCACAAACCTAAATTAAATTAAATTAAATATATAACGATGTTCTCCCAATATTGCATCCCTCAATCTCAGGTCGAACTAGCCTGTCATCCTCAACTCTTCAACTATCTATTCGATGATATCCAATTCAACGACAAATCAAGCACCTCCAGCTACCGTAAATCCAAATGCCTAGCTTCAAGCACTTCCTCTGCTCAAAAAACAAATTCATCGAGTTCAGATGCAATACCAAGGTCCTCTCAGAACAAAACTCTCGGTGACAAATGGCCATCAGTAGATATATTGGAGTATCCAGATTTCTACTCTATATCAGCTGAACTACCGGGTTTCAGGAAGGATGAAATTGACATTGATTTTGATAAATCAGCAAACAAAATTACTATCCAAGGTCAAAGAGCCCCTGAGCATACTCTACCATCTCAAAAGAGTGAGGAAGTAGTAGTTGTCGAAGATGAAGGAGCTGAAGCTGGAGATGGTAGTCATTCCGCAACTGGTAGTGAGAAATCTGCTAAATCTGCAACATCTAGTATCCTTGATGATACAGATAAAGATCAGTTGAAGTCCATATCCAAACCAGTTACGGTCTTAAGTGAACGTAGGTCCAAGAGCCCATTTAAGCGATCCTTTAGGTTCAAAGAATCTATTGATGTTGAGCAGGTATCGGCAAAGTTTAATGATGGGGTACTCGAGATTTCAATCCCCAAAGTTCCCAAGCAGCAAAGTGTCAAAAGACTTAAGATCAACTGAGCTTTAATATTGTTTTGGTAACAATTTCTAAACTATGTACTATACCGCTTACCATTGTATTTTGATTAATAACCAATAAATATACATAAATATAGTTTTTATCCCTTTATACATATATTTTAAGCTGTATAGACTAGTAATAGATTTATAAAAACATATTCAGTATATGGATTAGCTTGAACTAAACTTTTAAATATTCACTCAGACTTATAATAGCTAGCTTACATATAGATAGGCTTAATTATATTTCTAATATATAATAGGTTTAATAACTAATAAATAGAAATAAAAACTCAAGTACTTTAATTATAGCTTATAGAACTCCAGTTTGAGATCTTTAATCGACGCCAAGCTCGAACTGGTGATAATAGGTTTCTCTAAATGTACTGAATTGGCAGGTAATTTCAACAAATATCTCTGTAATAATGAAGTTAAAATAACTTTCTGTTCAACTAGGGAGAAATTTTGACCTAAGCATACGCGATTACCATAGCCAAATCCTATATTCATCTTCAGCATCAGTTTATTAGCTGTGCCGTCCTCGTTAAAAAACCGATCTGGATTGAATTGTCTGGGATTCTCAAACAAATTTCCATCCTTCATCGCATACCTAAGGTTGAGTAATATTGCTTGGTCTTTCTTTAAAGCTAAACCGTTCCTAGTAGTTAGATCCTGATTGATCTTTCTACCCATTATAGGTGCTACCGGATTGATTCGCATGGTCTCGTAGATAACAGCAGTCATGAACTCCATCTCGTTGGCTTGGCTCAAAGTTGGTATGATAGGGTCTTCCGAATCTGTCGTTCCTAAAACATGCTCGATCTCCTTACGTAGCTTATCCTGATATTGAGGATGTTTGGAGAGGTAGTACAGGACAAAAGTCAGAGTGTGGGCGGTGGTATCGTGGCCAGCTGAGAAGAAGACTATAGTGTCGTTGATAATTTCGCTGTCGGTAAGTATAGGTTTGCCATCCTCATCCTTAGCCTTCAACATGTTGGAAATCAAGTCGTCGCTGTCTTTGTCGTTGTCCAGCTGTTTCCGCTTCGTCTCAATCAACTCTTGAATCAAGCTCCTAAATCTGTAGATCTTCTCTTCTAGAACCTTGGTGGATTTGAAGTACTTGAAGACCCAAGGGAACATGATGAGCAGGAGGTTCTGTAAGGCCTTCATGATGTAGTTGTAGGTCTTTGAAATTTCGTTGCTGTCGTCCTCGATGGTATTGAAGTCAATTCCAAATACATATAGGCCCAGAGCATCCAAAGTCATGTTCTTCAAGTGTCGGTTGATATCAAAGTCGGCATCCTGCCAATGCAACTCCACCTTGTTTAAAAACTTCTTACAGCAGTTACCGAACTTCGATGTTTCCCATCCCTTCTTGAAGGTAGGGTTAGCAACCCTGCGATGACGCTTCCAATCTTCACCATCAGTATCGGCGATATTATCCCCTACAAACTTGGCGGCTATGCTATCGGTACTGAAATCCTTCTGTTTCAATTTATTGGTGACATCCTGAGATAAAAGTTCGGTGATGGTTTTGAAATCGGAGATCATGACAAACCACTTTCCCAGCCACAATTTACAGCTACCATTACCTTTGTCAAGTGTTGGGTTTACAATAGTCTCGCCAATCTTGTCATTAGGTACATTCTTGAGTAGGCTCAATATATATAGAAACGGGTTGATGGTCGGTAAATTTTGAATTGATTTAGGTGGTGCAAGTGGGCTATAAAGCTTATAACCGAAGTAACTTAGCAGTAGTACGATAGTTGTACTCAATATCTGTAACATCTTTGTAAGTTTATCTTTTGTCATCATTTTCATCACTTTATATATTCCTAATTTAAATGATGGTTTCAGGGTAGGTTTTAGTATTTTAGTCGGGTCAACTCCAAGTCCTGATTCATAGCTCCTTCCAAAAGACGTGTCAAAAAGATGGAGATGTAGATTTCATGGAGCATTATTACACCCGAAATAATATATTACGTCGACAAAAGAATCAAAATCTCAATGGTCACCAATTTAGACTAATGGCTAGGTATCCAGTTTTCGCATTTAATGGAATAGGAAATTTCAGTATACTTGTGATAGCTGACCTATCAACTAGTAAAAACCTATCACTTTGAAGCGACAGCTTTACTTTAATTTTTATGTAGGCTATTTTTGACCTTCACAGCTTTGACAAAGCTGGAAAAGCACATCAGGCACTCTGACCTCAGAAGGAATCGATCCCAGGCTTTCAGAATTACAAACTTACAACAAATTATAAACCTGTACTTTTTAATTTGTAAATTTTGATTAGACAGAATTGAATAACATTCGTATTTCAAATAGGTGACTTTTGTCAATTAATAGGAGTTATATCAAGAACTAATTATCATATACTACTCTGATTAAAAGCGTTCCTTCCGAAAGTTTTGAGAGGAATGTTTCTGATCAGGGTAATATAAAATATATCACTGATTAAGATCGAATATATGTGAATAGGTAGTTTTTAAAAAGCAATAGCTTTCCCATTATCTATCTCCATACAAGATGATTTCTATAAAGTAAAATATAGTTTATATATTTAGGAACTTACTGAAGTTGTTGACATTTGAAGGTTTCAAAATTGAACTTGAGTTCACTGAAAAGTCTACTTCCAATTCGATCAAAGAATACACCTACTTCATCTCCTCTCTTACTTTAAATTGTTAATTGATGTTACTACTTCTACCACTAGTTTCGTTTTAATCTCAAGGGGTTTGAAGGTTGGGTTAGGCCAAGGTTTTCTAAACCTGTCAGCATTGTAGTATAGCAGTTTGTCAAGTAAAGGTTGGGCTGTCTTTGGTAGTTTCGAAATGCAATCTAACCGGTCTATCTGAGATAACGAGCTGAGTCCCAAACGTATATATACAACTCCTTTTTGGAACCTATAGTGCTTAATGACGTCTCTACCTATATAAATACCTACTTAATAATCTAATATATATAATTAGTAGAGTTGCAAAACTTATCCTAACTTCCTAGGAACCTAAACTCAAATATAGCTTCATACATTAACTGAAGCTTATTACAATTGAAACTGTCTTAACATTGATTAAAATTTATTTATATACATTTGCTATATCGGTTTTTTGATGCACAGTTTCGTATTCCTGCTGCAGGTATACCCCAAATTCGAACTACAGTCGGTTGCTTGTTGGCAAGGAGTGTTTACCTATAAAGCATTAAAGTAGAGCATTAAACTTGTGATATACGTAAAATGCTACTTACCCTTCCTTTCATCCTACATAAGTTGTCGTAGGCACATATAGAACCTGAATTGCTATATATGAGCATTAGTATTGGTAGATATATGATGTTTATACCAGTTGTCAGATATACTGAACTCACATGTTGAGTTGAGTTTAACTAAAATTCGAGTTAGCTCGTCAGTCGACAAAATCAACTTCATCTCTTTGATATCGAAGATGGCTCTGTAGTTTATGTGCTGAAAGCTTTGGAAGCTGTTAAGTTTTAAGTTGAAGGTAAAGGTCGAATTTAAAGGCAATGATCTAGGCATCTATTATAAATTAATATACATATGAAATAGTTACGCTTCAAATGTAAAAGTATAGAATCCGTAGGTAGGTTTACTCTTGGTAGCTTTGTCAAAGATCCTTATGAAGGATTGGTCGGGGTCGAATTCCAAAAGTTGAATGGACTTGTAAGGTGAATTTGATGGAGCCTATATACACATATATTAGAAAACTATGCAGGTATAACAGGTTAGTTACCAGGTTCGTCTCTTTATAGCTACCTACCAGTAACTCGATGAGGGATGGGACCGACGTTGCTAAGTTTGCTAATATTAAATTTCAGTATGGAATAGTCAAACTAGGTAGGCTTACATGGAAGCAGGGGTAGGTAAATATACAGTACCAAATTGACAATTCGCATATTATTAATTGGCTTAATTAGAATGTTAAATGAGTTACAAACCCACTATTTATACCTTTGAATGTTTGAATTCCAAACGTCGATCAAAAGGCGATACTAAATATCAATGTTCGAAATATCTACCCACTGTAGGTGTTCCTAAAGCATTCTATTTTGGTCTACATGTATAGATTCAATTATTGGATGGAGACTACTAAGATTATTATAAATATTTTGGGTTTACGATAAATACTTTCGAATCTACAACATATAAGTACAATTTCAAACTTGTTCGATAAAATAAGTACGCTATAGGTACAAATTCAACGGTTGAAGAACCCAAATTTACCCAAACTTATCTATTCATTCTATAGCAAATGCAAAATTAACGTATAGATTTACAGAAATTTCCCAATGCAGTATACTTTAATTGAAAATTTTATTTATAGATAATAAATTTGATCGTTGTCTTCAATATTTATATTGGTTATTTCAAATTTATTTAGGCTGATGGTATATCATTTGTTTAAACGCAGGTGAACAAAGGGGAACTATCATCCACCAATTTCATTCGAATATATTTTATGATAGTTGTAGATAGATCTTAACAGTCAGAATAGCACATCGTAAATGTCTCCATACAGATATTTTAATTAAGTTTTAGAAACGCTATGTCTACACTAACTCTGGATCGTAGAAACATTCAAGTTTTGAAATGGAGTCTCTAGTAGTGGTAGTTATGTGCCATTTGTTCAAATTTGAACAAATTAAAAGTGCCAATTTTAGAAAGGTATTTGTGCCTGAGTTTTAAACTATTCTCGTATTAAATATGTATATACAGGTTTAATTTCAGCTTTACAGTAGTAGGATGTATGTTGATACCTTGACATGTCTGTTTAAACTTGGTTAATATCGGCTCCTGCAATTCTACAGCGGGTTTACAATGATTTTGCGCTTGGATTTCAAAGCTTCGCCTTTTACCAACCAGTTGGAAGCTTGTTGCAAGGATTCATAGCTGCATCTCTTTCATGATTGTAGCTGAATCATTTTTGATATACACTTGATTCAGTTCGAACTTTCAGTTATAGGAGACATCTATTTTGCCGTATATCAATCATCTGTCATTAGCTAGTAAAGAACCTGGTAACTGGCAGCTATTTTTAGGTTCAAAATTTGAAGCAGGTAGCTGTGAAATAATCGCCAAATTGAAGGCAACAGATATTTCCAAAATGGAGAGTGCTTTATCTTATATAGGAGCCCAAAGATAATGATACACACGCGATACAAAGCACAAATATTAGCCTGAAATGGACCAAATGGACTCCAAAATTTTGAACTGAGCTGTTTATGCTACATCACCAGGAATCAAGTTATGTATATAAAGCCAGTTGATGACCATTAAAAAGATAAAAGTAAACGTTCAGACAATTTAAAACATGATTCTGAAGCATCTCATTACATCTCTCACAATCAGCTTCACCTTGGCCAAGGTCATCAATCTGGACTGGACCGTCGAAGAGAAGTTCATCGCTCCCGATAACTACGGATTCCATGGTATGACAATTAACGGCCAATTTCCCGGTCCCACCATCAACGGAACCATGGGAGATACCGTCCTCATTCGTCTACGCAACAAACTTCACCAGAATTTCACGATCCACTGGCACGGTCTGGTTCAAAAAGGCACCCCCATGTTCGATGGTGTACCCTTCGTCTCTCAGGACCCAATCCCGCCCGGTGAGAGCTTTTTATACTATTTCGAGTTGAGCGAACAGGTAGGAACTCACTGGTACCACGCCCACACTCGATTGGATGCCGAGCATGCTTTTGGTGCCTTGCTTATCCAGGATAAACCGAAGGACCGTGCCGATCTAATTGCCTACAATTCCCAATACCACTACGATGAAGAACGCTTATTAATATTGAGTGAAGTTTGGCACACTCCTTCCCAAGTGTTGTACGACAACTTGGTGGGAGAAAATTTTGTATTTCCAAAATCATCTGATAGTATCCTGATCAACGGACAGGCCTACCATGAATGGGATGTAAACGGTACCGATAACACAACTTTACCTTTCAACAACGGGAACCATATCGTCCAGGTCGAGCCCAACAAGACTTACCGCTTCCGTCTTATCGGAGCCTTAGGGTTCGACAAGATGAAGGTCAGCATTCCTGGCCACAAGTTCACCATAATTGAAGCTGACGGTACATATTTGGAACCCTATGACGTCGAATACGTCGAAATATTCGGTGGTCAGCGTTACTCTGTCCTCTTGAAAACTGATCAGCCAGTAGACAACTACGTCATCTATGTCCAGCGTACCGGTGAGATAAAGGATGTTACTTTTGTGGCAAAGGCCATTCTGAACTACAAAGGTGCCACTCAAGACCCCCAATCCATGGTCCGTAAGAAATTGAATGACCCTCCAGCTTCAGGTCCCTTCAACAGGTGGATTGAAGGTCAGCTTTCGGCATCCAAATGGCTTGGAACAGAGCAAAAACCCACATTACTACCCAGTACCTCAGGAAGTTACCAAGCATATCTACCTAAAGTCAACTCCCATGTTCACCAAGAATCATGTAGACGAACTTATAAACGGCCACAAACCCACCAACCGTACCACCACTTTGATGCACGAGCTGATGACCGATAGCCACTCCTACTTGGATCAACCTGATGTTATCCAGATCAACGAGGGAGATGTAGTCCAGATCGTCATGGAGCACGTCCTACCCACCAACTTCTCAGCTTGTTTGAGTCATCCTTGGCACCTGCACGGCCACTCCTTCCACGTTGTTGCCAATGGCAACGAGGGGTTCGTACCAGAGGTCGATCTACCCAAGATCGATGCCAAAGTAAGAAGCATGAAGAAAAACCCACTATTCGTCGATACCTTCACCCACTTTCCATTCAATGTCACTGCCATGGCCAAAGCTCGAGTACCAAACTTTTACAAACGCTTGCAACGCAAGATTGAAAAGAATAATCTCATGCGAACTGAAATAGAGCCAACCAATTGTGGCTGGTACGCCATCCGGTTCAAGGCCAACAATCCAGGACCTTGGTACATGCACTGTCATATTAGTGCTCATTTAATTATGGGTAAGGTCATCGTCATCAATGAGGTCCCTAAAGATCCCAAGGCTTTCAAGGAGAGTATGCAGATTACCATGGATAAGGTTAGTGGTTTGGGTTTCTAAGAGTATACTAAACTTTACATATATTACCTAATTATTTTAAGTTTATAAACTGGTGCTCGATTTTCAATATGTTTAAAGGTTACTATAAATGTATTTATATTTTGATGTGATATATAAAGGAGCTACAAAGGATACATTCAGAAAGGAGTTCAGCTCGTAGTTAGATTTTTGAAATTACAGTTCTATTTGCAACAATTTTTTGTAGAAATCATTACAATAGCTTTGAAAATTGAGCAAATGCTACAAGAGAAAAGTTTCAGATTTGAAATTTCAAAACAAAATGTACTACAAACCACATTTGAAATATACATCTTAATTTTAAATATATAACATCATTTGTAGGTAAAATTTTGTTATAACCATAGCAAGTTTGATTGCTATTAAGTATAAGTTAACAAATTTTAAACATAAAGCTATCTAAATTTGAAAGATTTTGAAATAGAGTAGCTTTCCACCATATTTACCGATATATTTATTTAAATAATTGACTTTTATTAGAAAGCTTTTTCTAAAGTATAGCCGTAGTATGTAAACATCCAGAAACTTCTACGACAAATTTGTTTACATCAGAAAATTTCTAGAATGATCCGAATTCTTGTGGATCAATGAACATGAGATCATAATAATTATAGCTTAGTTAAGCAGTATATAAAGCAAATGGTGGAACTATAGAGTAATAAAACAAAACTGAATACAAATACAAACACATATCAAATAAATAGCATCTATAAAAATGTTCACTCAGCGCTGCAACCCCCAAGCTCACATAGAACTAGCCTACCATCCCCAGCTACTAAACTATTTATTTGGTGGCATCCAGTTCAACGACAAATCAACTAATCCCAACTGCTCCGGTTTCAAGTGCCCAGCTTCAAGCATCTCCTCAGCTCAAACTGTTGGCTCGCTGAATTCGGGTGCAATACCAAGGTCTTTCCGGAATGAAGCTCTTGGTAACAAGTGGCCATCAGTAGATATATTGGAGTATCCGGATTTCTACTCTATATCGGCCGAATTGCCAGGTTTCAGGAAGGGCGAGATCGACCTTGATTTTGATGCATCTACGAACGAAATCACCATCCAAGGTCAGAAAGCTCCTAATCAAGGCCTACCTTCCCAAAAAGATAAAACAATAACCGTTGAAAAGGAGAAGGCTGAACCTGAAGCTGAAGATGATACTCATTCCATTCATAGCCTGGAGTCCAATCATTCCACAACCGATAGTGAAAAATCTGCTCAACTTATAGCATCTAATGTCTCCAATGATACAGCTAAAGATCAGCCAGATTCCTCATATAAACCAATTATTCTTTTAACCGAGAGGCATGTCGAAGATTCGTTTAAGCGTACATTTAAGTTCAAAGAGCCTATCAATATCGAAAAAGTGGCTGCCAAGTTTAACGACGGGTTACTTGAAGTCTCAATCCCTAAGGTTCCCAAGGATTTTAATCTACGTAAACTTCATATTGATTAAGCTTTAGTTTTAGCTTGGGGATTTGCTCCAAAGTTACCTATAATACCGTCTTCTACATTTTATCATGTATTTTCTGAATAAACATAAACACATATCAGTTTTGCCTTTAAAATCTTTTGAAATAGGTAATATTCTAACTTGTGGTCCATAGATCCTAGAGGTCTGATAAAGAACTCAAGGGTAAAGTCCAAGGAGTCTAAAAGCTTACTATTAATCAAATTTGTATTAAGCATATTCGAATTCTTCTAATATTGTAGATATAGCACCTTTTCATTACCGCTTTGCAGATATGCTGGAGCATTGATGAAGATAAAGCTTGGCACTCTTCATAATTATTCAAATTGGTACGTTGATCAATATTTAAAAAAAATGTCATCTTTAGCTTTTCACTCTATTAATCAAATATAAAGTTAAAATTATTATTGTGTCCAGGTATTCATACTTCTATATAGCTTTTATCGCTGATTATATTGTGATTTTCAGAAATAATCTAAATGCAAATATAAGCATCATATTAACTATAACTTTTTAAAAGCCATCGAGGATAAGTATATATTTAAGATGGGCTCCTAAAGCTGATATATCTGTTCATAATGAAGAAATATGAAAGAGTCTCAGGTCTCTATATGGCACTATCCGAACTGTAATTTAGATCAAACAGAACTTACTAACAAATCAATCACTTCTGCTATGATCCAATATTCAGGTACAAGATCAAGGTAGTCCTTTGACCAGTGAGGAAACTATACTATATTGGAAAGGCAACCCTTTCAGCTTTACACGGATATTAACATAAAACTGCTACAAAAGCTATCAGAAGGATATGAACCACTACAGCTTTCTGTTAGATCTGCTATATAAACTTAGTAATAAGATCTACGAGACTACCAGCTTTACAACTTAGAACTTTAGCTTTGAACGGTGGTACAAATGTTAAGATTCTGAAAGTGAAGAATATGAACTATAAGTTTGATGTTGCACCTAATAGATGATAAAAGTTAATTTACTTATACTGGTCTTTACTAGTGAAAAAATATATATAAATTACGCTTGCTTCGAAGATAATCTTTGTAGGAAGGCAGATATGTAAGTATTTGGGTACTATAGCATAATTTTTCAATAGAATAAAGATATAGTTATATTTAAAAACCGTTTATTATTCAAATAAGTAAATTAGTACATATATAATTGATATATGTTATAGAGTGAATTATACAATAGTTAAATTTGAGCTGATCAATATTGATTGTGTTATCAAATATTATAAAATTGATGACATTTCTAGTCTTACTGTAAAAATAGATAGGTAGATCAAAGCTGCGTGACTAATTTATGGTCTAAAATGATATTCTTTGAGATATTGATACTTCCATCAATGTAATTTACATTTTGAGGATAATAATGCACTATAAATACTACATCCCCATCTTTTTGCCATATATTGGAAAGAATTATGAATCAGGACATGAAGTTGACCCGACTAAAATATTAAAGCTAACCCTGAAACCATCATTTAAATTAGGATATATAAAGTGATGAAAACAATGCGATAAAAAATAAACTTACAAAGATGTTACATATATTGAGTACCGTTATCGTACTACTACTAAGTTACTTTGGTTATAGGCTTTACAACTTTCTAGCACCACCAAAATCAATACGAAGCTTACCAACTATCAATCCACTGCTAAATATACTGAGCATACTGAGGAATGTACCCGACGACGAAATTGGCGAGACTTTAGTGAAGCCAGCATTAGATAAAGGTAACGGCAGTTGCAAGATATGGATAGGAAAGTGGTTCATCATGATCTCCGATTTCAAAACCATCACCGAACTTTTATCTCAGGATGTCACCAATAAATTGAAACAGAAGGATTTTAGCACCGATAGCATAGTCACAAAATTCGTAGGGGATAATATTGCTGATACTGATGGTGAAGATTGGAAGCGTCATCGCAGGGTTGCTAACCCTACCTTCAAGAAGGGATGGGAAACATCGAAGTTCGGTAACTGCTGTAAGAAGTTTTTAAACAAGGTGGAGTTGCATTGGCAGGATGCCGACTTTGATATCAACCGACACTTGAAGAACATGACTTTGGATGCTCTGGGCCTATATGTATTTGGAATTGACTTCAATACCATCGAGGACGACAGCAACGAAATTTCAAAGACCTACAACTACATCATGAAGGCCTTACAGAACCTCCTGCTCATCATGTTCCCTTGGGTCTTCAAGTACTTCAAATCCACCAAGGTTCTAGAAGAGAAGATCTACAGATTTAGGAGCTTGATTCAAGAGTTGATTGAGACGAAGCGGAAACAGCTGGACAACGACAAAGACAGCGACGACTTGATTTCCAACATGTTGAAGGCTAAGGATGAGGATGGCAAACCTATACTTACCGACAGCGAAATTATCAACGACACTATAGTCTTCTTCTCAGCTGGCCACGATACCACCGCCCACACTCTGACTTTTGTCCTGTACTACCTCTCCAAACATCCTCAATATCAGGATAAGCTACGTAAGGAGATCGAGCATGTTTTAGGAACGACAGATTCGGAAGACCCTAGTCATACCAACTTTGAGCCAAGCCAACGAGATGGAGTTCATGACTGCTGTTATCTACGAGACCATGCGAATCAATCCGGTAGCACCTATGATTGGCAGGAAGGTCAATCAGGACTTAACTACTAGGAGTGGCTTAGCTTTCAAGAAGGGTCAACTCGTACTGTTAAATTCTAGGTATGCCATGAGGAATGAAAGTTTGTTTGAAAATCCCAAGCGGTTTAACCCAGACCGGTTCTTCAACGAAGATGGTAGCTCCAACAAACTGATGTTGAAGATGAATTTGGGGTTCGGCTATGGTAATCGCGTATGCTTAGGTCAAAATTTCTCCTTAATAGAACAAAAGGTTGTCTTAACTTCACTGTTACAAAGATATAGGTTAAAACTGCCTACTAATTCAATCCATTTGAAGAAGCCGATCATCTCCAGTTCGGGCCTTATGTCAATTAAGGAGTTGAGGCTGGAATTCGATAAGCTGTAAGTAAAATAGGTGAGTTAATCTATCGATGCAAACTGTTAGCTTTTAAATACCTTGGCTAATAAACATTTTTATGCAAGCCTACCTATAAGCTAAATATTATAAATCTAAGTAAATATTTGAAAAAGTTCATTTCATGTCAACTTTTATATCAATGGTGCTAGTATGGATTCCTTACTTGAATAGATGTAGGTATAATTATATATATTAAAAACTCTAAAAATAACAAATGTTTACAAGTACTTATATTTATTGAGTAATGAATCAAGGTATAGCGGTAATAGGTATAATACAAGTTTTAGAAGTATGCTACTAGAGCAAAATAAAACCTATTCGATCTTAAGCCTACGAACGCTTTGCTGCTTGAGAACTTTGGGGATTGAAATCTCAAGTACCCCATCATTAAACTTTGCCGATACCTGCTCAACATCAATAGATTCTTTGAACCTAAAGGATCGCTTAAATGGGCTCTTGGACCTACGTTCACTTAAGACCGTAACTGGTTTGGATATGGACTTCAACTGATCTTTATCTGTATCATCAAGGATACTAGATGTTGCAGATTTAGCAGATTTCTCACTACCAGCTGCGGAATGACTACCATCTCCAGCTTCAGCTCCTTCATCTTCGACAACTACTACTTCCTCACTCTTTTGAGATGGTAGAGTATGCTCAGGGGCTCTTTGACCTTGGATAGTAATTTTGTTTGCTGATTTATCAAAATCAATGTCAATTTCATCCTTCCTGAAACCCGGTAGTTCAGCTGATATAGAGTAGAAATCTGGATACTCCAATATATCTACTGATGGCCATTTGTCACCGAGAGTTTTGTTCCGAGAGGACCTTGGTATTGAATCTAAGTTTAATAACCCTGCAACTTGAGTCGAGGAGATGCTTGAAGCTGGGCACTTGAAACCGGAGCAGTTGGGATTAGTTGATTTGTCGTTGAACTGGATGCCACCAAATAAATAGTTTAGTAGCTGGGGATGGTAGGCTAGTTCTATGTGAGCTTGGGGGTTGCAGCGCTGAGTGAACATTTTTATAGATGCTATTTATTTGATATGTATTTGTATTTGTATTCAGTTTTGTTTTATTACTTTATAGCTTCATCTCTCTTTTTATATAGTGTTACTAAGCTACAATGATTTGTAATTCCTTGGTTCAAGAGTTTGGATATTTCTAGAAGTTTTCTGAAGCAAAGGAATTTGTTGTAGATGCTTCCAGATTACTGTGTACTTAAGTATTGCTTTCAAATAGACGATATATATAGCGTATACTATATGCAAAGTTCCTTCTAACTATTATCGCCATCAGTTTCTTACAATATAAACCTACTGAGAAGCTATACTAAATGAGATGCTCTTATAAATATAAGTCAAAGCTTATTTTATTAAAGTACTAGAACATGCTTATAATCGAAGTGATTAGAACTTATTGAGATATGTTTAAAATGTATATATTTCAAGGCTTCAGTGATACTGTGTTACTGCACGAAATAGAATATAGTTTTGAAAAGTTTGCCATTCCTGTTTGTAAATTCGATTAATAAAGTTTGCTGATAGTAACAAGAAATTCAATCAAATTTATAAAACCAAGTATATTAGAGAATGTTGACGAAGTGTTGGTATAACTTTATTAGCCACTGCACTTCATATAAATACTGGATTACATTTAAAGCTTGTATTGCTATGTTCTGAAGCTTTGCTTTATCTCTTTGAAAAGTGGCTCGCCGATGTTACTGTTCTGGTCCGAATCAAGTATTACAAGGCTAATACTAAACTGTTCCGATAGCCTGAATGATTTATACTAACTCAATTGCAGAAACTATCTAGATTACTTGAACAGAATAGTAATAGCATGTTTTGTTTGATCTGGATTAGAATATTATTTGAAGTTTTGAAATGAACAAGCTTAAAGTTGAAGCCTGCTCAACTTTTCTTTTTTAATAAAGAGCATGTGTAATACGGTTGAACAAACTTCAGTTTCCTTTTCAGACCTACCTCTCGAGCTTCATGAAAGTATATTTTCTAATTTTAATAACCTTTTCCTATTGAAGTTAAGTTTATTAAATCATTATTTTAGACCTCTTGCTTTAAACGCACTCTTTAGCTATAGAAGTGATGTGGCAGCTTTCAATCTCCGGTAATGCGATCACTTAGAAGGTGAGGTTTGTAGGTCCCAACTTCTCTTAAGCAAATACAACATCTATGTCAAAGCGATATTCAAAAAGAGTTTCTGTTCAACATTCAAATCAAAATGCTTAGGTCAACTAGAAGGTTTTATCGAATTTATACAGGACAATGAAGATATCGAAAATTTAACCGAACAAGATATAGAGCTTTATGGAAAGTTAAAATATTACGACCTCAATTTATCATATGATGTGTATGGCGATATAGAGAGGATCAGAGTAGCTTTGAAGAAGATTAAGGAGCTTCAGGTTGTTGGATTCAATCATGGTATTGGGCTAGTTGCCTTCCACAGTAACACACTAGTTTACCTAAAGTACTATATGTCTCATATGAATGCAGCTGAGATTATTTTAATTCATTCCAACTTACCAAGCCTTGAGAAGTTAGTTATTGAAGTAGATGAACTTTCTGGCGAGCTTGCTAGGTTTCCAGTTTTCAACAATATTCGATATCTGAGGTACCGGTTTTGGAACAATCCAAGTTGGATAGAAAAATTCTTCAACGATGCAAAGTACTTCCCCAATGTCCGAAGTTTAGCGTATTACAAGGATGAAGAATCTTCTTGGCCATTGCGAGGTACCTGGTCCAAACTTTCAATCCTGTACTTTCCACTAGTTAATTTAAGTTCCCCACTAGAGCTCTCTGGACTTATCACCTTAGATTCCCACGAGATTTACTTCCTAGACGATCGGCATACTTGTGCCATTCCAGTTATATTTGCTAGTTTAGTCAGCCTTAAGAACTTGATGATCCAAGGTAACTTTTCAACTCAAGTGTTCGATTTCGAGCATGACCTACATCTTCTAAAGTTCGGGTTAAAGGACGATATCATCGATGCTACACCACAGTTTATTGTATTCCTGTCAAAGCTTACCAAATGTAAAGAGTTCTACTTTAGCTTTGAATTTGAAGCTTTTGAAAGGGTTTTGAATTTCAACACCGACATCCAAGTAACCTTCCCAAGTTTACTTTCGCTTGACTGTTGCTATCCACCTAAAAAGTTTGAAGAGGTAATGCTAAAAAATTCTCCAGCCTTGACTAGGTATAATGGACAGGAGTATTATGAGTGTAGGTAATATATTTAGACTATATGTGTAGATCGATGTGGTATATAGTTAAGCTACAAAGTAAGATATGTTTTCTATTCTTTATTTGGCCTTTATAGCCATCATTAAAAGAAAAAAATACAGTTTTATGTATGGTACTTTTAGTTCCAAAATGATTTATTAAATCTTGTAATGAACTCCACTTCCACTATTTACTAAATTTGCACATTATAATCTACATATGTTTTAATTCTAAATATCTTCAAGCCAATATATATAGTTGTAGGTTTATTCTAGTACTTTGGATTTCAGTAAGACACATGGTTTTATGGCAGTTTATTGGCTACATTTATCACAAAATTCCGCTAGCCGATTAGATTGAGAAAGTGATCATAGATAATCAGTTATGAATCTCTTCTAAAGAAAAATGAAGCAGGCTATCGTAGGTATTTTAAAGCGAATCCAGTTGAGTGTAGCGAACCGACTATCCAACAAGAAGTTAATCGGCATAGATGGGGTTGGAAATAGATATTATGAAGAACCGAGAGGTACCACTTTAGTACTTGGCAATTTAATAACAACTCTTTACTTTAGATAGTTTTCCGAGACGTACTGTCGAATTAAGCGACGGTTCGAAACATTACGATGCTATTTCTTCATCCGACTTACCAGGTACTTTTGTATCTGTGATTTATTTTAATGTTTAGTTCAATGGAGAGCATGGTTACGACATACTAGAACCTACCCACCAAGCTTAGAGGTAATTTTTTAGGATACTTATTTTAATTCTAACTTTTTTAGGAAATCGAATACCATGAACGTATAAGGATCAGTACTATTCAGAAAGCAAAGGTTTTAGATGAAGCATGGCAGAAGGTAGTTTATTTTATAGTATTCAAGTTTAACTTTATTCTTTAGGCCAAACTTTTGAAAGCCGAGAACAAAGAAGTAAAAAAGATAGAGGAGCCAAGTACAAAGCCCTTATCAAGTACATATTTGCATGTCAGATGAACATTTTTTAATTATTACTAGCTACAAAACAAGCCGAAGAATTCCAACCGGAAAGCTGGTCACCTACTTTAAATCGTTAGTAGGTAGAACCCTTTGGTGAACCAGTTGATCCTAGATATATGTTGGCTTTGACTGCTAATAACTTATTAATTTTTATGTTGGTATGGTGACTTTTTATAAAGAATGTAAACTATGAATTTAAACTTTTAAATGAGTTTACTCAATTGAAGTGTTTGCTTTTAGTTATAAGATGGTAGTAATCTAAAAAATTCAAAAGTATATATACACATTTAAAAGCTAGCATTTATAAGATGGCACTTTTAAAAGATAAATAGTTTTCTATATCTCTAGTTTTGAAAGTTGCTTTGAAAAAAACCAGGCTAAAGTTGCCATTATAAATAAATCAACGTCCTTCTTTATTTTCTATTTTTAGTAAGCTGTTCATATATATATTACCATTTGGCAATCCTTTCTTCTTACTTTGACAGCCAAGCTTTAATAACTAGATAAGGCACTTGTTTATAGATAAATGTATGCTCTAAAAATTCAATTTACCTTTATTCTCTGAACTTAGTTACTTTTTTATGTTCCAAATAATGGTTTACATTTGATTGTACAAATAGATATGCTAACTTTAGCAGCTAAAATGAGCTATAATGCTAATATGTAAAAACATATCAGACAAATATTATCAAATAGCAGCTAGAATAGTAACCCTCCCCTACTATACAGCCCAACATCAGTTATTTGAGAGCTTAAACTATAAAAAAGGATCAAGGTGCAATATTGAAGCCAGATAAAACAGATGCCCACTTAAAATACACGATCTCCGTTCGAAAAAATCATATACATTTGATTAGATAAAAGGTACAAGTTGCTATTTAAACTGAACGGAGGTGGCATATTGGAAATTTCAAAGTAGCAAATGAAAGCCATTAGTGGAGGACTCCTTGATGTGCTCGGAGTTTTCATAACGTTAAAGAATTACAGTCCAATTATTTGGTGATAAAAATACGGGCAAACATCTAATCAATTAAAGCTCATTATAAGGGCTGTCTGTCGTACATTAATTCAGAGTAGATTATGTCTAAAAAGGTCTTTATCACTAAAGTGATTCTAAAACAAATACCTAAAACTTGCTTTTGCTATATTTTGGTCTAAATACACTCTCTTCATTTTTTCAAATACTAATGGTATACAATGTCTTTAGCCTCATCCACACGCCAAAGACAGTCTAGTACAACCGTCAATAATGAAAGTATTAAAAATATCTCCGCCAGCAACATAGCAACTAGGTCAACTAACAATCAATCGTCAGCCACCAAACCCGTCGCATCCGGTACTAAAGTTAGCACACCTTTGTTACAGCCTACTCGTGCTATTCCACCTGCTCATATTCGCCATCAAAAATCAAATTCTTTGACGTCGATTAGTGACAAACGGAGTTCCCATGTTCCACTTTCCACAGCCCCAAACTACCTTAAGAAGACTCAAAATATCATCCTCGACAAGTCAACGCCTTTAAAGGAGAACGGAGATTGGAATAGCGTTAATTATCCGCCTTCTTCTGATTCAGCTACTCAAGTACCTACCAACAAAACTGTAGCATCTGTTTCATCAAGTTCCAATTTGAACTCGTTGAGACGAGCAAGTGCATCAAGCAAAAGTTCAACAAACCTTAGTTCGACTACTAAACCTGTGTCGACACCAAGGGTTTCCAACTTGGCTAAAGTTTCTAGTTCCAGCTCTGTAGTAGAGCGTCTCACTGCGCCTAGAGCTGAAAAACTGGCAACAAGTAGCTCAATAAAGGTTTCAAGCGCTATCCGTACCGCCACTATTAGAACCTCTCGAGCTCAATCTTTAGCTAGCAACGGTACAGCTCGGAAGCCCTCGCTGACTTCTCGAACATCCTTGGAAAGCGAAAACTCAAACGAAGCCAAGTCAAAGGTAGACGAGAATTCAAATGAAACTAAGCCAAAGGTGGCTCCTGTAGTCGACAAGATTCCCATAAAATCAGTTGTCACTACAACTAGCAAACCGATTTCAAGTAGCACCTTGCCTAGTCGTATTCCGAGACCCAAAGTTGTAGCTGGTGCTATTCAGCCTTCTACTAAATCTACGATTGTCAATGGCATTGTAAAAAAATCAGTAGCTTCAGTTAAACCAACTGTTTCTGATGTAAAACCAAAAGTTACCCGGTCCTCGACTATTTCTGCCTCCGTTTCAAACGGCACTCATCGCCCCTTGAACAATATTCCCAAGTCGAGCTCCACCATAATCGCACCGACCCGGTCTTCAACCTTGAAAGCTGCTACCACAGGTTCCATTTCCAAGGTTGGACCCAGTTTAACTACTTCTAACCTCCAAAAGGTATCATCCAGGAAATTATCCACTGTCACCGTGGATTCCCAGAAGAAAATCTATCACTCGCCTCTGGTAAATTTTTCAGAATATACTATGATGAAGGTATACATCGATGTCAATGTTAAATTAATTATTTTAGAATAGAATTGTGAAACCCTCACCTGATGGTGACGATAAAGTGAAATCCAATGCCACTGAAGATTCGCCCGCCATTAGAAGTTTGTCTAAGAAGCTAAGCTCCCTCTCCTCGTATGTCCCTAGAGCAGTACCCAAGGAGTTGAGCCGTATACCCTCACCCCCCGCAAACTATATGCCAAAGTCCAAAAGGAGCGATCTTTCCTTGGATACTATCAACGTGCCCGGCCATTCAAATTCCAATCAGCTGCTTAATAAGCACCTGGATAGCCCAAAGTCCCAATCCAGAGAAGTTACTTCCTCCCTCAGCCAACAGTCCAGCTACATTGCAGACTCCTTTTCCCCAGCTGGTATATTTTCAATTTGCATTAAGCTAATTGTTTAGAAATTCTTTTAACTTTTAGGTCGAAGCTCTCCAAGCATGAACAAAATGAAATTCTCGCGTATGATAACATCTACTACTTTGGAATGAACGCCAAAAATGCAGACGTCCGTAACAAGCTTGGTGAAGTTGGACGTAGGGTTGCTTTTGTATGTTATTTTCTAAATCCCTATTAGTTTACGATAGCCCCGAAGGAGATTACGTGTATACGGTTGGCGATCACCTGGCTTACCGCTATGAAATCCGAAAACCACTTGGGAAGGGTTCCTTCGGTCAAGTAGTGAAGGCGTACGATTACAAGCACGGGAGGGACGTTGCGATTAAAATTATCCGTAGCTCCGAGCGTTTCCACCGACAAGCATTGACCGAGATACAGCTGCTACAGTCGATTGCCCGCTGGGACCATAAGAATGAGTGTAATGTTATACATATTTTGGATCAGTTCAGTTTCCGAAGGCATCTTTGTATTGTGACCGAATTGTACCGCGTTAACCTCTACGAGTATATCAAGGCCGGTAACTTCAAAGGGTATAAGGAGAGCCACGTCAAGGATCTCGCTTCCCAGATCCTCAAATGTCTGCGTATGCTCAAAGACCACAACATAATCCACTGCGACCTCAAGCCGGAAAACATCCTCTTGACAGGGCAGAACTTTAGTCAAGTCAAAGTCATAGACTTTGGTTCCTCGTGCTTCTCAAACCAGCGGATCTACACCTACATACAGTCCCGTTTCTACCGGTCCCCAGAAGTCATATTGGAACTCCCCTACGGGACACCCATCGATATGTGGTCACTAGGGTGCATCTTAGTGGAGCTTTCAACTGGGCATCCCATTTTCCCTGGTGAGACTGAATCCGAGCAACTCGCCTGTATCCTCGAAGTTTTGGGTTTACCGGAGACGAACCTCATTGCCCGCTCTAGAAGGCGTTTCTCATTCTTTGGTAATTTCTTTTTATTTCCCATACTAAACTTTTCTAGATGTAAACGGCAGCCCAAGATCTTCCTTGAGTCCTAGGAGGAAGCGGGACCCTGGTTCAAGATCACTCAAATCCATCTTGCGGGGATGTTCGGAAGAGTACATAGATTTTCTTACCAAATGCTTTGAATACGACCAAGACAAACGTATCAAGCCCGAGGAAGCCTTCTACCACCCCTGGTTCGCCGACATTTGGCCAGATTTGCATAGGCCCGATGCCAAGTCTCTTGCTGAAATGAACCGGGAAAGGAGAGGAACGCCGAGTGCAAATAACACCATCGACAAATCTAGGTCTATCGATAACGACCCTACACCCGTCCCCAATATCTACACGCCTACGTCCAAGATTGCTGCTCCCAAATCCAATGAACACAATTCCTCCTTCCTCTCGCCCGAAGAGATTATCGCCACCAACCCAGAGGCGTACCAGCAAGCTTGCCAGGAGTTCGATGCGCGTAGCAAAAAGGTGCCCCAAACGTCTACTACCTACCCACCTCAAGCCGAGTACTGATTCTGTAATTTGATACCACCGATTTGTAAAAATGGTAGCTTGTGTTGCATAGTACTAGTAGGTAAATGTGGGTTTGATGTTTCTTTGGTGGTTAACGTTATTAAACACATTATTATATAATTTACTTTTTCTTGCTGTACAAAGGCAGGCGATGGACAGCTTTCAAGTGCTAACGGACTATAGGGTACCTGTCAATTTAAAGTCCATGAAGCTTTAATGCAAATAATTATGTAGATACCATACTTTTGAAAGTTTTGTTGATAGCAACGGCTATTATAGGATTAAAGTAGGGTGTTTATCTAATTTAAATCATAATACTAATGATATATAGTTTTCTACTTTAATAATGTATAGCAGCAAGATAAATGTATACTGTGTATTTTCACTACTTTTCGCTAAGTGTAAAATTGTCGCCAAGCTGGACTCAGTTATCTTTATATAAACATGTATTTACATAGTTTCTAATTAGAAAATTTTCGGCAGCTACATAGTTAGGAGTATATATTTGCTATAAAGCTGAAGTAAATTACCCAAGTAACGTATTACCACAATACCCTTTGTTTTCTTTATCTTTAGCTTAGTTTACAAATTACCTAATTAATTCTTTTTCGGACCAATAAAATACGATTTCTTACAACGGCTGACTCATATTTTGGCTTTTATAGGTTGAAGTTCGAAACTGAAAAAGACATATTTCAATCCCATTAGCTGTAAAAATGAAAAAGAAGGTATAGCATATTTTATCTGATAATGCAACAGTATTAATGTAAACGAAAGGTTTTATTGATGGGAAAGTCAGGGTCTGGAAAGACCTCTATGCGTTCCATTATCTTTTCCAACTACATTGCTAGAGATACAAGACGGTTGGGCGCAACAAGTAAACTTCATTTTAATATTAATGAATTAAATATTTTTGGCTTATTTCAACAGTCGATGTCGAACACAGTCACGTACGTTTCCTAGGGAACTTAGTTTTGAATCTGTGGGATTGTGGAGGTCAGGAAGCTTTTATGGAAAACTACTTTACATCGCAAAGGGACCACATCTTCCGAAATGTGGAGGTTCTCATTTACGTATTCGACATCGAGTCTAGAGAGTACGAAAAAGATATTCAGTACTACGCCACTTGTTTAGAAGCTATGGCATCCAACAGTAAAGATGCAAAGATATTTACTTTACTACATAAGATGGATTTGGTTCAAGAAGAGCTACGCGACCAGATCTTTGAAGAGCGAGTAGCCGAACTTCGCAAAGTTTCCCAGCCTTTGCAGATCGAAGCCTTCCGCACCTCCATCTGGGACGAAAGTTTGTATCAGGCTTGGTCCTCCATCGTTTACTCTTTGGTACCCAATGTCTCATTGCTGGAAAAGCACCTCGACAAGTTTGCCCAGCTTTGTGACGCTGAAGAAATTGTTTTATTTGAACGCACTACCTTTTTAGTCATCTCCCATACCTCGGCTCAGCATACCAAGCAGTCACAAGATGTGCACAGGTTTGAAAAGATATCCAATATAATAAAGCAATTCAAGCTGTCCTGCATCAAGTCGCAGGCCCAGTTCAAGTGTATGGAGATACGTCATTCCAAGTTTACTGCTTTCGTTGACACCTTGACCTCCAACACCTATGTACTACTGGTGATGGCTGACCCTTCTATCCGTAAGTTGTTTTTAATAAAAGGAACTAATTTTTTGTAGAATCGGCGGCCACTTTGATGAACATCAAACTAGCTCGAGCTCACTTTGAGAAATTGGAGGTGACGCAACTCCGCTAGCTACAAATCTACTCGGTTTACTTAAGTGAGTTAACTTATATGAAACTCTTGAACTATTATTAAATAAAGCTTTGTGCTAATTCCTCCTTGTTTTGCGTAAAACTAAACACATATATACATAAAAACGAACTAAAATTAAAGCGTATATCAATTTTAATCGATATAATTCAGGTATTTAAAGATAATAGGAGCGCAATTTTACATAATAGACAACTGACCAAAGTCACTTGGAATGGGTACTAAATTTGTTGAGAACTGGGCGCAGAACTTAAGTTGAACTAGGTTCGGGAGTTTTAGGGGTTTCGGCGGGTGCGGCTGTAGATCCCGATTTCAATACTAACGGTACTACGATAAAACATCAGCAAAGTTAAGCATATTAAACTTACAAATGATAGCGAGCAAGATGATGACAATTAAACAGCCTAAAGCGATTCTAAGTTTGACGTCCTTCCACCACATAGCTTTACGTACCTTGTTGGCGCCTTTTTTGAAATGTAACGAGGATTGGTTCAAATTTTCTATAGTGATAAAGATTAAATAAGGAGCAGTAGTATACAAATACCAGCTTTGTTATTCAAGGTGTCTAAGCGTTCCTGCTTCTCCATAACTTTGTCAATGTTCTCCTGCATAATACCAACAACTTCATCGACCTGCTGCTGGATCAGCTTGGTCTTGCTGGAACCGGGTTGGTTACCGTTGGAACTTCCTTCGGGATTGTACGACCTACTCCAAGTTAGTGCCTTTACTTACTTCATTATCTTACATGTCTTGAAGTTTATTTACAAATTGGTTTGAAAGGTAAACTCACCTGAAGGTGCTGGCTACTTTAATCAGCTTCAAGTTTACCTTGCATTTGATTGGTGCACCTTCGATCTAATTTCATATCCACTTGTAATTTCCTTCCAACGTAAATTGGAAAGTTTGTAAGATCCCAGAAATTTAGAAATTCTGCGTCCTTTTGGTTGATTGATATCCTTGGGTTTTAACCGAAGGATTAGATAATTTATCCGCTTTAGCTTTGAATGGATTTTAGGGATGCCAAGAACTTTATTTGGCACAGTTTATATCTAGAGTTCAGACGGAATGGAGGCTTGAGGTTAGCTTTGAAACCTGCTGCTCTAACATGAAAAGGCTTATGTTTTTAGATTATGCTGTTCGTATAAACTGGAGAGTTTTTTACAACTAAACTTGCCAAAAATTACTTAGTTTATATGAACAGCACATTATAAAGCCAAGCGAACAGCATAATTATAGGAATCAAAGAAGCTTTTGAGTAAGATGATGGGATTAACAATAGACAAAGAAAGTGATTTTGAAAATTCTATAACTTATCCTATCTATCAAATATAATTTATTTTCGATATAGCATATAGTTATTTGTTTACCATTGAACTTAAAATATACGACACAAAAAATGCATTATCGACTAAGTTTAGTGAAAAATATACTTGCAAAGAAATCCTACAAATTTTGAAAGCTATATATTTATAAACCAATATCAAGTATCTTTCCAAACAATAATAGTATCAGTATCTTTAACAAGTACCAAATACAACATCAAATCACTTAAAGACTAATACATTCAAAAATTTAATAGCATTTGCTGTGGATAGCAAATCGGATCTCTTCGATAGCAAACTCCAACTGCTCCAACTGCCTATCCAATTTGATGAAGTTTACTACATCCGACTGTAAGGAAGTCATGATGAAAGCCTTCAAGGTAGGTGAAGCTAGCAGTTGCTCCAGGTTATCGATGTCAAATGCAATGTCCCGATTCTTTGCGAACTATGTATAAAATGGTTAGCAAAAAATTCAACTATTGGAAATTTACCTCGATAACTTTAGACTTTCGAAGTTGAACGGTACCGGCCAACCCAATCAAATATCCACTCTCGCCACCAGTTCTATCGACACTATCGACCTTGGTCACCTCCAACTGCACTTTGAAGACATTGGGATCGATAGTAGGGATAAAGACCTGCAACCAATGAAGATCAACCAATTTACTCAACTTGAATAATGGATCATCGAGGTCAGCTACTTGAATGAAGTTCAAATTCTTGGTCAAGGTGGCGTCGTATTGGCTTTTCAAGAACATACTTTCCAGCTTGAGATCGGCATTAATAGTGTTAGCTTCAACTGAGCAGTTGCTTCGTAGCTCCAGCTCTCCACGGACGTCATTACCATTGTTGTCAATCAGTTGGTCATAATCCTGAGCTAAGTTAAGTTGGACTTCGACGTTAGGTAATGGTACACCAACATCCAAGAACTGTTGGTTCACTTTGACCGTGTAATCGTAAAGCTGAGTTACAAAACAGGGACCTAAAACTTTGAATGGGTTAGTATCGTTGCTGACAAGGCTAGGTTCGAAGTTGGAGGTAAATTGGAGGACTTGACATCCATAAATAACTCTAATTAAGTTCAAGAGGTTTTGGTCCAAGTAAGAGTCATTGACAACAATCAGCTTCAAGTTCGAACCTAATTTTTCCCGCTGCTGCTTGAACAAATACTTTACCAGAAAGTTGTTGTTCAACTGACCGGAAAGCTTGATCTGCTGTACCAAGTAGTACGAAATTTTGGTTTGGATCAACTGTAATAAAGTTCCGTTGGTATGTTTGTCGTACAGATGTAATTCTGAGTTGGTGGGATTAATGAGGTCAAATTGGTTGTTGAATATCAAATCTACTAGTTGATTGGAATTTAAACTTGTTACTTCGACATTATCATTATCCCTGGTATCCTTAAAGTTGTCGGTAAAGGTGACGAAGCATTTCTTGTATAGGAAAGCGAAGCATAGCACCAATTCAACAGAGTTCAAGATGTTACGACTGGTCTTATATGTAGTTGATGGGGACAGTTTAAAGTTGGCTGAAAAGGTACGTAGGGTTGAAGTTACAGAGGCCAATAGTTGATGCTGGTAGAACTGGTAGAAGACTAGTTGGTTGGCCTTCAAGTTCCAATACTTCAACACTGGAATATTTTCTAAAGTAAACACACATCAGAAAAAATACTATACAAATATGTTACTTGTAAATGGTTGCTCGACAGGTGGTAACAACTGGTTTCCAAGCCCTTCACCAAACTCCTCAATCGGGATGACTACTCCTTTACTATCCTTAAAACTATCCAAACTGACCAATTTGACGTTCGAATCCTTAGCAAACTTTGAGAGTATCGTAGAGTTGATACTCTCATAAACCGCTTTGTTTAAAAAGAAAAAGTAGGTAGCATCGCCTTCAATTTTGAATTCGCTAAAAAAATGGGTGAACAAAAGGTTGGGAACAACTTCCAAATTGAAGTAGAATAGGTTAGCCATCAATACCAGAAGAAAGACTTTGAGGTTGGACCCTTCATCCACCAAGCTGATCAGATGTACCCTGGTACTCCCATTCTGCTCAGAGATCTGCTTTATAGTGTTACCTAACTTTAGACAAGTTTGCTTCACTTCAGTTCCTTTCCACTCTTCTTTTCTTCCTTGGCTTACTTCCTCTTTAACGATAACGTCGGTATCAAACTGGTCCAACAAGTTGGAAACCAGCTTGAAGGTGGAACTATTTTCCATATTGATAACATTTGGAAAAGTACCGTCAAAAGGTTGGCTCCTATTTCGAACTTTGGGACTCTTCTTAAAGCTGCGGGTAGGCCCAACCGTACTCAACACTTTTAAGAATGAGGTTGGGATGTCAGGGGTACTGTCGGTTA
Organism: Capillidium heterosporum; assembly: GCA_016630905.1. Taxonomy (NCBI): domain Eukaryota; kingdom Fungi; phylum Entomophthoromycota; class Entomophthoromycetes; order Entomophthorales; family Capillidiaceae; genus Capillidium; species Capillidium heterosporum. The sequence goes on from WBMQ01000010.1 coordinate 1,170,051, forward strand.
AATACTTGTACAAGAACAAGGAAGTTAGACTTAACAGTAGGATTAAAGTTAAAATATCTATGGACCATTCCATTTTGTTTGGTTTGAGACTTTGTCAATCTTATTGAACTTTTCTTGAGGTTTCTTGGTTTTCTTGAAGAGATTGGTTGTAGCAATTCGATGCGATCTTTTATGGGGAAGAGCTGAGCTGACGTAAGTTTCTTTTATAGGGAAATCTTCATTTTTATCTGATTGAGTTGAGCTTGATGATATATCGGATAAATGATAGTCCTCTACTAAAATAGACTAAACTGTCTCCAATCGGATTTAATTTGGTTTTGGTATGGCTCTCGGATCGTCGTTATGCCGGTTATTTGAGGTAATGGTTTTACCGATACGTTCAATCCAAAATTTACATTGAAAGTTTGGATCAGGGCCAAAAATTGATCAAATTTGGACTTTAATTAGAAAGGCAAGGTGCCTGTTCCGAATCCAAACTAAGCTCAGAAAATATATCCAAGTCCAACTAGAGCGGGCAATTTCATAGTATGAAGAGCTTGGCAATTTCAACATGTTAAGAACGATGAGGGCTGGAACTAACCACCTGTACTTAAAACACCTTTCTATATCCAACTACTCTTAAATTAAAGCATATCCCAATCAACTTTAATTTAAACCTAAGCCCAGCATGTAAGTTAGCCGAATAAAACACAGTTAGTAACTTTGAATAGGTCTTACAACCCCCAAGAAACCTCAACCTCCAACCCCAACAAGACTAAATACATCCAGCAGCAGGTCGATGAAGTTGTTGGTATTATGCAGGAGAACATCGACAAAGTTATGGAAAAGCAGGAGCGTCTTGATACCTTGAACAGCAAAGCTGGTACTTTTAGATTTTTTTATTTTAGATTAAATTTTTGGCTACTATTTAGAAAATTTGAACCAGCATTCTATTGTATTTAAAAAGGGAGCTAACCAAGTACGTAAAGCTATGTGGTGGAAAGATGTCAAGCTTAAGATTGCTTTAGGTTGTATAATCATCATTATTATAGTCGCTATCTGTCGTAAGTATTTAGGGCTATCTTCAACTTTTACTTATATCTTTTGTTTTAGTATCCTTAGGATTGAATTTTAGTAGTGGTGGCACATCTGCTGAAGCTCCTAAAAGTTCGGAACCCTCAAATTGAGGTTTGCATCTAGCTGCTATTCATATTTATAATGTAAAGCCACGTCTTTAAATTAATATTTTTTGAAATTGAACTATACCTTTAAATACCATAACATATTGGTTTCCTATAACTTTGTTCGATACTATTAGAGAACCTTTTAAAGTCTTCATCTATATTTTAGACTCTTGAATAAGCTTCATACTGACAGCTCTGGATTAGGATCTAAACTGTTGAGATGACTTTGATTGAATCTAATATGAGTATAGTTACAAGCATCAAAACTTATTAGTTTATAACTGAATAGAAAGATTGTTTTATTTTATATTTTAGGTGCATATGTTTTTGTAGTGTATCCAGGAAATAGGTGGTGAGCCTAATGTTTTAATGAAGGATGTACTTTAAAGAATAAAATGTCAATCGATATTTACCTGATATCGAATAAAGTGAGCATAAGCGTAACATTTTAATATAGTTAGGTAAATCTATCATTTCTATACACTTAAAAAAGTATCATGATTCAATTTTTAGTTATAGTATCATTTATAGTGAATATTTAGGAAAATGCTTTTTGAAATCAATTTGCTAATATTTTCTCTTGTTACTCTGCCAGATATTAGACATATTTACAAAAGATGAAGACTAAATATTAGCACTCCATCTTCCTCATTAAAAATATACACTACAAATATTTTGCAATATAAAGAAAGAATACATAAACATCCTTTAGTAATATATTGTAGAATAGCTGCCTACCTCTTAGCTTTAAACTTTAATTTAGTCCTTTTCGTGTCCATCAAAGCCGGTATATTTTTGACAATTAAACTTACCAGTCACTTAGGGATGTTAGAATGGTGGAATATAGCTAAGTTTGGAAACTCTATAGGACCGTGGTTTCTAAAGTTAATATCCTCCATGTAATTACTTACAAATATGAAATCGAAACATTCACATCCATTAAGTTTTGAGATGAAGTCTACGAACTGTTGGCTTATATTCGGTTTCCTCACTTAATACTGGATCACAGTAACTTCAAATTGTATTCGAAATTGAAAATATCGGACGAAAAGTTATCTATCAAAAATAGTTTGATAAGGCTGATCAATATTTAAAGCAGAATTGAAATAGAATCACCTTCATCTTTATTATCAAATTTAGCATCGAAATAGGCCAAGTTAGTAAACCCAGAGAATTAACTCGGTGAATTCAGGATTTGGAGGGGGAAAGGTAGTCAGCTGTAATGGATTAAGCTAATTTTCGGTGAATGTATAATGAGCTCTTATATTTGACTCATATGTCTAAATTTTAAGGTTGAGCCAGTACTTGGTGATACATATGTACTCTTTAGACTAGCTTGGAATGTCATTACCAGCGCTAAAGATGAGAGCTGAAATCATCGAAAATTGACTAAGCCTGTATCACTATCGTTTAAATAGCTGCCTGCAGCTCTCAAACTTCAAAGGCTGGGGAAGTTGAACTGCATCAGCCTGAAGTCGGTTGAATACATACCGCCCCATGCACAATCCGACTTAGTCATAATTGAGATGAATACATCTTGGAAGTTGAAACTGATGTCAGGGTAAAAATGGATGCCAAAGTGACCAAGATGCCTCACAATTAATTTGACATTGTTGTGATTAAAGTAGGGATCGGTTAGAGTTAGTGTATAGCTCTTTAGTTTAGCATACTACTCTCTATTCGCTTCTCTAAACTTCCTCTTGTTGTTACCTAAGATGTTCCAAGCATGCTTTGAGTTTTTTGAATTTATCGATGCAAACTTTAGGACACTGGTGTCCTAGTTTGGTGCTCCTAATGTACTAGTTATACTTTTCGAGTTTTATCCTCCAATACATCCTACAATCCCTTTTATTATTGAAATAAAAATCATTATAAGCGAAATGGCATCCTTCTCTTTCAGAACTGTATGTTAAAAGATAAACCTGAACAGTGACATGGCAAAAGCACTTGCTTGCACAAATTTAAACTTGGCAATGTCTTCAAATGTAGATCTACCAATATTTTCTCGTGGGTTTCTAGTGAGAGTATCGAGAAGCAGGTCATGTTGTAGATATTTTGTTGAAAGGTAAAGATAGTGAGAGTTGGTTTTGTTGAAAACCCCTTTTGTAATTTAATTTACGCTCTATCCTCATCTATATTCTAGAAATAATTCTATATTTGGTAACATTTGTAAAGGATTGATCCAATACTAGGTTTACAGATTTGCAATATTTATACATCTCATTTGAATAAAAGGTAGAAAGAAACATACAAAGCATTACACTATATAGTTGGAAGGACACTCGATATCGATTACTTTCTTTTCAGCCTGATTGATGTTTTAGAAAATTAGATGACGTCTATGTTAAAATGCACTTTAAACTCTGATACAAGCTATCTGTCCAACATGTTGATATGATGTACGCATATGTAAATAGCTCTACAGCCTTCAATAGCATCTTACTTTATCACTCCTAGGCACTCTAGTACGCAAAACATAGTTCTCTTTAGGTAAGTTGCTGTAGACTTATCAAAATAAAATAATAGTGAAGCTTTAGGCAGCTTAACTGAAAGGTTTATATTAATACCAATAACTGCAAAGTATATAAAGGCATGCTAAAATAGAATCTAGTATTAGTTGCTGATTTTATTTCTATTACAAGCTACATTCAAATTGGAACAAAGTAACGAATCTTAGCATTTAAGAAACAGCCATATAGCACACCATACAGTATTACCTTAGGCGTTTCATTTGCTTTTCAATTGATTAAAACTGCCTGACAGTGCAAATAATATAGAAAACTTTGTATTACCTTTAGCAAAAATAATTACCGTTTATCCTTGAAAACCATTTGAAGCTATCAACAAGGCTGCATATCTCACTATAGAATAGTAAAACATAAATATACTTCCTTTTTCTTTAAAGCAGATGCTCAGTAGTTTAAAGAGGCCATTTTAAAATAAAAGCAAAATTATAGATTCTAATAAGCGAACTATTGAACATATTCTAATACATTTCTAAAGGCGGTTAGCAACTAAATGACTTAAAGATAATCTGTGACTTTTAAAACAATTGATTAAAATCAATATACATCAAAATTTGAATGAAAAAGGCTAGTAACCAAAAATACCCTTTCAAATGCTTTAATTTAAATCTTTATGAAAAGTTGTAAAAAGGAAAGTAAGCCTAAATACAAAGTACACTTAGCTACAAATAAAAAACAAAAGCTTACCTCCAATTATAAATATCCCTAAAATAACGTACATGAGGTACTGCTTTCTTTTCTCTAACTTGGGGTCGTTCAAATCGTCATCAGACTTCTTCAAGTAGGTGGCAGGTACCTTACCACGCTTTGTTACATTCTTTTCGAACTTTTGGTTAGCTCTGCGTTGGGTTGGGGTTTGGGGCTATTACTGTTGGTTAACAAATTTTAAATTTGAATATACTACCATCTTGATTTCTTGTTGCTATGATGGAAGAGGTGAGTTTGGGATTTGTGAGATTTATAGTGGGGGATGATCAACTTGAAATTGTGGAGACAAATAATTGGAGGAGTTGATAGTTTTGGTTTGGTGGTCATGAGCCAAATTGAATAGGATATTTGAAGCGATTGTGATGCTAGATTGAAATAATTGAACAAATATGCAGTATAAATTTGTACTTATTTTAAATTTATCAAGGCATATTCTTATGATCAAAGTAAAATCTAAGGAGCACGACTGTTGCCATAAACTTCCATCCAAAGGTATGTCAATTTCGAAGCCTGTTTTCATTTCAAGAATACCACCAAGGATACTACATCCCTTTCCATAAACTATATTTTTCCCAAATATAAAAAATTCACGATGTTCCTATATATACCAATACCATCCAGAACTTCTCGGTTCTTGCTAATAATAGCTTTGAATCAATTAGAGGATAAAGTGAAAATCCAAAGGAGGTACTAGTCCGAAATGGCAACACCAATTAAAAATTGATAATTATGTTTGAACAATCCAACTCGAATTTACCAACTATATTAGCAAACCAGACTGAAGTTCCTTGGCAGACAATTACTTAGAACAGCAAACGCAATATATTGGAAGGATATATGGGACTGTATCCAAAAAGCAAGGCTATAAAGGCTTTGTTCTCTAACTTTTATTTTCTTGTTTTTAGACTACCATTTTGCACCTGCATTCTATCGACTTATTCAATACTAGTATCAAACTGAGCGACGAAGCACGAGCTTTACCAATTCCATATAATTAATTAATAACTTGTAACAATGGTACAGAGGAATACCGACTTAGGCCCAAGGAACATGGAGGAAAGTGAACTCGATGACAGCCGGGTCCACTTAATACAAAATCAACTGGATGAAGTAACCAACATTATGAAGGATAACATAACTAAAGCTTACACCAACTTGGGAGTTTTAGATGAACTTGAGAAGAATGCAAGTAATTTTAAAAATTTTATTTATTTTAAGCTAATTTTGTGAATAGCTGAATTGGAAGAAAATACGACACGACTAAGTAGGAAAGCCAAAGAAAATAGGTTTAAAGCCTGGGTTATGGAGAAGAAGTTACAGTTGGGTATATGCTGTTTACTTTCAACATTGTTACTTTTGATTATATGTAAATTTTTATTTATGTTTTAATTATATTAATGATGTATTTTAGCCGGATTAATAGTTGCTGCTACCCATCATGAATTCTTGTTTCCTAACAAGTCGTAGCCCAAGGTATTTGATAATGGTTGCAGATGACGGGTATTTTTTTATGTTTTTCGATAATCTTCTATTAAACTTTAATTTATACAACCTTCTCTAATTTTGATATAGTATTGTTAGCTCTTTAACTAACAGCTTTGGATAAAAGGAGTTGATAGGAAAAGTGGACACACTAACAATAAGTCTTTAAATAGCACTTATACTTTCGAATGCATCAGTAAAGCGTAGTTCTTTTCATCTTTTTGAACAACATAGCAACACCTTTTGTAGCTTATTTCAATTAACAAGATTGAATTTGGGTTTAGACTTAGCTTCTTGATGGTTCGCTTTACTTAGCCTCTAAGCAATTTTATTTCTACTTTCAAAAGAAGGTTTTTTCATCGCTGTCTTATTTGACTTTTATATATATTCCAAGTCTAAGTTACTAGAGCTATTAAATTTTCAAAGGAAGGTGATGCTTATATAATACAAGTTTAGGTGTATATATATCAAATTGATATCTATATATTTACTAAATTTTATTTTGATCAATGATATCTTACAAATACCATAGTGTAACAGAATAAGATATGAATATTCGGCTATCAAATTAAATACAGTATACATCTATCCGTACATTCTTATACTTTGCTTTAAACTTCATTATCCTTTCTAAAATGTTGGAATTTAGTATCTGGTCCTTTGTATTAATTATTTCAGCTGTAAAGATAAACTGTAGTACAAGTTTGTTAAGGAAATAAATATCAATACACAAAAGGTAGAAAAGTATATTCCAAAGCTATTTCAATTAGAATTAACAATTATTTTATTAGTATCAAATTTTTTGCCAAGGAAATATAAACACATTTTCAAAACCACTTTACAAAAGTGAATATATCAGATGGTAGAAGTTAGCTAAGCTAATTTCAACAGATTTCCCTACCTAACGAATTGAAAACAGCTATAAGGTATACGGTAAAATTGTTGTAAATCAAATATGAACTAGATGGTCCCACACATCCTGGAAAAATATTGAGATATGCGAACCCAAGCCATTAGAAACTTCACTAAAGGTATGTAGAGCAAATTGGAAACTGGGGTTCAGAAAGTTGAAGAAGGCTAGCCAGTTGTTAGTAGGGTGAGAGGAATAAGAGTTGATATTGTAGTTGAGAGGCGAAAACCTACTTAGCCCATCATTGATAGTACATGATCCAGCCGACCTCCCCGTTTTATAGTAACTGTGGTTGGCGACGATCAATTTGAGTAAAGCTAGTATCTGAAAGTTCGTAATGTAAGGATGGATAACCCACTCTCGTAGTTTGATATTGGTTTCCGGTTGAGTTGAATTACTAGGCAAAATAAAAGATTTGAACCCCAGCGTCTTAATAAGTAAAGTTACAGCCGAAGTTAAAAATTCAGGACCACTTTGGGTGAAAGTAGCGTCGTCCAATTTCCAAGTTGAAAGGTAAGTTTGGTTAGCCAGTTGTTCCGATAGTAAAACTTCTAAACCCTTTATGAAAGGAGCAGCACCTACGCATTTACGGAACTGTACTAAAAACCTGTTCAAGTCGGCTAACATACCTAAAGTTGAAATGTTGTACCTTTCCGGTAAGCTCAACGTCTTTATAAGGGACTCCAAATCCCGTTCCAAACAGTAAGCAGCGTGCAAATGCCAAGCTTCACGTCGCTTGCGCTTAGCTTCAATGAATATTGACCAGTCGTGGGGATAGATCCATTTGCCTTCATAAATTCCAATGGAAGTTAAATATTCCTCTACTTTTTCCCTAGTTGCATGAGCATTGATAGGTTGCTTAGCAGTTGAAGAGTTGATGTAGATGTCGAGGTGTTCGTACCCAACTACTAACTCTTGGAATTGGCTACCGATATGTTTCTTGGAAAATTCTACCATACTGATGATAACTCCATAAAGGGCGTCGTTGGTGTGAAAAAATTGGTCGCAGAACATCTCGAATTTGTGCAAGTATTCCCGCCTCATATCTAAACTCTCCATGTTCTTGGTTGCTAATTGTTGTAGAAAGTCATCGCTATAATTTTCCACTTGATAAAATAAGTTCAAGTTAGGTTTAAGTTATATAAAAATAAATTACTGATCTGGGCTGGTAACAGATGTTCTTTCGACTCGCTATCCATTTGAAGCTCTTTACTAAAATTGAAATTGACACTAGACTATTGCCTAAATAAAGTTGATATAGTTCTCGAAAAGAGCTCGATTTTCACCACCGTTAGCTTTGGGTATATGTATACAACGTTCTTTATCTAATTTATGCCTTGGGTTGGTGGCTGGTCTTGAACCGTTTATTCAATTTTCCCCTGCTATCTTCACACCAAGTCTTGTGATGTTAGTTTTAGTAGGTTAGGATGGGGAGATTCAAGCTGTTTAATTGGTTAGCTAGTGGAAATTAAAGCTTGAATCAGCTAAAATTTCGAAAGTTATAAGTTGGAGATTGAGGTGGGTAGTTCATCCTAGCTATCATTTCTCATATCCCTGATTTTCTTGGAGCCTGCTTTCTATGTGGTTGGAATAAATGGAGATAAATACCTTGGAGTTCAAGTTATACTAAGATGGGACTATAATCCAAGTTTCTATCTCTTGTGCTTAAAGACTTGGAGCATTGAGATCAAAATTTAAATGCTATTATCTAGGGAAGTAACGTATAGTTGTATTTTTATAATGTCTGATAATATTTGTTGAGGAAAGGTCCTAGTATGTATAAAGCCTTAATGGCTTATAAGCATCTGCTTTATAGTGAAATATATTTGAGCAAAAACTAGAGTAGAAATTCCTTGTTATATCTGGACTACAAAGCTATTTCAGAAACTAGTACTCTATTCCATAAACAGTACACTGCTATTAAAGTCAAAATTAATGGAATTCTAATTAAAACAATGCGATATATACAGATCAAAAAACCAGTTGCTAAAATGGACAAAAGCATCTTTTACTTTTCATATTCTATCCAAAATAACCTTTTTCTCATATTTACCACCAAAGAAAGTTTAACCTGACACTGTGCTGTTAGTATATTTAACTTTTAACGAGAATAGGCATCTACTTTCAATAGACAGTTTTCGTAAGCTTGTAAATCAACTAGATTCGTATTTAGAAAAAGTCTACATTAGCTTCGTATTAAGATAAAAGAAATTAAAAGCATCAACAATGTAGTAATTTAAAAGCAAGCTAAATGAACTGGAAAAAGTTCCTATTTACTAATTAGATATACATATAAATATTATTGAGACCTGTATTAATTTATTTATAAAAGTGAGCCAATATTAGTAAATAAATGCTCCTTAAACTCTATCCAAATTCTCTGCTTCCGAAATGTTCAAATTAGGCAAGAATAGATGCGTGATTTTATTAAAATTATAAAAGGAATGGTTTAAAGTATTGCTTACTACAGAAATAGTTAGCTAGGCTTTCGTATAGCCATATACGATTAGCAGTGAAGGGTATACACCTGAGATTTGGAATGGAAAGAAGCTTATTATATTGTTGAAATTTGACGAATACAACTACAAAAAGCTTATTATGAAAGGTAGGATATCTATTATCTAATGAAGCTTAAAATAATTACATATAGGCACTATAGATTGAGATACATCAAACATTTAGCCTACCGGTTGTATTTAATCACCATATTTCCCATCTCAACAGGGCAAACATTTACCCTACAGCTAACGGAACATGAACCTCATGGAATTTTGCATCCGTAGCTTATAGAATACAAGCCAATAAGCACTTTATCCAATTACTGATTTCAAAAAGTCATTTAAAATTCGAGAATGTGAACAAGTTAGTTCTATTGGGTTAGGCTCCCACAAAATTTAATTACACATCAGCCTTTCCCATTAGTAGGTTTACAGGATACACTAGATAAAGTCCAGAAAGGAGTAAATAGATTTTACATTTAGATATACAGCACAACAAGTAATTAGATATTATGGCAAGTACGATGGAAGTTCCAACTAATGACCTAAGACCCAACTCCCCGCAGCCCAAATTAAATAGGAGCTTGTCATTCACAGGTAATTTATATGTTTGCCATGTATGTTTAATTTCCAACTTTACTATTTTAGCACGCAACTACTTTTTGGAGTTACGGGCGCAGAGGGAAGCTTTCGAACAGGAACGGGCCAACCTCTCCATCTACACCTCCCCAATAAAAGTATTGACATACTGCCTCTTATACCTAGCCGACAAACTACTCCAACTGTTCCAATATTTGGTAGCACGAACCTACCTCTTAGCTTCGATAGCATCACTTTTACTATCTATTGTAATGGCTTACAAATTTCAAGGTCCCCATCAACCGGTAATTTTTAAATGATGGGTTATTTTAAAAACTATTTTTGCAATAGTGGATAGGAAAGTTATTGGAAGTCTTGAGTTTTTATGGCTATTGGTTGGTACTTGGTATCGCCTCTTCGGTAGGCTTGGGTACAGGACTGCATACATTTGTTTTGTTTTTAGGTCCCCATGTAGCGGAGGTGACGCTGGCGGCGTACCAATGCAACTCGTTGAACTTTGCGGTACGGGGTATCGATAGGTCATTACTTTATAGTTTCAATTTTGCTAAAGTGGTTTAAATTAGGCTAAGTTGCCATGGGAATATAGGCGAAACAACGGTAACTCCACTTATGATCCTATTGAAAGTGCTGCCACAGTCGGTTATTTGGGGGTTTGGGACGGCGTTGGGAGAACTGCCCCCTTATTTTATGGCACGAGCTGGTACTTGTTTTATATTATATAACTTGGTAAGTTAAAATTTCTACTTTTACTTTAGCTGCCTATGCTGGAAAAGGCGATGAAGAGTTGGAAAGCCTTGACAAACTGAGTGGAACTTCAAGTCAACAGCTAACCTGGAAACAGTACTTCACCCTAACCGTGTACCGGTTACTTAAGAGGACAGGGTTTGTTGGTATATTTGTTTGTGCCTCGGTAAGTTTACCTTAAGATGCAACTAAAATTGCATTTAGATTCCCAACCCATTGTTTGATTTGGCTGGTATCATGTGCGGCCACTTTCTCATCCCCTTTTCAACCTTCTTCTCAGCCGTAGTCTTGGGCAAAGCTCTAGTTAAAGCTTCATTGCAGGTCTTTATCGTCATCATCTTGATGTCCAAGTCGACGATCAATCGGATATTGGCTTACGTCAAGCCAAGGTCCGATGTCCTTTACCGTCTTATCGATAGATTCGTCCAGGACCAAGCCACCTCTATTCGAGTTGGCGCCATACCTGAACAAGGGTCCAAAGTGGGAGTAATCTATTGTATTTTACCTGATACTGACCTTTTAAGCTGGGGACGAATTTGATACCATTACTCTGGAACGGGATAATCGCCTTGATGATGCTGTACTTTCTCTTCTCCATCATCGAGTCACTGGCCCAAACCTACCTGGAGACTACACAGGAACAGCAACTCTCCAAGTTGAAGAAGTTGCAGTTGAGGCATTCTCGGACCAAATCGGTACATTTCTAGTGTATGAATCTAAATAGCTCGCCAAGTTGTCTTATACGTATCTAATAGCTAGTTTATACCAAAGGGTATAAAGCATCATTGTTTAAAGATAAATGTAGTTTAAGCCATAATTCTAAAAATGGAGTGTATCATTTTGGTATGTTTTATACTTGTAGATGCCTATTCTAAAGCAAACTATTATTGCTAGATTTATATATTTACACATTTATGCTTAAATAGTTAGATCTACTCTAGAAGTTGATAGTATGTTTTACTAATAAGTTAGACTTATATTAGTATCAATTTGAATTCTTTTGAACTCGTATTTAGCTAGTTTTAGGTTAACTTGATCTTATGATAAACATCAAAGCTTGATCGCTTAAACAGACTTTTGGTTCTTTTATAAGCCCACCAAATCGATTTACTACTTCTAGCTGATAGGTAACTAAGTGCTTGTTGGAGATCCCGTTCAGTAAAATATAAGAACAGGCCCCTACCAAAATCAACTCCTAGTTTCAAAGTTGAGCTAAAATTTCAAAGTAAACTTTTTATCCAAATAAAATTGATAATCCAGCCTTTATTATATATATATCAAATATTAACTATAGAGCCCGATGTCAACTTCTAATACTATACATCTAATTTAATCACCTTGTCTTAATATCATACTTTAGCATCTTCAGCAGCGGTAAGTTAATCCCGCAATGCTGAGTATGGAGTGAATACTGATAGTACCTCCCCAGGCACTCATCCATCTCGGCAACGATGCTGTGTAAAGAGTGAGAGTAAGATTCTTTAAAGACATTTAGGCTGTAGTGGCGCAGCAGGAACGCGTAGCATTGCGATAGATGGACTATATGATAAAAGTAGCAGTACCGCAAGTTGAACTTATTACCAAACTGGATGGCGCAGATACAGGCATGCATCACCTTGTCGACGACATCCTCAGATACCTGCAGGTTGCACAGCTTGAAACTCTGGTCGCTGGATACCAAGAAGGACTGACACAGGTGCAAAGACAGGAACATGAACTGGTAATGGTAGATGCGGTGGGAAGTAAAGTTGATCATGACATCTACCAAGTCTGTATCGGTACTCGGCATGTTGAACTTACGAATATGGAGCTCCTGTAGCACCTGCATCAAGTCCAACTTCAACTTGCTGACCAGCTGGTCGATATCCATTGCCACATCCTTTGAGAGCACATTTTTAGAAATACGACGGTTTCTAAGCCTGAAGTATTGGACCAGGTGATAGTTCAGGTATAGCAGCTGCTTCTGGTGATGTAGTGTCAGGTAGTCGAGCTCGTCTCTGCTACTCATATTATATAAATACTGATTTAAACGGCGTACCTTGCAATCGACGGATAATCGGCTTTGATCGGGTGTGTAGCAAGTGTGGTTCATCAGTGCCATCGTGTTCCCGTAGAACATCAGGGAGTTGTACGTCAAAAATGCCTCCAAGGCGTAGTTGTCATCTTTATGCAAGGGCAGGGACATCAGGTGCAGTCCCTTCATATGAGCCAGTTTAAGGGCTGCACTATGGAAGTAGCATCGCTTCACCTGATAGAAGTGGATCCCCTGCGTAGCTAGGATCACCATGGATTGGATGGTATCCAAAGTAGGCTTCAAGTTGCTGATGCAGAATTTATGTATGAGCTCTTTGGCCAAGATATCGATGAGCGGCTTGTAGCTGTCGTTGTTCTCCATCTTGAGACCTACGAACCAGATAGCCGACTTCAGCATCTGAGACCTGGGGTACTTGTTAAAGTCGGTATAGGTACAGATCGGGAAGAAGACGTTGGCGTACTTGAAGTAGTTGGCAGTCGCCCTGTGCAAGATCTGGTACAAACTGAAGTAGTTGGTGTTGTACCCAATGGACTCCAGTTTCAAAGGGATGTACCAGCCTGGAGTTCTTATCTTGGTCGTCAAGCTGCACACGTGTTGGAGACTCAAGGACTTGACATCGATCTTGGGGAATTGCAGGAAGGTTAGTAGGTTCAGGAGGGTGCTGGTCCAGGGAAATTTTAGAAATTCGGTGATGATGGTGTACCTAGGTTCTAAACATATGTTAACTAAATTTTGCTATGATAAATAAATTTACCTTTCCTAATAATATTAGCTGGTGCTGCTTGGCTATTGTTTTCAGATTTAAAACTGGTGATATGGTTTTTCACCTTGTCAGATAGGAACGGCTGCCTCTTCAATTTGCGGGTGTAGCAGCATTCCTTGTTGATCTGAATGCATCTCGAGCAAGGTTGTCGCTTATCGCACTTCTTCTCCAAACTGGCGCATCGATCACATCGCTGTCTTTTTGTAATACCACTGCTGGAGATCTCCCCTGCATTGACTATTTTTATCATTGATCCTTACAAACGAAATTTGTTGAAATGTTGTTTTCTATAGGCAGTTGAACTAAGCTGTATTTTCACTGACTTCAAAGTTCAAGGAAAAACTTCTCTTGATCTGGAAGCAAATAGTAGCAACAGCTCTTTTTTATACCTAAATAGGTGGGTTAGATAGGCCATATGGGAACCAAAGTTTCGGAGAAATAGGAGATATAAGGAGTTTTACTGGATGAGAGTGTTTTAAGTTGTGCAGTAGGCAAATAAAGTGATCTTTTTATGATCAAGGCAGAAATAGAATATATATACAAACAGAGCCACCTTCATATGGCCTTTTACTTTGATAACAATATAAATTTATGTGGCTCAGGAATGAAAAATTAAATCGATATAAACGTGTCTATAAGTTCTATGAAAAAATGCTTTATTACATATATTTAAGTATTAGTCCCAATCTACTCCTTGGCAATCTGCTGTAGTACACCGGAGAAAGCACCTACCTCGATGGCTTCCAACACACCGTTAGCCACCCCATACCTGAACTTGTTCTTGACTTGACCCTCCTGCTCATAGTCATCCGATCTTCGCTCCAAACCTTCGTTCTCGACTTGCATTGGTTGGGTAGATGCAATCGATTCCATTGGGGCGTCATCATTCATAGGTTTTGGAAGCTGGGCCATAGAACCCATAGGGTTCATAGATTCGAGGGCCATGCCTTCGTTTTCAGAAGCTTCAACCTTGGGCTGAGTAGGCTCGTTAGGTTGCGAAGGTTCCATCGGGTTTTCGGGTGCTTTAGGGCCGGCTGGCAGTGAAGATGGTAATGGAGCATTGTTTTCACTGTTCATCATCGATTCCATCTGCTCAATGGGATTCCCTTTGTTGTTGATGTTCTGAGGGATCATGGCCCCGCTGACTAAGGCTAGGAATGGCAGAGTTAGGGTGATGGTGTTGAACTTCATATTGGCTATGGATTAGTTTTTTGGTATAGAGTTGACTTGTTGCTCCAGTCACTTTTATAGCAGTCAGCTAAGAGTTTATTGTATCGGTTATACCGATAGTTTTCTATATCAATTGATCAGCTTTAGGAAATATATTTTCAGTTTATGAAGAGTTTGGATTTTATGATTAGCTTCATTTTAAACGTCCTTGTTGAAAAATTTGCATATTTCCCATACTTGATTGGCAACCGATTATTTTATAAATTAGGTTTCGAATTTCTAGTCTTTAAAAGGCACACTTAATTATGGAGATTTAAAGTTTTAATAGCTGTCTACGAAATAGGATATATAGTTTAAAAGTTTAAAACATAGTATAGAAGAATCCAAAGATTTGTGAGAATTCTAATCCCACTATACTAATAAGTTTAGTTTGGATAAAAGCCCAAAAATAATTTTATTCATAATATACTAAACGCTAACAATAGTGTTAGCTCAACAGGCTAGGCATATTTCTAACTAACCATTTTCTTAAAGGCAGGGAATTACTGCTTATACCAGATGCTATAAAGTAAGGAAAGACAACATCCCGATTGATCCTAGATTCGGCATCCATATTTCAGAAGGAATAGAATTTGAAGTAAAGTCTCAAATAGCTACAAGTTGAAAGTCCAGTAACAATTGAAATTGTGCCAAAGCTACTCAAATAGTTCACCATGAAGAAGGTCAGCTTAGCATTGGGAACAAAGTTGATGGGATCGTTGAAAACAGGTTGATGGATGAGAGGGTGAGGGCTCTTAAGTTCAATAATGATGCAAGTATAGTTGAGATGACGGCAGTGACCTTCCCATTACTTATTGAGACAATAAATTCCCTCAAATTTAACAAATTACTTGGCTCCCTCTGTTCCTCAATCTTTAGACGATACAGGCGTAGGCATACGAGTTTCTTCCGGTCCAAACTGATGGATCATGAGTTTTCGGGTGTGTTGAAAAGTAGATAGAGCCTCCTCAGGTTGAAGAAATGCTTGAAATGGGCCAAGAAGTTCAACGACTGCTTGCGATCAAAATTGACGAATATGAAGGCTAGCAGCTTGTCAAAGGTCAGTATCTAAGAATGATGCAATGATAATAACTTGTTTGTGAGTGCCTCGAAAAACTCCAAGTTGGAAAAATCAGTGTGAATCACGTTAGAGAAGCTGGAATGTAAGTATATCGCTATAATATTTAAAATATCGATAGTTTCGCTTTTGAACCTATTTAAATAATTGGTAGAATCGATAGTCCCTAACTCCAATTTCTTTAGACAACTAATATTGGATAGAAGCTGGAATGTGAAGCTGCAGACTACATATCTGGTTTGTAATACGAACCCTTGTAAATTATTGAACCTGCATTCTAGTTGCTGGATAGGTTTTTTTAGCCAGATGGCGGTCATGCTACCAACATAGAAGTGGGATAATACTGAGTAATGCTGAAATACAAACTGGCACTTCTGCTTTAGCTTCTTAACGATGGTTGAGATATTCGTAAAGTACCTGTATAAGTTTTCAATCAAGCTGTAATGCTTATCCTTGACACTTGACACCGTTGGTAAATACAAAGCGATAATAGATTTTGTAAACGACATAGAAGAGGATAGGCTTATTGGACTTTCAAGTTAGAAGCATAAGAGCGTGCAAACTATAAAGATCCAAATACTCAGTCACTTCTTCAAGCAGTACTTTTGGTAAATTTATTAACATATTAGTCTTTATAGGCTCAATGGATATAAAGGACTTCTTGATAGTTGGACCTTTATATACCGATTTGAGCATTATTGTCTTTAGCGTTTCTAGATAAGTAAATTTTATATATTTAAGTGAATATCTTCAGCTCGAAAATTAACATATGTAAACAGTAAGTTTTGAAAGGCATCCTATTCCTATTAACGGAACAGTGAACAAAAGGTATGCGAAGTTGTCGTCAACTTCCACCTTATATCAAAGACAAAAGACATTGATAGCTCCTGATGAACACTTTCAAGCTAGATATGGACCGATATACGGAAGTAGCTACTGCATAGAGGCTGTTTAAATATCGTGCCAATCCATAACAGTTCCAGGATAAAAAACTCAAGTTTATTGTATGATGGATTGAATAAGTATGAAACGCAGTATACTGTATACCAAGGGTAAAATGGAATAGTTCTTATATATTTATATTTGAGAAAACTACATAAAAGAAATAATCGTGTTGAAGCGATACCAAGGATGAATTGGATGGTACTACGCAATTTATACCTAACAGGTTATATCTAAGACCACATACGCAGGTAAGGTAGCTATAATAGACTCTAAAGTTAATAATAAGGCTTGTATTGTTTTTAGAGATATATATAAATTTCTAAAAAGTTGGATATGGCAACACCATATTTTATTATACTCCATCAGCTTAAATTAACCTTGATCTTTAACTCTTTGATCACATCCAAGTTATCGATTTCAACAACCAAAGTACCACCTCTCAAATCTTTGTCAAATTTGGACCTCCAACTTTCTTCAGCAACTCCATCGACCTTAATGCTACCTTCCTTACTGGACGTAAAGTTTATAGTGTAAGATCTGCTTTGAGGTTTGTCTTGATACTCGCCTTCGATTTTACCAATGCTGAAGGTGATACTGTTAGTTTGTGAAGTTACAGTAAAGGTCTGAATAGTGGACTTATTATTCTTGAATTCACGAGTTACAAGATCGTCTTCATATAGATTGAAACTGTTAGCAGTAGCAACGTTGGCCACCGTAAATACATCCAAGTACAAGCGATCACTAGGTTTACGGTTTTTGTAGGAGTTGATGTTACCCCACATAGGTATGATCGAATTAGCCTTAACAAAGAGAGGTAAGGTGTCAAGAGGTGCTGGATAGTTGTTCAAGGTTTGCTGGCCTTGGTAAACTTTGCCATTCCAGTAGTCGACGAAGGAGCCTTGGGGGATATAGATACCGTCTCTCTTAAGTTCATCCTTGTAGACGGGGGCGACGAGGAAGGATGGGCCAAAAAAGTATTGGTACTTGGTAGTCTCCTTGTCGTAAGATTTAGGATCTTCGGGGTATTCTAAAACGTGGGAACGCACAATGGGGACACCAGTCTTATGAGCTTCGTGAGACAAGGTGTAGATGTAAGGCAGGAGGCGTTCACGCAACTTCAAGTACTTGCGGTTGATGGAGGTACCTGGTTCTCCGTAGCGCCAGGGTTGCTTGTCGTAATCAGCCCATCCTGACATAGCCATAAGAACCGGGGTAAATACCTTGTATTGTAGATCTCTGATGTAGGTGTTTGCACTACCAGAGTAAATACCATCGATATCACCAGCGACATAAACTTGAGCCGAATTACCAGACCCATGTAAGGTAGGAATATGGAAGCGTATATTCTCCCAGTCACCGTACTGATCACCAGTCCACTGGACAGCACATTTCTGAGAACCAGCCTAACCTTCAACTAACCAGACAAAACCTCTGGCGTCAGAGTTATCTTGGATACCGTTATAAGCTTCGTTGCAGGCTTTGAAAGCGAACAGGTACCCCGAACCTACCCACTTGACATCTAATTTACGGACACGTACACCCCACTTACCTACTTCGGTAGGTTGGTTGATAAGGTTGGATTCGGTCCATAAACCTAAGGTGACGTTACGTTGGGCTAAGGCTTCGTTAGTCTCACCAAGTTGTTTGTACCCACAACCATAACCATCATTGACTAGTAACCAACCAACTGGGATGTCGTTGTCGACGTAGCCCTGAGCTACCTTAGTGGAATCGATCAAGGTATCCCTAGAGGGTCGATTTGGTCCTCGATTGAGGTAACAGTCAGAGTCTCCAAATTCTAAACCATAGATTGGAGGCATGAAAGGTCGACCAGTCAAAGCAGTAAATTTGTTGAGGATAGTCTTAGCATTACCTAGGAAGTAGTAGGCATCGAATCGATTCTCCTTGTGGATAAGACGGGGTGGGTTTGTAAAGTTGTAATTACCACCAGCAAAAGTATTACGGAATACCCCGTATCCTTTGCTTGAGAAGTAGAAGGGAGAGGGATTGGGGTTACCACCATCGTTCCAGTTATAGTTTACAGTGATGTTGATATTGGTGTCTTTGTGTTGGAACCTACCGTTCTGCATCCCTCCTCCAAAGAAGTATTCATCCGAGTTATACTTTAAGGTCTGCAAACTTTGGCTTGAGCTTAGGTCTAAAGGCTTTGACTCTTCAAACAGCAATTTAGCACCGTCGAATAAACTGAGTCTGAGAGGACTTTTGTTAACTACAAGCTTATAAGTACCACTCGTCAACTGTAAATTGGTATTGGTTGCTGAGTCTTGAACAGGCTGAGGGGTGTAACCGGTATCTTGGACAACTATTGGAGTGGATGGTTCGACAAAGTCATTGAAAGGTATGGCTTGGATTCGTAAGACTTGAAAGTCAACGAAACTAACTTGAATCTTCGCTGATCCGGATCTCAATTGAAAAGTGTTGGCATCAACCCGGCTGTAGGTGTCCAGGTTACCAAGTGGAGTACCACTAATTAAGTTTAAAGCTAATAAATTGAATAGAAGTTTCGATTGCATCCAAAAATATTATTGTTAGTATCGAAAGCAACAACCATTCACAAGCCTTTTATACCAGTTTATTTTGATTGTGAAGCTGTTTCGATGACGAAGGCTACATGATTTTTTATTTAGTTGGACATGTTATTACTCCCTCCTGCCTTGCAAACAATTGGAAATTGGGTCACAATACATATCCATTATTCCAGCTGTCAACACTTGATACTTCAAACCAGTGTGTATATTTTGGTTCAATTTATATTTGAGTTAAAATTTGAGGATAAAGCTCATAAAAGTGAATATTTTTAAATTTCATAAATAAATATAGCACCCTAAATACTGAAGTAAGACATGTGCATTATTCTGATGTCCTGATGATATACCTTCACTATCGGAGTACAAAGAAAATTTGCTGCCACCGATAGACATAAGAAAGATACCTCACCATCTTCCTCTGTTTTTAAATAACATCTTACCCGTTTATAATTTTCAAAACAATGATAGCAAACATTTGATATATAGAAACTCACCTGATATATCCAACAAATTCAAATCTATCGGACTCATCACTTTTAGTGCTACTTCCGTACGATCCCATTTACAACTCATGACTCTTAAACATCAGACTACAAACCTAAAATCGAGGCAATATTTGAACTTAGGTAACTTAGTCATCCATACGGATTTTGCATATATCTGAATAAAATACTGTTATGTACTAATTATAATAGCCAATATAGTAATTTCTAACATATTTAGTGTTTGCATTTCATATTTTTTGGTTAAACATACATATATGTGTTGTATATAACGGTAAATAATTAATAAATGATATACTGCGCTCTAAAGAAATTGAAGTATTTAAGAATATTAGAATACCATAAAATAATGTTATAATAATGTTATATCTTTGGATTTGTAGCTATACTATTTAATATTTCGTATAAAGTAATTCCAAAGATATAATTTGAAGACATCAGAGCTTTAAATATTTATATAGAACTATAATGCAAACCAAACCAGTCAAGGCCAAGTTTCTGCTGAAGAATATAGCGTGTCAATCTGGGTGACTTAATCACCCATCTATCTGTATGAATAACTTGATCGATTATGACGATACATTTATGAAAACTATGTTATTTTATAATACACAGTATAACAATTAGATTATGGTTTAATTTTTAATATGACTTTTATAAAATATACAGGCAAAAACAATCAATCCAGGCGATTAAGTCACCCAGATTGATGGATAGAAGATTAATATAACAAAGACTTCATTTGGACCTATTGGGGATAGATAAATGAAAAAATCAACGATATCCTAAAATTTAGTTTTGATGGAATGCTATGGTAAATACTAGCTCTCCAAGATTCTATTTACAAAGCTCTAGAATCAGGGTCTTAAGTCCACATATCTAATAAAATATCTAGTAAAGGAAAGCTGCTATATGTTATAACCATTTTCCCAACCCATGTACATATGCCTTATTTTTACATTTCATTATTCTTTATTTGATTTTATCGATAGTATATATAAAACTGGGCTGAATTCGTCAACCAAATCTTTATATGTTATCGAATAAAAAATATGTTAAAATAATAAATTCAATCAAGATGAGCTAGTAGTACTGGATATGAGCGTATTTAATGCTTCCAAGTAGGTAGATAGAACTGGCTCATGAAAGAATTACATATATAAATTTTCAATGGTATATATAGGTATATGTGCAGGAGTAGTGGCGATCACTCATCAAGTTGAAGATGAATTCTCTATTTGAGGTATATCAAGGTAAAGCTTCGACATAGTAGATAAAAGTATAAGATTTTAACCTACCTTGCTGTAAGGAAATATTCCTAAAGCAGCAGCAGCTTCGCTTAATAACCAGAATCCAAGTTATACCTCAGACTTAGACTACTAGTCGATATTTCCCTATCAAAATTAGAAATGCTCCCTTTTTAGCAGGAATTAAGCGATTAATTTAGTATTAACTGCTCTCCAACTCCTGCATTACTTAAGGTTGATGATGATCCCTCAGAGAAACCCGATGGATTTTGATATTAAAGATAGGTAAACGCTAATCACCAGTACCCAGAGTATCGATTACTAAAGACGAGTAGTCTACATAAGGTATACAGTGAACTTAGAAATAGGTTAAGTAATTATTAAATAAACATCTTAAACCATTTGGTATTTTCCTTTGCTATCGATATAGTATAGACTCACTATTATGGTATAATTTAAAACTGAAAATTAGCGTTTCTCTAAGCCAGAGTGGCACTGACCCGAACTGAACTTTAGAAGTCCATTGAATCAATGAACCCGGTGATGCTCTTTAGCCTCATAGCTACGATTGGAGCATTTCTGTTTGCCAATCACCTCTTGATCAAGCTCCAAGCACGAGCTTCCTCCTTATATAACCCCATCGTCAATTTTGTCAGCCTTTATGGAGTACTACTTACTGTTGCCTCTTGGCTGGTTCCTGTTGGTGAGTGTTCTTTGTGGACGTTTCCCAATACTTGCACTGTTTTAATATATTATTCCATTCATATACTCTTGCTTGAATCTAACTTAAAAGAGCAGTTGTAAAAGAATCAAAGGCTTCAGTATCTTTGCTCTACCTTGTGCCTTAATTTAGATACATGAAAATTTGGAATACTGTGGCACGAAAGTGAGGCAAGGCGAAGTAGGAAACAACAAAAAGCTTGCCTCCTCCTACCTACAAGTTTCCTATATTGACACTGAACTGTGCTGGTATTTGAGCCTAAATAGTGCAGGCTGAGGCTGGAGATATGTTGCTACTTCATCAACAAAACCGTACTTTGATAAAAAGACCCTATATATTCGAATAGAAACTGATGATAAAGGGAAATTAACTATACTTTAAATTTCACTACTTATCAAAAATACATTTCATTAGTATATAAACTACCTTTATTATTATATTTTATCAACTAACTCAAACTAACCTTGATTTTCAAATCCTTATCAGCCTCTAAGCTATCGATTTCAACAACTAAAGTCCCACCTCTCAAATCTTTGTCGAATTTGGATCTCCAACTTCCTTCAGTAACTCCGTCAACTTCAATGCTACCCTCTTTACCAACTATTAAGTTGATAGTGTAAGGTCTACCTTGAGGTTTGTCTTGATATTCACCATTGATTTTACTGACGCTGAAGGTGATGCCATCGGTTTGTGAGTTTACAGTGAAAGTCTGGGTAGTGAACTTATTGTTCTTGAATTCACGAGTTACCAGGTCATCTTCATACAAATTGAAACTGTTGCTGCCATTGATGTTGGGGGTAGTAAAAACATCGACATATAAGCGGTCACTGGGCTTGCGGTTACGGAAGGAGTTGACGTTACCCCACATAGGTATGATCGAATTAGCTTTGACAAACAATGGAATGATATCCAAAGGGGCCGGGAAGTTATTCAAAGTCTGCTGGCCCTGATAAACTTTGCCAGTCCAGTAATCGACGAAAGAATCCTGAGGTAAATAGATACCATCGCGTTTCAACTCGTTCTTGTAGACGGGGGCGACGAGGAAGGATGGGCCAAAGAAGTATTGGTACTTGGTAGTCTCCTTGTCGTAAGATTTAGGATCTTCAGGGGTATTCTAAAACGTGGGAACGCACAATGGGGACACCAGTCTTATGAGCTTCGTGAGACAAGGTGTAGATGTAAGGCAGGAGGCGTTCACGCAACTTCAAGTACTTGCGGTTGATGGAGGTACCTGGTTCTCCGTAGCGCCAGGGTTGCTTGTCGTAAGTAGCCCATCCTGACATGGTCATAAGAACTGGGGTAAACACCTTGTATTGTAGATCTCTGATGTAGGTGTTTGCACTACCAGAGAAAATACCATCAACATCACCAGCGACATAAACTTGAGCCGAATTACCGGACCCATGTAGGGTAGGAATATGAAATCTGATGTTTTCCCAATTACCATACTGATCACCAGTCCACTGAACGGCACATTTCTGAGAACCAGCCCAACCTTCAACTAACCAGACAAAGCCTCTGGCGTTGGAGTTGTTCTCGATACCGTCATAGGCTTCATTACAAGCTTTGAAAGCAAACTGGTACCCCGAACCTACCCACTTGACATCCAATTTACGAACACGCACACCCCACTTGCCTACTTCGGTAGGTTGGTTGGTTAAATCAGATTCAGTCCACAAACCTAAGCTTACGTTACGTTGAGCTAAAGCTTCGTTAGTCTCACCAAGTTGTTTGTACCCACAACCATAGCCATCATTGACTAGTAGCCAACCGACTGGGATGTCGTTGTCGACGTAGCCCTGAGCTACTTTGGTAGAATCGATTAAAGTATCCTTGGGGGGACGTCCGTTGGCAGTTTTCAAATAACAATCCGAATCACCAAGTTCTAAACCATAGATTGGAGGCATGAAAGGTCGACCAGTCAAAGCAGTAAATTTGTTGAGGATAGTCTTAGCATTACCTAGGAAGTAGTAGGCATCGAATCGATTCTCCTTGTGGATAAGACGGGGTGGGTTTGTAAAGTTGTAATTACCACCAGCAAAAGTATTACGGAATACCCCGTATCCTTTGCTTGAGAAGTAGAAGGGAGAGGGATTGGGGTTACCACCATCGTTCCAGTTATAGTTTACAGTGATGTTGATATTGGTGTCTTTGTGTTGGAACCTACCGTTTTGCATACCACCTCCAAAGAAGTATTCATCCGAGTTATACTTTAAGGTCTGCAAACTTTGGCTTGAGCTTAGGTCTAAAGGAGTCGATTCTTCGAACAGTAGCTTATCACCGTTAAACAAGGAAAATCTGAGGGGACGTTTGTTGACTAAAAGTTTGTAACTACCACTTGTCAGTTGTAAGTTTTGGTTGGTATTAGTATCGGTAATTGGTTGAGATGTAAACCCAGTATCTTTGACGACTATAGGGATCGAAGGTTCAACGAAGTTACCGGAGGGGACGGCTTGAATACGCAGGACTTGATTGTCGATAAAACTGACTTGAAGTTTGGCTGCACCTGAGTTCAGCTGGAAAGTGTTGGGGTTGATACGGCTAAAGGTGTCTAGGTTCCCGAGCGGGGTACCTTGGACTAGGTTCAAAGCTAGAAAGCTCAATAGAAGTTTTGATTGCATTCAAAGTATTGTGGCTCTTTCTGTTGAATTGAAGCTATTGTCCTTCCCAAGCCGCTTATATAGACTTTATTTCGATTGAGAAGCTTCTTTCCATCTAAAACAACTACATCAGATGACATAGCTACATAGTAGGACGTGATGGCGGTTACTTTTTATTTGAAATCAGGTCACGATACAAAGTATAGAAGCAGCTGTCCATTCGATACCGCTAATATATGTGGTAAAAAACAAAGGTGCTGCTTCGTATGGCTACAATATCACCTTATACGACTAAAATCTTCGAAATCTAAACCTGGTTTTTATATCGTCAGTCTCACCTGATTTTTATCAAACTAACTAAAGCCATTCAGTTTCAAATTCAATATAAGTGGATAAGGAAAGCCTTTAATATATTTGGGAATAGCTGACGAATCGAGATTGGTGACCTTCGGTAAAGACATTAGAAGGCTAAACATAAGTTGGACAGGATTGTCACTTTTATCTGATATTTGAAGAGGTGGCAATTTCTTTGAAAATATGGAATTTGTAAACTATTGAATCGAAATGCTTAACTAAAAAGCTGTGATGCAAAATAAACTCCATTCACCAAGCTATTAAATGCATTGGCTAGCTTTTCAAAAGACAATTTATCAAAGAATTTTAACCCACAACCCAACAAACTTAACATTAGATTAAATAGTAATTTCTGACGTCAGTTTGTAAGGATCATTTTCTTTACATGTAAGTTTTTGCAAAAATTTTCAGTCTTCATTTAATTTCATGATGAGACATATTTTTACAGTTATCCCTGTCTGAACAAGTAACTTTAAATTAAAACAATGTTGTGAAATGTAATCTGAGTGTACCTCCTTTAAACCAACTTTGACTTTAATTCTGGACAATCAACTAACTTTTCATACCTTAGGTCGTCTATCCAATGAACTGTTGTAATTTGTAACGAAGCCCCATAGTTTAATGTAAGTTTATCCTTAATATCTTTTGCTATCCTTTTAAAATGATGAATCTTGTTGTCGCCCCAGTCTTAAGACTAAATATGTGGATAGACCTTTGCTTAGCCGCAATTGCTCTGATACCTAATTTTTCTACTTTGAACTTTTCCTGAAGCTATGTTCTAACTTTAGCTGTCTATAGGTATTCATTTGTTTATGCATATTAAAGTATGGGCCCGCGTTAATATCGCACTAGTTTTATATATTTATGTAAGTATTTCCTTTTGTTTATTTGTATATTTTGCTTTGTGATGAAAAAAATTCATGCTAATTCAGAAATTGGAGCTACTTGGAGTAACTCTTCTAAAGGTTTGACAAAATATTCACATTTTTCCTGACTTTTTGACTTGAATTCCACTGATGTTCTTTGAACCCTGTTCTAACTTTACTTTAGGTACACTGCGTTGCTCAATAAAATGTATCTGTAGCACATCTGTCCATATATTTTAAAATATCTACCTTTTAATCTTATAATTTACAACTATTTATAAGGATGCTTATATTTCAATATTAGTTTCTACAACCAATTTATTTTAAAGCCACTGGCTAAATTTCATCATTTTTTACTATGCTGTTGAATCGATATGCTTTTACACTCATTGACTTTGGAGTTTATACTGCTTGGACAACTTTTCCAAAACTAACTTTAACAAGAAACTTAGATGAGCCCAGTCATACAAGTTGTGTAGGACAAGAACTATTTCAATATATCTACCACGAAAATGGAATCTATGAACTTTAGGTTAGTTCTACTTGTCAATCTTCAAAATTTGATTGTATCCTTTCAGAACTCAAGTAGGAGATATCACTACTTTCAAGTTATCGACAATACAAAATATTTATTATGAGACACATATAAATAGATGTATAGTGGTTACAATGAATGATATATTCAAATTAATAGCAAATGTTTTTAACCATTCTACACTAAACCTAGAAAAGCTAAATACAACCCAATTTTCAGCTGATAAAAGTCAGTTGGGATGGAACCACCTGATCCTCACTGCTCTTTTTGAATACCTAATGGGGCAAGCAGTCCACCTGTTAGACCATACTAAATTTGTAGTGATCTGGATTCTATCAAAGTCGACTTAAAAATATGGTTCAAATAAACTACATTCCATTCGCACTAGTGCTACTGCTTTTAAGCTCTATCCTTTCTAATCAGCATCTGTTGGTTCAATATTTGACATTAAGTTGTCTCAGGTTTAGCATATTTTTGGAGCTTTAGATGGATTCAATAATGAACATAAGAGACTTTACTAAGTTAAATTTAATACATCATCTGAGTTGAATAAAACACTATCAAACTATATGTATTCAAAATCAAGCTGCAAATCTAGTATAATTATATCAATAAATAAAGATGCTGTTTATTACCAAGCTAGACCAACTGAGTATCGGTCTGCTCAGCATTACCAAGTACCGATATGACAAAGTTTTGCAAGAGGTCTTTCAACAGTACATGATGGACTTCTACGTTATCAAAACTACCGTCATCCATAGCCTCCCCACCCCTACGCTCTAGGTTTTGGGCTTCGGTGTTGAAGGGCAAGGCTGCACTTTGGACTTGGAAGATGAGGATTAAAGTGCTAGTTGCAAAAAGTAAGGCGGTACTGAACTTCATGGCAAAGTTTACGTGATAAGAATGCTAGTAAATTGGGATGCTATTAGTAAGTTTACCGATTTTATGGTTGAGTACGATTTTTATATAAGCTGGCTCTGGTAGTATCCGTTTGAAAATCTTCAAATAGGTGAAATCTAAAACTTCGATTTGTTGATGTCGGTAAGTTTAAAGTATGTTGAAGTGAAGTTTCAATATAGATAGCTATTTAGCGAATACATTTGTTGTCATTTTGAATTTATGAAATGTAACTTTTACGTTGAAATATATTTCTTAACTCACTAAACCGTTTATTATACCAGTAGGTACAGTAAACTATCAAGTATTTGCACTGTTTTTCAATAGTATTTGATATTAAGTTATAATCAATTGTAGGTGATTTCAATTGATTTAGGTCCAACTTACTAGTTATATCTCTAATTAGTCTTGAAGAAATGAAGATGGATTCATTACTTTTGTTTAAAATTCCATATTCAACAAGTATCTATAGGATATATTGACTATAAAAATATAGTAGATGAAAAGTGAATATTATTTCTTATGTGATTTTAGAATATGTATATAAACCATCGATTATTGAAACACCTATAGTTCTAACATACTATATATTTCATAAATCGAACAAACTATAGAAAACAATTAAAATTCAAACTATAAGCTAAATATATAAATATAAATGCAATTTATTAATATATGGTTATGAGGTTTTTTCGTCAATTTGTACGGTGTTGCCAAGTAATGAAACAACGACGTTTTTCAACAGATCTTGTAACAAAACAAAGTTCTCTTCATGGTTTTCGTACTGGCTGGAATAATTTTCTCCTCTACGCATCAGGTTCTGGGTTTCAGCATCGACAGGCAAAGTAGCGCTTTGGACTTGGAATATCAAGGCTATTGTGGTGGTTGCACTTAGTAAAAGGGCACGGAACTTCATCTTATGGTTTTAAAAAGTGATGGGGATGTAAGATGCTAGTATTAAAATTGGTAAAGCTGAATGGAAGTTGGATTTATATATACTATTATATTTTGATACTGGACGTTTGAAAATCTTTAAATAGGGATATAGTTTGTAGCTGTTGCTACCAAGTTTTTAAATATACAGAATCCTTTGGTTATCGAATTGTTGTTTTGAAATTAGAATTGCCAGCTTTACGTTGAAGGTATATTTTCCTATTTGCAAAAGTCGTTTCATTTATCTGGAGACAAGGTATCTAAGGTACAATAATTTCGGTAAAATTGCACAGTACCTTGGTTTAATATTCTATCTCATTGCAACCAATAGTAATATATTAGGTATAAAATATCCATTAACTACTGGATACCAAACTGTAAAAATATCGTTGCAAGCAAAAATGCACAAATGTCGATAAATTTGCTGCACCAGTTTACAATGCCCAATATCAAAAATATTTGAACGGACAAACTTTATCAAAGGTGATCTGTTGACTTTTACCACTACAGAAATTTCAACTATGTATACAAAATAAATATCCGTACTATAATAAAAAATATACTACCTATCCTATAAATACACCTAATCCACATAAACTACCCTAACAATTGAAAAGGAATTCCAATGAAGCTATCTAACTTGAGCCTACTTATGATCTTAGGACCAGCCATAGTCGTAGGTTTAGCTATACCCAAACATCTATCCCGTAGGGCCGGAACTGAAAACGACGATGAACCTATTGACCATAGGTACGACACTTTGAACCAGTATGACATCGCCGCCATAAACCGAACTGCTAACAACATAAGTGTCGGTGTAGGTGGTATCCCGGTTTTGTCCAACGGAGATTAGTTGGCTTGGAGGTTTGGTAGGATGCATTAAAACTTTAATTAGCTATTTTTGTGTATTGTGGTGGTATTGCTTATTAAATAAATACATGGCATTATAACTACTGTAACTTTATTTCTATTTTATAGCCTATATGTATTTATGCTTTTCGATGAAGTTTTTGAGTAGTAGTATTTTTAATACTGCCATATCCAAGTCCTTTTACATTCTACTCTATCCCTTGTCGCATTCCTATCGAACTGATAGGCTAAAGCATATGAAGTTGACTCACTTTGGTAAAAACTTACAAATACAACCAGTTCTCGAGCCCTATGAAGCCTTTCATCCCAGTTTACTACATTATATATAGAATGGGCAGACTTCTTAGTCTGTAAGGCAATCTACATAGCTTCATATCTATCAATATTGAAGATAAAAGAGCTAAACCAATAAATGTATATTTTCTCAAAAGCCATATTAATAAGCTTTGTCCCACTGTATCATAATAAATCTTACAAGAATCGGTATAAATCTAATCAAAAAACCTCCTTCTTTATCAGATCCATATCCTAACTAATGTGATAACCAAATCAATCGTTATAAAAGCAGCTTAGGTCTTAAACTATCAGAATAACCAACTACATTTTGATCAGTGGATCGGGAAAATATGCTAAATAGCCGGATTTTGTCTTGAGCTTCATCTCTAACCTTTGAGGTACCAGTAGGTGACGTAAAGTGATTAGTTTCTAAGCCATATTAGTAGAAAAGATCTCAAGTTATTATTAAAGGGGATGGCTAGTGGAAATGTGACCTTCCTTATATTAACAGTAAAACACACCTAACAGTTGTCAGATAGCTTTTATGAGCTTAAAGTTTATCGAAATTAAACCAAGAACCTAGGGCTAGTCTAGAAGTGAATACATGGCACAACTCCAAGTATTGTTGAAGCATGTCTAAGCATACAAAGACTATACGCTGGCATTGAGTATGCAATTGACTTCCCTTATCATACCACTTCACAACAATAATATTTTGTAAAGAATTTCGAAAATCACCTGATCTCTTTCGAAAAAGTTCTTGGGACAATCACTCGTCAAAGCAGAAATAAGCTATACTCCGAAACCAATGACACTACGGTCATGAACTCATATTAAAATGGCTAAATACCCATTACCAGAAACCGGAGATTGTAGGATTGAGAGTGGTAATTGGCGTCAAGTGTCTTCCCGCTGATGCTTCTACATATTATGACGAGC